>CAOLHI010000538.1:0-597914 GCA_948474755.1 Ctenosaura bakeri
CCAATGACCCATATGACCCACTTGTATGTATGTTTTGTAAGATGTTATGTAATGTATGTGTAATATTTCTGGATTTTGTACATTTTATGAATAAAATTCTTTAATAATAACAATAAAAAAAGAAACCCAAAGTGAATTAGCCTGATTCACAGATCAAGGTAGACTTCGCCACTTTGGTTTCATAGCAAGCTGCAGCAGCCTAAGCAATGGTGATGCTGGTAGTAGTGATGTTGATGATTATCGTGGCTGAAGAAGTGAAAAAGCATCTAAAAAGTGAAACTCTGTCTCTCTCTGGCTGGAGACATCTGCTGACCACCACTGTTAACCATCATTATGTTCCACCATCTAGCATGTTGCCTTTGTTCTTCTTCAGTGCAGGTTTTTTTTTCATCACAGCAGTTGGGAATGCGCTAAATCAGAGATGAACAATTCCAATGGGCAAAGAGGTCAATTTTCCCCCTCTGTGACTGCTCTGGCCCCCACTTTTAAAAGCTTACATTTGGCTAAAAATAACACCATGAAGTTAACTTATGGCTTTGACTTCTAGCCCCCCACCACTATTGTTGGGTCATCTTTAAAAGTTGTACAGAGCCTGTCCAGGGGCCACAGACTTGTACCCTCTCATAGTTATTTTTTTTGGGGGGGAGTATCTAGCAGCTTTGTGGGGTTAGAAGATTTCAGGGGCACAAGGTGGTCTAGGGGACTATATCCAGCCAATGGGGTAATTTTTTTCCACTCCTACTCTACATGCTCTTGCAAAGTGATCCAGTACTGAATATGTCTAGAGAATGGTAACCAAGCTGGTTAAAAGGCTAACAAAAAGCCCTATGAAGAATGGTTAAGAATTTCACTGGAAGTGATGGATTGCCATTTAGTGGAGATTATTAAACAGAGGCTAGATGGCCACCAGTAAAAGATGTTTAGTAGTAGATTCCTGCATGTACACTGGATTAATTGGCCCTTGGGGTCATTTCTAACCTTATGGTTCTTTATTAGGGAACAGTATCAGGACAAGCAACATGAATTCCTAAGACAAAAGGTTTTAACAATTGTATTTCCTTGGGAGGCGTTTGCCAAAATCACACCTTGTAACTGCTTAGGACAAAAACTGCTGATACTACTTTTGTGAAATTTGGTGAGACTGAAGTCCTCTTTAAGTTTACACGTGTCCACATTTTATGCACATATCACTGTTTTGAAATCTAGATTTCTGAACCTTGATTCATTTTTGGAGTCCAGATCAGACTGGGGCCATTTCCGCACTACACTGTTATAGTGCTGCTATTCCACTTTCAACATCCCATGGAATTCTGCGATAAGTAGTTTACTAAGGCCAAGGAGCTCTCTGGCTGAGAATTCTAAATGCCTCTCCCTAAACTGAAAACTCCAGGATTCAAGAGATGTTGGAAGTGGAACAATAGCACTATAACAGTGTAATGTGGAAATGGCCTCAGTCTGAATCAATCCAGACTAAATCAGGGTCAGATCTGAATATTTCATTTGGGCTCCAAACCAAATTGGGGGTAGCGGCATGCACGCCACTACTAGCTACATTTCTCAGACCATAGTTACTTGCCTTTGGATGTCACAAAGACCTATGGACATTTACAATTAGAGCTGAAAGCTCCTGATCTCCTTACAGGACTGTAAGTGGAAAAGAGGGGAGGACAATGCACAAGGTAGAGTCTATGATGTCCCATTGCAGGGCATGCCAAAGCATTTGAATTGGGCCACTAAATCTTGTGTTCGCAAATGCTATCAGTTCACAGGAGCATATGGTAGGAAGTAGATTAGGCTTCACACCACTAGAAAATAAATCAAAGTACTGGCATTTGCAAAAGTTCCTGTTTGAGGTTTAGACCATCCACTTGATCTCTCTCTCTCTGTCTCTGTGTATGTGTGCATGTGTATATACACACATACAGAGAGAGGCTTTGGAAATTTTCCAAACAATTATTGAGCAGCACAGCAGGCTTTCATATTAAAAAAAAAATACAAGGAAAAGAGAAAAAAATCCTTGTCTGACATGAATGCTGAGCTATGAATTTGACTGGAAGCAATGTGCTGTAGTTTTTCTCATTGTTGAGATCTTCCCTTTGAAACTTTGGTGGAAAAGGGAACATGCTGAAATTTCATTTAAGCTTGAAATTCAGATAGATATTGTGCATCACAATAAGTTATGTCTCAAGTGCCTAGTAATGGAAAATAGTACTCATTTGTTGTTAGAGGTTTCAGTTTCTTCTTGCAAACTGAAAATGTGGTAGGGTGTTTGTTCCCCAAAGTGAAGTAAGAAAAAAATTTATAGAGGTAATATTGCCAGTTTACATGATTCTGGTTGAAAGGCAACGTGTGTTATACATTAAAGATATAAAACACTTTGCATCTTTCTTTTACATCTCTGTCCCCCTTGAGAAATCTAGAAATCTGAAAGCCTGTTTTATATGGGTCTGGGGTGAGGGGGAAGGAAGCCAGTCCAGCAATATTAGAGCTAGATATTTTCATTTTTTGATGATATCTCAAAAAAAGGCATCTCAATAATCTAATCCACTGGCATCTGAAAATAGGACTCTAAATACTGGCTCCATTTCCTTCCCTCAGAAATCCACAGCAGGCTCAGGTGGTGACATTTAGTAATTGCATTCTTTCATTGAAATAAGCAGACCTTGTTTTTTTACATTGCTTGCAGAAGCCAACTGGGACATTTGACAGTATTGATTCTATACTATAGCTGACACCTGGGGATGGCATGCCTGGGTGCTGGCTGAAGGCCAGAGGTCGATAGGGATCCACTAAGCCAAGAGTTCTTTCATTCTTCCTTCACATGGGATGTCTTGGGAGGTTGAAGTTAATGATGGACTCTCTGGAATTGCTCTTCAACAGTCTTGGCCCTCATGATGTCCTATACCATGTGCACAGAATTCCATGCTGTGAAATGGACTTCCAAGGAAAGTGAAGATAATTTATGCTGCATGGATATTACTACCATCCAAAGGGTAAGTCTCAGGCAGAGGTAAGGAAAGAAAATCCAGGGAACTATAGACCAACCAGCCTGACCTCAATACCAGGAAAAATATTAGAACAAATTATAAAGCAGTCTGCTTCCTAGTATCTACATGACAATGTGATGATTAGTAGGAGTCAGCATGGGTTTATCAAGAACTTATCCTGTCAAACTAATCTTATATCTTTTTTTAATTAGGTTACTAGTTTGGCAGATGTAGATGTAATTTATCTGAATTTTTAGCAAAGCATTTGAGAAAGTCCCCCATGATATTTTGATCAGCAAACTGATTAATAGATGGAAACACTGTCAGATGGATCCATATTGATTGGAAAGATGGCAAATCTTCAAACTAGAGGGAAATTTCAAGTGGAGTGCCACAGGTTCTTTCTGAGGCTGTCACTCTTCAATATTCTTAACAGTGACTTAGATGAGGGGTCAGAGGAAACCCTTATCAAGTTTGTGGATAATGCAAAACTGGAAAGGGCAGCTAACACGTTGGAAAATAAGAACATTAATTCAAAAAGACCTTGAAAAACTGTACAATTGTGTTGAAACTAATAGAATGAAATTCAGTAGAGCCAAATGCAAAATTCTATACTTGGACAACAAAAAACAGATGCATATTTATAAGATGGGCAATACTCTGCTTAGCATGTGAAAAAGTACATGTGAAAAAGACCTTGAGATTATTGTTGATCATAAATCAAACACAGCAGGTTGATGCTGCAGCAAAGGCAGCAAACAGTATTTTAGCCTTCATTAATAGAACCATAATTTCCAAGAAAATGGAAATAACAGTCCTATGACATTTTGCACTGGTCAGGCCTCATTGGAGTACTTCATTCAGTTCTGTGCACCTCCTTTTAGGAAGGATATAGACAAGATGGAGAAGGTTCAAAGAAGGGCAATAGGATGATAAGAAGTCTGGAGAATGAAACATTCGAGGAAAGGTTGAGGGAGTTGGACATGTTCAGCCTAGTGAGAAGTCATATGATTACCCTCTTTAAATATCTAAAGGGCTATCACAGAGGGGAGGGTGCAGGCCTGGTCTCTACTGCCCAATAGGGGAGAACCAGATCTAACCATTTTAAGGGCAGATTTCAATTAGAAGGAATTTTTTCACATTCAGAACTGTTTGACAATGGAACCAGTTACCCAGAGAATGAATACACACACACACACACACACACACACACAGTGTCTAGACAGCTACCCGATAGGGTTGCTGTAGCTGGATTTCCTGCACTGAGTGGGAATGGCCCATAAGGCCCCTTTCAACACTACGATTCTATGAAAGTGTGGCCACTGGAATGAATGTAGCTCTTTGGCTTCACTTTTGTGGCCTCTCAAGCCTCTCAAAAGTCCCCAGACTCTCCAATTGTTTATTTTTGAGGTGACTTGGAGAAAATCTGTCACTGGGACATAACCACCAAACACACCACAATTTCCTGAAAATGTAACAGTTTGCTTGGTGTCCCTCCCATCTCCCTCATATTCTCAAAACCAGCCTAGTGAAGTGGAAGCCAGAAGGTTTGTGGTGTCATTTTTGGTGTCTGCTTAATGTGCCAGTGCAGTGAATGGGGATGAAAACTGTCCCTGTTCCCTCTACACAGTTGCCAACCCTTGATCTTGGGAAATGCTGTGGAATTTAATCAAACTGTATGACCTGCATTTGTCTGCTGTTTTCCAAATGTTGGAAATGTGGGAATTGTAGGAACATAAGAATTAAGGGAGTGAGAAACAAAAGGGATGTGATTGTGGGGGTTTGCTACAGGCCTTTGGGTCAGCCTGAGGACTTGGATGAGGCCTTCCTGGAGCAGATGGCCACACATTCAAAAAGGAGAGATGCAGCAGTAATGGGAGATTTCAATTATCCTGATAATTGTTGGCAGTCAAACTCTGCCAAGACCACAAGGTCCAACAGGTTCCTCGCTTGCCTTGCAGAGAATTTCATTGCCCAGAAGGTGGAAGAAGCAACAAGGGGATCAGCTATTTTAGATCTGATCCTGACCAACAGGGATGACGTTGTTGATCAGGTGGAGGTAGTGGGATCCTTAGTGGGGGGGGGAGTGACCATGCTCTGTTGGAATTTGTCATTCAGTGGGAAGGAGAAACCAAGTGTAGTCAGACACGCATCCTAAACTTAAGAAAGCTGATTTCTGTAAACTTAGGGAGTTACTCGCTGAAATCCCATGGTCAAGAATTCTAAAAGAGAAAGGAGTTCATGATGGATGGGAGTTTCTTAAAAGTGAGATACTGAAGGCACAACTGAAAACTGTGCCAATAAGGAGGAAAATATCAGGTTTCTAAAGAAACCAGAATGGTTGACTAAAGAACACTCAACTGAGCTAAGTGTTAAAAGAAACATGTACAGGAAATGGAAGAATGGTGAAAACACCAAAAAGGAATTCAAGCAAATAGCCAAGAGATGTAGGGAGAAGGTCAGAAAAGCTAAAGTACAGAATGAACTCAGGCTTGCCAGAGACATTAAAAACAATAAAAAGGGCTTTTTTTTAGATATGTCCACAGCAAAAAAAAAAAAAAAAAGGAGATGATAGAGTTGCTGTGAGGAGAAGATGGCCAATTAATAACGAAGAGAAGAGAGAAGGCTGAACTACCCAACACCTTCTTTGCCTCAGTTTTCTCCCAAAAGGATAGAAGTACTCAACCTGGGGGATCGGGAGCAGGTGAAGAAGGGGGGGGCGGAAATGCAGCATAAAATAAGGAGAGAAGTAGTACAGGAATATTTGGCTAAACTAGATGAACTCAAGTCTCCAGGGACAGATGAATTACATCCAAGGATATTAAAAGAACTGGCAGAAGTCATTTCTGAACCATTTGCAATAATCTTTGAGAACTCTTGGAGAACAGGAGAAGTCTCAGCAAACTGGAAGAGGGCAAATGTCATCCCCATCTTCAAGAAGGGGAAAAAGAGGACCCAAATAATTATCGCCCAGTCAGCCTGACAACAATACCAGGAAAGATCCTAGAGCAGATCATTAAACAGTCAGTTTGTAATTACTTAGAAAGCAAGGCCATAATCAGTATAAGTCACCATGGATTTCTCAGAAATAAGTCATGCCTGACTAATCTTATCTCTTTTTATGATAGGGTTACAAGCTTGATAGATGAAGGGAATGCTGTAGATGTAGCATATCTTGACCTCAGTAAGGCCTTTGACAAAGTTTCCCATGACATTCTTGCAAAGAAGCTAGTAAAATGTGGGCTGGATGGGGCTGCTGTTAGATTAATTGGTAATTGGTTGACCAACTGAACCCAAAGGGTGCTCGCCAATGGCTGCTTTTCATCCTGGAGAGAAGTGACCAGTGGGGTGCCACAGGGTTCTGCCTGGGCCCAGTGCTATTCAACATCTTCATCAATGACTTGGACAAAGGAGTGGAAGGCATGCTGATCAAATTTGCAAATGCCACCAAATTGGAAGGGGTTGTTAATACCCTGGAGGACAGGATCAAATTTCAAAATGACCTTGACAGATAGGAGAGCTGGGCCAAAGCTAACAAAATGAATTTCAACAGCGAGAACTGTAAAGTCCTACACTTAGGCAGAAAAAATGGAAGGCAGAAATATAAGATGGGGGACACGTGGCTGGATAATAGTACATGTGAAAGTGATCTAGGAATCTTGGTAGATCACAAGCTGCACATGATTCAATGACCTTTTGGGACTATAGTGCCTAGAATCTCCCAGAGCCTGGGAGATTCTGAGACCTGTAGTCCAAAAAATGTAACTTTTCTGAGCTTAAGGGGCTTCACCATTGACCTCTTTCCTAGGGGTCCTTTGTCTCCTTGAGTGACTGTGCCCTCTTTCATACGTGCATGCTTGGATATCTCTCCTTCATTTGCAAAAGGAATAAAGGGTAGTCATTGTGTTTCTGTTGCAATAAAGCCTCATGATGGTTGAGAAAGTGATTCTGACTTAAGGATACTCAGTGAGATTTGTCACTTGTTTAGATAATTACAGTTTTGCCAAGACCCTGAAAGCACATTGCCACTTACTATGTGAATGCATATGTCTATAATAATAAAGGAGCCTCTGCTTGTCTGTCTGTCCGTAGCAATGGGAAATTATGCCAGAAGTCTCAAAATATAATAGAGTATGGCCAGTAGTCATCCAAATTGGAGTAGCCAGGTTTCAAATTGAAATTCCAGTTGTGGGTGGATGGGGGGGGGGTGGAAGCAAAGACGAAGCGCCAGTCTTTGTCCTTCTCACTCTAACCACATTTCCTCCTTCTGCTCACTCCCTCAGCTAATCACCATATATATGCAATTTCACTCTTCATCACACAATCAGCTTCTGTCACTCAGTCCTAAACATTCCTTATCCTTATTTTCATTCAGAATAATAGTGTCAGATGGCTTAAAAGGCAATGGTTACATGGGATACACAGACCATTGGGTGATATCAGACAGAGACTCCAGCTGTGCTAAAAATCTCAGAGACTGCTGCAAAGATCACTTTAGGGGTGTGTATGTGTGGTGGGGAGATGAGAAAACAGGAGAGGGCTAAGGCGCTATTCTAATCTCCCTGATTGGAGGGATGCCAGAAAAATGGGAGAGGGCTGTATAAGGTTCTGTTGGTGAGATTCCTGAGGTCAAAAAAGGGATGGGAAAAATGGAAAACTCTATGGACCTTCTTTGGAGGTGCTAGGTATGATCCTGGCTACTGCTGGATAAACTTCAACTAGTAAACAATAAAGTGAGAAATGGTCCACTAGAAGCATGGGGGGAAATTCATTCCACATGTTGTTAGTCTCTATTTTCATTGTGTCTCCCATTGTCACAGAAATGAGTTCTGCCTCAGTGTAAACTAATCCATAATTCTTAACTTAAGGAGAATCAAAGGGCTGGACCTCAGAAGCACTGGCTGGACATTTTGCTCCCTGACATAAAGCAGCAAATAATATCCGGTGCCCTCTGAAGTCAAGGTGTGCCATATCTAAGACAAGTTTATATGGTTACCAAATAGAAAACTGGAGATTTTTCCCATACTTCTAATGGTTATGTAGAAGAGGGAATTTCAGCAGATGTTGTTTGTCACACAACCAGATAACAAACAACACCCCGTAGCCATCTCCAGTTTTCACTCTGGCAACCCAAGACAGCTAAATTGTTTGGATGTGAGGGGGAAAAAAATCCCACATGCACCTCTCCTTCTTTGCAGGAAAAAAAATCAATAGTAAGAAAAAAAGTAACTTATTTAATAAATTTATGATATCCAAACTCTCTTGGATGAGGTGACCATCTCCTTCTGTTTACTGGTATGAGAGGTCCTGCTTCAAAGCTTTGGTTTCCATTATGGTTTCCATTATTCAGTGGCCCAAGCAGATATCGATTCTGAGGCCTCCTATGGTTCTTTGTGGACAGAGAGATCCCATCTATAAAATCTGATTTCTGTTTTGTACTCCTCACAGAGCAGCTACCACCTGGAGATGAAAACATGCTCAAGAAGATCAATTAAAATTGCTTTCCCACTTGATGGAGAGCCTGCTTGCCCAGAACTGACCCCACACCATAGGTTTTCTTCACAGCCTGTTCCCAAAGAGGTGAAAGATTACAAAGGTGCTCCCTGTTAAAACAACTCTTGGTAATGAAGAGCAAGATCCAAAGAAGAAGCTTTATGGTCCTGGAAAGCAGTTCTTAGAAGAGGGAAAAATCAAGAGTTAAAAGATAATGTCTTTGAAGCTTAAAGAACATTTCATTTATGGACGCCACATGCTACCTGTCTGTCTGTCAGCCAGTCTATTGGTTAGGCGTACAGCTGTCGATATAGCATGATTCAAAATATTTTAAAAATAAAGTAACTTCATATATTTTGGAGATCATCATATCTGTTAGAAAGGTTTTAAAGACATGCTTAAAACAGGAACTAGCCCCCTTTCAATTATCAGAGCAGAGGAAAAGTGAAATTTACAAGAAAATACCCAAATACTTTAAGATATTAGAGTAAGGGATACTGTGTCCTTAGAAGAGTTTTCTGAGGCATGAGAAAAATAATCTTCTTTTGTTTCTTTCTTTCTTATGGTTTTCCAAGATTTTTTTTTTATGGGAATACTTCACAAAACTGTATGAGTTAAGAATATTGTGCCATCTGGAGTGAACATGTTATAATTTGGTTCAGTTTTCCTCATGAACCAACCATATTGTTCCATCATTTGGAAGTTCTTTTTCTGTTCTTTTTCCCCTCTTTTTTTGCTCTCAGTGACCTCACATTATTCCCATGAAAAAAGTTTATGAACAGGGCAGGTTATGCATGAGGAAAGGAGGAGGAACTGGCACCAAATTATACATGTCACTCCAGTGGAAATGATATTAGAATATTTAGAATTTATATAACACTTTTAAGTGTTCAGATGGTTTCTTATACAGTATATCATTGATGGTCAACCATGGAATAACAACACCAGACACAGAAAGCTGAGTCAAATAAGGACCACTTTATTTGACCTAATCTATTTTATATTAGCCTTGAAAAGGAACTATAAGGGAACGCAAACTGATGTGGGTCCAGCTGATATCACCTCCCCAGCCTTCCCTTGGGTGAAACACCTTAGCCCTGAAGGCAATCCAAAAGAGATAGGTTGTTCCCTGGCCCAACCTAATTGCAAGGTAACCAGGGACTCCTACCCAAGTTGCAGAACTCCATAAATGAGAGCCTGAATCCCAGGTCAGCCTCAAAGATAGCCTCCCTACCCAACCCCCAGCTTGTAGAATCCTACAAGCAGAGGTTTCAGATCCTACCTCATACGAAAAGGGTTGTCAAAAGGTGATCACCAAAGTTTTCTATTTTCCCTGCGCTACCTGGCAAATGACAGCCCATTTAATTAACACCACATAAAGCCAATTGTTAATATCCCACAGATACAGTATGGGATGGGGGGGAAGGGGGGGTTATCCGAATCCCAAAGTGACCAGATAAATCTCACACTGCACTGAGGGTAGAGTGTGGGTCATGCTGTGAAGATCAAAGAGGACACATACACGGGCAACCAGCCTTAAACAACCTTGCACCTCACCCCTGACCTGTGTCATGATCTGGCATCAGGTGCCAGTCACCAATGCAGGCTGGTGTCTTTCATGGAGATGATCCAAAGGTTACCATCCCCAGCAGCAATGTTTGTTGTCCAGGTCCAGTTAAGCATTAGGAACTGTTTTATTTCTCCCCCTTGAAGCAACCTTGTAAAATATTCACATTTTGGAAGCAGGTGGGAAGAACAATGAAAGTGTAGTTTCAGTAAGAACACTAAGGAGAGTGCATGGCAGAGGTGGTTTTTAAAGGGGACTCCCAGTGTATTTGGCCACTACATTGCTCTAGTTCTTTGAAACCTGATTTTCATACTTAATTTTTGTTACACTAATTCACCTTGACAATGAATTTCACAGGATGCAATCTAATATCATAAATGTAGCACAATTTTTCTTCCCAGAAATCTTGTTCATGTTCTAATCAGATTTTTAAAAAGTTGTTTTCAGCCAAAAAAGTAACTTTCCCAATCTCTGGTTCAGAACATAGTGTTCTTATGAATTATTGCTATGTGTTATCAAATTTATTTTGACTTATGATAACCAAATCAATGAGGTCTCCCTCTATGCATAAGATCTTCTAGAGTATAGTCATCTAAAAGTATGACATGAACATATGTCACTGTCTTCATAATTTAGGCTCCTGGCTCTTCTGACTCAACAAGATCTACTCCAGTTGGCAGCAGCTCTCTTGCCTTCTCAGGTCACAGTTATAGCTCACCTTTGCAACCCAAGAAGATACTTCTAACTGGTGCTGCAAGGCGGTAAACTTGGATGAGGCTTTCTATATGCAAAGTAGTTGTTCAGTCACTGAACTTTCACCTCTTGCTGAATTAAATCTTCCAATATGTAATATTCAAAAAACTACATTGTGCTTGCACAGTGTAAATCAACACTCACATAGTTAAGTGGTGATTATGCTATCCCATCCTTCTGTTTAATACCAAAAATGTGGAACCAACTGTGTTATCTGCCTATGTCCCCACTGCTCCTGCAGTGCCAGTGAATCAAGTGGTCACTCAATGCACTGATGAATATGTGTAACTTCATGTACAATAGTTAGATTTCTGGAAAACAGCTTGTGCAACTATGAACTGAAAACAGATACAATGTCATGGCCAAAAACATTGAACTGCATGTGCAAGGGAACTTCTCTTCCAACAGAATGCCATTCATAGCAGTGTAACCTAACATTTCAACCCAACTTTTATTGAGCAATTTACAAGCACTGTTCATGGAAGAGAGATGATGCATGAGAAAGGTGGTGGAACCTACTGCCTGCCATTTTCAGCTGACTGAAACTTGCAGTGTCTTAAAATTAATACTATAATGCACCATCTCAGAATGAGAGCCTGACCCTTGTCCCTGACTTTTGCTGACCAAAGCTTATTATTCCAATTTAGCAAATATCATAAATGATAGAGTGAATTATGACCTGACCCCATTTGGGTGATGGTGTTGGAATTCTAACATGAATTCTAGAATTCTAATATGGCCTTTAGATATGCAAATTATGCCCAGATCTGAAGGGTAGAGAGCATTGTGATAAGAGTGCATGAAGTCTGTATCCACAAGTTGAAATATAATATATTGCACTTGCTAAGTGGCATAATTATTTCATTTTGCTGTGTCACTGGTCCTTCATTTTCAACAAAGACCTTAATGTTTTACTTATTTTAGTATAGAGTTAATTTTATCAGGACTGGTTGTTATTGCCTTTCCAAAATATCCATGGAGTATACAGCAAGTTTTCATGCCCTAATTATTAGGGTATGTGGAGTGTCCAACAACATGTGAATCAATCATCTTTTTATTAGGGACTAATAGAAGGATGATTTATTTTGCATACTATTAGAATTGCTTCTGTATGGTTGCTCTTGCAATATCTGTCAAGAGAAAGCACTTTGGTTAAAGTAAAGGCATGTGTCCTTTATATCAAGGATAGACAACTTCTAGAAGTCATGCGGCTACACTTGCCTTGGGATACCGGAGGGCCACACCTGTGCTTCCAACAACTCACTTTTTGGAGGGGTGCAAAATGCTTCCAAGTAGCTAATTGTACCTTCTGGGGAATGGATCACATGAAGCTCATAGGGGCCCTTTTGTCCCTGAGCCCCCTGAAGAACATGAACACCCCAGACCACAATTTAATTTTTTCAGCCAAAATTCCCTTTATTTTTTTATTAATTGTTATTAAAATATACCCAAATGTGCATCATCATGTGCCTGTTTCACTTTTTACAGAATTTCTAGTTTAAAATAAATAAAATTATTCCCCCCCCATTTATCTTCTCCTCACCCTTCCCCCATTTGTCTTCCATCTTTCTGCTTTTCACTTGGATTTATAATGTATGTCAAATATTATTTATTCCTACAAATTGTTCTCATACTAGTCTAGTGAATTTTCAATTATTTAGTATATATGGTACTAAAATTTTGTAAAAAAAAATAATGTAAAATTCAAAATCCCCTTTCAAAAGGATTCAAATCAGCAATAGCAATAGCATGTGTATTTCTATACCACTTATCAGCTAAGTGTTTTCTAAGCAGTTTACAATGCTTTTAGCTAATTGCCCCTAACAAGCTAGGTATATGAGAAGGATGGAAGGCTGAGTCAACGTGGAGCCTAGCAGGATCAAACTCACAACCTTGTGGCTGCAGTACAGGCATTTAACCACTGCGCCACCAGGGCTCCCTAAATTGCTCAAAAAATGTGGTGACTTGACATCCTTTGTCCTCCCACTGTTCCCAATATTCCCCAAGCCCACCAAAACTGCAGGAATTTAGCCATACCTCAACCAATTTCCAGGACTGGAATTGGCATCACCTCACTTCTGGCCATGTAAGGACTGGGCATGCAGACTGCAGAATCTAGCTTATGAACCTGGCCAGACCATGGTTCATTATTTTCAAATTTTCTACTAATCCACCAGCAATGTAGCATTAAATAAGTATGGGTGAGACTTTCATTTGCTTTGTTTTTTTAAAGAAGAACTTGCTAAAAATCAGCCAGTTTTTTTTGTAAATGGAATGGGAAGAAGGATGAGAGAGGAGAAGACAAAGCTGAAAAAACAACATCCACCAAGGTTCAGCCCTTTCAGTAAGGATATAAATCTTTTCTCATTTCATTCTTCCATTCAAGAACAAATAATTCTAGAAGTTTTGCCACAAATGATTGAAAGTTTTCACATTTGGGGGATAATTTTTCATAATGTGAGGGATTTTATTAAAGTAATAATTTGCGCAAAAAACCTCACTACATTTCAGTGCAGAAAACAGAGCATTTTTTTTTAAAAAAAAAACCCCACATACACATTGTTTTCTATGCAAAAATGTTGGGCTTTAGACACCAAAACAAACTTGTGTTAATAAATATTTCACATACATGACTCAAATTACAAAACAAGCTTGCACCACTTGACTATTTTCTCATTTTGTTGAGGATGAGAAAATTTGTGAATACATCCTTAGCTTTCAGTGCTTTGCTTCTAAAAGCATGAGTCTGAATCTTTATTTATTTACCCACATTCTTGGTGAATGAGGGTTGCCCCGTTTCTTTCTGGCAGGCTTCTTATCTTCAACAACTACACAGCAGCGAAGTATAACATAGTTCCCTCCATTTGCTCATTATAGTTGCCGGCTGTAGTTGCAACTATTCAGTTTAGCCAGTAAAGAATAAGACCTCCTTTCAGTTTGTTTTTCATAGGACTTTATTAAAACCACAAAAGACTTCATCAATAGGGGTAAAAGAACTTGTTTTTTTGTTCTGTTTTGTTTTTAAAAACAGAGTCCTGGAGAAAGTAAAACTGAGAAATTTGCTTATCCCATGCACTAAGTTAACTGACTCCTCTGTTAACAGATACTAAGTCAACTTACTCTCTGTTAACATGTGTCCAGTAGGATAGTTTGGTGCAAAATAGAAGAAAGGCTTTTGTGTTTCTAAAATTCTCATAGTTTTATTATTGCATGCCTTCAAGACATTTCCAACTTATGGCTACACTAAGGTGAATCTATCATAGGGTTTTCTTGGCAAGATTTGTTCAGAGCAGGTTTTCCAACACCTTCCTCTGAGGCTGAGAGTGTGTGACTTGCCCAAGGTCATCCAGTGGATTTTCTTGGCCCAGTGGGATTTGAACTCTTGTCTTCAAGAGTCCTAGTCTGGTACTCAAGCCAATATATCACACTGTCTCACACGAGTTTATCTATTACCAAAGATACTAAAGAAACACAACTACACAGATGGAGTCTGGCTTATATTTTGCATCAGCAAAGACATTTGCTTCTGAGGAAGGAGCAAAGAAGAGTGGATGAAGTATTGTCCTCCCTTCACATTCACTAGGGTTAGGGGCACAGGACCCCTGTGAAAGTGAAAAAATTGTGAATAACTCTAGGCACTCCCAAACCACATTTACCACACACAAAAAGTATGATCATCATATTCAACCCACCATGGATTCCTTTGAGGCATCAGGTTTCCTTCACAAGGCAGAAGGGGGGCTGGTGGGGCTTACTGCCACCTCCACTGCTGCCCCACAGCAGGGACTTATTAGCCTTGTTCACAGTTTCTCAGTCTCATGAGGTTTGCAGTCCCTATTAAAAATGGCATAGGGCAGCAACAGAGGTGACAGCAAATAATCCATGAATAATCAAACCTGCAAAAATAAAACCCACAAATGTGGAGGGCTGACTGCACAAGTATATTCTCTTGTTCAGAGGATCAACAGCTTGAATCCCAGTAGTAAAAGCATATATAAACCAGCATGAACATTAAGATCTGCAGGGGAGGGCTTTTTCTCAGTCTCACTACATTCATGGGTACAGTTGATGAGGACTTGGGAGAGAGCCTTCTCCAAGGTTACTCCCAGACGGTGGAACTCCTTTCCATGGGAAGTCTAGTTGGATTCCTCCCTGCTCTCTTTCTGCTGGCAATTGAAGATGTTTTTATTTAGGCAGACTTTTAACTTTGGAATTTTAATTATGGAGTGGAGTATGTATTTTTTTTTATTTTATTCAAAGTATACAGTAGAGCCTTTCAACAGTGGAATATGCTGCCTCAGAGTATGGTGGAGTCACCTTCTTTGGAGGTTTTTAAACAGAGACTGGATGGCCAGTTGCTGGGGGAGCTTTGATGGTGTATTCCTGCCTAGCAGGGGGTTGGACTTGATGGCTGTTGTTGTCTCTTCCAACTCTATGATTCAATGATTTTAAATATGTTTTAAATGTTTTTACTCTTTTTAAGCATGTTTTAATTATTGTAATATTTAATTTATTTTTATTTTTGTACAAATTAATTTTTGGGAAGCCATTTTTTTTCCAATTATTCTAAGCTGCCTTGAGTTCCATTTGGGAAAAAGGTGGGGTATAAATTCAAACCATCCATCCATCCATCCATCTTTCTGAAGAGTATCCCTGAGCCTACTCAGTTGCTAACCTAGGAGCAAAATTGTGCATGAAGGCAGAGTTGGAGAAAGAAGGAATATGGAACACTGCATTATATTTAGTTGGATAACCAGTCCACCTGGCCCAGTTTTGCCAATGCTGACTGGCAACAATCTAGGGATGTATTTCTTCACTAATTTCATTCTTGAAGGAAAATTAGTAATGTTTTTTCCTTCTGAGAGAACATCTTTGAAAACTCCTTAGTTTCTGAAGCCTATTCACAGTTCTGTACTTAGTCTGCACAAAATTTACACAAACTGTTAGGAGACCCTGCACAGGAAAATCTTGACTGATGAGAGTTTTGGCAGTTCAGGATTTATTCTGCACAAAATTTACACAAATTTTGTGCAGAATAAATCCTGAACTGCCAAAACTCTCATCAGTCAAGATTTTCCTGTGCAGGGTCTCCTAACAGTTGAGAAACTCATTTCTGAGCATTTTTGAACATTTTTCTAGATCTACTTCACTCATCATATTTCAAGCAAAAATTTTTTCCTAACTTACAACGGTAGTGATAGCACGTGGGACCACTGAGCTACAGATTTCCCCAGTATCTAACTCCCTATTCTCATGACCTTGCATAGCTATTGACAAGGATCATGGAAGAGAATAAAATGAGGATAACATGGATGTTTATGGTCTGGTAATTCTATCTTTCACACTTTTATCCTGAAATACAGTCTTAGGTATAGATGCATGGCTTCTAAACCAGTCGTGGCTCTCCAGATGTTCTTGGCCTGGAACTTCCATCAGCCCTAGGTATCAAAGCCACAGGGAATACTCAAAGCATCAGTCAAACAATAGTAGGACAATAACTGTTCTGTTCCAAACAGTAGAAGCTAGAGTGACCATAGGAATAGCCATTCAGTAGATACGATGCCTAGAAATCAGATTGGAGACCTTTTCCCTTGCCAATCTCAAAGAACTGACATGAAACCCATAGTGATTCTCCACCTGTCAGCTTGGCAGATATAGGGAATGAAAGGCTGTGCCTTCAAGAGAGGAGATAAATGCTGCTCATCAGTCTATTCCTGCACACACAGTATCTTTTCACTTCAGATGTCTCTTCTGACATTTCTGGCTTGTTGCTGAAGCAGCCACCTGGAGAGGTGAATGGACATGCACTCAATGCAATGCTGTGCCATGCGATGCCATCACAAGATAAGGATAATACTTACCTTCTTCTTCCTTAGGTTACAAAGCAAGGATCACTCACCACATCCTTAATCTTCCTGTAGAAGGACTCTGCAAAGCTCAAAAGCTGTTGGCTGCATGACTAGTTTACACAAGCACCACCCTCAGTTGACTTGCAGCATTCCATGCTGACCAGACTGTGTTAATGAAGCAATCATGGCTATATCAGAGCTATAACATGACATTTACTTTCAGACGACATGACATCACTGCAGACACAGCCCTTTTTCAGTGGGACCATTTCACTCATTCCTTTGCCAGTGATGCCCATGCATTTGTGAGCCAGTCCCTATCTACTTTTCCTGGAGACCCTGAACCTTCTACATTTATCATGCTGAACTCAGTGCATGACACAAGACAATGCCATTAATTCCAAGTAAATGGACCCACTCAGTTCAGGCACCCATTCATTGCTTCCCAAGCACATGCATTGCTTTGACAGAGGCAGTGGTAGAAGGGGATAGACAGTTCAGCCAGCCATTCCAACTCACCTGTCAGAGATCTGGTGGTGGCACTCTCATAAAGAGGGACTCCTTCTCCAGCATTGTTAAAAGCTTTCAAAGAGATGACGTAGTGGGAACTGGGCTCTGGAAGGAAAGCAGACATGATATTGTTGATGTTAATATTTTGAAGCAGGTTTTGGCAACAATTCTATTTGTGCTTGCAGAATCAGGGGTGCTTATATAGTTTGGACTGGAGCCATGGCAAGACAAATGACAGATCAGTCTTGGAAGAAAAATGACAAATCAATTATTTTAGACCAGGCCTGCACAACTGGTACCCATGTAAGTCAATTAAAGATCAGCAGGCATGTACTGCCACCTAGCAGCTAATGTATCAACAATTCTGACTTATTCTTCAGCCCTAGACCAAAAGAAATAACAGAAAACTTAGTCAATCTTTCTTAGTGACTGCTGGGCTGTGGTCAGCCACATGACTGATGGCCACATAATAGCTAGCCACCTTGGTGGACCATACAATTTCTGGACTTGCTCAAGACTAGGGCTAGATTACTAATTTTTAGAAAACTGGGTGTACTGAGAGGCTAGGCACTGATTGATAAGCATTCTGAAAGCCTCACCAGAAACAGCTAAAGAAATTGATAGGATATCAAAGCTTGATTGTCTTTTTCCATCTGCTGATTATCTCTCCTTCTCTTACCGTATTGATTCTATTTGCATGCCATCTTTCTTGCCAAGAGGGGCTCAAAGTGGTTTACAATATAAGTTAAAACAAAATAGTTAAAACAATATGTGCTACAAACATTTAAAAGATATAGTAAACAATCAATCCAATTAGAACACTTCTAAGTAGTTTAAAAACAAGGCAATGTAAACACATATTACATATTTTAAAAAATAGCACACCCAAAGCATTTTCTAGTACCTCAACCAGTTAAAAGAAGGTCTTTGCCTGTTGACAAAAAGAAGCAGAGAGAGCGCAAATCAAGCCTTTCTCATTTGGGGCGGGGGGCTTCCATAGCTTAAGAACAGCCATCAAGAAGGTGCTATCCTGTGTCCTCACCAAGCAAGTCTGGGAAGGTGGTAAGATGCAGAGACAGTCCTTTTCCAAAGATTGTAAGACTTCAGAAAGTTCAAATAGGGAGATAATGGCTTCCATACAGTCTGGGCCCAAGCAATATACAGCCTTATAGGTCACAACTAGCACTATGAATTGTGCTTGGAAATGAATCACTAGCCAATGAAATCTGTTTCAACAGGGGAGTTATATGCTCTGCAATCTAGCTACGAAATTAAACTATCTGATGAAGTTTTCAAACAATTTAGAAAAGCAGATTCACAGAATATGTTAAAGTAATCCAACTGGGATGTAATCAAGGCTGTGAGTAGAAGTGATATCTCCAGGAATGGACACAGTTGGTGCATTAGCTTTAATTGTGCACATGTACTCCTATCCACCACTGAAACCAGGGCCTTCAGGTTCAGAAGTACTCCCAAGGTCCATATTGAGATTTCAGGGAGAGTATAACTCCATCCAACACAGACTGAATCCCTACAGCCTGCTCTGCTTTCTGATAGATTAAGAACACCTCCACCATGTCCAGATTAAGCTTCAATTTGTACACCCTAGCAATGAGTTTAGTAATGAAAAAATATCTTTATAATTAGATGGAAGAGAATTACAGTTGGGTGTTATCAGCATAGCAGTGACACCAAATACCAAATGTCCAGACAACTTGTCTCATCTATATGTTAAACAGCATGATGGAGAGGGAAGAATCCTAAAGGACATCACGGATGAATGGCCAGGGTATCAAAAAGGATTTTCCCAGCACCACTTTCTGAGTATACCCTTTTAGAAATGACTGGATTCACTGCCTTCAAGTTCCATCCCAGAGAGGCAGCCCACATGGTTGATGGTATGGAAAACTGCTGAGAGGTCCAAAAGAACTAGCAGGGACACACACATCCTTTCTAATTCCTTGTGTAGGTCATCCACCAAGGTGATCAAAGCTATGTGCATTCTATAATCAGTCTTGAAGCCAAATTAATTAATCCATTTCATCCAGAAACCCCTGGAGCTCAGAAGCCATAACATACTCCAGAACCTTTCCAAAAAAAGGCATATTGAGCAGTGGCTGAAAATTGTCCAAAATGGTAGGATTCTTTTTTTTCCCCCAATAAAAACGTCACCACAGTTTCTTTTAGGGAGAATAGAACCCTGCCTTGCTGCGGTGTGGTATTGACTGCCGCTCAGCTAGTCCCCTCTAGTACCTTTAATGAACTAGGAAGGACAAGCATTAAACATACATGGATCTCATCCTATGCATATCCTTAGGCTGCACAAGCTGAAAGGTATCCAATAATACATGAGAAATAGAAGCCATGGTTACATCCATTGGACCTGTACAGCATCCAAGTCAGATTAGATTTGAGTGATTTCATCTGCAAAGTTTATTGTTCAGAATCTAGTTATCCTTGCTTTTTCCCCTCCAAATCTCTAAGGAAACTTGGCCAATAAAGGAGAAGTAGTATAAGTAGAGCTAAACAGTGCATGGGGAGAAGTTACTAATATTTCTACAATCTTTTCAGCATCATCATTATCTTCCTTTCCCTTGGGACGGCCTTCAGTATTCTCAAAAGACTTTGGCTTACTCACCAAGCTACTTTTAAAATGATTATTGCAAGATATAGCTGTGTTTTTTAGATGCTGCACAGACAATTTGAATAAAGAAGTTCTGGCATATTTCCATACACATCACAGACATGCCATATGACAGGAGCAAGACAACTAGATGGTTGTTGATTGCTACCTGCCTAGTTGTTTGGTGTTTAGCCCTAACAACTTCTTTAGCAGAGGAGATATTTCAGTAGTGTTCATTTTAAACATTTCCTTCATACTAATTTGGAGAGCTTCTCAAGTGCTCAGCTGATGAAATAATGTGGATTCCCTTGACTTGATTCTCAAGTGCTACAGACTTCACTAGAGCGCAACGGAAGAAAGTTTTATAATTTACAAGGTATTGTAATAATGAAAGCCACTATCACTTAAAACTATACATTCACATCCCATGAAGATTCATTTGTAGTGTTCAACTTAATTGGAATCTGAACTTTTCCTCCTTCCTCATAGGCATATAAGTTTTTCTTTAATCAGCATTAGATGTTTAATGACATGGAGAGAACTTAATGATATGGACAGATATCCTAAGCACATTTCAGGTAAAATATGAACACTTTTAAAATCCCATTAATTTCAGTTACTGAATTTAGAAATGAGCTTAAGAATGTATCCATGCTGTAAAATTATAACAGTTTGATACCAGTTTATTTGCCATGATTCCATCTCATGGAATTCTGGGTTTTGTAGTGAGATGCTTAGAGTTCTCTACTAGAGTGCTGTGGCATTGGAGAGTGGACTGGAGCTTACTGGCAGAGAATTTTAAATGTCTCTCCAAATTACAGATACCAGGATTCCATAGGAAGTAGCCAAAGCTACTAAACTGGTACCAAACTGCTGTAATTGTATAGTGTGGATACATCCTATGTATGCACGTAAGCCTATAGATATAATGACTAAACTATAGCTAAACTGTACCTCTTATAAATAACAATATAATTCTGCTAACTGAAAACAAAAGCAACATGTAAAATTTGGTTGAATGCACAGAGATACAAAGCCAGAATTTTAAACGCTAAGCACTCAAAGCATTGGACTAGTTTGCACAAATCTGTGAGTTTCATTTTCTTCTATATTCACTAAAACCAATTCTCAGACTTTTTTTTCTGTTCCATATATGAACAAATATATATTCTAAAGTTTGAATTTATTATTATCTAAAGCTCCAGGTGACCTTTGTGGCATAAATCACCACTCACCAGTTGCTCTGTGTGCCAGCTATTACCCTTCCTGGAATAGATCCTCTGACCGATTATAGTTATTCATACAGGGGAAATATGTTGGTTTATATCAGTATGTTTTAAGTGGCACTGGGTTTTACAACTGTAATCAATGCAAAACCTAGCAGCGTATCTTCTTACTGGGAATGGAAGAGCAGAAATCACTTATAGTCCATTTCTGAACACAAATGAAATACTCTTTCAAATAGGCTGTATGTTCCCACATATTTTCCCAGGGCCTCTGAGATTCTGTTGTGAATTTCTAAGACATCTTTAAAAAGATGGACTGTAAGAAAGCATAGACTTTTCTGCTGTGGCACCTTCCCTTTGGACTTCTCTTTTCAAACTGTTTGTATGACTCCATCTTTTTATTTTCTTCTCGTTATTAGGTAAAGAACCTTTAAATTCTCAGCCTTTTAGTTCATCTTTTTCCTATTTTTAACTGTTCTTTATTCCTTTGTTTCATGCTCAGATTTTTATCTGTCCTCTGTCACCTGTGCTTATTTATTGTTTACACATTACAGCTTTTTTTTTATTTTTTATTTTATATTATTAAATACAAAACAAGAAAAAAAATTAAACACCATGTGATATACATAATAGTGAATTAAAAAAAATTTTTTTTTCTTTTTCTTTTTTTCTCTTCTCTTAAGCAATACTAACTTTCATTGTTATTTTACACCTTTACCCTTAAATTTATAAATCTGTTCAACTGTTATAATTTCACATTTAATTCAATATTTTTCACATCCCCTTTAATCTATTTCTATTGTTAATTCTTTTAACTTTTTTTTAAAAAAAAACATTAACATCACTTATCCATTTAAATCTATAAATCACAAGTTTGACACACACACCTACTAAGAATTAGAAAATATACAACATAAAAGAAAAACAAAACTAAAACTAAAAAAAACCCACCCCCCAGAGCCAACTTTTTATTTAATCCACTTTCCAAAATTGCCATTCTTCTTTTGACAGGGTAGTATTACTATCTCTTTTCAGAACTTTATCCAAAAATATTTTCCAAATTTCTTCAAAATCATTCCCTTTAACCAAACCTTTCATAAACCTAATTCTACATGTTAGTTTATCATTAATTGCAATTTTCCACACTTCGTTATACCATTCCTCTATTTGAAATTTTTCATTTGCTTTCCATTTTTTTGCTATTATTAATCTCGCTGCAGTTAACAAATTTGTTATTAATTCTTTCTTTACTTGAGTACACTCAACCTTATCATATATAGACAACAATGCAATATTTGGACATACTGGTATATCTGCTCCTATAATCTCTTTTATCTCTTTAAAAACCTTTTGCCAAAACTCCATTATCTTATTGCAATTCCACCATATATGCATATATGTAACAATTTCTTGACATCCTCTCCAACATAATCTTGAATATTTCTCATCTATTTGATTTAATTTCACTGGAGTCAAGTACCATTTCCACACTAATTTATAATAATTCTCTTTTATTCTTATTGATAATTTTTTTAAATGACGTTGTTTCCAAATTTTTCTCCATTCTTGTATATCTATATTTTGTACTATCTCTTCCTCCCACATTTTTCTAAGAAAATCCTCTTCTTGTTCTTTTGCTAATATTTTATATATTTCACTTGTAATACCTTTTAGTATTTCATTTTCTTGCATATTTTCTCTTTGAATAATAATTTGTTCAAATTTAGTATATTCTTTAAAATCCTTAACATATCTTTTCATACTCTTTGTCCATTGCTCTAATTGTATATAATTTAACCAGGATATTTTAGTTTCCTGCAATCTCTCTTTCATTCTATCTTTATTTATCATTATTTTCATCCAATCTTTTAATCTATAAATTTTTTGTTTTTTTATTTCTTTCTCTATTATTTCTCTTAAATTTATTGGAAATTTTTCCATCATTACTATCGGAGTTAATATTGATATATTCGGTATCAATTTTCTTTTATTTTTTTTCCATATTTCTATTATATTTTTTATAAAAGGATTTTCTATCTTCTCCATTTCTTTCTTTGAAAAATTCCTAAAAAATATATTTTCTAATTTTGTCTCAATATTCATATCTTCTATCTCTAACCAATCTAAATCACCCTTTCCTGAAACCCCCTCTATGATATATCTCAATTGATTTGCATAATAATACCATTTTAAATTTGGAAGTCCCAGGCCACCTTCTTTTTGACTTTTATACCAATATTTCTTGTTAATCCTCGATTTTTTATTTCCATTACAAAAATTATTTAATATCTTTTGCCACTCCTTTAATTCTTCCTCTGATATTTTTATTGGTAACATTCTAAACAAAAAATTAATTTTAGGTAAAATTTTCATTTTTACCACTGCTATTCTACCAAACCACGATAGCTTTATATTTTTGTAGTCCTCTAATTTCCTTTTTGTTTCTAATCTTAATTTCTTGAAATTTTTTTCCTGTAATTCTTGTAAATTTTTTGTAATCTCTATTCCTAAATATTTAATTGATTCTTTTATTTTAAGTAATCCTCTTTTACTACTTATAAATTTTTGTACTTCTTCTTTAGTATAATTAAATAACATTATTTCTGATTTGGCCCAATTTATTTCTAATCCCGTCTTCTCCCCAAACTCTATTAAATGTTTATCTATCCTATCTATCTTTTCAATTGGATCCTTAATTGTCAACAATGTGTCATCTGCAAATAAGCTTATTTTATTTTTTTCCTTAACTCCAATTCCTTCCAAATTCTCATCATTTCTTATCACATTCGCTAACATTTCTATAACTATTGCAAATAAAACTGGAGATAATGGACATCCTTGTCTCGTTCCTCTTGTTATTTGAATCTGTTCTGTAAATCCATCATTTACCATCACTACAGATGTATTATGTGAATACAATTGATTTATTAACCCTTTAAATCTCTCTCCTAATCCTACTCTTACCACTGCCTTCATTGTATCCCACAATACATCTTGTGTTACTTCCTTATTGTTTATATCCCAAATTTCTTGCCACTCCTTCTCTATTTTATTTACTATCTCCTTATAATTAAATAACTTAGTATCCAGTCTCCACCTTTTTGCTTCTCTATAATTCCTTTTCATAGTTATATCCAAGTTCATCAGAGCATGATCTGTCACTTTTATTGTTTCAATTTCTGTATTTATTAATCTAGGTATCATATTCTTTGAAACAAAAATATAATCTATTCTTGAGTAATTTTTATGAACTGATGAATAATACGTATATTTCTTTTCTTCACCCTTTATTAGCCTCCAAACATCTATCAGTTCATTTCTACTCACTAATTTATTCAAAATTGTTATATTATTATATCTATCTCTAATTGATGGATCTGATTTATCTTTCCATCTATCCATCACCATATTAAAATCACCTGCGATTATTGTATAATCTCCTTTCATTTTTTTGATCTTATTAAATATTTCTTCATAAAACTCTTTTTGCTTCTCATTAGGTGCGTAAATATTCATTATGACATATGTTTCTCCATCTATTTCACCTTGTATAATTACATATCTACCTTTTTCGTCTAACTCCACACTTGTTACAATGAAATTGCATCTTTTGGAAATTATTATTGCAACTCCTCTTGATTTGGATGTACCAAATGCTTCCTCATAAATAGCTACCCAGTTCAATCTAAGCTCATTTTTTTATCTCTTTTCCCATCTGTTTCTTGTAAAAAAATTATATCGGCCTTATCTTTTTTTAATATCGATTCTATCCTTTTTCTCTTTATTATTGACCCCAAACCTTTCACATTCAATGTTGATATTCTCAGTCTATTCTCCATTTTTCATATTTTGAATTTTCTAATCCCACTCCCCATTGGCTCTTTAATGTGATGGTGCTCCCCTTCCCCTTCCCTTCCCCCCTCCCACTCCCCTCCCCCTCCCCGCCCTCCCCTCCCCTCCCCACACAAACATTTGTCCCCCCCTCTTCCTCCAAAGCACTTCTGCCTTGGAAACGACCAACCATGGTCCTGGGGGGGGGTGTGAAGGTATGCCAACTCCCGGCATAGAGACCAATACCCTCTCCCGATTTATTTTCTTTCCCATATTTTTTTTCCCTCTCTTCCCCCTCCCAAGTTCTCTTTCTTCTTCTTCTGTTATATCATATTGTTTCTTCCAGTCCTCCTCAGCCTCTGTCCTTTCGTTTATCTCCCGAAGTCTTCTTCTTTGCTCCTCCCACTGCTCCTCCCGCTGCTCCTTCTTCAGTTACTCCTCCCACTACTCCTTCCTCAGTTGCTCCTCCCGCTGCTCCTTCTTCTTCCTTTTCCTCTTGCTGGATCAGTTTCAGTTCTTTCAGGAGTTGCAATCCTTGTTCAAGAGAATTTATTCTGTGGTATTTGCCAGCATATTGGAATTTCAGAAAGATGGGATATCCCCAACTGTATCTTATCCCAACTCTCTGTAGAACTATGATGCAGGGTTTCATTTCCCTTCTCCAATTTATTGTTTCGCGGCATAAGTCATTATAAATTTCCACTGTGTTATCTCGATACTTCAATATTCCTGGATTCTTTCTAACAGCTCTCATCAAATCATCTTTCTTGTTGAAATTCGCAATTCTCATTATAATATCTCTGGGAATTATTCCTCTTTTTGCAGCTGACACACGATGAATTCTCTCTATGTCATGATCTTCCCATAAAATCTCAGGAACAATGCTTTTTAGCCATTTTAAAACTTCCTCTTTCAAGGATTTTTGACTTTGTTGTGGCTGCTCTGCGAGTCCACGAATCCTCACATTGTTTCTTCTGTTCTGGTCTTGGAGCTGGATAATTTGTCTCTCTAACAAAGAAATCCTGCCATCATGTTCTGCTAGTCTGGTCTGCTGATTCCCTTGGGTTTTTTTTATATCATCCACTTTAAGGTCCAATGCTTTTAACTCCTGTGAGATTTTTTCCTGCAATTGCCCCATTTCTGCCCTTATATTAGATGTTATTGTAGTAACAAGAGCTTGATTAGACTCTGTAATAAGCTTGTGTATAAAAGTTTTTATCTCTTCATTAGCTCCGTTCGCAGCTTTCTTCGCCGCCATTTTAATGACTTTTTCGTCTCCGTTAAAGTTTAAGTTTATATTTTCAAAATCTCTAACTAGACGATTATATGTTTTATCTGTTGCTGTAGGTCGCTTCCAAACAGGGTGTTTATAGACCTTTTTTTTAGGCGGCATATATCTCAAGGACCACAAAGGGAGAAAAAAAAACTGTTTTGCTTTCGGTCCGTTTCAACAGTTATTTGCAGTTTAAACAGAGTCTTTTATTTTCCCTCCAGTTGGAGAAGAATCGAAACCAATCCACTATCTTATCTTACATTCTTTCCCACATTATTCAATTAATTACTCACATTCTTTCTTTGTTTTGAAAAAGGCTTCTGGAATTATTTTATAATCATCTGTTCCGGGAGTCGAATATTTAGCCTCTCTCTGCCATCGTAGTTGGCTCCTCCCCCCCTACACATTACAGCTTTGATGTTGTGAGCTGCTCTGAGACCTTTAACTGAATAGTGGCTAATAAATCATGTAAGTAACAAATAAATAATCCAACATCCTCACATCAAATAATAAGGTTCTCATAGTAATGGAGCACATAAATTCAGGAAGGGCATCTTAAGGAATTCAAAATGGAAGAAAATCATATTAATCCATATTCCCTAGACTAATCTGAGGATTAGAACATAGTTGCGCTTTGGGTTTTATGCTTTTCAGAATTTTATAATGTGTTTTCAGATTTAAAAGAAAGGCTTACTTTAGGATAAAGCATATTAAAATGCACACGTTGGCAAAATATCTTCAGAAATGTACATCTTTTGCTAAAATGTATTAAAAACATAGGATGCTGCCTCATACCAAGTTAGACCATCCACCCCAGTATGGTCAACTCTGAATGGCAGCAAGGAGTCTCCTGAGTTTCAGATAGAATTCTTTCCCGAGCTCTATCTGGAAATTCCTTATATTCCATGGTAGTGTCTCATCCAAGCACAAACTGGACCTGACCCTATTTAACATTGAAATCAGACAAGAGCAAGTATGTTCTGGTTGGTATAATGACTAAAAGTCATATGTTGTATTTAAATACAATGTTTGGGTTGATTTGAAAAGGAAAAAAAAACCCAGATAAATCCAAAAACACACAAAACACACTATGTTATCTGTTAATCACTCTGAGTAATATATATATTTAATTGATTAACTGCATTTTTCTAAAATCAAAAAAGAAATTCAGAACCTCAAATGTACGTGTGTGTGTGTTTAAGCAAAAAGAGATGTTGATACTATAATAAGGAATCTGTCTCTTTCCCTTACAGGATTTCTGAACCACAATTTGATTCAACATGTAATCCCTGTATGGAATAGGATTGGACAAAATTCACAGAGAAGAGATTTTCTTCAAGTTCCATTGATGCACACAGGAGGAGGACTCCCTCACAGTAATAATAATAACAATAGCAATAATATCTTTTATTTATAATGTCCTTTTCACAAAAGGGAAGACTAGCAACATATATAGTAAGGGACAAAGACAATAAAATGTTTTATGCTGTATTCTTGAGAATATTTCAGGATTCTCAAAAACTGAGAACTTCTTTTTAGAAACTACCTCTTCTCTTGTATTGAATCCCTGAGATTACAGGAAACGTATTAGCACGGGTAGAACATTGGACTTCAAAACTGAATACTGTCTCTTTTATTGCAAACGGATCTTCTCTAGGGAGCCAAAACTAGGATGCACATCTCCCAGCAAGATTATTTTATTCCTTAGTAGAATTCCACTGACTACTGTTTGCAAGAGTTTTAATGTATTTTGTGATTATTTATTGTGCACTTTTTTTGCAATTTTTGTGAAAAATTTCGAAGGGACATTTTTGTTGCAGAAACATTACATCTTGCGTTTTCTTGCACCAAGTTGTAATACACTTTTGCACAAAACTCAATATTTTTTTTCAAATAAGTTACTTTGTGCAACCCACCCCCCCTGTGAAATCTTAGAAAAAGGTTCAAAATGTGAAAAAATCTCACAGGAGTTGGCATTTATTTTATGTTAGTTCTTGGTGGGTGGTCTTGATGTGTCAAGACACCACATCTTGTTGAAGATGAGAAAATCTGCCAACATTTTTTATATCCCTAGTGGACTCTGGGAGAATCTGTGATGGTTAGTGGCTTTTAAATTCCTCATGTGCAACACAGTCACCCCAAATACCATAACAGCATCTGTAACATGTCCCAGATTTTGATACATAGGGCTTACCTTATTTCTGAATTAAAACTCTAGGTTCAGTTTAGTTTTACATGCAACGAGGTATGCATTTGCTCAGCTCCAAGGGAAAACAAAAAACAAGGCAACATTGTCCCAGTAATCATGGGACTGTCAGATTTACATTGTGTCACTCTATCTTTCCCTATTTTTGATTGGCTGTTCAGGACTCAGGGTTGGGACAATGCTGGCCACTGCATTTCATGTCACTGGAGCAGTGGATCTCTTCTGGGTTTTAGTTTGAACTTCAAATAAATAAGCAAGGGTGCTAAACCTTTGCTCCAAAAGAAGTTCAGTGCCTTGGACAGCTCCTTTAAAGTTTTTACTAAAACCCAGTGTCAATATGCTGCTACTGTGACATGGGAGCCATCAGCTACCCTGGGATGGGACTGTGCTCTTTCTGCAATGACAATACCCTTTAGGATTCCCCCGTAACGAGGGACATCACATTGTAAGTGTGAACTCAACTGAATTCAAACTTCCTGGGTTATTATGCAATTCTTGGCCCAAAACCTATTTAAAAAAGTATATTCTAGGAAAATCAGCTTGCAGATTTCATATTGTAAGGAAAATTACATATGCAAATATTGTAGGGGAAGTTGCATACAACAGTAAATGTGAATTCCTATGGGCATACAGAAACAAGATGGAAAAACCTGACAACTGGAAGTATGTGAAACCAACACAGTTTGGATATGGAAATATGGAGTTACTGATACATCCTTCCTTACATTTGTACAACAGGAAGAGGGAAGTGTGGGAGGGTACACTATTATACTAGCCCCCTCCAGAGACCTTGAAGGCCTGTATCCCCATATGCAAAAACCAATACTTTTTTTGGACCCCAAATGCCCCAAACTCATTCTAAGGAGTATGGGGGCATTTTCACCATATGCCTTTTTTTAACATCAACTCCCTTTTTAAAGGCTTCTCATGGGCCCAATTAGAAGTAAAACACTGTGAAAATGTTCTTTCACAACCCCTAGAGAACCCTTGGGGGTCATTTAAAGGCAAAGATTTTGAATTTTTGAATTTTGACCCCTAGAGGACCAGGGACCAAAAAAAGTCTACCTGTATCTCATGGGCCTCAACTTGATAATTCCACCTGTACAGAGTAGCAATGGCTGCACCTGAGAAATCTAGTTTTTCCTTGCTACTTTTCTTGTTAAGATGTCAGTGCCCACGTAACTGCTGGTGTGTTCAGGGCTGCATCTGGTGTTCCCATCTGAAATGGGAGAGAAAGATGGGTTCATCCATCACCGTAGCTTCTTTGGTCACCATTGCAATAGATGATTTTGAGCAGGCACTTAATCGGGGGGGTCAACAGCAAAGGGGGTCAGAATACCCTCATCTATGACATCAAGTCTGTGATTCTTAGTGGCTGATCATTTGCTATGGTACTCAGCTGGACTGGAACTGGAGAACTTGTCAGCATGTGAGACCGACATTGTTGATACAGAATTCCATATTTCATTCCAATTTATAATCCCAGACATGCTCAGGATGATTAATCCTATTATTCAAATGCCAAATCAATCAATATTACTTATTTTACTATACTTCTAAATGATTTCCTACCCCCATATTTTGTAATTACTTTTATGTCCTACACCGATACATTTGGTTAATGTTACTAATGAGATGGATGGCATACTCATAGCCAAAAAAAAGGGAGCTCAGCTTTATTTTTTTTCCTAAAAAAATGACTTTATGAATAACTAGAGCAGTTATCCATTCATAACACTTGAGGGTGAACATTCTCATCACATTATTCATTCTATTGGCATTCACTGCAGCCTTGTTGGTTAAGCAGAAATTATTTGGTATTCATGGAGATGGAGATATATGTAGAATTTCCCTATTAGCTTCCTGGCTAAGGATGTGATTTGTACAGAATGGATTTGCATAGGCTTCCCTCTCACATCTGTATGAGTGGAGTGGGGAGGAGAGGTTAGCTGGCATTGAATTCCCAACAGTGACAAACACAGAACTGCTGTCTCTATAGCAACATGACTGTACTTAAGAGCTCCTCTTACCCCTCTATAAGAGCAGCTTCAATGAATGCTTTTGTTCCTGCCCTCTAAAGAGCCAATGTATTTCCTCCTATAAATATGTGCCCTTACCCACAATTATATCCCCTCCCCATAAGCTGGAATCCTCTTGGTAGCATGCAAATGTGTAAGTTCCTTCACACATATGATTGTACCTTTTTGACCATTGTGCCCTTGGCCCTTTTACACTTACATCACATGGGCCTAAAGCCTATTGTTAGCCCTGGCTACAGCAGAGCCCTAAAATTAATTAGATTTATTCATGTCTTGACTCAACATTTGTCAAATAAGTGAATGGGTCTACTCTAGTTGGGACTAACCAACATGATTCCAGCCATGCAGTGGTACATTCTTGGATGGTGCATTTAACAAGATTATTATTATTATTATTATTATTATTATTATTATTATTATGTAGTAGTAGTAGTAGTAGCAGCAGCAGCAGCAGCAGCAGCAGCAGCAGCAGCAGTTATATCCAGATTTTTTCCCAAAAAATTGGGTCTCAAAGCAGCTCAAACTTCAAAAAACATACAGACAGTGCATATTAAAATAGAATTAAACTGCCAAAGAATTAAAACAACTGCTTAAAAAGGTATAGAAAGATAACAACTAAAATTAAAACAGTACAGTAAGCCCCCCCTCCAATCCATTCTTCAAAAACTTTCTGTATTGAAAGCCTGCCTGGTTTTGGCTGCTGACGGAAGGACAAGGAGGGGGCCATCCAGGCCTCCTGGAGTTCCAGAGTCTAGGGGCGGCCATTGAGAAAACCCTCTTTCACATCCCCAGCAACTGTGCTTGCAATGATGGTGAGACTGAGAGACGGGTGTTACTGTGGCCCAGGCCTACCTGGAGAAAGCATATGATATCGTTTTTGATATCAAACCATTCAGCCTCCCTCTGCCACCCCGCTCCATGTGTTTGCGGGGCCTCTGGACAAGCACGTAAACAGGTGCGGCCGGTAATTGCTGGACATTCCATTCCCCACCTAGGCAGGCCGAACAGAGCCGGTTCGTCGCTTCAGGGACCTTTCCAGCAAGCACCCTTTTGCTTATGCGTGATACTAACAAAGGCACCCCTGCCCCGAGCAGGTAGTCACACAAAGCTGTCCCAAGCACTCCACATTTGTATACTGGCTACACTATTGTTGATTCGGTGCTAAGCCAATCATGCTAAACACTGACCTTTCCAAAGCTTTGTCCTGCTTCAAACTCGCATTGTTCTCACCGAGTAAGATATGGCCTGCAGTCACAATTCACCCTATATAAACCCCCCAATTCCGAGACCACCTCGGATCGCTCTGGACTTCCATCCCACTTTGATGCCGCTTTGTCTGGTGAGCTCCCCTCAGTGAACCACGCTGAGCTTCTTCCCTGCACCCCTACGAACTCAAGCTTCAAACTTCTTCAGGACTACGAGACAGGTGTTGTATCACCCATTTCCCCTGAAAATCCCTATTTCCAATTCTTCCATTAGCTGTGTGATAGTGCTGTCTTTACTGTTTGTCTTTCAATAAAACATCATTTTTGCTATTTTAAACCGTCTGACTGCTTGACTGACCTGACCCCGTAGAAGCTGGGTTGCAAGATCCTGCTACATTACCCTGCCTCTCGCTAGCTTTAGTGAGTGCTCCAGCTAATTTTTCCCAAAGTTGTGTCATTGTGGTTTGGTTATTTGGGTGCCCCTCCCGGGACCCCCAGAAACAGGGTAACAAGGGCCTCTCCTGATGAATGCCTAGCCTGACTCATACAGAAAGATAACTGTATGCCAAACAGCCTGGACCTGAGCCATGTTGGACTTTATAGGTCATAACCAACACTTTGAAGTGTGTCTGGAAACAAAATGGCAGCCATCAGTCTTCATTTTCTTCCATGAGATTGCATTAACAGCCACTGTCCATACCCCACGACACAATGGGGCAGTAAGCAGATACTGGCAGATATAGACTTGGTTACACAATGCTATCATTCAGCAGAAGGGTGGTGCAGTACAACCACCATGTAAACACATGAATATAAATTTACTCTAGGCTGTGGCTTTATGCATCAGCTCTGTGATGGGTAGGGCTGTGAGATCAGCATCATATGACTGCCTGAGATTTAGGACCCAAATTGATACATAATGGAGATGAGGCCAGCAAGGATTGGGAAAGAGACTAGAATTGTTGATGGGTCAAATGGACATAAGCAGAATCCAGGTAAAAGCTAGCTAACTAGATAATATAGCATCCCTGAGTCAGGGAGAAGGAAACAGTTTTGATAGCCATGCATGGTACAAAAGGCACCGAGCAGCTGCAACAGTTGTCACCATTCCTGCTTCTGACATACTGCATGGCTTTAGCTACAACACACCTGAGAGATGGGGAGTTTTTCCATCCCTGTAATGCAGCTGGTGCTTGGGGAATGGAGGGATGTAAATCTTCACAGATGTCATTCTCATTGACAAGAACAAATAATTTAACCATTTTTCTCCATGTAGAGAGAAAGTCCTCGAAAAGTGTGCATAACTATTCGCAGTTTGAGTTTTACTCATTTTCTATGCAGAAATGGTTCCTTTTCCACAGAAAGTAATGCCTTATGTACAGAAAACTTTAAAATGCAGATCAGATTAAATTTTGTTTTGCAAAAGTTTAAAGCAATTAAATCAACACATCTATTTAAAAGCCCATAGTTAAGATTGTCCCCCAAAAACAAAAGGGGGGAAAGGCAAAAATAGCCAGTCAAGGAAAAACTCCTTATAGATTAGCAGAGATAGCTACGCACAGCTATGGAAGCGTGCCTAGCAGCAGAGAACACCATTAGCAGCACAAGCACTAAGCCAGTAACACTCACCAACTCCAAGTTGCAATCTTCCAATATGGAGGCTCTTTTATTCTTTGTTATAACATATATACAATATTTACAAAGTCCAGATGGCAATCCAGCATATCAAGCTTGTGCTCTCTCCAGCAGAGCCCGCAACAGACACACATTTCAAACAATATGTGCATTGTTGGCTAGGATTGTGCTTCCTTTATACAGACTCCTAGTCAATCCTGGCCAACTCTTGAAATGTCTGCACCTGGTGCTCATCAGCCTGACTCAGCACAAACTCAGGTTGAGTCACATTCCTTTCCCCAGGTGCACTTAACAGTTAAAGCAATTAAAGCAACATGACTTTTACACTAACTTTAGAAAGTATTTTCTAGAGGTTTGGTCAAATCATCTCTGACAGAGTACCCACAACTACTATGATACCTGTTCCAACAGAAGTCATGAGCAAATATATTTAAAATGAGAAAGTAAATCTGATTATTCTCCAGGCCACCCGAAGAAATTCTACTCTTTTTTCAGGTAGTAGATCTGATCAATGAGGGATTTTTAACCAAACAAATGCAATTTGTTTCCTTCTGCAGTGAGAAAAAAAGTGTGATTGGCTGCCTACAGGAACCTGAACATTTTGACCAGAAGTGACTTTTTAAAAATGTAAATCACCAGTTTTCTTTATAGATGCTGGAACAGATATTCAGGTAAAAATGTATGTTTCAGTAATAATCACCAGGTACCATTAAGGAAAACTGGAAGGTGGAGAAATCTTGGAAGCAAGAAGTTGATAGGGTGTGAAATTGTGGAGAAATACTTAGGCTGCAAGAGGTCCAGTACTTGATTTGACAAGGTCTTCTCAAGCCAGAGTTCTTGGGACTGCAGGCCAAAGCAGATGATAAATTCTATCCAAAGCTAAATACCTCACTATAGTTCCTCACTATAGTTCCATACAATGTGCCTGCCACAATTTCTGAACAGAAGCATGTTTCTTAAACTCCTGGTCTTTCTGATAGACTTCTTGTGTTCCTCACTTTTGTATTCAACCATTTCAGGATATTAAATAGCCACAGTTATCCCCTGCATTTCCTTGAATTCTCTAAGCTGCAGGGTTTCGTAAGGATAATCCTGTTTTCTCATTTTAACAACCCTCCAAATTAGAATAAGATACTTCTGTGGGCTAACAGAGTGTAAAACCTTATTGTCCACAATTTGGATAGTCTGGACAGAGATGATCCATTTTTTAAAAAAAACCAAAACTATCCTCTGAGGTACACGAGAATCAAGAATAGTAGAATGTAAAACCCAACTGTCCAGAGTTCAAGCAGAGGAGCATTGGAAGATGAACAGGCCAGGGCTCTGTATTGCCTGATTATGACATAGAGCAACACCGAAGTTTAACAAATAACACAACTATACAGGACTAGAAGGGGGAAAAGAATTAGTGTGTACCCTGGAGAGAGATAACAGCAGATGTGATTTGCTTTTAGCTTTGAGATCACTCAAAAGAAAAGGAACTCTTCTTCCTTAACTAGAAGCACTGTAACAACATGTACGGATGCTAAGCTGAGGCTTGATTTAGTGTCCTTTGCTGGAGCAGGTGCTTAATACAGCCAGAATGATGCAAAGCAGACCTAAGACCTACCTTAAGAACATATCACAGTTTAAAGAATATTCTAATCCTATTAGCAGTTTTAAATCAAATTAGCAGTTTTCACTTATTTTAATTTTTTTAAATGCAGCATTAGCTTAGCATTAACCTTCTATTAGGGTGACATTCACCAAGCAGTTAAGTTCCCTTCCCCTATCTTGAACCACAGCAAGACTCCACTTTCACGTTAGTTCCTTTCCATTTTTCACTGCAGTGTGGGCTGTGATGATTTTTTCTGACATAATCTTGCCTCTTAAAAAGGGCTTAATCTGGGTTAATTTGAATTTTAACCTTCTTTTCTGTTCTTCCACAATTTGGCATTAAAGCCAATGTAGCACCAAGGGAAGTATCTTTCTTTCAAGGCGTGAAGAAAGCAAATAGATGCTGTCAAATCTGTCCCGAATGCCTTGATTTCCATTGACTGAGGTGTGCCTCATGTACCACGACATCCTGCTGTGAAATGTGCACAGTTTAGGAGCTTGTTGAGTCACTGGCATCCTGGGGAGCCATCTATTCAGTATTTTAGAATTAGTCACTACTTCTGTGCCTGTGTCAGAACTGGCTCTTTGAAAACCAAAGGCAGGGTATGGAACAGTCAGGAAAGAGCCTCAGAACAGTGAGCACATTTGATGTGGAAACATTTCAAGGTTAGAGAGTGTCCACAGACATATCTAGCCATACTCTGAGGTACAGTGAAGATCTCACCTAACGTGGCAGGTGCTGGTATTAGCCCCAAAGGTGGGTGACTCAAGAGCCCACCTACAACTCCATGGAAAGGTTGGGAATTATACCTCAAAAAGGGAGTCCTGTGGGTGGTGGTTGTTGGGAGTGGCAACCTTTGCATGCCTAATTAAATGGCTAGTTTGTTTGCATGTCTACTGTAAGCATAGAGAGATAGCCTAGAGAGAACTTCCTTTTGTTGGTTAATACCTCTTCCTCCAGCACGTACACATTCTTTGTTTTTAAAAGGTTCTCTTGCCATTTACTCCTCCTTTTTGTCTTCGCCTTTTGACTTGAAAGCATGCTCTGAGATTTCCCAACAAGGATTATTGTCAGCAAGGCATGTGAGTGCTTAATTTTCTTCCTACCTTCTTCAAGAATTGAACCTGTATAGACTATGTACATGATTTTGTGAGTAAACTCTTTTATATTTTTAACCAAACTCTTTTTGTGTTTATTTTGAGCTAGATTAAGTGTGTCTGGGGTGGTGTTGAAGAAGTGGGACTGGTGACTTCTGTTTTTGCACAATTACTAAAATACTCTGCTGATTGAGAGTCTCATTACCAAGGTCTCTCAATATTCAAATATTTTCTCAATTTCCCCAACAGGGGTAACTTTGGGATCTTTTCACCTGTGTATACCAGTATTAATGCAGGGGCACCAGCTGGAGGTTAGAAGAATGTTTTATTGGGGAAAATCTCAAACACACATAAGATTCAAGCAGTCTCACAACCAGAGAAGGAAAGGAGAGAAAATTTGGAATTAGGATGAAGTGGGAGATATTTACCAATCCCAAAGAGAAAAAAGTCATGGCAAAATGTCTCAGACACAAGAGTTTGAGGGCAGCACAGAGGAATAACAGTCTGGGGTGCAGAATGACACACAAGTGTTGTTGCATACTGGAAAAATCACCTGGGCTGGAGCTAGGGTTTAAATCCCCTTTTTCTGCCCTGAAGAGGAAGGTGCTAATGGCTCTCTGACAAAGCAAACAAAGGGGTCCAAAGCTGGCTAATGGTCTTAACATAAAATGACAAATCATTGATGGGAGTTATGATAGCTTCTTAATGTCTGGGCAGGTGAGAAAACAAAGGAGGAAGTTCAGCAGGATGGGAGGTTACAGGATGTTGTTCATTGTTGCTTTGTCTGGGAGTTTTGGTAGCCATTATTTTCTAGGTCCGGGCTATTGAGAGGATCATCTCAAACTCATTATGTCAAGTTCTCTGACTAATTCTCAGTGAACTTATTACTTGGTTATGCCTTGAGGTCCCCTCTGACCTGATTTTGCACATGTACAGCCAATCCTTTTTTGCCAGTATGGCTTTGCATCCATAAAAGTATGATTTATATTTTGTGCCAATTAAATAAAGTTCATTGTCAATTATACCATATCATGGATTGGGGAGTGAACAACATGACAACATTAGGAAGGTAATGACAGTGAAGTGTTGGAAGACAGAGCCATGTGGGCTATATATAGCCTGCCCTGTTGCCAGTACAGGCTGAGTAAACTTTAACTGAAATACTTGGGAGAAGAAGTGTTTTGAATTTTGTTCTGTTTTTTAATTGGAATACCTGTGCTTGCATATATGTACATAATGAGATATCTTAGACATGGGACCTAAGTCTAAACATAAAATTCATTTATGTTTCATATACACCTTATACACATAGCCTGAAAGTGATTTTATGCAATCTTCTTTAATTATTTTGTGCATAAAACAAGGTTTGTATACATTGAACGATCTGAAAGCAAAAGTGCCACTAACAAGCTATTTGAAGAAAAGAATTACTGCAGTATTAAAGTTGGATTAGATAATTAGCATTTTAAGGGAAAATAGTGGTGGAAGCATTAGAATGAGATTTTTAGTTAGAGAATTTTTTTAAAAAATAGAATCAATAGCAGTCTCCATTAGGAAAGTAGGAAATTGCCTTTCCTGTTTTAGTGTTAGTTTTAGCTTTTAGCTTTAGCTTGTGATTTTTAGTATTAAGCATTTAGGTGATTTTTATATTGTACAGTCCTCACCCCACATTGGAGGTTAGACCTTCATGAATTTGATTATTTGTGAGGTGTGCATAGAATCATAGAGTTGGAAGAGACCCCAGGGGGCATTGAGGCCAATCCCCTGCTATAGAGGAACATCCATCAAAGCATTCCCAATAGATGGCCATCCAGAGTCTCCTTAAAAACCTCCAAAGAAGGAGACTCCACCACACTTCAGGGCAGCACATTCCACTGCCGGACAGCAATGACCGTCAGGAAGTTCTTCCTGAGGTTCAAGTGGAATCTCCTTTCCTGCAGTTTGAATATGCCTTCCTCCCCCATTCTCCTCCTTCTATTCCCTTGTGCTTTGCTGGGGGCTAAGAAGGAAGGCAAGCACCCAGACAAAGGGCAATGAAATGGGGAAGAGAGACACACACGCACCTTCCTTTTCACCTCCAGAGCTCTCTTCTCCCATCCCCTTACCTCTGGTCCTGGTGCTGAGAATGCATAAAAAGGCCAAAGACAAATGCATTTGAGGGTGGGTGGTTCATGCAAGCATCTTTCTCCCCTCCAGAGCTCTCCTCTCCCATTCCCTTACCTCTGGCCCAGATGCACAAGGCAAGTGAATGGGAGGGGGGAGCCCTAGAAGGGAATGGAAGGAGATCAGATGGGGGAAGTTATTTGTATTTTTCCACTTTTGCAAGGGTTCTGCATCCTGAACCCTTGAAAAAGTGAAGGGTATTTTGTTCCTCTTTTTTGTAAACTGTAATGTTTAATTTTTGTTTGTTTGTTTGAATGTATGTGTTGTGTACCCTTAATAAAGTATATTTATTTTAAAAAAAGAAAGCAAAGGTGTCACTATCTCAGCCATCCATGTGGACATTTTCAGATTTTGAAGGATTTCTGGACAAGGGATGTTCAACCTTTATATAATAGTATAGTTACATGAGTTCTAAGTACATTTAAGTATACAGTAAGAATGGGAATAATATTCAAAAATACTAAAAAAGAGTGAAAAACATTTTTTTTTTCTTTTGAATTTGGAAAAACCCTGATAAAAAGAATCCCAGAATCTTCACTGTTGGGGATTTATGCTATGTAAAATCCACACATTATTTTTTTTTTATGCAGAAATCAGTATTTCCTGCACAGAAAATGATATTTCTACACTGACATATTATTTCCTACACAGAAAAAAAAGCTGTTTCCTGTGCAGAAAATGCTGCAATTGGAAACTTGTTCTGCATAAAATTTTCATGCAGGTGGATTTGTACAGAAAACAGAATTTTCTGCACAGAAGCTAACATGTCTATGCAGGAATGAGTCTTGAATTGTGCATAGGTGTCAAAAACTACATGGTTTCCAAAGGCTTTCTCATAGCAGGAAGAAAATTACTCAAAAAAAAAAAATACTCATTACTTCCTTTGAGAAGAAATTTAGTAAAAAATTACATCTTTAATATATACAGCATAGTACATTTAGCAGATCATCTCCTTGATATGCTCTCCTTTTAGAGGACCAATATTGATTTAATCATTTTTTTATGGATGGATGGAAATGCACTAAATTATGCGAATCCTGACTTGCTATCAAAAGTACTTCATCCCAGACATTGAGGTTTACCAATTTAGTGAAAAGACACACAAAGAACAGTGAACATGCATTTCTTTTTACTCTTTTTTTTGTTTCTGATCCTTCAACTCTTCCTACCCCAATTGCTAACACATTAGGAATCCAAAGATGTCCACCACACACTTGTACTACATACACGAGTAGAAATGGGAAAATACCACATTGCCCAGACTGATTTACAATGTCTGTGCATTTAGCTTTTTTTATATAATATTTTTTGTTGTGTAATAGAAAGGAAACAAAATTACAGAAGAACATGTAGAAGCAGAACTAACAAAAACCAAAAATTAAGAAAAAACAACCACAATAAAATACTATAAACTACACACACACAAACAAACTACTAAACTAACTACACACAACCAAAAATGGTTCCTGTCCCTGCTACCAGTAGTGAATAATAATCTAACACTAACTACCAACTATTAAACCATAAAGTAATAAAAAGATTAAACGATTAAATTTGTGGCTTATTGTCATTAAATCTACAAAAGTAGTTAGTAATCAGTAATTCCAAGTAAATAAGTAATTATAATTCCAAGTCATTAATACACCATCCTTATTCTGTTTCGAATAACTTGTATAAGCAGCAACTAAAGCATAAACTAATATCCAATTACTCTTCTTGTAATAGTAAAACCACTAAGATTCAGAGCACATTTTACAAATGAGTAAAGTATGCTCATTTAGCTTTCTTGAGAAAGAGATATATAAATGCATAGGCCCATCCTTGCCTATGCAGAGCCCTCACCCGTGGCCATTTCCACACTATACTGTTATAGTGCTACTATTCCACTTTCAACATCCTGTGGAATTCGGGGCTTGTAGTTTATTGAGGCCAAAGAGCTCTCTGGCTAAGAATCCTAAAGGCCCCTCCCTAAAGTGTAAGCCCAAGGATTCCATAGGATGTTGAAAGTGGAACAGCAGCATTATAACAGTGTAGTGCGGAAATGGCCTATGATTGCAGCTAGCATAGGAGCAGAGCCCACAGCTGATTCCCTACTCAGTTCCTTGCCTCTGTCCCTTGGCACCACTCCTGAATCCCCTCTGTTCCCTCTGACAGTTGCCTTTGGCTCTGCCCTGACAGAGACCTAAGCAGGCTTTCCCCTGGCATGATTTATATTTTCCTTCAGAGGAATTGCTCTTAAGAGTGATGAATAATACAGAGCCTGACCGGGTGTTGCCTTCTTGTGATGTGTTTGTGTTTGTGGAGCAAGGAGTCCATTATGCATCCACATAATGCAACATATACTAACACTTTGTGTCAGCAACGATGCTCCAAAGGCCACATCTCCACCAGGCCTTTCCATTTCTGCCAATGAATTAGTACATCAACTAGATAGCTGAACATCCAAAGGGCTTGGATGGTTTTTCAGGGAGCACATTTTGTAAGATCAGGGGCATGGGGGAGGCAACCTTTTAACAAACTGCATGTATTAAGAAGATATCATCTTGATCTCCTGATATTATGACACAATGCAGGAGAACTTCTGTAGAATGACAGGCACAAAAGCATCCCCCAAAAGGACTTCTACATCAAAAATAAAGGGTTTTTATGTTCTCTCATTACAAATTCTATCTCCTTCACTAAACAATCCAGCACATTATATTAATGCAGTTCAAGAGAATAACAGTAAATCCCATCTTCACAGTAGCTTTTAAGATGTCAGTCCCTTCTACCTCACACCTGCTCTCCAATTCCTCACATGAGACACATCTTGAATGCCTTGCAGTCAAGTGCCAAGGCCTTTTGAAGGCAGGCTTGAGCTACAATACACTTACAAGTAAGCCAAACCCCCGTGGAGACATGAACCTTTGCAACTCCCACAGTGCACTGCCAGTTCAGCGTATTCTGTGTAAGATGTAATTCTTAACCAAGCTTTTTCAAAAACCCTACAACGTGTGGCATGTGTCTGCAACTAACAGAATGTAAAGCAGAACATGTTCAAAAGCAAGAAATGAAGAGAAGTGGGAGAAGGCAACATATGGAGAAATTAATTAAAATGAACCTCCATAATCTGAGAGATATTATTTTGGAATGCAAAGTATATTCACTATGTCATCCTGTATGCTAGCTTTTGTGTACAAGCTGTCCACAGGAGGGGGAAAAAATAACATCCCACAGCGCTGGAAATTATGGAATGCAATGTCTTATAGTTGCTTTGCCAAGAATGAAGAGCACAGTGGATAGTTGGCTGAGCAAATGTCAAGCGAAAATATGTGGGGATCTCACATTCTTTCCTAGTAATTTCTGTGCACAAATCTCAATCTAGGTTGCTATGACCTTTTCTAGTGTTGAGACAATTGCTGTAGCATTTGTTGCCAAGATACAGAAAGGTGTATGCGTGCAAGCAAGGTGCCAGTCATCAGGGATCGACATACTTCTAGTAACCTTGGTAGCAGGGGCTGACCTGTGGTCTGAGAGGTTGTAAAAATCCACCCCCCCAGCACGATGGACTGTCTGTGCTTGATTCCAAGGAAAGATGTACTGTTACCAGGACTTCCCCTTGCCCCAAGAGGTAGGAAATTATTCTTGACAGTGTGTTGTATTTTGGAAATGAGGAAGGATGTCAGAAAGAAAAGGACTTCTTTATCCAGCTCCCTCCCACCAACAGTGAAGGGCAGTAGAGATATGCTGTCATTCTCCGCCTCTCCAGCTGCCAGATGGTTGTAATTCTGACAGCTGCAGAGGCAGACAAAGCACTTTTGGAAAACTCTTCTCTTCACAGGTTGACTTGTTTAAGGTAGGAAAATAACCAAGAAAATGCCAAGTGTCAGTAAGATACATGCCAAAGTCCAGAAATTCACAGAGCGAGACCATCAGACAAAGCCACACAGGGAACGTCGGTATGTTGCTTGTAGGAAGGTTCCAGCCTTGGCTGGGCTAATTTATAGAGATCTGTAAATCAGCACAGCTGGCCAAACTATCTCTGCCATTTTCCTTTTAAAGTAGGTCACAGAACTCCCTGTTCTTTTATAGCTTTTTTTTTCTTTCCAGTTTACAATGTTCTAAAGGATGAAGTGGCTCTGTATCTTAATGATGACTTCCAGCAGAGCCTTGGCTCTGCTTCTGCCATTTCCAGTGCAGGGCTGTCAACTTCCTTTGTCTCCAGCTGAAGCCTCTTATCCTGGTTGTCATCTTGATCATTTGAGGAGCCTCCTCTAGGTAGAACATGACACAGGTATATGGGGGGACAAACTTTGGGGCTCCTTCCTTAGGATGCTCTATGTGTCACTGGGAAGGGAGTGTCCACTCTGGTGTTCTCCTCCACCTAGATTTTGTTCCAATGGAAAAGTCTGATGAAGGATGACAGAGAAGCCTAGAAGCCTGAGAATGATGGGATTTAGAGTAGCACACAATAGTACAGAAATCAGTTAACTGGGCTTCTGCAGGCCTCTACAGAACTTCCTCCTTTCTGATGATCTTTGAGTTACTAGCCTGTTTTGTTACTGACAAATGGTGTAGACTGGCACCTAGGAAGGGACATCCTGACTTGGAAAATATATGGGCACAGAATCAAAGAGTTGGAAGAGACCAGAGGGGCCATCCAATCCAGCCCCCTGCTATGCAGGAACATACATCAAAGCATTCCCAACCTCTGCTCAAAAACCTCCAAAGAAGAAGACTCCACCACACTCCCAGGCAGCATATTCCACTGCCAGACAGCTCTGACCGTCAGGAAGTTCTTCCTGAGGTTCAGGTAGAATTTCCTTTCCTGCAGCTTGAATCCATTGTTCCTTGTCCTAGTCTCTGGAGCAGCAGAAAACAAGTCCATTCTCTCCTCGACATGACATTCCTTCAAATATTTAAACATGGCTATCCTCTCTTAACCTTCTCTTCTGCAGACTAAACATACCCAGTTCCCAAAGCCACTCCTCATAGGGCATGGCTTCCAGACCCTTCTGGTTGCCCTCCTCTGGACAAGTTCCAGCTTGTCAATATCTTTCTTGAAATGAGGTGCCCAGAACTGGACACAGTAGTCCAGATGGGAATGGAATGCATAGGACTGATAACAAAGGAGCTTGTAGTGTCAGGTGCCCCTCCCCTCTGCTAAGCAATGTAAGCAGGCCCCAGTTTGAATAAACAACAGATAGGTGCTAAGTGTTTCATGTATAGGGGGGGCAATTATGTGACAGGGCCAAGGTCCCCCAAGCTTTATGTAGAGATGATGTAATTTAGCATACTAATTCCTTTTCTCATGGGACGTGTGTATGCCTTTCTGTGTTCTGCATGTCTGATTTGGGATTTCCTCAGATGTCTCTTGGTTTCAGCCTGAGTTAAACAAAAGACTACATATAAATAATCTTCCACTGGTGTGTAACTTTTGGCTATGTTGTGCTCCAGGGAAACCTACCCATTGTCACTATCAGGGGAGAGCACAATTGTGACTTCCCTTATCAGACTGATGGCCAAGATCCTACAATGTAGTTGTGTAGCGTAGATCCCCGGATGAGGACTTATGCCTTGATTGTGCTATGCTACCTTTTGCTGAAAGGCAAAGTTGGCAACTGAATGCCCAACTAAATATGTAAGCCAGTGCACAATCAACTGCATGTACCTCCACATGTTCAACGGCACCACATGTGCAACTCCAGGTTCCCCAGCTTGAACTGAATGCAGACATTCCGGATTGGACAAAAACATTCAATCACTTCCTTAGGGGAACTTAGGCATGCAGAAAACATCAACAGGATTCTGGCCAGCATAAAATAAAAGGAAGGCACACATCACTGAGCTGATGAAAAACAATTTAGTGTACTCATGGAAACAGATCTGTTCTACGATATTTCCACTCCACTTCTCCTTGCTTGCTCTTGTTGTATTTGACAGAAGTTATCTTTACCTTTTCCAAGTGCAGTAGTCTCCCTCTCTGAGTATCAGATTTCTGATAAATTTAGTACTGTGAGGATCAAGTTCTATTTCCCTTCCTGCAGAGGGTCAAAACAAGGACTTTGTCTTGATATTGTGAAGCTCAGGATCTCCACATATTGGTATCCCTCTGGTTTATGTACCTCATCTTTAAGATCAGCAGAGATTTCTTGTTTACAACAGAAGTCATGACAACAAAAGTACTGGAACTTCAACATAGAAAAATGATGCTCAAAATAGGAGAGAGAAGGACTGTCTTTCTATAGTTTAATGAAAGAGAGAGAGAGTGCAAGAGCATGTACTCTGGGGTGGTATTCTTCTCTTGCTGTTTTTACAATTGAATTTGAACAATGAAATCTATTTTTGTAGGTGGGCAATCCTGATATATTCTACACAGTTTTAACTAATCATGCACATTGACATGATAGCTGCTATGCCAAAGTCTGCCTTTCAGTTCATGAATGCTTTCTTTCTGCACCAAAAGAGTCCTCCTCTTCCTGCCTCATTTTCAGGGAGTTTTAGAATTCCTCCTGGTTTTCTTTGGAGTTATTTTATCATGGTAGAGGACAAGTGACCATGGCTTTAGTGTTTTTATCTTCAGTTGTGCGTCTCCCTCCTGGTGGCTCTTCCTGAGCTTTAACTGAAGCTGAAAGAGGCTAAAGACCACTGAAGAGATCATGATCTTACTGTGGAAGATAAGAGCACAAAATCTTCAACTACCTCAGATTGAAGGTAAGCATCAGCACTGTAATATAAATCGTTGCATATTTTGTTCATGCACCATAGAATGTAAGAGTTTTTATGATTTTTTAAAAGAGTTTCCACAGTTGGGGATCTTTTTTCCTTGCAAATAAAAAAAAGTTTGTGCAAAAACAAATTTATGCAAAAGACAAAGGTAAAGATCTTCCTTTGGAGTAGCATAGTGCAAATCCTCACATATGGTATTATGCATGAATTGTGCTGTACCACCCTTGTATTGAATGGCACAATTGCAGAACTGAACCAAGACAGCAGATGGCCAACCAAACGTACATACAACGGACAATGTTCATCTTCCTGTGCAATAGGATTTGATGCACCGCTTTGCTACTGCAATCCTGAACCGAATGTGGATGTTCCACATTGGACAAAATTGTATAGCCTCTTCCTTAGGGGAACTTATACATGTGTAACATACTAATAGGATTCTGGTTACTATTTTCTATTGAAAAATACAAAAAAAATTGTGCAAAACACAGTGTTGTTTTTAACCATTTTTTTGCAATAAAATATAGAGCAAAAAAAAATTGCATGGTGGCTGAGCTTTTTTTTTTTTTTAAAGAGTGTGTCTTGATGCGTCAAGAATGAGAATGTGACTATTCCTTATATTCCTATACCAGATCCCAACACCCCACCCTAGAGGATGTACCCTCAAATTTCTTCTCCTCCTTATTTCTTCTCCATTTTTTTTATTCTATATTTTTTAATAAAAGCATACAACAGAAAATTACAACGTATCTTATCTCAATTTTACAGAATTCCAAGTTATTACATTTAAAACATTGCTCAATTCCATATTCACTTAAGTGTTTCTAAGAGTACTTCCCCTCTTCCCTGCTGTGATCTATCTATTCCGTTATATCTGTTTAATCTGTGATCACTTAATCATACTCATACATGTTGACTGGTCTCCTTTTTCTGATAATTCGACTGATTTAATTGTCTATAATTTATCAAATCTCTTTAGATATCCTTGTAGCAATGTCTATTATCATAACTCTCCTTCAAATTAAATGAAAATGGTCAAAACAAATTTGGAAGTGTTCTTTCTTTCTTTCTTTCTTTCTTTCTTTCTTTCTTTCTTTTTCTTTCTTTTTTTTTGGAACAGCACTACCACTATGTACTCTGTGACTGGGGACTAAAATGACTTGAGAGCCAAGTAACTGAAGGAGTATGGGGAGGGGTTCAGGTTCCTCCTAGTAACATTGGCTGTGAATGGAAGTTAATGTCCAGTTGTACTTTTCCTAAAAAAATAATAATTAAAAAATGTTCAACTACAACATGATGAGAAGAATCAACCCCCCTGGAACTATTGTGAAAAGGTGGGGAGGATCATGGGAGGCAAGATTCTCCTGATTTTGGGGAGGAAAAAAAGAATGATGACAGAGGCAAGGGATTCTGCAAGCCACAAACACATTATTGAGGTCATGCAACCCACAGGTCACAATGTCCCCTACCTGATCTACTTGCGTACACATCTGGTTGTCATCTTGTCCATTTGAGGAATTTTCTTCTGAGGTCCTCCCTGAACTGTCTCCTGGATCAAAATTATGTTGTGGCCATACAAGGGAGAGGGTTTTTTCCATTGCAGCACGCTGGTTGTGGAATGCCTTCCCCTAAAGAGGCCTGGTACCCATGTTGCAGACTTTCCAGGGGCAAAGATAGAGAAAATGTTTTTATTGTCTCATGGAATTTGAACTGTGGCTTTTGGCTCTGCTTGAGAGACTAATTGAGGCATTATTATTTTATTATGATCTCAGTGCCAGTTGCAGACTGGCTTGGAACCTGTATTAGCAAAACATTTGTCTATAAATGTTTTTAATATATAGCCATATAATTTTCCTCCTCAAAGTGGGAAGAATGCCATTTCTAACCGGGGTACTGCCTTGTTAAGAGAAAAAGAAACATTATACATTTTTCCTCAGGAATATTATTCTTTATATTCACTGCATTCAAACATTAACAGAGTCAGTCTGTTAATATTCATACAATTATTTCCCCCCCTTGTAAAAATTTTCAGAACTTGTAATAGTTACCTTTGGGTTACAGCTCACAGAATCCCACAGCCAATATGAGGGAGAAGCCTCCAAGAATAACTTTTCTTTATCTTTTTTATTAATTTTTTTATTTTATTGATTATACAGAAAGAAAAAAACATAACACAAACACAAAAATAAAACACCATGTGATACAACTAATAGTAAAACAAAAAGATTTCAACCAAAAGCAAACTTGCATTATTATTTCTCTCTTATATCATTACAATCAAAAACTTATTCCGCTTATTCTATATTCTCATTATACTCACTATTATTATAGTAATATCATTCTTAATTCTATATTTTTCCCTTAAATTTAATCTATTGCTATTACTAAATATAATATTTTTACTTAACATATTAAACTATCTCTAAAGGTAAACCCACTCCCCAAAGCCGATTATATTTTAACTTACTTTTTATTTTTGTTTTTTTTTACGTTTTTTGTTTTTTTTTTGTTTTTGTTTTACAAAATTAAACAACTCAACTCCAATTTAAACAAAACACCACATTATTATCACAAAAAAGGTGGATAAACCCACCCCCCAGAGCCAACTTTTTATTTAATCCATTTTCCAAAATTGTCATTCTTCTTGTGAAAGGGTAGCTTTACCATCTCTTATCAAAGCTTTTTCCAAAAATATTTTCCAAATTTCTTCAAAATCATTCCCTTTTACTAAACCTTTCATAAATCTAATTCTACATGTTAATTTATCATTGATTGCAATATTCCACACTTCTTTATACCATTCCTCTATTTGAAGTTTTTCATTTGTTTTCCATTTTTTTGCTATTATTAACCTCGCTGCAGTTAACAAATTTGTTATTAATTCTTTCGCTACCTGGGTACACTCAACCTTGTTATATATAGACAACAACCCTATATTTGGACATACTGGTACCTCAACTCCTATTATCTCTTTTATCTCTTTAAAGACCTTTATCCAAAATTCCATTATCTTATTACAATTCCACCACATATGCATATATGTACCAATTTCTTGACATCCTCTCCAGCATAAACTTGAGTATTTCTCATCTATCTGGTTTAGTTTTACTGGAGTCAAATACCATTTCCAAACTATTTTATAATAATTCTCTTTTATTCTTATGGATAATTTTTTAAAATGATGTTGTTTCCAAATTTTTCTCCATTCTTGTATATCTATATTTTGCAATGTCTCTTCCTCCCACATTTTTCTAAGATAATCCTCTTCTTGTTCTTTTGCCAATATTTTATATATTTCACTTGTAATACCCTTTAATATTTCATTTTCTTGCATATTTTCTCTTTGAATAATAATTTGTTCAAATTTAGTATATTCTTTAAAATCTTTGACATATCTTTTCATACTCTTTGTCCATTGCTCTAATTGTATATAATTCAACCAAGATATTTTGGTTTCCTGCAATCTCTCTTTCATTCTATCTTTATTAATCATTATTTTCATCCAATCTTTTAATCAATATATTTTTTGTTTTTTATTTCTTTTTCTATTATTTCTCTTAAATTTATTGGAAATTTTTCCATCATTACTATCGGAGTTAATATTGATATATTCGGTAACAATTTTCTTTTGTTTTTCTTCCATATTTCTATTATATTTTTTATAAAGGGATTTTCTATCTTTTCTATTTCTTTCTTTGAAATATTCCTAAAAAATATATTTTCCAATTTCATCTCAATATTCATATCTTCTATCTCTAACCATTCTAAATCACCTTTTCCTGAAACTCCATCTATAATATACCTCAGTTGATTTGCGTAGTAATACCATTTTAAATTTGGAAGTCCCAGGCCACCTTCTTTTTTACTTTTGTACCAATATTTCTTATTAATCTTCGCTCTCTTATAGCCGTTACAAAAATTATTTAATAACTTTTGCCACTCTTTTAATTCTTCCTCTGATACTTTTATTGGTAACATTCTAAACAAAAAATTAATTTTAGGCAGTATTTTCATTTTTACCACTGCTATTCTACCAAACCATGATAGTTTTATATTCTTATAATCCTCTAATTTTTGTTTAATTTCTGATTTTAATTTCTTATAATTTTTTTCCTGCAATCCTTGTAAATTTTTTGTAATATCTATTCCTAGATATTTAATTGATTCTTTTACTTTAAGTAACATTCTTTTATTACTTACAAATTTTTGTACTTCTTCTTTAGTATAATTAAACAACATTATTTCTGATTTGGCCCAATTTATTTCTAATCCTGTCTTCTCCCCAAACTCTTTTAAATGTTTCTCTATCCTATCTATCTTTTTAACTGGATCTTTAATTGTTAACAACGTATCATCTGCAAATAAACTTATTTTATTTTTTTCCTTAACTCCAATTCCTTCCAAATTCTCATCATTTCTTATTACATTCGCTAATGTTTCTATAACTATTGCAAATAAAATTGGAGATAATGGACATCCTTGTCTCGTTCCTCTTGATATTTGAATCTGTTCTGTAATTCCATCATTTACCATCACTACAGATGTATTATGTGAATATAATTGATTTATTAACCCTTTAAATCTCTCTCCTAATCCTATTTTATTTAAAATTATTTTTAACGCTGGCCATTCCACACAATCAAAGGCTTTAAATATATCTAGTGCTAAAATTCCAGCTTTTTGTTTATCTCTATCCATTATATTTATTTTATTTATCGTTTTCCCTATTAAATTTGCCATCTGTCTTCCTTGAATAAAACCACATTGATCTTTATGTCTATACTTATAAATAAATTTATTTAACCTCTTCGCCATTGTTGCAGTCAATATTTTTGCATCTTGGTTTATTAAGGATATTGGTCTATAAGAACCTGGATCCCTAGAATCCTTTCTCGGTTTTAAAATTAATATTATTAATGATTGTTTCCATGATAATGGGATTTTATCACCCCTTAATATACTATTATATAATACTTTTAATTTAGGAATTAAACATTTTTAAATGTTTTATAAAATTCTGGACCTAGTCCATCCAATCCTGGTGATTTCCCTCCTTTATTTATTACTTCTTCAATTTCCTCTTCTAATATCATTTCTTCCATCAACCCTTTATCTTGTTCTGTTAGCCTTACTTTCGAATTCTTATTAATATATTCCTCTAGGTTCTCTACTGACTTTTCTTCTGCTGAGTACAGTTCTCGATAAAATTCCTCAAATATTTTTAATTTTTCTTTCATGAGCCTATTTTCTTTACCGAATTTATCTTTTACTACTCCAATCATGTTCCTGGTTTTTTTTTTTATTGTACTGATTTAGCCAGCATTTTAGAATTTTTATTACTATATTCAAAAAATTCCCTTTTCAAATATATTAACTTTTTCTGAACTTCATCCATTTCTATCTTTTCTAATTCATTTCTTTTTGCTTGTAATACTATATATTTCTGTTTTGTCCTATCTATTATATATTCATTCTCTAATTCCTTTATTTCTTTTTCTAATTTCAATTTTTTCCCCTAGTTGTCTCTTTAACTTTCTTGATTCTTTAATACATAATCCTCTTACCACTGCCTTCATAGTATCCCATAATACATCTTGTGTTACGTCCTTATTGTTTATATCCCAAATTTCTTGCCATTCCTTCTCTATTTTACTCTCTTTATAGTTAAGTAGATTAGTATCCAATCTCCACCTTTTTGCTTCTCTGTAATTCTTTTTCATAGCTATATCCAAATTCATCAAAGCATGATCTGTTACTTTTATTGTTTCAATTTCCGAATTTATTAATCTAGGTATCATATTCTTTGATACAAAAATATAATCTATTCTTGAATAATTTTTATGAACTGATGAATAATACGTATATTTCTTTTCCTCACCCTTTATTAACCTCCAAACATCTACCAGTTCATTTCTATTCACCAATTTATTTAAAATAGTAATATTATTATATCTATCTCTAATTAATGGATCCGATTTATCTTTTCACCTGTCCATCACCATATTAAAATCACCTGCCATTATTATATAATCTCCTTTCATATATTTAATCTTGTTAAGTATTTCTTCATAAAACTCTTTTTGCTTGTCATTTGGTGCATAAATATTCGCTATAACGTATATTTCTCCATCTATTTCGCCTTGCATAATTACATATCTACCTTTTTCATCTAACTCTACACTTATTACTATAAAATTACATCTTTTAGAAATTATAATTGCTACTCCTCTTGATTTAGATGTACCAAATGCTTCCTCATAAGTGGCCACCCAATTCAATTTAAGTTCATTTTTTAATCTCATTTTCCATGTGTCTCCTGTAAAAAAATTATATCAGCCTTATCTTTTTTTAATATCGATTCTATCCTTTTTCTCTTTATTATTGACCCTAATCCTTTCACATTTAATGTTGATATTCTCAATCTATTCTCCATTTTTCATATTTCCAATCTCTTAATCCTACTCCCCATTGGCTCTTTAGTGTAGTGCTCCCCTTCCCCTTCCCTTTTCCCACTCCCCTCCCCCTTCCCTCCCTCCCCATCTATCCCTCCCCTACCCACACATACATTCATCCCCCCCTTTCCCTCCAAAGCGTTCTTGCTTTGCCAACGACCACTTATGGTCTTGGGGGGGTAAACGTATACCAACTCCAGGCATAGAGACCAATACCTTCTCCCGATTAATTTTCTTTCCCATATTTTTTCCCTCTCTTCCCCCTCCCTTCCTTCTCTCTACTCTTTTACTTTATATATACATATTCAATCTCTATCCATATACAATCTATAAAGATATGTTCTAATTATTAGTCATCAACCCTTCTCCTGCTCTATAAAGTTCTCTTTCTTCTTCTTCTATTGTATCATAATGTTCCTTCCGGTCCTCCTCAACCTCTGTCCTTTCTTTTGTCTCCCGAGATCATCTTCTCTTCTCCTCCTGTCGCTTCTCCCACTGCTCCTTCTTCTGCACCGCCCACCACACCTTCATCTTCCTTTTCATCTTGCTGTGTCAATTTCAGATTTTTCAAAAGTTGTAACCCTTGTTCAAGAGAATTTATTCTGTAATATTTGCCAGCCCATTGGAATTTCAAAAATGGGGTATCCCCAGCTGTATCTTATTCCAGCTCTCTGTAGAACTATGATACAAGGTTTCATTTCTCTTCTCCAATTTATTGTTTCCCGGCATAGATCATTATAGATTTCCACTGTATTCTCTCGATACTTCGATATTCCTGGTTTTTTTCTGATAGCTTTCATCAAGTCATCCTTTTTATTGAAATTAACCACTCTCATAATAATATCCCTGGGGGTTATTCCCCTCTTCATAGCTGTCACACGATGAATCCTTTCTATGTCCTGTTGTTCCCACAAAATCTCAGGAACAATGCTTTTTAGCCATTTTAACACTTCTTCTTTCAAGGATTTTTGATTTTCCTGTGGTAGCTCTGCAAACCCACGAATTCTCACATTGTTTCTTCGGTTTTGATCCTGCAGCTGTATGATCTGCTTCTCCAGCTGAGAAATCCTGTCATCATGTTCTACTAATTTTGTCTGCTGATCTGCTTGAGTTTTTTTATATCATCAACTTTGAAATCCAGAGCTTTTATCTCTTTTGAAATATTTGTATACATTTCAGTCATTTCCACTCTTATCTTAGATGTTAATGTGGTTACCAGAGCTTGATTAGACTCTGTTATAAGTTTCTGTATAAATGCTTTCATTTCTTCATTAGTCTCATTAGCTTTCTGTTTCGTAGCCATTTTGATTTTTTGTTCGTCTCCGTTAGAGTTTAAGTTTATATTTTCAAAATCTCTAACTAGACGATTATATGTTTTATCTGTTGCCCTTAATCGTCTTCAAACAGGCTGTTTATAATCTTTAGTCCCCTTTTACTTAGACATAAAAATTAGCAACAGAAACCAAAAATAGCTTTACTCTCGTTCCGTCTCAACAACTATTTCCAGTTTAAACAAAGTCTTGTATTTTCCTCCAGTTAGAGAAGAATCAAAACCACTCCGATATCTTATCTTACATTCCTTTCCACATTATTTTTCCTTATTTACTTACAGTCTTTCTTTCTTTTAATAAGGCTTCTCGGGGTTTTTTATTCTCCTCTGCTCCGGGAGAAAAATCTTAGCCTCTTTCGCCGTTGCAGTTGGCTCCTCCCCCCAAGAATAACTTTTCCATTCTCCTACTATTCCTATAGCCAACAGTTATGAGACATATCTCCATTAAATACCACTTTTACCACAACAATGTGCCCAATTATTGAGATTGTTATTAATCCTTTTTTGTGTCCCAGCCATCAGAGGTGAAAAACAATAAATCTTGATAGAGTCTTCTTAGTAGGAGTTGCTCAACTTCAGAATGTTGTCTTCAGCCTTGTTCATCTGCCACTTTGCCTAGTGTGTGTGTGTGTGTGTGTGTGTAGATACACTTAACCTGAGAAATACATAAAAGTGATCTGCACAAAGAAACTTTGGTGACCATTGCCAGTTGACATAAATTCCTTACAATTGTCTTTCTTTCATTCCACTATCAGGGCAGCAAATGTTAACTGATTTTTGAATCTCTTTTTAAACAAACCTCCTTGAAATGAATAAAACTTGAACATCTGTTTAACAGATAGTTCTGTCTGTTTGTAAAAGCTATGGATTGCTGCATTAACTCATAAGCCAAATGACTTCCTTTAAAAATAAAACATGCTACAATCCTGCAGTTCAGCAGCATTTAAATTAAAAATGCTGTATTGAAGGATTTGGCAATGGTGATAAGGAAAATTCAAAAAGAGACTTGCCTTTGCGTCTTTCCCATCATCAGTTTATTTGTATATCACTATTCTATGCCCAAACTGCTTGCAAAAACATTCAGAAAATGGTTAATGAAAAGAATATTCAAATAAATTCAAAAATGGTTGGAAAAAAAGTGTTTCTCAAGGGTTGAGAAACCCTGCACTGATGAAAATCTTCACTCTTTAGGACTCATTCTGCACAAATTTGTATATGACTTTTTTTTCTATAGAAAATCTCATTTTTTACACACAGAATAATATTCTGCAAAGAAATTATGATAACAATATCAAGTTGCTATGCTCGACATCTCTAAAGAACATTTTTATCCATCTCTGATCTTCTTTAAGCCTTTAACTTCCAAGGCCTAAGTCCCTTGCAAGTACACTGGTTTTTCTAGGACCTCTATACAACCTTTTGGTTGTCACATATATCATCTCTTACAGTCTCAGGACCTGCCAACTTCTGTCTCCAGCAGTGGAATGACAGCCTCTTTGGAAAGGATATTCCAATTCTTATCAGTGTCTGTTCCATTCTCATAGTATGGAATATAAGGAGATAATCTGTGTCACCACTGAGCAACAGAAACTCAGTACTCTACGCAGTGTCCAAACACGAATCAAAGAACATGAAAGACACTGCAGACTGATCCATTCAGAAAAATCAGCAGTAGCAGAACATGTTATAAACCAACCTGGACACAGAATGCTTTTCGAAAGCACAGAAATTCTGGACCATTCTGACAACTACTATGTCAGACTACACAGAGAGGCCACTGAAATCCATAAACACATGGACAATTTCAACATAAAAGAAGAAACTCGTGAAGTGAACAAGATTTGGCTACCACTGCTGAAGAACACTAAAATCAAGACTCAAAAATATGCCAATGAACACCACCCACACTCTGGAGATCCCTCTACAGGGAACAATACAATGGGCTGCTAATGTACTTAATGCACTGTTATGCATATCCCCTGACTAACAATACACCCTGGGGGATATCCCATTTAACAATAGGCCATCACACAGGCCAACTGTAACACAGGCAAATAGCTCCCTCCCACCCAGGGACTGCATAAGTATATATACTCTGCCTCACTTTCATACCACCAGATCCTCTGAAGATGCCAGCCACAGATGCAGGTGAAAGGTTGGGAGAAAATACTAATAGAACAGAGCCTCAAAGCCCAGAAAATCCACAACAACCTATGGGTTCTGGCCGTGAAAGCCTTTGACTTTATATCAGTACTCTAGCATTCTTCAGCCTTTTTTCCCCCTTGATTTTTTTTGCTCCTATTGGGCTAAAGACTAGGAATGGAATATTCTAAACATCTCATTTCTGTGTTCAACAGTTCTTCTGATTGTCCTGTGTATGTCTCTCTGTCTGTCTGTGTGCATGAAAGCGGGGGGGGCATTTCTGACTATAGTGCTATTATTCCACTTTCAACATCCTATGTAATCCTGGGGGTTGTAGTTTACTGAGGCCAAAGAACTCTCTGGCTGAGAATTCCAAAGGCCCCTCCCTAAACTGCAAATCCCAGGATTCCACAGAATGTTAAAAGTGGAATAATAGCACTATAACATTATACTGTGGAAATGACCCAAGAGAGTGAGAAAATTTAAATAACAGATTGTACTTTGAAGACTTCTTTGTTGTGGGGAATGTATATGCATTTTTCATGTATTTTCCCCTAAATGTATGTATTTTTTGTGCGCAGTTTATGCAGTTTTACATATTGTTGGATGTAGGTACTTAATGAGTAATGAGTATGCATGCACATTTTAGAAAAGTATCTCCTTTTCTGATTCTTTTTTTTAAAAAAAATCATGTTGGTAAGTGGTTTTGTTTGTTTTGCAGAATTTATTCCATACCTAGGAATGTATGGATTTCTGGAAACAAACTTTGTCCAGATCTACACTGGGTTCCAGGAGGTATGGGCTACCTATATCAACCCACCTAACACCCACCCTCAAAATTTAATGGTGTGATTTAATCATACATTCCCAGCTTATACCAGACCACTTCCAGCCATGACCTCCTTTCAATAGTCCATGGCTGAGCTTGTCTCACTTATTGATGTAAAGTGTATTCACAGATTTTCTCATCCATCAAAAAATGGTCAACTGCAGTGAGAACAAAAAGATCTACCTTTTTTTTTTTTAGGCAACAGCATAGAAAGCAAAAAAAAAAAAAAAGGGTGCTGTGCAAAAAACAATACATTTTACCATTGTATTTGATATCAAAAACACCTAAAACATGGTTCATGATTTTCACAAAAGTCTCAAAACATGAAAGATAATTGAAAAATGTGTCAAAACCCTCATCATTTCACCCAATGATGTTCGCATTTTTTCACTCTTGAGTAAACAATGAAATAAGTGAAGGGCTACATCACTAGTCCCACCTAGTTTCTGCTTTCTGGAAACCTTTTGTCAAAACACAATAAAACAGTATCATTCAGCTGTAGTAACTGAGATGGGGCAGAGGGAAGATATGGCTGTGCTTCAGCTACTAAGGGAATTATAGGTCAATTGACTGCATCATGAATTGTGCCTGAATGGCAGTTTAGAATTCAATACAAATGCTGGATGCTCTTTGTGGCTCATCATGGATAGGAATTATGAGGCTGATTAAACTCTTTCCTGTAGTCAGATCAGAAGAATGATGCTGTGAAAGTTGCCATCAAAAGAACATATTACCTCAAGGGAATGTCAAACACCAAAATCTTAAACTGGATTAACCTGGATTATTTTCCTGAGATGATACTCCTAGCTTTAGATCTTTGAGCCTACCTAGTCTTCTCTAAAAGAACAGCTTTAGTCACTGAACTTCAGTTCCCAAGATTCTTTGAGGCAGAATAGCAGAAGCTGTTCTATCATTCTTCTGCCTTAGTGCTGTTTTGATATAAAATTGATGCAGTATAGAAGATGAAGCACTCTTTTCTTTACAAACACATGCATGGATAAAACAAGGAGGAGGGCTTTCCTTGTTACTGCATGCAACTTTGGAACTCCCTGTCTAAGTACATATGTCCCTGCCTTGTGCAAGTTCTGCCACATTGGTAAAACCTTCCTATAAGTACTGCTTGGCCCTGCCATAACTAGTATGTATCCCTTTGCTCTGATATTTTATAGCACCCATGTGCACTTGTTTCTACTTGCTGGCTTGCTAGTCTTTCAGATCTCCCTTTTATATCGATATGTCTATTGGTTTTATTTTGTCATTTATGATTCTTCCTTCTTTGAACGGAACAAGGAAGGGATGTAACTATTATGTATTACTGGATGGATGGATGAACAAAGTTGTTGCAGTAGTCACATCCCAAATTATGGTGGGAGGAGTCTTTTTCATTGCCTTACTATCAGACTTAATGATTGTAAAACCATTGGTGGGCCAGGATGACATGTGAAAGTCATGCAAGATAAGAATAAGTAAGTAAAACAGACATTAGAAACCATTCCCTTTAAATCTGTGGCAATTGAGGAACAAAAAAATCTTCTCCGTATACTTGTCCAGAACAGCAAAAGGACAAAGTGTCCAGGAATGTGCATGAGAAATAATAGATAATGGAACATCTCCTACCACCCTTTTGACAAACACAAAGTATGATGGCTTGATTGCCATTCTGTTTAGCTCATGGCACCTATGGGAGGAAAGTGTTTTGAAGGAAAGTATGGGACTTCATATCCACTCAGCACAGGGATTGTTAGCATTGAAACATTGTTACAAAGCAAAAGCAGCCTTCTAAAAAGCCAGTAGTGCTGCAGTCATGGAATATAAAATGCTGATTATGTTTTGGACTCGCTCGCCAATTCAACAAGCTCATCATTAGATCAGCTATTTCACATGGTCTCCTGCACAGCAAAACAACTTGATTAAGAAAATGTGTTGGTGGTGTTAGAGATGCCAACAAAATTAATGAGCAAGCATGTAGGCTATTTATTTTTCTGGAAAACTACAGTGGCAATTCTGAAGTTTATGATCTGGCATTTGCTTGATCAGACTCTTCTTTGTAATGGGAAGATTAAAAACCAAGCACTTTGCCATTCCACACCTACTACTGTCATGGTGCTATATATAAAACCACAGCTGCATATGTTCTGCCTCTGATGCACAAAACCAGTTGAAAGAATATCAGAACTCCCGATGAGGAAAGCCAGGGATCCTTCAAATCTACAACTGGAATATCATAGAAATGCAAAACTGGAGAGGATGAATAAAAACAGAATTTTGATGGAAGTTTCATGATGGAACCTTTCTCCTTAGTGTTTCCTTGGGTCTCTCTTATAGCACTATCTGTCTCATCATGCACTTGTATGCATGAATGGCAGGGTAGGAAGGGTAGATTTCAAGAACAGAATGAATGGAAATGGGAAGATTTGAAACTCCTCCCCTCCTCCTTATACAATTAGCATAACAGTCTTAGTTTCTAGAACTTATGATTGCTAAGATAATAGTTACTTTAACCTCAAGTTGGAATAAGTAACCTTAAAGAGACTGAATTGGTTCCATCCTTTTCATTATGAAGAGCGCTCCTAGAATGGATTTTTGCTTTGAATTTTTTTCATCAGGGGAAATGGGTAGAAAATAGTCATTCTGAATTATTTTCCTTCTTTGGCACCCGACACTATAGTTCCCAAGCCACCTTCCTTATTATTCAGAAAGGTCTCTCAACCATGTTCAGTGAGGATATAGGATTACAAGGGAAGAAGAGAATAAATGATGATCCAGTAACCAGCATAAATGCTCCACCAGATGAGAAGCCTCTTCAAACAAGACCTCTACAGTCTTTGGATGGAAGACTCTGAAGCCAATCTAATTTGCCCAAGTGCAGTGAAGAGTGCCTGATCATTGCTATGGAGATTTAGGCACATACACCAGTTCTCTCTCAGGCTGTTAGACTAAGGTGTACATCTTCAGGAAGTATTTTCATTGTTGCTCCACGTCAGGATAGCCAGAAATAGCACAGCAAAGCAACTCAAAAACCTGGATTTCTTATGCCACTGTTGTCTTATACCACTATAAATGTATATCAGCATGGCCATGATTTTTTAGTGACCTTAGTGTGTGCATGTAATCTTAACTGGTTAAAGTGTGAGGACATTTCTACTAAAGAAACAGACACATGGACCTAAAGGCTATTATTAGTCCTGACTAGAGCAGAACAACTGAATCAGTTGGGTTTACTTGTGTGTTGGATCACCATACAACAATTAATTGAATAGATATACTCTAGCTGGGATTAACCATAAGATTGCAGCCATAATTATGGACAGTTTTGGGGACGAGGAAACTCTCAAACTCAGACACAGTTTATACCAGAAGATGCAGAAAGGAAAGGACATATTTTTGTCAGTCAACCTAGCTGAATTCAAAAGTGTGAACTGTTTACACTGTCTTATAGAGTTCATATGAGATCTACATATCTGAATACATTTGGGATTTACATTTGAATATGACAAGGAGATAGAATTCAAGATATGTAATAGGCAAGTTGAAACAGCATTGAACTAAGGAATCTCTTTCAGAAACCAGACACTAATGCTTAAGACTCAGTGCAAAACATTAGTTAGGAGGTCAACTTCATCTGTTTACTTTGGGCTTCCACAGCTTCCTTTTGAATATTTGAAAAACACACACACACACACAATTTCAATGTTCCCATTTAGTATGAAAATAGGAAAACTACTCTGCTAGGAGGCAAGACTAGATTGCAAGACTAGTAGGATAAAAATCCCAGAGGTAAATTGTGGCTGGACATTGGAAGAAACTTCTTAATGGTAAAAAGACTTTGATAATGGAACCAATTACCCAGAGTCAGAGCAGACTCACTCTTACTGGAGGTCTTTGAGAACCCATTTGTTGGGCATATTTTAGTTCTAGATTTCCTTCATGAAACAGGAATCTGATTCAAAATGTTTCTGCTTCAAACAAACCTGAAGAGGAAATACCACCTACCCAAATGTTCAATGGAATAGTATCGCTGTTTGCTGTCTACTCGCACTGTCTCTGCATATGGGCTTCCCACGCCATAGCCAATGATGTATCCACGTACAACGATGTTTGGATTCAGTGGTGGAGTCCAGCTCATTACGATACTGGTTGACAAAGGCCTGACATGAAGAGAGCTTGGCTGGTCAGGAACCTGAGATTCTAGGAGTCAAAGAAAGGAGCTGTTAACATTGACATGGACTGCATGAGATTATTGACAAGAGTACATTTTGGGTTTATGTAACAATTGCTAGGGGAAGAGGTCAAGTGACTTTCCTTGTTCCATGCAGAATTGGCATGCAAATGGTTACAGTACTTAGCTTTTGAATTATCTTGGGTTTTAGGTTCTTTTACCACACCACTTAATTTCTTTCTGCTAGAACACACAGAATTTCTGACTATACCACACACCAAATGTGATCAATCTCAAACTACCCCTTCTCCTTCCCATCATGTTAATAAATAAATAAATCTGAAAGCAGTGAGAGAAAGGGAAAAGGATACTTATCCTTCATGAAAAAGGATGGATGGCAGTAATAGCGAGTTAAGAGGAAACCAAAAATGGTCAATAAAAATCAACTTCATGGAACTATCCCCAAAAATTAGCCCCTGAAAAAAATCTTTTCAAAGATACATGACCATAACCAAGCAGAGAAAATATAATGTACTAACCAAGGACTTGCAGGTTAACTGGCATTAAAGAATGTTTCTGACAACAATCTAGGTCTGTAAAGTTCATTATAAACATGCATATTTATATTTTTCCCATAAACAATCTGCTTTGATTAATATAATAGCACAATTACCTGTCTAAAAATCCAGATAGATATCACTTTATATACAGGCATTCATATGAATGTTGTTGCAATATTTCTAATGGGGATCCTATCTAATTATGTGTGTGTTTTCCAAATCATCTAAAGGTTAAAGCAAGCCATTTTGGGAGAGGTTTGCTCAGGAGTTATCATATTCCAAGTCTCTTCAGAAGAGCAATAAAGTAGCTTGTCTCTTTGAGAGCAGAAGAGACAAGTTACGATCTTTTCTCCAATGAGGAGGCTTGTCATATTATAGCTAAATGATACAGGTGAAAGGATAGCAGTGCAAAATGCTGATGCAAACTCTGGCAAAAGGGCCGCTTTTGATTGTGAAGTATTCCCACAATAAACCTTGGAAAAAAAGGACATTTAAAACAGTGATGGGACTAGCACTTTTTGGTTGCACTGTCATTGATTGCTCAGACCGTGCCCTTGCTATTTTATGGGGTTTGCAATGAATTTTGGTGAACACTTTTAAAATCTTCCAAAGTACTATTGAAACCTCCTGGAACATCTTGTTAAACATTATAGATCTTAATGCCCATTGCAATTTTGCAAGAGTTTTTTTTTTCTTCCACATTCTACCATCTTAAAGTTGGTTTATGCTGGAATTACATTTCATTTAAAGAGAAAAAACACAAACAAACATGATCTAGTTCAATTCTCAAGACATTTCTCTGGATCACACGGTATACATTTGCAATCCAGTAATGCTTCTTATACTTCAAATTAATCAAACTGTTTTAAATTGCAACACATAATTAGGAAAATATTCAAATATGCCAGGATTTAAAAGATGTGAGATCAACATATTAAAGACACTTTGCTTTTTCAATACAGTTATTGCATGTCCATTTATGAGCAGTTTTATAAAAGTCACTGCACAGTAAACTTAAGTGCTGTCAAAACATTTCCAAAGATACACAATCACCAGGGAAGGCAGATAAATGGAGAAGATGCAGAAAGTTGAAAATGAAGCAAGAACAGCCTGCAAGGTATAATTTAATTCTGATAGAATACAGGATGGTTAATTGGGTAGCAGAAAACACAGAATGGATGAGTCTAAGTAGACCAAGAAGATGGATAAAAGGTACATTTGTAGCTTTTGGATATTGTACTCCATACTGACAATAGTACAATTACCATTATGTGTCCCAACATTCCAAATTCCACACTGAGAAAATATAGATTCTGCAGCCTTCATATATTATGCAGCACACTCAAACTTACATAACTCCTCTTATTTTGTATAATTTATTATTCACTGTTATGGACACATTCTAGTATTGAGATTATATGGCAGTAAACTTGTTGGTCAATCAGATTAGTGTTTGCATTTTTTTCTAGGACCAAACGTTGGTGATGAGGGAAGGCAGATATAATCTGCCATCTCTGAGCAGCTTATTTCTCCCGTGACTTAACTTCCTTGTAACCCCTCTGGGTTTCAAAAATTCAGTATGTGCTGCTTGACTATTTTCAAATGTATCACCATAAGAACTAGAAACATATCATTTAGAAAAAATGAAAACCAAAACGATTAGGAAACTGAATTGTTTATACATTTCTACTTTCTTTACTTTTCCTAACTCCCATGTTCCCATAAGCATCTCCACAGAAGCAGAGGTCCCGGTTTGGAGCAGGAAATGCAAAAGCAGGAATAAAGTGACAAACAGAGTTGTAAAGAATACTCACACAATTTTGTCTTTCTTAGCAAGAAAGGGCATCTTGACACAGCAAGACACCAAATCAAATAGCCATCACATTTTGGAACTGTTTGTGAAAATTTTACCTGAAGAAATCCAAATATTTTGTGCATAAAAACCAATGTGGCAGAAAAGTGTTTTTATGCAAAAGTGTTGACCCACATCCTGTTCTTTTATGCACTTGTTATGTTCCCTTTCACATTGTGCTTTTGGGGCCATTGTAACATAAACACATGCAATAGACTTCAGCAGGTGAAATCCTTGCACACACAGTTGTGTATTTTTAGGTAAGGTTTCATTATTCATCAGTGTCTTCAGTTTACCACTTTCTTCAACAGAATTGCAGAGATGGCCACTTCATTTCCCCCATTCTACAATGAGGCTGTAAGCCGACATATTTGCACTTATAAAAATTGATGGACAATGCGGATGTTCAGCAAAAGAGTGCTGTAACACAAACATCCCCTAACTATTTGAGTACATGACACAACCACAATGTCAGATCTTGGCCATCATTTTCGCACAGGTTGTTTTTTGTCTCTCACAAAACTCATTGTTTTTGGTCAAGTCATTTTTTTTTTTTTTTTTGCCAGGAATCTTGAAATGAATTGTTAAAGCAATACTGCAGTAATTTCATTTAATGGGGAAAATCTTTTGGAATTTTCCATTCTTGAGTGTGAGACTAAAATGTGTGAAAATTCATGTTCCTGTTAATGGAAAAGGATCAGCAGGATGACAAAGGAGCAGCATGGGAGTCACCACAGAATAGAGACATAAAAAAAAAAGATTGGTAATTTTTCTGTCCTTGGTGAGAAAGGGTGTCTTGATACATTGAGACACCTTGTTGACAATTTCTTGTGAAATATTCATTTGCACAGAGAATCTCCTTTTTCTACAAAATCCTCTTTTTTCATGGAAAACAAGGATTATTTTTCTGCAAAAAAAATTTTTGTTGCAAAAAGTCCTAAAATGCCAAAGATGATCAAAAATGCAAAAAGCTCCTGCAATGTCATCCAGCCAGAAGACAACTTTTGAAAATCTTCATCCTTGCGTAGCCAAGATTTATATCTTTAGTATAAAGAGTGAGAGTAGGAACTAAGAAAACAGGCAAAAGAGAGAGATAAAAAGAAGGAGGAGGAGAAGCAGGAGCCGTTGCTCTTAAGAAAGAGAGTAAGAGACAATATACAGCTAGGGGCTGTGTAACAGAGAATCATTAATATCAACATACAGAGCTGTCTTATTTTGTGCCAGTCAGATTAATCAGCCAGCCAGTCCAACAGTATCTGGTCTACTACTCATTTTTCTTTAAACTGGAAGTAGCAGGGACATCACTTCAGCAAAGCAGATGCCATTTAGACACAGTCTGTGGAACACAGTAATGTTCCATGGATTTTTCTGGACCATTTCAGATAGCAGTTGAAGAGTTTATGTCTGAATACTCCTCAGTGAAGAAAGAAAATGAAAGCTCTACAACCCTTCAGTGAACATAAAAACTTAGTATGTTGGGGAGAAACATACCCTAGTCTCTAACACTATTCTTTGCTATGCATGGAGACATTTTCCCCCACTGGTGATGAACCATTCTCATACAAGATTTCTCACCTGCAGTCCAAAGTAGACATACAAAATCTATCAAGCTAAACATTTATCAGTAAAAATGGTTCTATAACCATTCTAACACATGTCAAACATGACAATATAGTTAATGTTTTAACTCTACAAATTGTTTCATTACATTTAAATAACTCTTCCATTTATACTTCTATTAATAACTTTGTGGAGATTTAATCTGTATTGTTTTTTAATACTGTATGTTCTTAGGTGTCCTGAATCTCATTATTGGGAGAAAGATCGGATGGAAATGAATGAATGAATGAATGAATGAATGAATGAATAAATAAATAAATAAATAAATAAATAAATGTGCCTCTTCATTCACTATTACTGATAAATATGTCTTGGTATACTTTGCGGCAACTGTGCAACTGTGTTGTTTGGGAAGAATCCAGAAGTGCATGGGTACAATGCTGCACACAATCACAACAGGGTTTCATGGATTTATCAATGTGTACATGAGTATTGCTAAGAGAGTAGGATGAATACAGATACAAATGAATAAGAACAATAAAAGTTCTAACAAAAGAGTGCATACTTCAGTTCTAGCATTAATTGAAAAAATTCTCCAAAATGAACCAGATTTGAGACAAGCTGACTATTGGGCAGAGTTATTTCAGAGCCAAGAATTAAAGAACAGAATGGAGGAAGTATGCTTTTCCCTAGAGAGGAAATAAAACTTCATTATCTAGGATATATATATAGGCTAAATATTGCCATTTTCCTTAGAATATGGGGAATTAATCCAGGATGCCTTGCATGGTGTTTTAAACAGTTTACATCCGATCCTTTGTGGGGAATTGGAGCATCTAGGATTCTTTTCCCTTCCAAAAAGAAAACATAATATATGATGCTCAAAATAAATATTTAAAAGCTCCCAGCTGTTAGGAAGACTATTCTGACTTTCCAGGGAACCTTGGATCAGCAGCAGTGTTTGGATTTATAATCATTTTAACAAAACATACTAATTAAAAGGCGTATCCATAGGGAGTTCTTCAAGATACTGTTCATTTTTTGTGTTGCAGCAGATGCCAAGAAGGCATCCGGTGATGAAAACTGCTACAGTGGAAGAGTAAAGAGGGAGCTGTAGTCAACTGTTCAGCAGCACACGCTGGAACTTAGCAGATCTTTTTTGGTCTCTCTTTTCAATGGAATGATTCCTCAAAGGGTTATCTAGAGCAAAAATAGATGGAAAGCAGTTCCAAATTTACTTCTGAGATCTCTGGATGATATATTACATTGGCAAAGATTTCTGATTCCCCAAACTGTCTAAAAAAACCCAGCACCAAAAAATGCCTACAGAGTGGTTGAAGAGAGAAGAACTGGAGACAAGGTGGTGGAGCAGTGGGAAAATGGTGACTGGGACTTTTGAGCAACCTGATGTCTGTCTAGAACACTGTGAGATATCAAACCAAAGAAGGCTCACAAATCCCAGTGTGGATGGCTCCTGAAAAAGTCTATTGGCTGTGACAGATGACTGCAAAGTCTGTGTTTGGAGCTTGTACCGGGACAAACATTGTGATGTGGCCCTCCACGTTAAGGCATTCTTAACAGCATTTCTCTTAGAACAGATGGAGCTTGGTCTCATCTAGAAGGGTCATTCAAGTGTGGACTCCAGTACTGACACTTAAAGAATGTTAGGGTTATGGATGACCTCAGCCTGAGGCTCTGAAGAACTCTGGCTAGGGTTGCCAGATCTCAGAGACTGACCCTGAGCTTCAATGGGTCATCTCCAGATAGGAGACAAGAAAACAAATTTTCCAGTTTAGAGGTGGGGAAGACTCATCTCTAGGCAAAATGAAATGACAGTGCACAAATCTCCAGTTCAGCTAATAAACCAGTAGCTTCCTACAGTTAGCAAGGCTTAGGCCATTTCTGCATTAGACTGTTATAGTGCTATTATTCTACTTTCAATGTTCTATGGAATACTGGGGTTTGCAGTTTAGGGTGGGGGATTCCATGGGATGTTGAAAATGGAATAATAGTGCTGTAACAGGCTAGTGTGGAAATGGCCTTAACTGATTTGTTGCTGCAACTTGCAGAGGCTCTCTAGAGGGCGTGTGCATTTATTTAGTCAGCTTCCTTCTTCTCTCCTCTCAATTGCTGTGGTGTCAGAACTCTCCCTTCACTCTGCTCTGCATCCTTCTTCAACGTAAAAGCAAGTAGGGTTGGTTAAATGTTACTTATCCCATCTTCCCAAGTAGGTGAGAAAGAATAATCCACTTATCTGTCTATGAGACAAGCTATGAGCAACTATGATTGGTACTTAAGCCATATAACTTAATGGCATCACCCCAAGGCCCCAGGTTTTAGCCAAGAAGCCTCAGGACCTGGGTCGATCCTGAACTGGCAATCCTAAATTGACTGCAGTTGAATTGGCAGATTAAGTTGACTGCAGTTACAAGACTGACTCACTACAGAACAAGCCAACAATTTCAATATCCACAGAGAAAGTACAATATTGTAAATGGCAAAGTTACATAAACAGTAGGAGAAAACAAACCTGGCTTTAGGCACTTATCTGAAGGCTATATTTTTTTTCAAAAGTAACAGCACCAGCAGTTAGTAAAGAAGTTTAAATTAAGAAGAGATGCTAGAAATTCTGGTGAAAATAAGGGAGCCGAATGCAACCTCCTTATTTTCTCACTTCTGCTTCACTTGTCTGTAGAAAGACAGAATGTTAACAGCATGCAGACAGTAAAACCTTCTGCTCAAAAGCACTCAGACACTAGTTCCAGATTGGAATATTGATTGTCTTTGACCATCATGAGAACTTGGTTGAAATGACAAGGCTACAGTCAGAACAAGCAAAAAGCCATTGCAATGGTTGCAAAAAGAAAGACAATTACCATCAAGATCACTCTCTGGAGTTTCTGCAGTATACCAGTCTGAGGAGGGTCCTGTTCCATTGACTGTCATAGCTGCTACCTGGAAACTGTACTGGCTTCCTTTGTCAAGACCTGTTAGTGATACAAATAAATACATAGCGAAAACTCAGTCAATGCCTCTGCAAATCTGTGGGTCACAATCTATACAGACTACTTCTTCTCAAGTAGTTGTAGAGCTGGTTCATTAAAAAGGGAGAATGAAAGAGACAAGAGAGATGGAGAGAGACTGAGATTTCCTTCAAAATGTAAATTTACTCTTGGAGTAAATCAGAGGACCATTTTGACTTACATAGCCCCAGTATACCACAATCTTGGATTTCAGAAGAATACTCATGGCGGCCAAGAGATATCTTAAATATAAGCTAAAATGGTGCTTCATGCCCCACAGAAGGCCAAAACCAAGAAAGACTTCCCCAAGCTTGCTAAGGCACCAAGTTATAACTTTGACCCATCACAACCTGCCACTCAGACAAGACTTGTTCACCAATTCAGTGACCAAAATACTTGGCCAGCAGCCTGTATACTCTTCTTTATGAGGGTAATGGGAAATGTCTGGAGACAGAGACTACACTGATCATATCAAACCTCTGCCATTGCCGAACTTATCTCCACATTACTGAATTTGGGCTGAGCCAGCATGGTGTGGTGGTTTGAACACTGGACTATGACCCTGGAAAGCAGAGTTCGATTCTCTGCTTAGCCATGGAAACTGGCTGGTCGACATTGGGCACACCACACACTTTCAGCCCCAGAAAACCCCAATGTCACCTTAGGGTTGCCCTAAGTCAGAAATGACTTAAAGGCACACAGCACCCAAAGTAGATGTAAACCTTCAGGCAAGTTAGCTTTAAACATGGTACATGGGGAGCTTGATTTCAAGTTGAATTGTGTTTTGGGTGACAATGGCAAACATAGTGATAGAAGCCACAAAATTAGGGGGCTGCATGCAACCCACCTCTGCTTTGCAGAATCAAATCCCTATGAAGTTAAAAGGAAATTTGACTGCTTAAGATGCCCTTTACAGGTAAAATTAGCATGTGCTTGGCTGCCACATGGCATCAATCAATTTACACTGCAATCATTGACTCACTATGTAACTAGGGCAGGAAGTAAAAAGATGTCAAAACTGAGAAAAGAATGGTGGTCCAGGCAGTGGGGAACTCCAGTGAAGAGGAACTAAGACCTTGAAGACCTAAGACCTTGACGAGTTCTGAAAAACTGAACATTCACTGGTGATGGTAAATCTTGATTTTCTAGTTGTCAGGAAACATAGTGTACCTTCTTCTGGCATGCAAATGCAAGACACTGTGTCACATTACAATCAATGGACACTATGTCCATTATATCCATTGATTACAAAGGGATGCATCATCATCCCACTACAATGGGATTTTTGCGTTATGTGGAGGTTCCTGGAACAGAACCCCTCATATAGGGTGGGGCACACTGCAATTCAGTTTTATTCCCACAGTTGTTGAGAAACATAGGAATATTTACTCTTGGAGTAAATGAGGGCAGCCATGCACATCCCAATGCTGCTCATAAAGGACATCCTAAGTACTAATATTTTGTAAATGTTTTGTCTCCTTTTATTATCATTGACTTGACAACTGAAACCAGACAATACTTGGCATCGTTCTAATTCTAGTTCAAGGCCAGCAGACTGGGAGCCCTTCAGATATTATAGGATAACCATAACCAGCATATCCAATGGTAAGGGATGATGGGAGATGCAATCCACCAGTAGCTGGAGAATACAAGCTTCCTGCCTTCCTGCAGCTAACACTGTCTCAGATCTCTAAAGATAAGCACCACATAATTTTTTTTTAAAGGAAGTTCACAGTCCACTGGTTTCAGCATGAAGAGTAAGCAATAGGAAAAGAAATAATATAAGAAGAAGAAAAAAGGCCTAAACTCAAAGTTTCTTGAATGTTGTGAAACCCTGATGAGGGGAATCCTAGAAGTATAGAATCTTTTCAGTTCAGGACCCATTCTGCATGAAAAACACATACAGTAGAGTCCTGGTTATCTGACCTAAACCGGCTGGTGCAGGGTCGGATAACTGAAATGTCGGATGACACGGAGCCCCGTGGTGGCCGCCATTTGGGGGGCATGTCGGGGCGGGCCTGGGGGCATGTCGGGGCGTGTCTGGGGGCGCGGAAATGCCTGCAGCCACGCTCCCAGGCAGCCGTGACGTCGGTCAATCCAGAGCGTCGGAGAATCGCAGGTCGGATAACTGGGACTCTACTGTATTTTGTTTGCTTTTCATAGAAAACATTTTCTGCACAGAAAACACCAGCAAGTACTTTTTTTCCAGCAACAGAACAATATTCAAAAATATTCAGAAAATACCATTTTCTACAGAAAAAAAAATCCAAGGGCTCTTTTTTTTTGCGGGGGAGGGCAACAGAATAAGTGTTGAATTGTGAATAATCTTTGAAAACTGTGCAGTCTTCAGTTACCTTCTTACAGTGAGGAAAAAAAGGTAAAAGTATTTGTTCTTGCCTCTGAGGATGAAATAGATCAACATTTACATTCCTAATTCTTAACAGAAGGAATCACAAAGAATTCAATGCAATGTGTGAATCCTGGAACAGCAAATGTGTCAACTCTGTGGTTCAATTCCATTACAAAGGCATCGTAATAGAGCCACTCGGGTACTTCACTAGGCCTTTGTTCCCCTTGGCAGCAGTATCTGTTCATCATTTTGTGTATCTTCATACTGACCATGAAGCATAAAGATAAACAGTCACATTTAATTGTTGGGATCCTCTGGGGATGGAAGTTCAAAATTAAAAACAACACTTTTAAATTTTGGCTGATGGCAGATCTTACAATAAAACCAACAGTCATGATTTAAAGTCCTTGTTGTAACTCTGAATTACTTTGCCATTGCAGCTGTCCTCATTAGTGGGCAAAAACACCTGCCTTCCCCAGCAGAAGCTTTTAAGGAGGCATAAAGGCTGGCTGCTAGAATATTTAAATCATCTCTTTAAAAGTGGCATGATTTTCAGCTCTTCTAGGAATCTTGTAGCACGCAAGTAAACAATGGCAATGAGATATGTGTTTGTTTCTGTTCCATTTGGCCTGTTTAAATATGAATTTCTACGGCCTTCCTCAAACGCTACCGTGCTATTAACTTTATATGTGAGCTGACAAACAGGAACAGCACCTTTTCTTTTATTTATTTGCAACAGTTTTAGATCATATTCGATCTATATTTCTTAAGTGATGTATGGCCCAACTCCCCCGCCCTGAAACAATCAAACTGCAATGCATCTTCAAATATCAGAACAATACACCATACAAAATTTAAGATGTGGATTAATAAAGGAAGAATAAAAGTGGGGGAAATAAGACAGCATTTTGGAAACTCAAGTTTTAAAGACACAACAAGAAAAAAAGGTCTTGAGTAGTTTTCAGAAGGGTAACAGGAATGGGTTGCTTTATGAATATTATTGTCAGTGGGTACACCATAGGATTCCAGGACAATAGCGGAATCAGCTCTAAGGGCCTTTCCGCACTACCGTTATACTGCTATGATTCCACTTTCAACATCCTGCAGAATTCTGGGCTTTGTAGTTTACTGAGGCCAAAGAGCTGTCTGGCTGAGAGGTCTAAATGCCCCTCCCTAAACTGCAAACTTCAGGATTCCATAAGATGTTGGAAGTGGAATAATAGCACTATAACAGTGTAGTACAGAAAGGCCTTAAGTCTTAAAGATTCAGCAAAGTGATTCAACATCAACACATGCCTACAATGTCTGCCCAGAAATGAGTCTCTTCAAGGGGATTTATTCTCAAATAAGTGTGCAACTTTAGAAACACTTATCTAGAACCCAGTGAACAATGGGAAGACATAGATAGGACTGTGCTTTCATGCTCAATCATAATTACATTGAATAATATAGGTACAAACATTTCCTCATCTTTCTACACCAAGTAACAAGATTCCCTGAAACTGGAACTTCTGCAGCCATTGCAGAAAATGGCTGGAATCTTGTTGGTAACTCCCAGCTGACACAGATCCATTGAATCAACTGCTGAATGATGAGTTTACATGTAAGAAAATCCAGTTGATTCAAATAATCTAATCTGGTTGGGAAAAACAACAGAATTTAGGTCAGTTGGTAGTTGCTGTTAATTGTGATGCCACTGGATTTCCACATGGTGGCTCTGTATGATTCCTCCATGGTTTTGGAGACACTAGAAATGATGCAATAAAAATGGAAGAAGTGGTTCAAAGGAGGAAAGGTCTGGGTGGTGGCAGTGGAAGAAGCATTAAGAAGAGATTTTGCTGTGTGAGATACCTTTGGCACTCTTATTTTCTTCTGTTGTTCCCACTGTCTGTGCCTGCGTGTATCTGTGTGACTCTGCCATGGCTCCAAGGCAGTGAAAACTAGACACTCAAAACTTGGCTAAAGGTGAAAGTTTGCTTATTTCAAACTTACATATGAGAAATTTTTTTAAAAAAGAGGAATATTTAGCATTTGGGTACCTTCATTTGCCAAAGTTTGTGCTCATCATTGTATTTTGTGCAAATTACAGTATTTGGTACAAAGCACTGCATTTTGTAGAAATCTAACCCCTGTTGTTATATTCTGCAAAAATACATATTTCCATGCAAACAAAATTTTTGCAAGACATCTCAAAATGTGAATCATCATCATCAACAACAGCAGCAGGCACTCTTTCTTGTTGAGAACAGTTTATATATGTGAACATTATTTCCATCACTAAATGTGGTATCCAGACTAAAAAGATGCTGGGGTTTATACCACAATTTTATCTGATATTTTAAAATGGATAAACGTAATTTGTTTAAACCTGTCTATAGCCTGCTGTACCACCTCCAATCACTAGATGGCAGATGCTCCCAATCATTGAGGAAAGTCATAGTCAATATTAATATTTTTAGGTGGCCTTCTGGCACCTCCACATGATGTTTCCCAATTATTTGAACAGTTAAGAAAGAGAGGTCTCTCTGCCTAGAGTGTAGGTAAGTGAGAAAAGCAAATGAAAAGTAAAAGCTGGCTGAGAAGTCTAAATGCCCCTCCCTAAACTGCAAACTTCAGGATTCCATAAGATGTTGGAAGTGGAATAATAGCACTATAACAGTGTAGTGCAGAAAGGCCTTAAGTCTTAAAGACTAGGCTGGAGAGAAAGAAAAAGCATTGGAAATGAAAACAGTGAAGGAGAGAGAACAGACAGAGCAGAGTTAAAGAGAAAGAAGACTGGGATGAGGGACAGAAAGATCAGATGAGTGCGTAGAGGAAAATAAAGGGCATCTAGGATTTGTTGTTAACTACTGTCAGGCTGACTTTGACTTATGGTGACCCGATGGATAAGAGACCACCAAGACACCCTGTCATCAGCTGCTCAGCTTAAGTCTTTCAGATTCAGGGATGTGTATTCTTTGACTGAGTCTATCCATTTCTAATGCAGTCTTCCTCTTTTCCTACCTTCTACCTTACCAGGCATTATTGTCTTTTCTAGTGAGTCATGTCTTCTCATGATATGGCCAAATTATGACAATCCCAGCTTAGTCATCTTGGTTTCTAGGGAGAGTTCAGACTTGATTTGCTCTAGGACCAATTCATTTGTCTTTTTAGCACTCTAGGGTATCCATAGAACTCTTTTCCAGCACTACATTTCAAATCAGTTGATTTTCTTTCTATTGGCTTTCTTCACTGTCCAGCTTTCATGCACATAGAAAGAAATTGGAAATACAACAGCATGGACAATCCTGACTTTAGTATTCAATGATATATCTTGACACTTCAGGATCTTATCTAGTTCCTTCATAGCTACCCTTCCAAGTCCTATTCTTCTTCTGATTTCTTGGTTACAGTCTCCATTCTGATTTATGCTTGAGCCCAGGTATGGAAAATCTTGGATTATTTCAATGTCTTCATCATCTGCTTTAAGGTTAGGTAAGAGGAAAGACAAAGTACTTTGGTGGATAGAGGGAAAGAACTGGTAGGTAAGGGGAGAAGAAAGAGCACGTAGCTCCAATAGAGAGGTGAGAAAGATGTGGGGTGAGTAAAAACATTGGCATGAAGAGAGACTAAGGATACTTGTGTTTGTAGGTGAGTGGTAGACAGGAGACAGCACTGAGGTGTGTGGGAGGTAGCAAGGGGCCTTTCTGCACTACACTGTTACAATGCTATTATTCCACATTCAACATCCTATGGAATACTGGGATTTGCAGTTTAGGGAGGGGCATTTAGAATTCTCAGCCAGAGAGCCCTTTGGCCTCAGGAAATCACAAACCCCAGAATTCCACAGATGTTGAAAATGGAATAATAGCCCTATAAGAGTATATTGTGGAAAGGCCCAAGGACTGATATGTGTGCAGAGGGCTGGGAGTTTCTAAATTGTGTGGAGTTGGATACTAGAGCTGGTTTTATAAATACTAAAGGAACTGCACTGTAGTAGGGTAACAAGTTTTGCCTTTGTCCCTGAATTGGCATTCACAGAAACTAATGTAGGCTAAAACTGCCAGGCAGGATGTGGGGAAATTGTGTTTCAGTCTCATTAGGCTGAGGAAAATTGAGAGGAACAAATATATGATCAAACCACTAAGGGGGAAACAAAGTAAAAATGTATGAAGTTTGTTTCTGTATAATCCAATAAATGTCACTTGAACGCAAAAGAACACTGTGTTCACTTGAAAGGAAAGCATATTTTATTCCCTGAACATTTCATTCATCCTAGATTTTGCAAGTCTGCTGCCATGTAAACACTGACCTGTGAATAGATACCAGAGGTTGTTTGGCTCCAGTGTTTCTATCTCACCCCTACGGGCTGTCTTTCTGTGTCGTATTTTATAGCCGGTGATAAATCCATTTTGCATCCCTGCAGGTGGAGGTAGCCAACTCACTTTGATGCTCTGTAAAACAAAACATGTCAAGGTTGATTTTAGCATTATTATTTTCTCATTTGTATTTTATATAATGATCATTTCCTCATTTCTCTGTGTAAATATCAAGCCATACTTCAGTATCAACAGTACTGGCTTGTATAAGGGGTGGGGATGGGGTAGAGACTGTGAGTTGGATCCAGACCTAATCATATTTAGAAAATGTCTACCATGTCAAGTTGAATCCAGTGTGGTTCAATGTGATGCAAAACACTCCTCCTTGTCTTATCAGATGCCCTCTCTTTACTGATTTCTTTGTGTTTTCCTTGCACCTTGAGACTCTAAATCTCCCAGTCCCTCTGAGCTCACCCTCTTGCAAGCACCTACCAGTGTCCTATCAGGTTCTTCAGCCTGTGGCTACTTACTATGTGCCACAGGAGCCTATTCTCTAGTTATTTTCACTGGTATATTGCCCAATTACCTATTAGAGGACTCTCTAAACTTAAAATAAAAGCTATTGTCATTATCTGCATACCACTAAGCTTGATAGAATAAGCATGCAACCTCTACTCCTTACCATGGAGATCATAGCTTCCATGACATTAGCCATTTCCACACTATAATCTTATAGCATGATTATTCCACTTTCAACATCCTATGGAATCCTAGGGTTTGCTGTTTAGGGAGGGGCCAGCTTTAAACTTTGTGGGAATGGGGCACTGGGCAAGAGGAGATATGAAGCAGAGGCTCTCAGGACCTCATTCAGCCTCTGGTTCAGAGTCCTTATCTCAGCTTCTAGGTTTTTGTATGGGATTTGACTTTAAGGGTCTTTCTGCACTATGCTGTTATAGAGCTATTATTCCACTTTCAACATCCTGTGGAGTCCTGGGAGTTTAGAGAAGGGCATTTAGAATTCTCAGCCACAGAGCAATTTGGCCTCAATAGACTACAAACCCCAGAATTCCACAGGATGTTGAAATTGGAATAATAGCACTATAACAGTGTAAGGCAGAAAGGCCCTAACATTTTAAGATCTGTTTATGTTTAAATTGATTGCTTAATCTGATCTGTTTTATACTATAGCTGCATTTTTATTAGTGACATCTTATTTTCACAGCTTTTTAGAAGCGTCACCCAGAGTAGTTTGTGGCACAGAGTCATAAATAAATAAATAAACACACACACACACAAACACAAACAAACAAATATAAGTACAATATTTCCTTAATCCCTTTTTCAACATGTAACAAACAGTACTCATTTCTTTTGAAACCCTCCTAGATTTAAATACTACACTTAATCTCGTTGTCAGAAATACAGAATATCCCTATGCAAGTCTATGGAGTTTTAAGATCTTTGGAAAAGTCCCGTCACCATCGCAGGTGTATTTCGTGACCACACAAGGGACAGCCTTCTCAGTGAGTGTTCCTGTGTTGTTCTCACAGGGGGTTCAATTGCCCCCTCCTCTGCTTTCTTTATGCCAACAGGCAAATACTATTTATTTATTTATTTATTTATTTATTTACACACACAAGACTTAGGCTCTTTTCATATGCGGGGGGGATGGGCAAAAATGCCCAAAAATGGAGCTTACCAGCAGCCGGGCGAGTCCGTTGCCACACGGAGCAGCGCGAGCTCGCTGCTCCACAGTCCTCCGGCATCCCAAATGGAGGCTTCTGGTCGGTGGAGGCTCTCCACCAACCGGAGAAGCTTGCCAGCCGGAAGCCTGCCCCTGGCAGATTTGCTTGGAATGCACTTGCGCGCACCTGCAAATTTGCTTCTGAGCTGGGCGACAGAGCAGCACGGGGTTGCGCGCTCCCTGGTTTTTAAAAAACTCTGAAAAGAAGTTTTTAAAAACCACGCTGCATGACCAGCTCTGGTTGCTCCTGCGTGGATTGAGGTGTGGAACTACAAATAGTAGTCCACGCCAGTCCACGCTATGGTGCAGAAGACCTCCGTTGGAGGTCACTCTGCACCGTTTTAAAATGCTAATGTGGAAATGGCCTTAGATTCTCAAACAAGATGGGGGAAGGGTATTTTCAATGAGGTATGCTGTGTTTTTATCTTTCATTTTCTTAAGTATGTTTTAAATGTGCTTTCAGTTGTTTTTATCAGAGATGGTTTGACCAAACCTCTAGAAAAAATACTTTCTAAAGTTAGTGTAAAGGTCATGTTGCTTTAATTGCTTTAACTGTTAAGTGCACCTGGGGAAAGGAATGTGACTCAACCTGAGTTTGTGCTGAGTCAGGCTGATGAGCACCAGGTGCAGACAATACAAGGGTTGGCCAGGATTGGCTAGGTGTCTGTATAAAGGTAGCACAATCCTAGCCAACACTGCATGCATTGCCTGAAGTGTGCGTGCCTGCTGGGGGTTCTACTGGAGAGAGCAAGCTTGATATGCTAGATTGCCATCTGAACTTTGTAAATATTGTATATATGTTGTAACAAAGATTAAAGAGCCTCCATATTGGAAGATTGCAACTTGGAGTTGGTGAGTATTACTGGCTTAGTGCATGTGCTGCTAATGGTGTTCCCTGCTGCTAGGCATGCTTCCAAAGTTGTGTGTAGCTATCTCTGCTAATCTATAAGGAGTTTTTCCTTGATTGGCTATTTTTGCCTTTCCCCCCTTTTGTTTTTTGGGGAAAATCTTAACTATGGGCTTTTAAATAGATGTGTTGATTTAATTGCTTTAAACTTTTGCAAAACAAAATTTCATCTGATCTGCATTTTAAAATATTCTAAGCTGTGCCAGGGGAAAGGCTGGGGTTTAATGACATAAATATAACACAGGGTTGTGGACTCTGCAGTACACAGGCCATATTCAGCCAAGGGGGAGGCTTCTTGTCCTCCACTGGGTCCATCCAAACCCTGAGGCCTTCTTGAAAAAAATTCTTCCCCAAACCTACTTTTCTTGGCTGAAAGAATCCTACTCATTGGGGGAAAATTAGACCACTACAAGATGTTTTGCCTTCAAATGGTGGTTGAAAGGGATGAAACAACAATTCTTATTGGCCAAAATGGTAGCCCCAAGGGATGCTGAAATCTTCCAGAGTTCCATGGGAGCTCACAATGTTCCCTTCCCTGCTCTGGAGCTTGTCTGCCCCAGTTCAGTAGAATGGATTAAAGTAGAATGTAAGAGACAGCTGCATTGCAAAATGCATACAAGGCACTACTCCACAAATTCCTATTAATGGAGACCAATTTATTTACTTCAAATATTCTATGAGTCAGTCTTGTACAGATAAATATATAGTGTACAGGACAAAACAAGCAGAACTAAAAGCCAATAGAAATTAAAACTGTCTGGATACAAAAATGACTTCTTTATGGAAGGCATCTCACCGTTTGAATCAGTTGCATAGGGATAGGAGTGCGGAGGGGGGGTTCACCCAAGGAGGCAATGTTTTTGGGGCATCCCAGCCTGTAGCCATGCCCCCACATGCCCTGGTCACGCCCCCACACACCGCAGCCATGCCTCCATGTACTGTAGCCCCACCCCTTGTGACATAGTCCTGTCCCCTCCCACCTCCCCTTCCCACACTCCAAGCTCTGCCCTGCGTTGAATTCCACTATATAAGGGTAAAACAATTATATTTAAGCTTTCCAAGACCTGAACAGCAGTTCTCAATAAAATAAAATAAAACAAGCAACAAAGGTGCTAGAAATATAAAGAATATTCACAATTTTCTCACCATTTATGAAAAAGAATATTCACAATTTTCTCACCATTTATGAAAAAGAATATTCACAATTTTTTCACTGTTGATGAGAAAGTGTACCTCAACATGTTGGGCCACCCTGTCTATTGTTGACTGCTGCAAGATATTTTCCCCCATGAGTAGGGACCTAATTTTTTGCTAACCTTATCCACAAAGCAAGCAACAAGTAATTTTAGGAATTTTCTTCTTGCTCCAAGAACCTCTTTGAAAATATTGCATTGCACAAAAACATTTAGTGGCCTGCCACAATGTATTTCTCCCACCAATGGGACATGGAGGAAGGCCCCTTCAACAGACTTCAGTTCTAATCTGCCTCTATACAGATAGAGGTACTCTTTCAAGTATTGAGTTCCCACACCATATAGTGCCTTAAATGTTACCACAAGCACATTGAATTCAGACCATAAATATATTGGCAGTTATGTAACTTTGTTATGTAGTTTATGTCTGGTGATCTAGTCAGCTGCCTAGCTGCTGCATTTTGCATTAGCAGCTGTGTCCAAGTCATCTTCAAGGGCAGCCCCATGTAGATTGCATTACAGTAGTCTAATCAGGAAATTATGAGTACATGGACTATGTTACCCCCATCTAGGAGGCTGTAGCTGGCAGCCTAGTCAAAGATGAGCCCAAGAACTGTGAGTCACAAAACCCACCTGGACCTCTGGTGACAGAAATCAATCTAGGAGTACTCTCAAACTACACACCTGTTACTCATGGGGATGCAACTCCATCCCAGACAGGCAACTTTTCCAATTCCCAGACCAGAAAACCAGCATCTGCTGTGTTCCCATCTGGTTGGATTCAGCTTAAATTTACTGACCTCTATCCACCCAATTAGAGCATCAGGCACTGATCCTGCTCCTGTACCCTCCCAACTGACTCTGATAGAAGGATAAATAGAATTGAATGACATCAGAGCCTTCTAGGGGGAATGGCAGAGTAAGATACCCAATAAGCTTCCAGGCAAGACATGGAAGTTTTTGCTCCTGCCCATGGTGGCTTTTTCCTGCTGTCCCTCCACAATAAGCATAGTACCTGTGGATCTTTTAAACCTGCTGCCACATCACAGTTTACCACCTCTACCTCTTATGCTAATGCAGCTATGTCAAACAAATACAAAAAATATACTGGATATCCTTCCCTGATGTTACGTAGGATAAATCTCTGCATGCTGGAATTTGCCTCGACAGTGCTATGCAATCCTTGTGTTTAACGGCAATATTGCTCACTCAAATGCACAACTGGATGCTCAATCCAATGTGCATGTGCAACTCTGCTTCTGCATCTCCTGAACTGAATGTAAATTTTGTACCGCTCAAAAAAATGTGCAGTCATCTCCTTAGAGGAACTTTTGCCCTGGATTTCAGCCAAAGCCTTTATTTTTCTAAGGAAATTTTGGACAAAATAAAAATAAAAAATAAAAAATCTCAAATTATATTTTTCAAAAAAATATGTAGAAATCTCTTGTAATCTCACCCAGCAGGGAGGAAACATAGGCAATTATTCTCGAATGAGAATCAGAAAAGGAAATGATTTACACTCCTAATAGGTGCTAATATTTTTCTGTAGTAATTCAGATGCTTTTCTTTTCTATGTTCTTATAAAAAGCCACTTGAAGAGCTTTGCAACTGATGGGGAGGTCATAACCATGTTTTAATTAAAAGCATCAAACTGCAGAGACAAGTCAGTTATAAACAGATCTTAACTCATGCTTGTATGACAATGGTAAAGGTGTCAACCAAACCAATAGGGAGGATATTTTAAAGATGGGCACCGTGACTAGGAAAATCCTCTCCCTGTCTGCCATCTGCTTCCCTTCAGAAGGTGGAGGGACCCAATTTCATTACTTAGTTAAATATATTGTATACAGCACTTGTATTTTTAGTGTTGACATCCTATTTAAACAGCTTTCTATGTACACCATCCAGACAATATTGCATGCGGAAAAGTACAGAAGTACCACTAATAAATATGCACAGTAACACATTTTTCCAAAGTCGTATTCAAGATTTATCAAACAAGCACTCATTTCCTTTTAAACATTCTGGAACTATATGTGATGTAGTCAGATGATCAGGCACAGCACACAACTCATCTGAATCTTAGGACATGTACGATAGAGCACTCCCTGCAAATGTCTATCTACTTCATGCCACCCAGTTGTGCACCATCCTGGAAATCATTCCTAAGTCACCATCCTCTCAAAGCATCTGCTAACAATAATAGAATCATAGAGTTGGGAGAAACTATGGTGGCCATCAAGTCCAGCCCCCTGTCATGTGGGAACACATACTCAAAGCACCCTCCAGCAACTGGCCATCTAGCCTCTGTTTAAAAACCTCCAAAGAAGGTGACTCCACCATATTCTGAGGCAGCAGATTCCGTGCTCAGTGCAATCAAGAAAAGCTGATGGCCTGGAAGATTATGAGTCCTCACAGCCATACAATTAAATATTTGTGCTGAACAAAGCTGAACTCAAGACAACTAATTCTTGGTAACGCCTACCAACGCCATTTATTACTTTGTCATCTCAGAACTGTTTGAGAACCATCTTGACATGCTAGTATCACCTAATACAACTGAGAAAATGTTTCTTACCAGTGTCACAGATAGAATCCTTCTCTATCCTATTATGTTCTGAACCCATGTCCACAACTATGGTACTGCCAATTTCTCTGAAATTTATATTACATCCATCAGTGCATCTTAAGAAGTGGATTGAAATCCACAAAAGCTCATACTAAAAAATAAAATAAAAATAAATCAGTCTTAAAGGTGCTGCTAGAATCCTCCTTCTCCCTCTCTGCTTATATTATGACAAAGATGAAAATCTCTTTAAAAATGGCTATGCATTAAATTGGAAGCCAGTTGAAATTAATGGGGGTGCTCATTCACAGTACACAATTATAGCACTCTTATTTCATTTTAATTGCTATGGTCCCACCCTATGGAATTCTGGGATTTGCAGTTCAGGGAGGAACATTTAGAATTCCCACCCAGAGAGCTCTAGTACCTCACCAAACTACAAACCTCAGTATTCCAAATGGTGGAACCAAGACAGTTAAAAGTGGAATAGCTGGATTATACTTGTGCAGTGTGAATCGGCCACATGATGGCATAGATTCATGAACAGAGGTTTGCAGTTCCCCTTCAAACAAAGCGAAACATCCAGCCAATTAATAGCAGGTGTCAGTGAACATTTGGAAAACGTATCCAATTTTATTGGTAGGAAGTTGATTAGTAACATAAATAAATACAAGTGTTGGAATGCAAGCAAATTTATTGCAAGACTCAATTTTGTTTCCACATCTATTGCCAAGCATTTGTTGTATACCATCTCTGATCTGTTCCATGCTAGAGGATACAGAAACACCCTTCTGGCTGAACAGACTGCATTTTTTTTCTTTCAAATCTGGAAATGGTTATTTTAAAAGTGGGCTTACCAGCCAGGGCCATAAAGACAACTGTATGCACATAAAACTCATACAAAAATGCAAATGTCCAAAAATAGAGTTAAAATGCACATTATAAGCCTGAAGGCAAACTTATAAAACAATTTGGAAGTGATGCTGTTTACAGAGGGTGGCAACAATCCCATAAAAATAGTGTTTAAATGCAATCCTATAAAATGGGATTAAACAATGGATTTTATCTTCCCCCCTAAGATCCTGCCTCTCTCAGTAATTTTTCTCAGGCATTTCCCTGAGCATGCAGAGACTACAAATGGGTAGACCTGAGTATGGTATTCCCATATCTGCATGCCCTCACGCTCCCCCACAAGAACATTTAAATATAGCCTGCACACAGAATCATAGATTGTTCCAGATCACTCAACTGTTCCTTTTGTTTTTACCCAGGTAGTTGATCCTACAAAATGGTCTACTCAGCTTGGTTTTCTTCAACATGTAAGCAAGATAATAGGACTCCCTCAGATGAATGTCTGAAGACATGAAATATAAAGGATTCCCAGTTTCTATTTTAATGAATTTTGCCAGATCTTATCTGCATTCTGCTGGCCCAGAGACTAGGACATGGAGCAATGGCTTCAAACTATAAGAAAAGAGATTCCAGCTAAACATTAAGAAAAACTTCCTGATGGTAAAAGCTGTTGGATAGTGGAATCTCCTTCTTTGAGGTTTTATAAACAGAGACTGGATTACCATCTGTTGGGAATACTTTGAATGTGTATTCCTGCATGGCAAGGAGTTGGACTACATAGCTCTTGTGGTCTATTCCATGATTCTATGATTCTCACACCATCCTTTGTTAATATCCCTTGTTAGACTTCATTTTTAAGTCTTCTATGAATTTTGGTGTAGGGATGTAATTTTTCACTAAGTTTCTTCTCAGAGAAAGCAGTGAATAACTTTTAACATTTTTTTCCCACTGTGAGAAAGTTTTTGAAGCCTTTTGAAGTTCACAATTCAGAATTTATTCTGCACAATTTTTAATGTGGGTGTCTTGGAAGGAAACAACATTTTCTGCACAGTAAATAATATTCTGCACTGACTATGCTGTTCTCTGCATTCTCTGCATAGAATATGCAGTTTTCTATGAAAATTACCCACAGGCAAATTTTGTGCAGAATAAGTCCATATTTGCAATATTTTCTGAATGGGAAGTTCATTTTTTCTGCACAGAAATCTTTCTGCATAGAAATATTTTCTATGCAGAGAATGATGTTTCTTATGCCAAAAGTGCTGTTTTCTGAAGAAAACAGCCACATGCAAATTTTGTGTAGAACAATTCCTGTCTTGCAAAGATTCTCTACAGTCTAGGATTCTTCTGGTCAGGGTTGAAAAACAGACTTTTAAATCATTTTTTTGGTATTTTAAAAAAACTCTTTCCCTCTCTATATTAGCATACATTTTCTGTATATACTTTCCATACTGTACACATTTATTTATGCTCCTACAGTATACAATTTTCCATTTTTTCCCATCAAACAAGTCATGTTACATTTTTTCAATTGTACACTACACAATTACAGCACTATATTCCACTTTAATTGTCTTGGCAACAACTACAAAATCCTGAGATTTGCAGTTTAGGGAGGGCGTTTCATATCCTCAACCAGAGAGCTCAAGTGACTCCCTAAACTGGAAACCTAGGATTCCTTAGGATGTTGTCAGGGTAGTTAAAAGAGAATATAGTGGTATAGACATATAGTATTAAAGGATGTTAGGATTTAAGTGTAACTGAAAGGTTTTTCCCACCCCTATGGTGGACAATGAGTTAGCTGGACCAACGGTCTGACCCAGCATAAGGTAACCCGAATAAAAAGTGTATATATCTGCATTCATGCATACATAGAAATAATCAAACCTGAATTGTATATAGGACTACAACCAGCTTCCTTATAGGTATGGCAGGTTCTCTTTATCCTTTGTGTGCATGTGGTAATATTATTTTAAATGTTGCTTTGCCTTTTGCAAAATCAATGGTGAAACAGTGCAACATTTCTTATCATCAAACTTCTTACAACATAAGCAAAAGGAATACAAAATTACTGTGCTTGCCTTCTCAAGTCCTTTAGTAGCTAGGAAGAAGGTTCACATTTAAAGCCCATGCTTGGGTTGTAGCACAGAGGTGGGAATCATACAGCCCTCCAGCAGCTCTTGGAGAGCAACTCCCAGCATTCCTCTTCATCGACTATGGTTGATAACAGCTTGCTGAGAGCTGCAGTTCTGTGATGTAGAAGGCTTCATGTTTCCCATCCCTGCCCTTAATTTAGTTGTTGGTCCCATCTGGAGCAGCCTCATTCAATCAATGGTACATACTACATGCTAACTCATCCAATTCCCATTGTTTCAATGCATGTACCCTAGTTGGGATTAAAAATTGGATTTATGTCATCAAGTCCCCAATTTTCTATGTACATGTTTGGGAAAGTACTGTCTGCGGTTGAAAGGAAATATGCTAGAGAGGGATTACACACAACTTCTTTATAGACCATCCCTGTCTACACATGATAAAAACATATCTTCCAACATTTCACAGATGAAAACTAGGACACATGTGGCCAAGCATCATCAGAGTGTGGTCAAAAAGGCAAAAGTGATTAATGAGGAAGAATGGGCAGCTAAAAGGAAAGGCTGCAACAACTTGTTTTTACCTCAGCTTACAAGGAAGAGCATGATTCTGCTCCTGCCATGCACTGGATAATCCACACTCCACAAAAATCATTCTGAGGTAGGCAGTAGCTTTATTTGTATAGAAACACGAGCAACACAGCATACTTCCACTGAAGTTGCTGAGACTAAAACATACATGGAGCTTACATCTTGTTATATGTAACCATTCTGACATTTCGGTGCACAAAGTCATGATTGGAGAGAGCCATGCATCACACCACTTCCCAGACCCATGCCTGTTTCCCACTTCTCTTCATCCTTAATCAGTTTGACCCAGAAACATATTTCCTGCTCCTTATCTCTCAGATATCAGGTTCTCAAATCATGACACTTCTTCAAGCTAAACTTTCACTTCCACCCATATCTGTTCTTTCCCCCTTTACTGAATACACTGTAGCAATAGACAATAAAGTAATTAGCAATTAATATTTTAGAACAACTCCAGCCAAACTCCAACAAAGATATACTGTTGCAATCATCAATTGTGTGTTCACAAGTGAGACCAGCTCCACCAAAAGGAAAGAAAACTACACACAGAAGTGGAGAGAAAAAGGCCACAACTTAATTTTGTTACAGCTGTTACAGAGTTGGCAAACACATGGGTCTGGATCCAGGTTTTGGCCAACCTGTCTGTTGACTGATGAGTCTGCTGGCTAAGCAGACCAAAGCATAGAGGTGGCTGATGCCAGCACCACTTTGACACAAAAGGAGTGCATGGGGTGCATACACCAGCAGGGGGTGCACACACCCCTGCACCCCTAGCCAATCACCAAGCTACTGAAGGATACCAGCTTGGAGTCACCAAAATGCAATCCTGGATTCAGGGCCCATGCCAACCATCAAACTTGTGACAAGAAACAAGAGCTGAAGGAGGGAGGCACTCCAAACAAAGTGAGCATCTGCTGGAGGGAAAGCCAAATAAATGTGTCTCTCTCTTGGACTGGAGGGGAAACTGCCAGTCAAAGCTGGTCAGAATAGAACAGCCAATGAATTCAAACCCAGGTTTAAATTAATTGGCTATCCAGCAGAAACCCCCAGCATGCAATGTGGAGCCCAAGGCCCATGGAGAAAGCAGAAGCAGATGCTGGAGGATTATAAAGGACCGTGTGGCCACATTCCCAGCTGCCTGAAATCACAAATTCACCACCTGGTAAGTTGGGCAGCCTCAATTAACATTAGATGCTTTGTAGCAATTACAGTGAAGGTAACTAGAGATCTACAGCATCTACTTCTATGATAGTTAAAATACATGGGTTGAATATAAATCCAGCAGACCTAGCCCATCTCCTGTGGCAGGGGCTATGAGTCCTGACTGCCTCTTCCTGTCCACTCCGCCTGCTGAGTTGAGTACAAATTGCTTCTGAACTTTGACCTAGGTTTGCAGCAATTAAAGCAAGCCAGAAAAATAGCGAGGAGGAGGAGGAGGTGGTTGTAGCTGGGACATTTTAAAAACAGCTGAAAAAGTGGAACAACAGAGTGAATCTGTCCCTGACAAATCAGGACAATTGCTCAGTGGCAGGGGTTTGTGGGAATTGTAGTACAAAGTAAGAAGAAATTCAAGTGTCCTCTGCTGCTGGTGAAGAAAATAAAGTGGGTGGTAATCAGGGACAAGCCAAAAAAGGAAATTACCAGAAAATTATTTTTTGAGAAAGTTTGGCTCTTTTTTTTAAAGAAAAATATAACCTATGCTTTGTCAAGTTAAATTTTCTTTACCTAAGCGAGAAGAGAAAAATCAATGGGTCTTTTCTTGTTTTGACCAGCAAGATACTGTGCAGCTGGCATAACTGGAAAGTAATTGATTTCACCAGGAATTTCAGCATCCTGAGGAGAAACGACAAAAGCGTAACATACTGACAAGGGTTGCCAAGAGTGAGCTCTTCCACCTTCCTGGGGAGAGATTCATTCAAGAGAGTACCTATTATAACAGTTGTGAACGTTCTGCAGAAACCAACTGCTGCTGCGAGCTCACTGTGAACACGATAGGCAAAATGCATATACTTTGCTCAGACTGTGGAAAGTTGCAGGGGGCAACAGCTCATACTTAGGAGGAAATGGGAAGAATTTAGTTTGAGAAAGACCTCTACTCACTTTCATTCTAAATAAGGTTCCGTGATGCCAGTGGGTACAAAGACCGGGACAGAGGAAGGAAAAAATGAAACGATGGGTCAATGAATGTACTTGGAGGTGGATATTAAAGGAAACTGGGACTGAAGAAAGGAGGGAGAATTGGCAGGGTTATGAATGGCTTACAGCCCAATTTCTCAGCACCACAAACCCTCTCCCAGTGCCCCCCCCAAAAACCAAGGAAGGAGATGAGTGTGAGAGAGGAAGTATAGGGTCACCATGTTACCCTCTGTGTTGGGGGGTTCTGGGAGGGGCACCCAAATTGCCAAATTTTACAGGTTGGGGGAAATTAGCTGGAGCACTCTCTTGGCTAAACAAGAGGCAAGGTAACTTTTAGCAAGGATCTTTAACCCAATGTCTACGGCTTCAGGTCAGAGAGCAGGTACGTGAGGTTAAAAGTACAAAATAACAGTTTTATTGAAAGACAAATGGCAAATAAAACAACACACACACTAACAGGAAAGTGGAATGGGATAGCATAGGGATGGGTAATACGACACCTGGTCTTGTTGTCCTGGAGAGCAAGATGGGGTTCAGGGGAAGAAAGCTCAGCATGGCTGGCTGAGGGGAGTTCCTTAGACAGACCAGCAGCAAGGCGGGATGGCAGTCCAAAGTAGTCCAAAGACCATTTGGAAATGTGGGGTTTTTATAGGGGAGTTTGTGCCTATTGGCTATGGCAAGCCCAGTGAGAACAAAGGGAGTTTTAGCGCTGGACAAAGGATTTGGAAAAGGTCAAGTTTAGCATGATGAGCTTAACGCTTGATGACAATAGTATGGCCAGTATGTAAATGTCCTGTTTAACGGACTGGCTCTGCCGAGAGCCGTGCAGCTATTGTGAGGTTTACAGTTGGAAGTTCCCTGAAGCTACGAGCGAGGCTTGAGTTGCTGGCCTCAATGGGGTCTGGAATGTAAAACCATTAGCGGCCACACTCTGTCCGTGCTTGTCCGGAGAACCTCGCAAACACGTGGAGTGGGGTGGCTGGAAAAAGTCAAGCTAAGGCCAAATTGTTTGATATCAAAATGATATCTGGGGTCCTCACCAACAGTGCCATAGCTGGAGTAACAACCACACTAACTGATCCCCCCTTTCCCTTTCCCTGCCCTAGTTTGGAGCCTGGGTGCTTGTTCCTTCCACCATGCCTCAGCCCCCTTTCCACAGAAACAGATACACACATTTTGATACTTGCAGTTTTTTCACTTTTCTCGGGGTCCAGCACCCCTAATGCCAGAAAATGTGGAGGGCTGACTTGAAATGTAAACTGTGCATTGGCCTCTGGAAGCACCTTTGGATGCACATTTCATTTACACATGTTAAAGAGAAATGCATAGACTTTCAGGCATCATGTAGGCATATAACTAACCCCTATGTGTTCAGACACAACTGCAAAGGGACTGAGTGTAATGCAGGATATAGCTAATGGTGGTGGGAGGATGATGATGAAGACATTGCCCCCTCAAAATAAAAATTCTGGCCCCAGTGATTTTTTCTTTCATCCCTTGATTTTTTAACATTGCAGAGAGTGAACTCTTCTATTTGCTCTGTTCACATTCCCTTTGTCCCTTTGCCTGCCCCATGTCTTTGGGTGCCTAAACTTGTACTTACTTCAGTGCTAGAAATTTTGGAACTCAAGGGGAGAAAAAACATATTTGGGGTGTGGGATGCTCTATTTTGCCTTTCTAGTCACTACGCCCCCCCCCATTGCAAACCAAAGAAATACAAACCACACAAGGGTAAACTGCACATGTACTATTTCTAAAACGAATTAACAAAATCCTATTAGAATAGCTAGGAGACAAGTGGAACAGAAAAATGAGTACAGTTGATTGGTAAAAGAATTCTGAAACAAATGGGCAGGAAATTCACACACCCCCATGCACATACACCCATGAACACAGTACATTAAATTACAAACCATGCCTGAAACCACTAGCAGTTGCCTTGGATACAAGTAATTTCAAATTCTGAAACTATGTGGCTGCTTTTGTAAAACCTGCTTTGAGTTTGTACTCTCTTAATCAGCAGAAAGAAAATAATGATATTTGGCTGTCATTTTTAAAACATTAAACCCTTCCAGGCAACATCAGACTCAAAGCACACATTCTAATTTTCATGTTGCTGTGTTTATGTTCCACAATTATTTTTCATAAATGGCTTTTATGTTAAATAACACTTAGTACTGTCAAATTACCTCAGCATTAAAAAAAAATACTCCAGAAAAGGAAGTAAATGCGCCACTCTATGTATCTACATCAAACCACCAAACAAAGAGAGAAGTCTAAACATTGGTTCCCGTCCACCTGTTTCTCAGCTGATTTCAAACCACTTAACGGTTCACAGCTGAATGTTTGAATTGGCTCCATTGAATCCCATTGTTTTTGAGTTGTTGTCAGCTCCTTTTGACATGAGGCTTGTGGGGGCCATCTATAGCTTTATGAACAATAGGGCATGCATGTGTGGGTCAGCCTTGTTTCCCTCTTATATTTTCAGTAAAAAAGAAAAAGTATTTAAAAAAATAAGAAAACTCTGTAAAACACAAAAATCTAATAAAACCAGAGCACACAAAAGTTGACAAGCTATTGTGCTAGTAACTCAACCTCTGGCATGACATCTGCCAAATCTGGGTGCAACCTAAGCTTACAAAATATATTTCTATTTCCAGACATTTCTGATTTGCTGGGTAAATTTTCTTTATCTTATATACTGTATTTGCTGGCATATAAGACTCACTTTTCCCCCAAGAAAATACTGTTTGAAAATGAGATGGTCTTATAAGCCAAGGTGTCTTATACGCCAACAAATAGGGTATATAAAACTCATTAAAAATCATTGTCATTTCCTTATTTGTTATGCATGACAGATTCAATTAATGGTTATATTCAATAGTGAAGTATATTATTTGAAAGATGATTATGATTAATTTCCTTTATAGATTATGTAGTAATCCACTCCAAAGGTTCCATATGATACTGATATCAATTTTTGGTTTTCAGCAATGCTGAAAATGGAAGACAGAATAATTCCATCTTGGACATCTATGGGAAACCCGCTCCCCCGGCATCACTGCCTCCCTCTCTCTTAAATGGAAAATTTGGGGGGAAATGAGTCTGAGTAGAGAAGGGAAGTATGATAAACAAAACTGTCCCCTGAAATTAGCAGGCAGTATGAAACCCCTAGAAGGACTGGCACAAATATCAGGATCCTGGATTGTGACTGTCCCTCCAAGTGAAATTCTAACTCAGAAGGGATCTTAGTTTTGAAGCAGAGCTTCTATGGTTTCTGTTCAAACTAGATCACATTACTTTGAAGTTTTTTAACAGGGAGAGGTAACTGCTTGTGAGTCAGGTCAATTCTTTCCTCAAATCCCTATCTGCCACACTCTTCATAGCATCCCCAAATACTTTTATTTTTATCTGCAACCCCTCTCAAAAGGGTGTCAGGAAGTGACTTTCCATTACTTCTGCTGCCATTTTGAGTGGGACTACAGAGGAAAACAGATGTATTGGCAGTAGTATGTGAAGCTTATGGAGTAAGCTAGAATATTGGGTATTTTCATGCACCTGGGAGGCTTCAATGTATTTCAGAGGTTTTCTGCATGGTTTAGGGGTAAAATATGTTTGAAAATCACACCAGAGTAAACAAATGGGGAGTAGGGGGCTTTGTGAATTGGTGGGGACATCTGGAGCCAAAAAAAATGGGTGGCACTTTGTCCACTCTTGCTTTATAAGCTACTGTAGCTACCTGTTTGCTTCTGGGCTCAATTAAAGGGGATGGCTGTAATTGTCAAAGCCCAGATGTGCAGTAGGTTGGTACCAGATACAGAACCTTTACAGCTATGGTATCCAGGCGTTTTAATAAAAGATATATCTGATGCTATTAAAGGTTTTTTTAAAAAAATCAGGCTGTAGCTGTTGTTGCTGCTTCTTCTTTAGAACTTGGCAGTTCTTTTAAAGAATATAACTGCTTTTTACAGCTGGTTGCTCTTTTGGTTTTCTCAGTTACTGTTAGTTTTGATGGTCAACAACAGGTGTAGAAGCACGCAAAGGAGTATTAGCCATTTATACCACAACACTCTTACACTGGTGCAGATAACACACCAACCCTATAGGGACTGAGTAGGCAGAATTGCTGGTAAAGGACTCAACCCATCCAAGCAACACTCTAAAAGGGGAGAGATTTCCTTTTTTATTGAACTAAGTTCATATCTGTCACATGTTTTTCCATATTTGGGAGAATGCTGATAGAATGAGGGAGGGTAAAGATCTTTTTAACCACTAATTGAGTGAGGTAACAGTAGCAGAGGGTTTTTTCCCCATTTGTAGACCTCCCACTCTACTTTCCCAAAGCTGTGCCCCAGCTATATGCTTCACTTGTCTGATAAATACTAGAATGCACCATGGGACATCCTAGGCTCTTCAGATATCTGTAGAGTCCAATTCCCATCAGCTCTTGCAGAATAGCCAAAGGTGAATGTCTATCAGAATAGCCCAATCACTGGAATCTTGAGGCCTGTAGGTGAGAGACATCACATGTGTACTGAGACCTTACCTCTTCTGGCTCCTGAAAGCAGCTGGGGAGATTGGCTGAGTATGTAAGGGGAGTGGCGAATGCCTCACTGCAGCAAGGGATGTGTCCATCTTGTCTGAAAGAGGTGGTGGTGAGGCTGATACTTAAAAAGCCCTCCTTGAATCCTACTGTTTTTCATAATTATCAGCCAGTCTCTAACATTTCATTTGGGGGCAAGGTCCTGGAACATGTGGTGGCTTCCCAGCTCTAGGGCCTTTCTGGATGGATTATCTAGATCCATTTCAATCTGGATTCAGTCCTGGTTATAGAATGGAGACAGCTTAGTCACCTTGGTGGATGATATATGCAGGGAACTGGATAGGCGGAGTATGTCCCTGTTGGTTCTGCTGGACCTCTTAGCAATTTTTGAAACCATCAACCATGGTATCCTGGGCTGCTTCTCTGGGAGGGGACTTTGGGGAACTGAGCTGTAGTGGTTCTGGTCCCTCTTGGAGGAACAAACTTAGATGGTAGTTCTGCTGAGCTAACGTTCTACACTCTGGCCATTGGCCTGTGAGGTCCCCCATACTGTTTAACATCTATGTGAAACTCATAGGAGAGGTCATCCAGAGTTTTGGGGTTTTGTGTCACCAGTATACCGATTACATCCAACTCTACCTTTTCTTTCCATCTTGTTTCAAGGAGTCTGTCTTGGTACTGAACCAATGCCTTTTGTCAGTAATGGACTGGATGAGGGCAATAAAATTGAAACTTACTCCAGACAAGACAAAGATGCTCCTGGTCATTTGAACAAGGACCTAAGGAGTAAGGATCTACTTGTTATCGGTTGATCCTCATAACATTGTTGCTACCTCCCCCATTCATTATGACACATTTGAAATGGTGGTTGGCATTCTTTTGAGCATTTCTATCTTCATAAGTGGATTTACCTCTGTGGCCATTTCCACACTGCGAATTTAAAATGGTGCAGAGCGATCTCCAATGGAGGTCTTCTGAACTGTAGAGTGGACTGGGGTGGACTACTTTCTGTAGATCCACACCTCAGTCCGGTTCTGTGCGACCAGAACTGGTTGTGCAGCATGGTTTTTAAAAACCTCTTTTTTGAGGTTTTTAAAAAGCAAAGAATGAGCAAAGCCATGTAGCTCCGTCGCCCGGCTCTGGAGCAGATTTGCAGGCATGTGCAAGTGCGAGCCTGCAGATCTTCCGGGGGTGGGCTTTCGGCTGGTGAGCTTCTCCAGTTGGTGGAGAGCCTCCACCAACCAGAAGCCGCCATTTGGGACGCCGGAGGACTGTGGAGCAGCAAACTCGCACTGCTCCTCCTGGCGACAGACTCGGCCAGCCGGAAAACAAAGCCGGTAAGCTCCATTTTTGGGCTTTTTCCCACACACACACACACACACACACACATGTGGAAAGGGCCTGTGAGAACTAGAACTGAGCCATTTCACAATGTCAGTGTTCAGCAAGGGATTGCTGTTAGTATGTGGGAGAACCATTAAAGTGACAGCTGCACATTGCAATGAATGAACAATGTGACTGATTTTCAATGAGATGCTGGGGAGTGCCAATGCACATCAGAGATACTCTTGACAGTGTCTAGTTACACATCATTACAATTTATTCATTGGATTCCTTAGCACTCCTGCTATGCAGCTAAGTATGCATAAAGTTATGCAACATAGAACCTCAAAGAGAACGCCAGCCATGATGGTTGAAATATCCCCATTGTCCCCCAACATATAACTTGCTATAGATCACTATCTAATTTTACAACACCTTACTTCATATCTAAACCCAGTCTTATTGTTTAGCTGCTAAATTTGACATGATCCCTAGGCTTTAGTTTACTTAGCCTAAAATTTGACCCTGCCCTGTTTCCAGAGGGCTATTGATATGTGGGCTAATTAACCTTCTGGAAGACAGAGGAGCAAAGTGACATTGATACTAACAACAACCTCCTGGCAAGAGAATAAGGCTATCGTTGTCTGACGCCTGTCACAGCGCCTATATAATGGGCCTGGCATTTGCCAGTTGCAGACGTGCCTGGAACCATAAAACCATCTGCTGAGAGATGCCTATTAGCATGCAAATAAATCTATTAAAATTTGCATGCCCACTCTGTGATCTTGTATATTGGTTTTACTGTATCATGTCAAGAGGGCAGAGGAGATATCATTATAAAAAGGATCAGGGAAGATTATATTTATTTAAAGTTGCCTTTTGGAGATGTTGAAGTTTACTTCAGGGACGTCATGTAGCATTTGACAGTTTTCAGGGCCAGAGGAGACTATCAGTTTCTCAATTCTATTTTCAATTAGAGACATAAGAATTATGCTTTTTAAAACTGATCAACAATTAGTGGCACCTGTAGAAGGCTATCACTTTAATTACTGACTGTACCCACTGCAATTGCTTACACGGCATCTACATGGGAGGCCTATTCATCAAGAGTTTGTGTAACAAAAGGCAAAAAATACCAAGGTGATTAAACTATTAATATTCAGATGAGAACCAAAATTCTATTTTTTATTTTTTTTTTGAAAAAAGGATTTCCATTTAAGCACGGATGATGCACTATTCCTGTAATCCCAAAGGACTGATATGAATGTCACAGCAATCACTGCAATGCCACTAATCACTTGCAGGATGTGGAAGTCATTTGGAATAAGCCAATTGTCTATCACAACAAAAGGCACACTGAGACAAACTCCCAGCAGGCCTTCTGCATTCTAATCTATTTAATTTCATATTAGGGTTCCAGTAGTGAGAATGTCTTTTTTTCCCTGAATTGTGAGAGTAATTCATTACAAATAATAATTTATTTGTAGTTAATTCCCCTTTGTACAATTGAGGCATAAATATGTTATATTATGATGTCAGACATTTTCTGGTGTAACTATATTCAAATAAGGTAATTTGTTTAATTAGAAAGTCAAATGTGGTCATGCAAAAGTGCTTGTAAATCTTCTTTGCCTCAGTGAAAAAATGGTGAACCTCCACAAGATTTTTCATATTTCAGAACTTGTCTGCCAAATTTCATTTGCACAAACCATGGCATTTACATGGACATTTTAGAACAAGAAAGATATTTTTGTGTGTGCAAATATGCCCAAAATATACGCACACGCACAAAGTTTCTTACACAATTGAAATGTACACTCTTCCCCACCAAAAACAATCTTGAAATATGAAAAATGGCAGAATTCTCATAATTTTGTCCAGCAAAATTCTGAAGTTCTTTGTTCATATATATTAAAAAAAAAATGAACAAAATCTTACACTCCTGGTAAAGAGTTGCTGCTATAAATGTAACTACAACAGCACTTTTCTACTTTTGGGGCCTGGAAATGATAACTAATTATTTTTAAATTAACTTTTTTTTCTGAAGCTTTTCCCCCTTCCTCTTCAGTCATGCCTTCACTTGATAGTCTGATGAAATTAATTAATTATGGAAGCATTCATAGTAAATGGATAGGAGCATCCATTAAGTCACTTTGGCTGTTCTGGGTAAAAAGAGGAGTCTAAATAATGATGCTGATAACAATAACCACCTGGTAAAACTGTGAAACAACAACAACAATAACAACAACAATAAATAATATTATGTCAAGGAAGCTGAGTATGTTCTCCGTAGCAATATTTCTGTCCCTGTTCTGATTGATACTCTATTATCTATTATCGGTGGCAGTGAGTGACTTCCATGTCAGTGGGGCAATGGATCCATTCCATTGCTTAGTCCAAACCTAAGGGAGCTATCCATGATGTTGAACCTATCTTAGGAATAAGTTTATTCCCTATTAAAGTCTGATAAACTTTAGACTAAAACCCAAAGCAGATTCATCACTCCACTGACATGGAAGCCAGTCCTGCATAAGAACCACATTTAAGAACAGTCAAGAACAATAATAAGGAACTTTTTCCAGAAGAATGAGCAAGTCAAAGCTTAGGGGCGTAGGAGAAGAAGTCTTATTTGCTTCAAACATGGAAGATGGGATATTTAGCAAATACTCGTTGGACTGTTTGTCACACTGTAGAAGGGACCAGCTTTTTTGTTTGTGAAAACTGTGCATAAATCCCATCAATAAATATAAAAACTTATGGTTATCTTACAATACAATTAGTGGCAGTTTAAGGTATTTTAAATTCAAAATGTACTTGAGGCAAATAACATTAGACAGAGATCACCACCATCCCAGTAGGTGTCACTCTTCTTGCCATATTCGCATACATCTTTTTCTCATTCCCAGAAGGGATAGGTAAGAATTTTGTTCCAGTTCATTTTTTTTAATAAGAATTTGCCAAAACTCTTAAAATTCTTCATATTAAGAACAGAAGTTTGTATGTATGTGTATTTGTCAAGGAGGGGTATGGAAAGTGATTCATTTATTGCTGATTATGTATTACATGTAAATTGGCTGGATTATCCTTTCTCATTTTATCTTATTTTATTCTTTTATTTTTGTGCAATTGCTGGCTGCTAAAATGCAATAAACTTGAACTTGAACTTGTGTATTTGTGTGTATGCATCCATTTATATCTATATCTGTATAAAATGAAGTGTAGGAGAAACCAAAACATGTCAGAATTCTTTATCCAGCCCCAGAGATTCCTATGCTTTATGTAGTGTCACTCAAAGAAGTGTCCATGGACCGGTGTCTGTTCTTAAGTGTCTTGATTTCAGTCCCTGCATATTTACTATTATCAATCTCTTTTTCCTCCTCCTCCCCTCCTCGCCTTCCTCCATCTGACTCTTCCTTCTTTTTAAGAGAGCTCCTCAATTTTTATATCTGTATTGTAGGCAGCTGCAATACTCCTCCCTATTCTGCAGCTCTCATATTTGAATAGAGCAGATGAGTGAGAATTCAGTTGTTAATAATTTACCGAATGTTACAATAAGTCTTCACATTTCAGTTTCAAAGCTTATGTACTGAAAGATTTGAATATAGGAGTGAGACAATCTGACAGATTTTTCAATCTAGAGTCCCCAATATCTCATTTAATAAATATGAGAGTAGCAAGATAGAAGCAAGGCATTGTATTTGCTAGATTTAAAGTCCCGCAGTCTTCCCTGTTTAAAGTTTGCATGGCAAGAAAATTCAGACTGTAGAACTTCAACATCCATGCATATCTGAAGAAGTGGAAATTTTGACTGAAGTACTTTTTTTTTAAAAAAAAAATCAGCTTTCATGATGTTTTACACGATGCATTTATCTGCCATTGTTTGAACCTCACCCTACATATCCCTGATGAAGATTTGACATCAACTGATTTCCATCTCAATTTTCTATTAGGCAGTACTGGGTCCTATTATGGGGGAAAACAGGAGCCATTTTTTGCTATTAAATGTGATAGCAAATTGAGAGTAGAATATATGTAATCCCTCTGAGTCAATACCAATTATCTGATTTATCTGAAGTATATTTGCTCTCTTGATCAACCCTGTGAATCTTACACAATTAGTCTGCAGGCTGAATAAACACACAGCGTTTGAAAGCATGGTTGATCATTATGTCTGAACAAGGCCGTTGCTTCTTTTGATTGTCAAGGTATATCTTTCAGAGACACAATCTTTTCCTTTCCCTCTTCTGATCTAAGTTTTATCACCACCACATGTGCCTACAGCTTTACCTCACGTCAACCCTTCTCTCACTTATGAATTCTGATTGAACTCTATTCTTTTTCATTTGCCTTGAGCTCCCTTTCCTCCAAACCTATAAAATATTGTATCTTTAAACAAGATTTCCCCCCCCCCAAATACAAGGCACTGTTTTAACCATCCTTGGCTGCAGTCGACCATGAAAATACAAAATCTTTACTAATGATTTTCCTTTTGATCTCTCTTTCTCTCTCTTTAGTTTTGTTAAATTCTTGGAGGCCAGAAGGTTTCTGTAATTATCACAAGATCCAACCACTGGAGTCATGTATGAAAAAAAAATGACCAGAAGTCACCAGCAAATACAGAGCATTACATTGATTTTTTATATGATTAATGACCAGGGTCATTCAAGTATAGGTCTTCAGATTTTGAACCCAGTGGCATCTATTTAATTAAGATACTTCTTACTCCATGGCACGTTCAGTAGTGTTAAGAGGAGTTCTTGAAAAATCATCAACTTTGCTGTAAAACAATACACTCCCATTCTCTGCTCTTCACATTTAAAAGTCTCATCTTACCATTGTTGAGAACGAAGCAGCTTTTTTTCCAAGTGACATATTTCTTCACCTAAAATGACTATGTCCCCAAAGCAAAGTAACAGTACTATGAAGGAACCAGGTATCTGAAAACACTTTTTAGGCTAAGGATAGGGTAGAAATCTGTCAATTTCCTCTCTGAGGTCGAATTTACAGTTCCTGACCTTTTGAGAAAATTGCATAGGAGAAAAACAGCAGGTGGAAAGCTCCAGAAAATTGCAGGATTTTGTTTGTTTGTTTGTTCTTGGTACAATATATCATATTTGCTGCACTGGTGTATAAGACACACCTCATTTATACATCAGCAAATACTATTTGCCAGTGTATAAGATACACCAGTGTATAAGATGCACCCCATTTTCAAACAGTGTTTTTTGGGAACAAAAGTGAGTCTTCTATGCCAGCAAATAGAGTATACTGTCCACTATTTAAGAATGTGCAAGAATTTGACAAACTGTGCAGCTCTGCAGTAATAAACTATACTTGTAGTCTTTTCACTATGCACAGAAAACTGTTCAGATTCTGGGGGTGTTGGAATATGCTTATACTGTTTTTTTGCTATGTACTTGGGAAAACTGCACAAAATGCAAAACTAAATTGCATGCTATACCTCTACAAAAAAAATATGTGGTGAGAGGTTCAACATCCTAGCTGCAGCATTTGCCATTTTGAAAGCTGTGCAACCCAAATGTTACACAGCAAGAAAAGAAATGGGTTGACTGAAGCTGTAGCCATACACAGTTTTGTCGTGCAAGACTGCTAGTTTTTTATGTAGAAAATAGCAGTGTTGCATAAGAAACCTGTTGCACACGTGCAAAATCCAACAATGTTGCGTGCACACACACACAAGGACATGGTTTTGTTGTGCAAAATTGCTGAATTCCCATTCCATCCCTAATGGGGCATGCAATAATAATAATCTTGCATGTGATGCATTTATTTCAGCTACTGTCACTTTTAAGGGTACTCCATCAGATTCCACTTCTCCCTGAGTTTTCCATTTATCCTGTCCAAGTTCATCAAATATTCCATGCCTGCAGAGCATTTTCAGAGTTTAATAGGCACCGGGGCGGGGGGGCACCGTTCAGGTTTCCTCCCCCTCACTCCGAATGTTTGTGAACTTTTAAAAACCTTTAAGCTCCCCAGACCTTGAGACTTCTCTTTGGCATCTATGGAACTACTTTCAGCTGCATAAGAAACCACTCAGGGAATATGAGTTCACTCTTAATACTAATGTCATGCAAAATTCACTAGCACATGGAGACAGAAATTAGAAATTATTTTTTTCAAAAGTAATTTTCCCCAGTGTTTATCTCCTTCTCCTAGCTGCCTATTAAGAACTAGAGTAGGCAGCAGGTAAAGAAGGAGAACACAGACTTAGAGCCCAGAGTTCAGGGAGCAAGTTGAACCAATAAAACAAACAAGAGCAGAGGAACCAGGATTAGCAGGAGATGAGAAGCCTTAGTAAGGATGAAGTGAATTAGCAGGGATGACAAGGAACTGGGAAATCAGAGCAGGCAGGCAAATCAAGAAAGAAGGGAAGTATAGTAAAACAAAATAAATACGATTTGATAGGCATCACGGAGACTTGGTGGGATGAGTCTCATGATTGGAATATAGGAATAGAGGGGTATAGCCTATTTTGTAAAAATAGACCAAACAAGAAAGGAGGAGGAGTAGCCTTGTATGTCAAGGATGTTTTCACCTGTGAAGAGATCCAGGACTTAAACCCAGAAAGCCAGGTCGAGAGCATTTGGGTAAGAATTAAGGCAGCGAGAAACAATAGGGATATTCTGGTGGGGGTTTACTACAGACCTCCAACCCAGGCTGAGGAGTTTGATGATGCCTTCCTCAACCAAATGACTGTACATTCAAAGAGGAGTCATACAGTAATAATAGGAGACTTCAATTACCCAGATATATGCTGGCAGTCAAACTCTGCCAAGACAGCAAGGTCCAGCAAGTTTCTTGCTTGTCTTGCAGACAACTTCATGGTCCAGAAGGTGGAAGAGGCCACAAGGGGATCAAATATTCTAGATCTGATCCTGACCAACAGGGATGACCTTGTTAATGAGGTAGAAGTGATTGGATCTTTAGGATCACTCCGACCATGCCCTAAGGGTAGCCAGACACTCATCTTAAATTTTAAAAAAGCAGACTTCTGTAAACTTAGGGAGCTGCTGGCTGGAATTCCATGGTCAGGAATAGTGACCAGAATGATTGACTAAAGAACTCTCAGCTGAGCTGAGTGTTAAGAGAAACATGTATAGGAAATGGAAGAAGGGGGAATCCACCAAAGAAGAATTTAAGCAAGTAGCCAGGAGATGTAGGGAGGAGGTCAGAAAGGCTAAAGCACAGAACGAACTTAGGCTGGCCAGAGACATTAAAAACAATAAAAAGGGCTTTTTTAAATATGTTCGCAGCAAAAGGAAAAAGAAGGAGACAATAGGGTCACTGCGCAGAGAAGATGGTGAATTACTCACAGAGGGAAGAGAAAAGGCAGAACTACGTAACACCTTCTTTGGCTCAGTTTTTTCCCAGAAGGATACAAGTACTCAACCTGGCGGTTGGGGAGCAGGTGAGGAAGCAGAGGAAATGAGGCACAAAATAGGTAGAGAGGTAGTACAGGAATACCTGGCCACACTGGATGAATTCAAGTCTCCAGGGCCAGATGAATTGCATCCTAGGATATTAAAAGAGCTGGCAGAGGTCATTTCGGAACTGCTTGCTATAATCTTTGAGAAATCTTGGAGGACAGGAGAAGTTCCAGCAGACTGGAAGAGACCAAATGTTATCCCCATCTTCAAGAAGGGAAAAAAAGAGGACCCAAATAATTATCGCCCAGTCAGTCTGACATCAGTACTTGGAAAGATCCTGGAGCAGATAATTAAGCAGTCAGTTTCTAATCATTTAGAAAGCAACGCGGTAATCAAGAGAAGTCAACATGGATTTCTCAAAAATAAGTCATGCCAGACTAATCTTATCTCTTTTTCTGATAGAGTTACTAGCTTGATAGATGAAGGGAATGCTGTGGATGTAGCATGTCTCGATTTCAGTAAGGCCTTTGACAAAGTCCCCCATGACATTCTTGCAAAGAAGCTAGTAAAATGTGGGCTGGACAGGGCTGCTGTTAGTTGGATTTGTAATTGGTTGACCGACTGAACCCAAAGGGAGATAACAAATGGCTGCTTTTCATCCTGGAGAGAAGTGACTAGTGGGGTGCCACAGGGCTCTGTCCTGGGCCCAGTGCTGTTCAATATTTTTATCAATGACTTGGATGAAGGAATAAAGGGCATGCTCATCAAATTTGCAGATGACACCAAATTGGGAGGGGTTGCTAATATACCAGAGGACAGGATCAAAATTCAAAATGACCTGGACAGATTGGAGAGCTGGGCTGAGGCTAACAAAATGAAATTCAACAGAGAGAAGTGTAAGGTCCTACACTTAGGTAGAAAGAATGGAATACAGAAATATAGGATGGGGGACACGTGGCTGGATAGCAGTACGTGTGAAAGGGATCTAGGAGTCTTCATAGACCACAAGCTGAACATGAGTCAGCAGTGTGATGCAGCAGCCAAGAAAGCCAATGCAATTCTTGGCTGCCTGAATAGGAGTATGGTGTCTAGATTGAGGGAGGTACTGGTACCACTCTACTTTGCTTTGGTTAGACCCCATCTTGAATACTGTGTCCAGTTCTGGGCACCCCAATTCAGGAAGGATATTGACAAGCTGGAGCAAGTCCAGAGGAGGGCGACCAAAATGGTGAGAGGCCTGGAAGCCATGCCCTATGAGGATAGACTTAGAGAGCTGGGTATGTTTAGTCCGCAGAAGAGAAGGTTAAGGGGGGACATGATAGCCATGTTTAAATATTTGAAGGGATGCCACGTAGAGGAAGGAGAGGGCTTATTTTCTGCTGCTCCAGAGAACAGGAAAGGAGCAATGGATTCAAGCTGTGGGAAAAGAGATTCCACCTGAACCTCAGGAAGAACTTCCTGACAGTCAGGGCTGTCTGGCAGTGGAATCTGCTGCCTCGGAGTGTAGTGGAGTCTCCTTCCTTGGAGGTTTTTAAGCAGAGGCTAGATGGCCATCTGTCGGGAGTGCTTTGAGGGTGTTCCTGCATGGCAGGGAGTTGGACTGGATGGCCCGTGTGGTCTCTTCCAACTCTACATTTCTATTATTCTATGATTCTATGGGAGTTACACAAGTACAAGCTGAGAGTGACATTAGAGGGGGTGGTAGGAGAGGAGGAGCATTGGCAGGGATGAAGTGAATTAGAGAAGAAAATAGTCCTAGTTTTCAGTTAAAGTGTGGAACTTTAGGGCTTAGCATTCAGGGAATGTTCCACTTCATTCTCCCTTTTTCAATGTTGAACCATTCAATTGCTTATAAAAATTGTGCAGTTGTAGTTAGTATAGATGTGCAACTTTCCCTTGGAGATTTGCAACTGTATAGCTTTTAAGGCTGCACAGAATTGATCAAGTTGCACTCTTGCTGTGCTGAGAACAACAACAACAACAACAAAAAATCCTGCCAATTACAAGAACTTTCCAAGTGCTGTTTTTCTTCTCATCAATTTTTCCCAAGCGGTCAGAAACACCAAATTTCAATCACATTCAGGAAATTTTTGAATACTCATTGCATTGCTACTGTACACTGAATGTGATCAATGCATAACAGCCCACTCCCCCCTGCAAAAAATCCCCAAAAAACTGCATGCATAAGTGAATGTAAGAATGTGTATGATACCAACAAGTTCTAGCCACTATGTCTAAGATCAGTATGAAGAGCCCTGCTAGGCCAGAACAATGTCCATCTAGACCAGTAACTTGCTTCCCATAATGATCTGTCAGATCCCTCCACAAAGCCCATACATAGGAACTATTTTTGCTCTCTAGTAAATTGTATTTTGGAGGCATGAAGCTTCAAGACATGAAGGTTCTGATTTCCCATGGGGCAGTAAACAAAAAGTATGCATTTGTTATCCTTGGCAGGGCCATTCGGTTCAGTTTCTTGTAAGACTTCTTTAAGCAGAAAAACTGGTTAAGAATAATAGGCTGTTGGATTTAGAAGGGCATAAATTAAAGTTTGAATGGCACCACTATCCTAGCATGATAAAGCCAACATTAATGTGTCACATTATCACTATGTGTGTAAAACTTTGTTTAAAAGCTTAGAATAAAATATAGACCAAGTTATTTTCAAAAACATCCTTGTGGACATTATCACAAGAGGCTTTTTATGGGAAACAGATGATACAGAAAGAAAAATGGTTGACTTATCAAGAACTTTTACAAATGGAACGAGAACACTATAGCTAAAACAATGGAAAATTTAATGTCCGAGGATTGCAGTTTTCAATGGTTTCCCTACAGACAGATAGTAGAAGAGTATAAGGTAGATTTAACAACTGTATGATTTTGCACTGACTATATCAGAACTTGAGAAACAGTTGTGTTCAGATGATGAACATTTAATTAGCAAGATGTACCATTTTTTGTTGAAATGTGTGAGGGAACATGAACTGTCAAGGGTTTTAATGATAAAGTAGGCACAAAATTTTGCATATAACATACAATTGGAACAGTGGGGGAAATGTGATTGAAGGGGATTAAATTCACACTATCTTGTGATCTTAAAGTGTATTCCTATAAGATGATGTATCAGTGGTATTTGATTCCAGAAAAATTGGCCAAAATGCACAAAGATGTTGCAAATGGATGTTGGAAATGTGAACAAGTGGGAACTTTTTATCACATGTGGTAGACATATGAAAAGACCAAAAAATTTCGTAATCAAATGCACGTTATGGTGCACGATATCTTGAAATTGATGTGTTATTAAAGCCTGATATGTATCTGTTGGGGATTTGTAGTAGAAGATCATCTGGAGAAGAAATATGGCCACAGTAGCAAGGCTATTACCTGCATAGAAATGGAAGAGTGTGGAAGTCCCAGTGAAAGAGGACTGCCTTGTAAAATTACTGGACTTAGCTGAAATTGATAAATTAACAATACTGGTAGGAGAAAAATCAGTGGTGACCTTTACTAAAGACTGGGAGTCATTAACAAGCTTTTGGAAAGGAAAAAAGAAAAAAAAAGTAATGTTACAGTTAACAGGAAAGGTACCCTGTTATTTTAAAGTGTACTGTTTTAACTTTTTTATATTTTTAATTTGTGTATTCTAGATTGTTTTAATACGGCCAATAGATTAATTCTGTTTTAATGTTTACTTTTTGTATATTTTTAGTTATATCATAATAATTTTAATTTGTAAGTTGCCTTGAGTTCCAAGGTGGGATGATGATGATGATGATGATGATGATGATGATGATGATGATGATCAGAATAGAGTTAGTGTGAGTGGGAATACTGGTTGATCTGGATGGACTTATCATGGGTACCATAGAACTGCATTTCTCCTCAAGGACTTTCACAGCTTGTGTGCCTTTGGTCTATTTGTGGAAGCACAGGAAGTAGTTAGGATTTTAATAGCTTCATGTATGCTTTCAAGTAATTTCTTATCTATGGCCACCCTAAGGCAAACCTACCACAGAGTTTTCTTGGCAAGATTTCTTCAGAGGGGGGATAACCTTTGCTACCCTCTGAGGTTGAGAGATTGTGATTTATCCAAGATCACCCAGGGGGTTTCTGTGGCTGAGCGGGGATTTGAACTCTGGTCTCCAGAGACCCAGTGCTCAGATCACTACACCATGGGGAGTACTTTCATGCACTAGCTGAAACCCTGTCTTGGACAGTTAATGAACATGCTGGAATTCAAAACCAAAAGTAAACCAAAATATACATGGGTATCCTCTACTGCTTTGGAAGACATTATTGATCAGGCAAACCACAACTCAAACAGGAAACCTCCCTGTCTAGAAGGGTCCAATGATCAGTGGCACTGGAGAGTGAGCAATTCCCATTTTTTTCACAATTCAGTTTCTGGCTTTTTTGAATCTGCCACCATTTGTTACAGGTACTAGTTCATGTAATCTTCCATACAAGCTACTGTGTGTGCACCAGCACCTGTGAATATTTATTCAGCCACAACACATGGAAATAGTGAAGATGAACTCTGATGAGATCACAGTGTGATGAGAGTCTTTTTTTAAAAAAAATAATTGTATTAAAAATTTAATTGCAAAAATAAAAAAGAAACAAGTGCATATACATTATTATTAGGTGTATCCCACCCACCCACCCACACACACACACACACACTTCCAAGCTTATATTCTCCAGTTGAATCTACTTTGCTTCTGTCTACACAAAAGAAGAACAGTTACATTTCCATTAACAAGAAAAAATAACAATTATCTTTATATCTTTCTTTCATTTCTTATACATTTATATCTTTAACCAATCCAAAACTCCTTTCCATTCCCTTTCAAAGTTCTGGATAGGTTTATTTTTCAAGGAAAATGCTAATTTTTCTATCTCTACCATATCCAGGACTTTTAGCTTCCACTCTTCTAAATCTATATCTCACTTTTCTTTCCAGTATTGCACATACATCAACCTTGCAGCTGTTATCAAATATAACAATATCTTTTAATGACTTCTCATCTCTCTGTGTTGCCCTAACATATTTAACAAATAGAACTCTGGTGTCATTTCAAAATTCAGATTACAAATTCTTTAAATTTCATCATGTATCCCCTTCCAAAATTTTCTTGCCCTCTTACAAGTCCACCACATATGAAAGAGGGATCCAATCTTTTCATCACACTTACAACACTTCCCAGTCCTGATTTTAGTTATTTTTTGTAATCTTTCTGGAGTCATGTACCATCTATGAAGCATTTTATAAAAGCTTTCTCTTAAATTTAAACTTGGTATAAATTTTATATCAGTTTTCCATGCTCTCTCCCAAGCTTCTAGTTCAATTGGATGTCCCACATTCTGAGTCCATCTGACCATCGAATCATTAACTTCATCTGATTCCATTTCTCTTTTCAACAATAGTTTATAAAATTTAGAGATTCTCTTCTTTTGATTTCCTGTCATCAATAAATCTAGTTCATTTTCTCTTCTTTCAAATCCATAGAGTTTTTGATCCATTTTAAATCTTTCTTTAGGTTGTCACCATGGGAACCAGTTTAGTTCATGTCCTTCAACCTTTAATTCTTCTGCTGTACACATTCTTGGTTTCTCCCTCTCCCATTTCAAAATTTCGTGATATGTTAATACATTCCTTATTTTGTTGGGGCAATTCTATACGCTTCTTGTGGTGAGGTCCATATTGGAAGTTTTGTGCAATATTTCAGCTTTATTTGTAGCCAAACCTTTAACAGTGTTTTCCGGATGCAATCATTGTTAAACTCTTTATTCACTGTTGATCCACCATAACATAGATATCCGTGCCATCCAAATCTATTGTTTATTTCTTCCAATTCTTTTGTAGTTGTTCTCTCTAATTGAATCCAGTCTTTAATCCAATCTAAGCAACATGCATAATAATAAATTTCCAATGATGGTAAATCAAATCCTCCTCTCTCTTTTGCATCCTGAAGTGTTTTAAGTCTTATTCTAGGTTTTTTACCTTGCCAAATAAACTTTTGTAGATCCTTTTCCCATTCTTTAAATATCTTCTGTCTTCTTATTATTGGTAAATTCTGAAAAAGGAACATGAGTGTAGGTAATAAGGACATTTTAAAAGCATTTATTCTTTCCAAGAGAGATAGATTTAGATTTTTCCATTTCTCCATATTGTTTTTTTATCTATTTCCATATTTTCAAATAATTGTTGTCAATTAATTCTTGGTTCTTTTTCATTATAATAATTCCTAAATATTTCATTTTCTTAGTTAGTTGACATCCAGATCTTCTCTCCAAATTGGCTTGTTCTTTTTTAGTCATGTTTAATGTCATCATCATTGTCTTTTCCTTATTTATCTTGTATCCTGTCACTTGTCCATATTCTTGCAAAGTTTCCATCAATGCCTGTATTGATTCTTGTCCATCCTCCAAAAATATAATTACATCATCTGCAAAAGCTTTCAATTTCAATTCCTTTTTTCTTATTTTCAAGCCTATTATCTGTGAGTCTTCATTTATTATAATCAACAGTACTTCCAAAACAGCTATAAACAGTAATGGTGATAACGGACACTTTTGCTGTGCCCCCTTATGTATTGCAAAGCTTGTTGTAATTTCTCCATTGATTATTAACCTTGCAGATTAGTCTTGATAAATCACCTCGATCCATTTACAAAAATGTTCTCCCAGATCATATTCTCTCAACACCCAATGTATAAAAGCCCAGGAGACATTATCGACTGCTTTTTCTGCATCCAAAAAGATAAGTGCTGCTTTCTTCCCTGGGTTTTTATCATAATATTCAATTACATCTAAAATTGTTCTTACATTATTTCTCATATAACTACCAGGGAGAAAACCTGTTTGACCTTCTTGGATCTTATCCTGTAATATCTGTCTCAATTGTTTTGCCAATACAGCTGCGAAAATCTTGTAGTCTATATTCAACAAAGATATTGGTTTTTTAATTTTTAACTTCTTTCTTGTCTTTACCTTCTTTAGGTATCAGTACCATATTAGATTCTGCCCAGGATTCCAGTTTGCCATACTTCTCTAATTCCCTCAACATTGCTTGAATTGGTTGAATCAAGACTTTTGTAAATCTCTTATAGTAGAGCGCGGTGAAACCATCTGGCCCTGGTGCCTTATCCACTTTCAGATCCTTTATGACCTCTTCAATTTCAGTAAGTGTTATTGGTTTATTCAGCTGTTTCTTGCCTCCAGAGATATCTTAGAAATTTTAACTTTTTTAAAGAATTCAGACAGATTTTTCCCATATTGATGAAGAGATTTTGTCTCATAAAACAATTTCCCAAAGTATTCTTCAAATTTCTGTTTTATCTTTTCATTTGGGTAATTAACTTCTTCCTGTTTTTCAATTCAACAATTATATTCTTCTCTTTCCTCTTCTTAAGTTTGTATGCAAGCCATTTCCTGATTTTATTGGCATGTTCATATTGAGTTAGTTTCATCTGTTTCATCTTCTTCTCTATTTTCTCAGTTGTAATCAACGCCATTTCTTTCTGTATTTTCTCAATCTCTAATTTTAGTGATTTTTGCAATGGGTTTTCCTTAAGTTCTTTTTCTTTTCTTTCTCTTGAAGTTTAATCAATAACACTCTCATCTTTTTTTATTCTGAATTTGTCATTGCTCTATGAAGAAACCTCTCATTACTGCCTTCGATGCATCCCAGACTGTCTTCATCTTCATATCTCCTTTTATATTTTCCTTGAAATAATTTTTAACACTTCTTTTGCTTGTTTTGCTATTTCTTCATCATTCAATAAACTATCATTCAACCTCCATTGAAATTGTTTGATCTTCTCTTGTATTTGCAACATCACTGGATGATGGTCCTAATTGATCTTAGGCAGTATTTCTGTCTTCCTTATCTCTGATAACAAATGTTTAGAAATAAAAATCATATCTATTCAAGACCAAGATTGATGTACTTCAGAAAAAAAAGTAAAGTCTTTAACATTTGGGTGAATAGTTCTCCATACATCTAAAACAGATAATTCTTTGCACATCTCAAAAAAGACTTTTGGCAATTTCCCTCTCTTTACTTGATCTTTGCTCTGAGAGGTTGTTTTATCCAATTTAGCATCCAACGCTCCATTCCAACCTCCTGCCAAAATCCAATCTTCACACTCATATACTAAGATTTTTTCTCACAGCTTCTTATAAAATTCACCTTTATTTCCACTTGGAGCATAGACTCCAAACAAAAGGATCTTTTTGCCATTTTTCAAAATTTCTACGCCCAATATTCTTTTTCTTCATCTTCTAGAATTTGTTTTGCTTGAATGTCTTTATCATTGTAGACTAGAACCCCTCTTTTTTCTTTCCATATGAAGAGGTAAAACATTGACCTAATTTAGAATCGTATAAATACTTTTCTTGGCTTTTCTTTATGTGAGTCTCTAGTAAAACTATAATTTGAGGTCTCAGTCTTTATAAATGGTGAAAAATCTGTCTTCTCTTTGATTGTGACTTTATTCCTCACACATTCCATGAGATTATCTTCATATTTACTATTTTGCTATCTTTACTTCCATTTTTTCCTTTTCTCTTCCAGTTCTACCAGTTCCGACTCTTCTTCAGACATTGGACTAGGTTAGTCTGCCACTGCCACTCTCATCTGTGCAGTTTTCACTGTTTTTTCTGGTTTCTTATCTTAAGTTCTTGTTGTTTTAGATCCCATTTTCAGATAATTCTCTTGGAATTCCATTGCCTGCTGAACAGAATTAATCTTCACACTTCTACCTTCAAAAAAGAAATAAAGCCCTTCTGGTATCTCCCATCTATATCTTATCTCCTGAGATTAGAGATTCTTTACCAGGAATGCATACTCTCTTCTATTCCTTATCACACTTGGTGGTACATCTTTAAAAATTTTGATTCAATTTCATCCACTTTTAATTTTTCTTTATAATTTTGCTCCACGATTAAATCCCAAATCTTTTCCCTGATAAATTAAACTATGATATCTCAGGGTAGATCTCTACACTCTGTGATAAGAGTCCTTTTAATCTTCTATACTATGCTAGTGCACACTGGCAGCCTGGAAGAAAATAATTTTTCATAAAAGTAAAAAATGCACCCTAATTACCATTCTCATCATCATATCATCATCAGGATCTTACATTGGCTATGTAGCCACTTCTTTGTAACATCTCCTGGCCTTACCTCCCAGCCCAAGTTAAAAGCCAGCCACCAACCCAGCAGCTGTCTGTTAAGGTGGACTTGGGTGGCCTATGCAGTCTTAGTGAATACAGACCACTTACGAATCTATAAGTAACAAATCCATAACTGTAATACCGAATACCAGCTAGTAGTAGTATAGTAGTTGCAATAGTAATAATAATAGTGATGATGAGAAGAGGAAACAGACTGAACTGATTTGAACAATGACAGGATGAAGGGGATTTATTTATCCCTTTTCATTATTCAGAGACAAGACAATGGAGCACATCAAAAAGTCAAACAAGCAAATGATGAATCTTTTATAACTGATGCACACTTAATAAAAAACAGAGGTTGGAGAAATGGATAGACAGGCAAACAAAGATACACACTTTATCAGAGTGAGAAACTGAAGAGCAATAAAGCCATGTGTGGAAATTAAGCTGGAAGGAAGACAAAATCAGATATGGGGGAAATAATATAAATGGCTTTGCAGTGAAGTTACTGTTCCAGTATGGAAAAAAATAAAGATCAGTTTTCACAGAATGTAGCCATTAGGTGCCAATTCTTTCTCTTTCAATTGCACAGTTTGTCAATTTCATTATGACAGTGATTTCCCAGATTGGTTTATGCAGTACTTTTCATATGAAATGAGTAGTTTCTCAGTTTCAGTCCACTGCTGAATAGTCCGTTCCTCATTTTAGTGGTTACATGGAGTAGGAAGGATGAGATTGCATGGAAAATCAGAATGTGGTGATAGTGAAAGAGGCTGGTGTTCCCAGAGAAATATGTTTTGACACAAGACAGTGTCCCACAGACTTTCTGACATGCTGGAATATAAAATAGTTTTAATTCTGTTGTTGGTTAGTATTGTTTTAAACTCTCTCTCTCTCTCTCTTTTTTGTCTTTTGTGTGCTACCTTGCATCCCAGTTTGGGAAAAAGGTGGGACATAAATAAAGTGATGGATGGAATCATCACAACCATCAGAAGCTCTTGTTTTCCCCAGAACCCCAGAACTCAGGACAACTAAAATTACAGAAAAAAACAAAAAACAATAAAGCACAGCAATCACAGAAATATGATGGTAATGCTCTGCACATGTTCAGAGATCTATATCTATATCTATATTTATCTACGTATATATGTTCTATGGTGTGCTATTTGAATGACTTGACATGGGAAATATATGTAGTGAAGGAGAAAAATATTTATATAGGAAAATAGATTCCAGTGCCTGTTTGGATGCCTGGATAGTATGTGTTTGCACTTGGGGTACCCTGTCCATAGGAACACTTATTGCATTAAAGCATGTCACTGTAATTTTTTACTGTGTGGAGAACTAGGTGGCTGTCTTTCCCCTGATTTTCACTCTGTCTCTGTGAATGTGCCTTCAAACTGTCTGTCAACTTATGAGGACCCCATGAATTTCACAGGGTTTTCTTAGACAAGGAATACTCAGAGGTGGTTTTGCCAGTTCCTTCCTCTGAGCTACAGCCTACAGTACCTGTTATTTTTTGGTGGTTTCCCATCCAATTACTAACCAAGGTTGTCCCTACTCAGCTGCCAAGATCAGATGAGATCTGGAGTATTTAGACTATCCCACACCTAACTATTCCATGAGGCAGACATTCCACATGGGCCTCTTGGCTCTCTGCACAGGGTGGTCACTTTGCCCTAGCAGATGACTATCTGGAAGGAAGGAGTACACAGCTACCTTGTATGAAAGGGAAGCATAAGAACATTCTGTCCTAGCCATGAAAAATTAACCAAAAGTTTCTTTCTCTTTTGATTCCCCCTCCTCAATCAGTTTCTTTTCTATTACATTGACCTGGAATGTTTTAAAAATCCAGAGCAGGGGAAAATGTCAAGGTAAACTGAAATGCAAATGTGGCACAGTGAAGAAATGGAATGCTTTTGGTTGTGTCTATTTCTACTTTTATGTCATTTCCTACCTTTTCCCCCAGCCCAGTACTTTTCCCCTACCTTGGGTAAATTTTCAGCAGGGAAGACAACTTTGTGGAACAGGGCAGTGGAATTGATAGCCTTTAGTGGAAAATTATGGGTGTGACCCATCTAGTGGCTGGGCTGTATGGTTTAGTGTAGTGCCCATGTTGGTTAAGCACAAACCAGATGTGTAGCAAGTCATTGTACTACAACTTTAACATACAACTGAAAACAAATCCTTTATTGCTGAGAAACTCATTAATTCTCTCAGCCAGCGTGTTACAGTACTGAAATGGAAGTTGATGCCTGAGCTTTCAACAGATGGTAATTTTAATGCTAGATGTAACTGGGTTTTAGATGGGGCTGTAAGTGTGTTAATAATAGAATGTTGTGTCCCCCAGTGGTAATGTTATTTAATGGAAAACTCTGCACTGCTCTTTTCTTTGCACTTCCCAAATATTAAAAATTATCTGAGTGGCAGTTCTAATTTAGATATGTAGGGAATATTTCTATTCAGTTCATTCTGGATTCCTCTAGAAATACAGAATTAGTGTTGCAAAAGGAGCAATTACGCATTTAAGAGCGGTGAGTGCTGCTTTAGATAAGTCTAGCCAAAGCAAGAAGGTGTGATTTACTGAGTGCAGTAGCATACAATTTAGGGCACCAATTAGGTCACCACTGAACTGTACAGCAATAGAACGTCCTTAGAATTAAAATATGGTTAGTTCAGTGCATATATATATATATATATAGAGAGAGAGAGAGAGAGAGAGAAAGAGATGGGGGAGTCAGTCTTTTTCCTTATTTCATTCTATGACACCATAAGAGTCATTCTATCAAATGTCACTTTCATCTGGAAAACAATTATTATTCGATGCCTTTCTTTTCCCAGGTCAAACATTATTTTTAATACGACTGTGTTTGCTTTTCTATTCAACTGCTAGAAATTATTTTCTTCCTTCTTAAAAAAAATTATATATAAAAGAAAATAGAAACTCTTTATGAAAGGAAAGATTTGGATTAGGATTTGTTTCGCTGTTTTCAAAAATTGCCACAAACTGGAATCATAGAGCTGTAAGAGACCACAAGGGCCATCCAGTTCAACCCTCTGCCATGCAGGAATACATCTTCATAGCACTGCTGACAGATGGCCATCCAGCTTCTGTTTAAAAGTTTTCAAAGAAGATTTCAACACACTCCAAGGCAGTGTATTTCATTGCCAAACTGCTCTTGGAAAGTTTTTTCTAATGCTTAGGTGAAATCACTTTTCCTGTAGTTTGTATCCATTGTTCCATGGCCTACTCTCTGGAGCAAAAGAAAACAAGCTTTCTCCATCTTCCACATGACACCCCTTCAAATATTTAAACAAGATTATCATGTCACATCTTAACCTTCTCTTTTCCAGGCTAAACATACCCAGCCCCCTAAGCACTCCTCATAGAGCATGGTTTATGGTCTTTTATAGAGAGAGCATTTATACTTGGCAGGCAATCAACATAAAATTTATAAAATTGTAATCAGTATAATTTATTCATAGAATCACAGAGTTGGAAGAGACCATAGAGTCCATTCAGTCCAACCTTCTTGTTACTGCGGCCCAGGCCTACCCGGAGATAGCACTTGATATCGTTTTTGATATCAAACCATTCAGCTTTCCTCTGCCACCCTGGTCCATGTGTTTGTGAGGCCTCCGGACAAGCACGTAAACAGGTGCAGCCAGTAATTGCTGGACATTCCATTCTCCACCTAGGCAGGCCGAACTGAGCCGGTTCGTCGCTTCAGGGACCTCTCCGGCAAGCACCCTTTTGTTTATGCATGATACTAACAAAGGCACCCCTGCCCCAAGCAGGTAGCCGCACAAAGCCATGCCAAACGCTCCACATTTGTATACTGGCTACACTACTGTTGATTCGGCGCTAAGCCAATCATGCTAAACACTGACCTTTCCAAAGCTTTGTCCCGCTCCAAAATCGCATTGTTCTCACCGAGTAAGGTATGGTCTGCAGTCACAATTCACCCTATAAAAGCCTCCGATTCCAAGACCACCTCAGACCGCTTGAACCCCTCGATCGCTCCCGAGTTCCAGACCGCCTTGCTGCCGTTTTGTTTGGTGAGCTCCCCTCAGTGAACCACGCTGAGCTTTCTTTCCTGCACCCCAATGAACTCTATCTTCATATCTCTTCAGGACTATGAGACAGGTGTCGTATCACCCATCTCCCCCGAAAATCCCTATTTCTCATTCTTTAGTTAGCTGTGTGATTGTGGTGTCTTTACTGTTTGTTTGACTTTCAATAAAACATAGTTTTTGCTATTTTAAACCGTCTGACTGCTTGACTGACCTGACCCCATAGATGCTGGGTTGCAAGAACCTGCTAAGTTACCCTGCCTCTCATTAGCTTTAGTGAGTGCTCCAGCTAATTTTCCCCAAAGTTGTGTTATTGTGTTTTGGTTATTTGGGTGCCCCTCCCGGGACCCCCAGAGAACAGGGTAACATTCTGCTATTCAGGAACACCCATCAAAGTACTCCCAACAGATGGCCACCCAGCCTCTGTTGAAAAACCTCCAAAGAAGGACACTCCACCACACTCTGAGGCAACATATTCCATTGCTGGACAGCTCTGACCGTCAAGAAGTTCGTCCTGAGGTTCAGGTAGAATCTCCTTTCCTGCAGCTTGAATCCATTGCTCCTTGTCTTAGTCTCTGGAGCAGTAGAAAATAAGCCCACTCCCTCCTCTATGTGTCCTCCACTCTATATTCTTCATCATGCTTAAAGAGGTGGAGTCAGTGAAGTCAGTGGCAGTCACTAGCTGAACTGCCCTATCATCCCAAGAGAAGAAGGGCTTGGAGAAGGAGGAGGTATGTAAAAGAAAGAGGCCTAGAGAAGAAGAAACTGAAATCTAAAAACAAAAGGAAAGTTGACTGCAGCCATTCCTGTTACTAGACAAAGTGAGCCAGCTGGCTTAGATTGAACATGGTAGGGTTGTGAGATGTTGGAAGATAAAAGGGATGTGAGATGGAGGAAGGGGAGGTCCATGAAACCATCATATAGGCTGACTGTTCTCCTTAAGTTAGCTGTTCATCATCAAGTATGGTTGCCAGATTGAAAACTGGAGAGGGTGTGTTTAGAAGAGGGAATTTTGGAAGGTATTGCTTTCATGCCACCAAGTAATATCCAATACCTGCTGAAATTCCCTCTTCTACACAATCATTAAAGGTACAGGAATTTTCTCCAGCTTTCATTCTGGAATGCCTAGTTCTGAACTATGATTCAGTTGCCTGTCTAGTTGAAAAGATAGACAAAGTGCTGTTTTTCTTTATCAAGACTGTAGGTTGGTACCATCTTGTCCTCACCTCAGATCACAAAATGTCTTGGGCCAGCCCAGGAGGTAGAAAGGAGATAGTAAAATGGCATGGCCAAAGGCACTGAAAGAAGGAGGGTAAAGTCTGTGGAGAAGAAAAAGAGTACTGGAAGAGAAAATGGGAAAAGATGTGCAACCTTCCAAAAGCTACAGTGCTGAGGAAAACATAATGTTCATTTTCTTTTGGGAGGGGAAAAAAAAAACCTCATTCATATCTCTTACCTGCAGGCTTCTAGTTTTTGGCTAAGATTACTTGTAAAGTCTTGGCACACTGAAAACGGAATTTCTTGTATCATCCTCAGTCCTGTTCTTTCCTTGCTCTTCAAATAGCCTGCCCTCTGAAAACCATAGGCAGTTCTTAATATTAATCTTGTTCCTGGGTAAATCTACCTCAGGGACCTTTTAGACACTCATTCCAATTGCTCGTGCTTGAGTTCAGATCAAATATTACGGATAGAGGGGAAGTTCTTGAGCTATGCTGAAGCAATAACTCTTGTTGCAGAAAGCCTCTCACAGGGGAATCTTTTGGAGCCGTTGAGTGCCTGCCTTTTATGACTTCAAAACAATTATACGTGTACATTAGAACACAAAAGAGGTTTGACAGATGAAACAAATCTCTGTCAGGTTTACATTTTATGACAACATTACTCCTTGGATGAAGGCCAAGGAGCAATTGATACACTTTGGATTTGATTTCCCATCACTGGAAAAGCACAAGTGATCAGCAGTGATGTTCTTTTCATCTCCCCCCCTGCCCTAAAGAATTCTTTTCAAGAGATGTTCTGGAGTAAATGTAGAACATGATTGTAACATAACACTTCCCTTCCCCCTATCATTAAACCTAATTTAGAAATGCAAAGTCTTGACATCCTTTATTAAAAAGGAGTAAAGGAGGCCAGTGACCTCAAAGAGCCTGCTATCATTCTGTCACCAGAAGCAGCCACTGGTACAAACAAGGCAACCTCTGCTGGGAACGTATTGATGTTTGTTTTGGAACAGTGCAAAAACTTTGAGATGCTTTGGAGAGTCATCTCAAGCTGAGGATGTGGCACAACTCTTTGAAGAGAGAATGATTTTCAAGTAATCTGTTCAAGACATCATTGCATTGAGTCCATGCACAGTCTTTTCAAGACTGGTTGATCTCAAGACTGGAACATTGACTCAATGGAATTGGATACAAGGGCAGATGCCTACTGACATATGCCTCAGTTACATCCTCTTTGGATTACTATAACATACTTCAGAAAGTCAATGTAGTGTAATGGTTTGAATGTTGGACTAGGATTCCAGAAGAGCAGGGTTCAAATCCCTGCATAGTTATTGAAACCCCTGGGGGGCCTTGAGCAAATCACGTTTTCTCAGCTTAAGAAGAAGACAATGCCAACTCCATGTCCAAACTAGTCATGGTAAGAAAACTCTATGATAGGGTCACCATAAATGAAAGTTAACTTGAAGATATAGAACAACAATAAAAACATACTGTATGTCGGGCTGCCTTTGAATTACAGAATTATAAATCCATAGAATCTGAAGGTTAGAAGGAACCAGAAGGGCCATCTAGCATAATCCCTTGACATTCCGGAACACACTGTTACACCACTCCTAAAAGATGCTCATCCAACCTCTGAAAAGTGTTCTTTTGACACAAAGAACTAAAACAAGCTTATTAACTGGGGCTGCTTTAGGGGAGCATACGATTTCTTTGTTGCACTAGCTCTGCTAGTCTGTTTCTGGACACAGTTCAGTATCCTGGTTATGTTTCTTAAAACCCTGTACAGCTGAGATGCAGGTTATGTGACAGTCCATATCATCTTACATGGCATTGCAGGGATCCTGAGCTCCTGCAGTCTCATATTTCAGTCTAATCACACTCACAAACATATCTAGTGGCAATAAGAGACACAATCTTCTCAGAGGCTGGTCTTTGGCTATGGAACGCCTAGCGAAGGTACAACATCCCCTTCCTTGCCATGTTTCTGTTGGCAGGCAAAGATTTATTTGATTTTCATTTCTTTTGACAGTTTATCAAGAAGTGAATGTTATTAAAGAAAACTCTTTTAGTGGGGTATTATACTTGTTTTAATTTGCTGTTTTGAAAGGACTCATTTTTAACAGTCTGTTTTGATTTGTTTTTAATGTTGAGAATTTAATTGCATTTTAATATTAACCTTCTGTACATTTTAGCTATATTGCACTTGTTTTAATTTGTAAACTGTATTGCATTCTTGTTTTTTGGGGGGAAAGCAGAATATAAATAAAAAACAACCCTGGTGCATGAACGTTCTGTGCTGCCAAGTATCCGGAATGCAGAGGTGTGTAGTGGAAAAGTTGAACAACTACAGAATGAGCAGATAGAGTATTAGCAGGACATCTACAAGTGTGGAGGAAGAGCAATAACTTTGCTGCTTCATCAGCAAAAACTTCCATAGTCTGACAGAAGGAAAGAGCTTTGGTAGCTTTTTAGTGAACAATTTCTTTTTACAGGAGATGTGAAGCAAGATTACTCTCCCAATTCCCTGGGAAATACAAAGCAATGATACTTAGTGATCTTGGATGAACTAAATACTGAAGACACGGCTGAAGCTGATGGATGTCTATCATCTTCATGTTTGCCTTGTGAGCTCTCAGAAGTACTTGGTGTCCCAAAATGTTGTACTTAATGGGCCTTGTATCTGAGCTATCATGGCTATTCATTTATTCTAATGATGTTGACAGCATTATGTGGGCTGCTCAGGTTTTGAATTAATTTCCACAACCATCTTTGAAATGACAGCTGGCTACTGATAGCTAACTACCAATGGTATACTGTACACACGGAAGTCTATGGTCCATGGACCTGTCTTCTTCCCAATCCATAAGCAGACGGCAGCTGGACTTGCAGTTGAATCTTTTTCCCCCCCAATACTGCTGATGGGGACAGCATTTTCTCAGCATAGCTGAAAGAAGGAAGCTGGCTTAGAGACTGAAGATAGGATACTTAGATCACACATAGGATGGGGAATTTTTGTTGAGATTCTCACCTGCATTTTTATTTTTATTTTTTGCTTCACATATGATTCCAAGACTGCATTTTCTTCCTGCACTCAAAGATGAAGAACTTTAATGATTTTTCCCCCTGATTTGCACATATATTTGTACATTTCCCCATTAACTAAACTCTGTTTCTATTATTCTCCCCATACACATATCAGCATTTTAAAATGTATACATTGTTTTGTCCTAATTTATTTCTTAGAACACCCAATAAGCCTTCCATGAAGCTTGAGGTAAGGGGTACATTTTCTTAGGTCTTGAGAGGCACAGAATTCCTATCTTTGGATATACAAGTCCCATGAATTTTATTTCAATCTCTCCAAGATAGTTCTTTCCACCAAATGGTCCAACATTCCTTCTGAGCATCTCCTGCCTGAAGTGACAGACTCACTCTGCTTGAAAGGAGTACCCGTCTGGACAATGTATGACTTTTAGCATGGCAGCACTTAATTTGGTCACACTGGATGAAGTAGTCATAACAGTTCTTTCCTGACTCTTGACACATCCTGCAAGACATCTGTGACTAAAGATAGGATAATATTTGAAAAATGGTCAAAAACATGTTTCTAAAGTGTTGAGGGACACTGATGAAGCATCCTAGACTGATGATAACCTTTTCAGTTTGGTACTTATTCTATGCAAACTTTGCATGTGGTTTCTTTGGCATGTGTGATAATGGGGCTCCCCATTATCTAGACTGGGCTGAAAGGGGATACTTCCCTCTTCAGGTAAACCAAGGGTTAATGAGGTGTTGGAATTAGATTACACTTTTTATGGTGGGTCAGCCTCACAGGTCATGGGGGGGAATTGTCCAATCAAAGGAAAAGAGGTGAGCATCTTTGAGATGCTTTGAGATGCTTCCAGATGCTTCAAAGGAGAAGTTATAAAAATCCTTGAGAGGCCATGTGGCAGAGAGACAACAAAGGAACCTCCTAGAGATGAGATCTGTGCCAGTCGTAGGCTGCAGGCTCTAGGCCTCACCTCCTGGCCTCATTCTTCTGTTAGACCATCTAAGCCTGTGAACCCCAATGTAAGTAGCTAGAACATTAGGTAGTTAGTCGCATTAGGGCTTTTGTTATTTTAGAGGTTGGCTGATCTAAAGAATGTATCTGTTTTTATAACTACTTGTAACTTAAGTGTACCTGGGAGGCGGGAGCCTCTCATGTGTATTATTGTCTTGTTTATTTGCATGCCTTGAATAAATGCTTTTCTGTAAAACCTCTGGTTCCTCTCCATTTCCACGCCATTCTTCGGCACACGCTTAGATAGGACTTCTCTCACTCAGAAGGGGGAGATGAGGGAGAAGGGAAAGGTCCTTAAGTATAGAGATTGGCAGTCTATTGGCAGGGTCCCACTGTTCTGTCCAGTTAATCCAGAATTCAGTGGGTGGTGGCAGCAAGAATTAGTAAACGCTGAGGGAATTCCCAGCTCCTTTTCAAGGGTAGAAGTCAGGTTTGAGGAGGCTGGAAATAAGCTCAGTATGACAGCATGAAACATTTTATGCACATTAAACAGCATTTCCTTCATAGAAAATACTATTTCTGCATAGACATATTATTTCATGCACAGAAAATCCTGTTTTCGCCAGAAAATTGCCATGTACAAATTTTGTACATATTTTGTACAAATTTTGTCTTGAACTGTGAATAGTTTTCAAAAACAAAAACTGCATTTTTCAAAGATTCTCTTGATGTGAGAAGAAAATTGCTAAAATAATCCATTGCTTCCTTTGAGATGAAAATTAACAAAGAAGTACATCTCTATTGGTGAAACATTTTTGCCCCTTACACTAACAAACACTGATGTATTGCTACTTCGATGTAAAAATGTGCTTATTTAGTATCAATAAGAACAACTGTTGAGCACTTAGGAATTTGGGTCTAAATTGGATTTAAGAGGCTGCCATTTAAACATGTATATCATATATGTGGGGATAAATATTTCTCCCTTTTATTCAAGCAATCTTATATCCATACTGCCTCAGGAGTTTCTCAGTTTCCTTGTAAGAATTACATAACTGTAGTTGCAGAATGTGCAGTCTCTATACATCTGTCTTATGAATTACTTATAGAAGCAGAAAAAGTCAGTTTGCTATTAAAAGACAATGATCTCACTTAATGTTAACTGTAATATATTGCTATGCAATTCTGAGAAAGTAGGGGGCTGGTAGATGGGAGATGAAGCTAAGCTTTATAGAGAAATGTTGAAGGGACAAGGAAGACAGAGCAGATTCATATCTACATCACTTCCAATGGAAACACCGTATTGTCTCTCACATAGCCATAGGCCCTGAGGCAATTTCCACATGAAACATCTTCATCTACCACAACTGTGGTTAGATGAGTTTGTTCATTTTGAATTTTCTCAGTTCTCAGTTTTCTAGCCTTCAGTTCAGTTTTTCTTGTTTCTGCATTAGCCTGTTTAAAAAAATAAACACATAAAAATCTAACATGAGCCAGAATCCTGTATGGGAAATACATGTATATAAGCATCATAGTTACAGTGCTAGAAAGTGCATTTTGTCCTGATCCTCCCCCAAGCCTCACTTAGAGGAAGGAGCTGCTGTGATCAATGTGGACCTGTTTCCTTGCCAGTCAGGAAGCAGCTGACTGCCTTTTGCACTCCCCTCCCATGAATGATGTCCAATATGACAGGCAGAAGCCGGACCCCTGTTACAGTTCCTCATCACACTGGAGATTGCTCCCATAAAGGGCTGTGTGTGTGGGAATATCAGCCAGCTGCTTCCTAGTTTACAGGGGAACAGACCCCTGTCAATTGCAGCAGCTGCTGCCCAGTAAGCAGTAACTGGGAGACTTTAATGGTCTCCATGTAGCCCCTAAACTTAGGGCTATGTAAAGATTGCACATTTGCAGGTTTGACTTTCACAGATATGATTCTTTGCAAGTTTCTCCAACCACTGTCCACTCCCATCTCAGGTGCTTCTTTTCTGGGGAACATTCCCTCTCAACAGTTCCAAATCAGGCCATTAAGCTTTTTAAAAACCCACCTCTGGTACTCTTCCTCCCTCACCAGCTGCTGCTTGTCCAGCTAAGGATGGCTCACAGCCCAACTTCTCAGCACCACAAACCTTCTTTCCATACACTCCCACACCCAAGGAAGGAAATGGGCAAGAGAGAGGAAGTACAGGGCCACTATACAAACGTCTCCTTTCCTCTCCTTTACCTGATCTGGTTTGGTTCATGGATGCCCACTTTCTCAACCCTGCCTTGGCCCCCTTTCCACAGACACATTTTGATATCTGTGATTTTTCCACTTTTGCGGGGGTCCTGTAGCCCTAGTAGCAAATGTGGAGGGTTGACATAACAATCACAAGTACATAGAGGATTCTGGTCAGTATTACTATTATTACTGGCCATAATTCTGTATCAGCTCCTTAAATGAGTACACTTAACTAAATAACCTCTCCTGACCCACCCTTCTCCAAAACTGATGGAGGTGTCATTCACCTGTGCTCTGAACAACAGCGGAATTGGACTTCTTTGTCCCCATATGGCTGATGCCTGCTAAAGTAGGTGGACAGGGAAGGAATTACAACTATAGCACTAGTGTCACAATCATGATTAAGGATTGAATTGAATACAAAAGAGTTACAGATAAATGAATCTAGCTGTTTTGTAGTCATGTTTGCTATTTAGTCATGATTGTGACACTAGTGCCACAATCATAACTCTCCCCAAACCCATACAGGCATCAGCTGTATGATAAGAAGAACATTCATCCTGCTGGTGATCAGAGCAAAGGGAGAGAAGAAGTCCATTCAGCTGGTAGCTGGAGCACAGTTGAAGAGTGATGTAAACTCAAGTCAATTGACTCAGATTTAAGTCAGACTTAAGTAACTTCAGTGACTTGACTTGAACTTGACTTGGTAAAAATTACACACTGACTTGACTGGACTTGAGACTTGCATACTTTTAGTGACTGACTTGCTGCCCTTGGTTCAGAAACATAACACATTCCTCCAGAAACCTTACAATTTACTGGTCACATGACAATCTGTCTCAAGCCCAAAGTGTGGACACATTTCTCAGAGGGAACAGCAAATGGGGTCCCTGCTTCATATAGGAGGAGCTTTCTAAAACTTTTCCTAAGAGCAGAAGACAAGCTTTGCAAATGGGAAGTAAGAAAAATCCTATTCCCCACTTTCAAAGCTGCAGATGGCAAAATCACAAAAGTGGAGGGCTGATTCTAATTAAATTGTTAAAACTGACTTTATTTGACTCTGTCCAGAAATTCTGGAATATAGGTTGGGGTACAAAGTTGGCTTCCAGACTGGACTTGAGACTTGACTTGAAAGTATCTTGCAAGGACATGAGACTTAGAGTAAAAGACTTAAATACATCACTGCGTGATGAATGATGTTTAGGTCACTTTGAGGGAGAGGTGGCCAAAAGAGGTAGCTGGTACAGCATGCCAGCTACTGTTATTATTGTTTATTTATTTGCATAGCATCATCAGTGTCCATTGTTCTTTACAAAGTAAAACAACAACAGTAACCAAAACTAGCCCTGCTGAAGGTGTATCTATGTGTGCATACACACATTTATACAGACACAAACACACCATGAAAAGATTTTGGAATGCAGTTTTGCCTACATTTCTCTGAATATACATATTTTGTATGACTTTCCCCTAAAATATACTTATTTTTCATTGCAGGAAATGTCCCCCAATATATGGCTTTTTTGTGCATTATTTTCATTATTTCCATTAATATTCACTTTCCTCAAGACTTTTTATGCACATTTTCCCAATGTACATATTTTTATATGCATTTTTGATTGGAGAACTGCACCACAAAATTCAGAGAAGTATGACATTAAAGTATAATTGCATTTCAGTTGGCATATTGATGCAGTAAGTGTGAATTAAAGTGGATTGCATTAAACTTCTATGCAAATAAATTTCTCCCCTGTTCATAACAACAGCCCCAGTTTTAATTCAAGTAACAGAAACCAACATGTTCCTTCCACCGAAATGAATGAGGCAGCCATGGACACAAAAGGCCTATGCATGCACCCCAGAACTTGGGGTGGGGAGAAAACTTAGTTAATTAACATATTGTATTATAGATTTGATGGTTTTTTCCTAGCTATATCACCTAACACATTGGATTCCCCAATTAACACTGTACATAAAGAAACGCTTCAGTGTATTCATAGATTCACAGAGCTGGAAGGTGCCCTGTTGGCGACCAGGCACACACTCCCTGTTCAAAGCAGGGTCTTCAGCAAGAGCATCACCAGAAGGTAACTGTCCAGCTTCTTTTTTAAGATGCCCACAGAAGAAGATCTCACTACCTCTCTAGGCAATTGGTTCCACTGCTGAACCATGCTCACTGTCAACAAGTCCCTTCTAATTTTCAGCTGACATCTACTCTCTTGTAACTTCAGACCATTAGACTTGGTCCTACTCTCTGTGGCAGCAGAAAACAGGACTGATCCCTCCTCTTTGTGGCAGCCCTTGAGGTACTTAAAGAGCTCAATCATGTCAACCCTCAGTTTTCTCTTCACTAAGCTGAAAAGCCTGTCTCTATTAACTTCTCATGTGTTTTTTTTCCTCTCCATACCTCTTACCATCTTCATTGCCCTTTTCTGAACTCTCTCCAACATATCCTTCTTAAAAGGAGGTGGTCTGGATGAGGCCCGACCAATGCAGAATACAGTGGGACTATGACTTCCTTCAACTTGGAAACTACGCCTTTATTAATGCAGGCTAAAATAGATAGTTAGAGTGTAAGAATTCATTAGAATCAATTCTCCATCTGGCTTCAGTGACTGGTTTTTGTAGCTGTGCATTTATTGCTGCACTTGTGGTGGCTTAGTATCTGCTAATTTGAAACATTGTTCTTTATTAACCATTTACAGGGAAGATATTTGAAAAGTGAGTGAAATATACACATTGGTGGGTGTGGCAAGAAAAGAAAGATGTAGATTAGTAACAATCAGTTTTAGTTGCAAGATGAGATCCCATACTTTGGGACAGCCTTTTCTAACCTGATATGTACTAGATATGCTGGACTTCTGCCATTCCTGTGCCACCATCATATTATAGGCTTTGTAGTCCATCTGGCAAAAAATTCTAGGTTAGAGAAACACAGCTTCAAAGAACAAAAAGAGTACATTTGAAAGAGCTAATGAAAAAGAAGAAGAGGAAGAAGAACCCCTAGAGCCAACAGTGACAATCTCCATGCCATTCTCTGTAAATCCCATGGTGCAATTACAAACTAATACTTCAAATAGCAAGTTAACTAACCATATTTCAACAGAATAAATAACCAGTTAATTAACTAGTTACATCATTTTGATAACTATTGTTGATTTGAATGAATTAATTTCCCTATTTCTAACAAATAACATTGTATAAATAACTTTCAAACCTAACATTTAAAGTTTTGAAATAACCAAGCCTAGGATACACCAGAGAACCAAATCTGCAAGTTGGTTATAGTTGGTGTTCCAATTCAAGAGCCACACTGATAGTTCAAAAATTAAATACCTACCCACTTACACAGAAAACAGCAGATAACAGAGAAATCTTGCTGCATTTGGCAATATATTCTCTTTGTGGGCCATTATTATTTTTCTCTTCCTTTTTCCCTCTATATCCTTGCACGTCGCTCATAGCATCTGTTTCTTAACTTTCTTTCTCTCTTTTAGGGCCCTTGCATCACCTTTGTGCAACCCCTTCCCAGATATAAAGGCTGCGACAAAAGTGATAGGATGAAGGTCACATTTATTTAATTTAAAGTCCAGTTCTGCAGTAGGGCCTAGCTAGTGCAGAAATCAGTCAAACGCAGGGCACTTTCCCATCTTTCTTCTCCACTTTACAAAGGATGAGCACCAATGTTCCAACGTCATTCCAGCCATTTCGAGCATCAACTCCTCCAAACCTTTTGACTTAGAGTTGGGGGAGCAGTCTCAACCAAGTCCCAAAGGTTATTCCTCTTCCATGACCTAAGCCCCTCACAGTCCAAAGTGGAAGTCAAGGAACCTCTTCTCAACATAGAGGTGTCAGCTGGTCAACAGAGCAATGTCATTTTTTGGCACCTGACTATGTGGCTGAATTAAGATTTTTAAAACAATGGCTTGGTCAATTTGCCAAAGTTCACAATTATACAGTGCAGGATAGGCAAAATATCCCTCACTCCCTTTTTTCCCCCAAATCTGTCAAAAAATGACACAGATTAAAACAATTCCTATCCAGCCCCAAATCAGCCAGTTTATGCCCGCACTGCCCTCTAAGGCAAGAGGGTGAGGTGAGCATAAGGAACTGGAAGATCCTAGTGGTGGAGGAGACAAGGTTTATTTTGCCTCCTGTATCTGCTCTTTGCATCAGTAGTGTTACTGCCACATGACCAGCCTGCCTCCTTTCATGGAGATGAACAAATCTGTCCCACCCATGAAGCTACCATGGTTTCATGGCATAGGAGCAGCTGTTCTCTTTTTGCACCCAAAATATGCCTCCTTCTCTTTTCTTTCCCATCTCTCTTTGTCTCTCTTCCCCATTAGTGGACTTCCGATGGGAATCTGATTGGTCATTATGGACACAAAATGGCAGTCTAGATTGGCCTTTGCTTTTCTGACATTATTTCTCCTTCTGTCATAACACCATAGCTCTGCATCTTAATTTTTTATTTAACTATCTGTTGTTCTTTCTTCTTTCATGTCAAAAATCTCATTTTCTTGTCTTTCCTCTTCAGTCTGCTTCCATCTCACTCTCCTGACTTATCACTGTGGTTATTATTCTAGCCCAAAATATCTAGGAAAAGGGATTTGCCTGAAACATTGGCAATATTTTGGTCTGAGCATCTTTCAGTGAGGATTGTGAAGTTATCAATAAGGTTTGTGAAAATTTCTCAAGGGGGAATGCTTCTCATGTTTAAACTGCTTCCAGCTTTTGCCTCAATGTGGCATTAAAAGACTGAGCTTAAATTTTCAGCTGAACTGATGAAATTTCTGCAGAGATTTTCACACACCTCTAAATGAGTTTTGACAATCCCCTCAAGATAACTGCACAGAGACAATTGAATGGGTGCTCTATGGTTTCTGGTTGTTCAGAACTGTTCTGGGTACAGTAAATGGGCAAGTCTCTTCTGTGATCCCTGAAAATATGTTGAAAGGCAGGTGTTTCAGTGTACCTTTACATTTGTATAAAGGGGAATATTGTAGAAAATGAAAACAAAAAATGTGGGTAGTGACTATCATTTCAACTGGTTGATATAGAACACAGATCCTATTTAGAAATGTTATAGGTAAGTAAAATCCCTATGCTCCAAAGAGAATAATAAACCTCAGAGACAAACAGGAAGAGAGAAGAGAACTCTATAAATATTAGTGGGGGGAGAGAAATTATTATTAATACGTTGATTTGGGAGTACACAAAAGCCCTGGTGGCGCAGTGGTTAAATGCCAGTACTGCAGCCACAAGGTTGTGAGTTCGATCCTGCCGGGCTCCAGGTTGACTCAGCCTTCCATCCTTCTGCAGGTTGGTAAAATGAGTACCCAGGTTGTTGGGGGCAATTAGCTAAAAAAAACACATTGTAAACCGCTTAGAGAGCACTTGCTATAATGTATAATGTATTTCATGTTGTTCGCCGCCTCGATCCATGTGGAGAGGTGGGATACTACTACTACTACTACTAATAATAATAATAATAATAGATCTACCATAAAACCTTTCCAAACACAAGATTATACGCCCCTGCCCATATTACTCCTAGGAATAAATGAAGAAGAGAATCTATCCTGTCTTAATGAATGAGCCAAATACCATTCTTATAGGAACTTTCACCCACAAGAAAGCAGACTTTACTTTGAACAGACACATCACATGTCAATAAATCCTTACAACCTGCTTCAGCAAGTCCTGATTAGAAACGTAAAATGCAGAATTCACAAGGACACCACAGCAAGCCAGAGCTTGGCATACATGTGAGTGTGTTGGTTCTTCTCTTGTCTTTTTACGTTTTATCTGCACTTCAGAAGCCTCTTATCCTTGTTATAATGAGAGACATCCTATCTCACACTTGTTTCCATTTTTATATGTTTTCTCACCTTTCCTCATTTATTCTTACAAAACCTCGTCTGCTCAAAGACCTCCCAGCCTCTCCAAACTTTCAACATTTGAAGAGGAAATACAATTAATTGAGGCTGTATACCTACACACTCTTACCCAAGTGTAAGTCTAGCTGACTCACTGAGGATTACTTTTGAAGGTCAAGCTAGATGTTAAGAGGAATGTGTATTCCCTGCCATTAAAAGCTTTTCCTCAAGCACAGATGTGTCTCAGCAGTCAGACTTGCAAATTAATCTAGTGCATACCTTCCAATGCCCAGTCACAAAACAAAGCATGCTAATGCAGATAACGAAAAGCATGTGCTTTGATAACCGAACATCTTTCCTCACCTGAGGGATCACCTCTTCTAAATCATATAGTTTGACCCCCAGTAAGCATATGCTGTATGGATGCAATTCAATATCCACCTACTGGATTTATGAACCATCAAAAACAATGGATTTTTTTTCCTAAACAGACATCTACAGGAGTCTGCAGGAAATCTTCCTCAAAACAGAAGTCAAAGGAATAGTATACTTGTTCATGGAAAATATGCAGCACTAATTTTCTTCAAAATATTGTGTTTCCTCTGTGTCAAAGGAACAAAAGGCTGATGCCAACCCTTAATTGGATTCACTGTGTACCTGCCTTCACCATTTCTCATGTCCTTCAAGGGAGGGACCATCTTAGTATAATCTATGTGCATAAAATTCAACATGGATAGGCCAAATTGTCAAGTTGTTTCCAGCTTATGGCAACCTAAGGTGAGCCTATCATGGGGTTTTCCAGGACTGAGAATGTGTGATGAGTATGTTTCCAAGGCCAAACAGGGAATTGAACCCTGGGGTCCACGGTTGTAGTCCAGTAATCTAACCACTACACTACACTGGTTCTCATCTAATATATAAAAGTCAAAGTCTGTGTGTTTGTGTCAGGTGAAGACCAGACCTCATATGATTGGCTGTGTGAGGCAAAGACCTCATATAATTGGCTGCCTGAGGAGATTCTATGAAAACCTGGAGTTTGCCTTTTAGGGAGGGGTCTTTAGAATTCTCAGTCAGAGAGCTCTTGGGCCTGGCCAGTTGCTATGGAGATGAGGCCTAGCAGTAAAGAGGAGGGCAGTGTATTCCCTCAGGAACTCAACCTCTGTATGTTAGTAACTTTGAAAACAGATTGGATGGGGGAATATGCAGAAAAGTTGCAGGTACTGGAAAAGATAGTTTGGCGAATTAGAGACATGGGATCTCAAATCTTTCCAACAATTATTACCTATGAGAAAATAAAATCCTGGGCAATGCCAGGTATATATGCTAGTTGGTTATACACACTGAACTTTCAAGACTCTTCTCTAGCTTAAGTCAACTCCTCCTCTTTCCTTTTATTTTTTTTTAACTCTTTTGATTCCAATGTCAATATCAAGTCACACTATATATGGAGTAAGAATTAGAATCCAAGCAGAGTTTGGACAACTCTGGGCTAGTGTTCCCAAAGTCCCCCAGCCAGCATGGCCAGGAGCCACATTGGCCTGGAGATTCTAGTAACTGAAGTCCAAAATGGTGGTTTTCTTTTTCTTCAGAACCCCAAGTATACCACATTTATGTCTAACACCAGGGTTGGGCAACTGAGTCACAGTTAGAGGCCAATTTTTCCCCACCAGACCCTCTCTGTGAGCCACAGTAAACCTCCAAGAAACCCAAATACCTCTCTGGTCCTTCCCAAAATGGTGACTGGAGGTATGACAGAAGAAAACAGATGTATTTGGGGGTAGTGGTTCTGGGGTTTATATGGGTGGGGATGATGCTTTCACATGTTTGAGGATTCTTCTACAAGGTTTTTAGGCCAAAAAAGGAAAGGAAAGGAAAGGAAAGGAAAGGAAAGGAAAGGAAAGGAAAGGAAAGGAAAGGAAAGGAAAGGAAAGGATGCTTATTTTTAAAAAAGAAGTTGGGAAGGGCTGGAGAGCTAAAGGAGACTGCTGGGGCTGGGGGTTTCATGGAGGGTAAAGATAGGGTCCAGAAGCTGCATGTGGCTTGCAGATGGCAAGGTGTTAAGGCAGGGTGATCAGCTGGGTGGTGATGGTGAAGGACATCTCAGTCAATGCACTCAGGCTGTGGAACTCCTTTCCAGGGGAAGTCACAAATGGATGCACAATCCATATTGTTCTGGTGCTTCAGGGAGAACCTGCCCCATGCACATTTTTTTTATTCTGACAGACCTTTGGCAGTTCAACTATTTCTGTGGAAGTGGCTTCCAATCCAAACAAGTGCTGCATTTATCGGACTTCTGTTTGCTTTGCTGTAACTGATTTATTTCTAACTGTTTGCAGTATTGTTTGTTTTATCTAATCTATCTCATGGTTTTAATTTATATTTTTTAATATCAATTTTGTTACCTGTCTTGATTCCCATTTGTTGGAAGAAAGACAGAGTATTAATCAAAGGAATGGTCAAATAAATAAAAAAAGTGATGGAGACAAGGGAAGAAAAGCAGAGAACATCAAAGGCTATGCAAGAGACAGTTCTCCTCATGAACTCCCTTCTTGTTCTCATAGGGTTTGCATATTTTCACAAGCAAAACTTTTATAACTATGAATGTGTTTTTTTAAAAAAAAGCAAACATTTAAGAATGTCTAAGTTAAATAATAATTGGTGTTCAGGTCCTCCATAGTCATTGTTACCCCACTGGAAAACCCTGTCCTGGGGTCTACAATTTTGATATTAAAATATGATTCAGTGTGCCTGAGAGGTCACCTGGATAAGCACGTAGGCAGCAATGGTCAGGCCAGTAAAATCCTCAGTCACTTAGACCCAGGAGACCTCAAGATGTGTAAACCCACAATAAAAAAGGGTCCTCAGCCTCTGAGAAGCCAACTTGAGGGGATTAGCGTGTTTGCCCCAAGTTGAGCAAATATCCTATCAAGTGAGGACCATTTACACGAAGTCACAACGCAACCAAACACAGCCGAAGATCCTGAGACTTTGGCAACACCTTGTAATCCCATCACAGAAAGGAAGTTACCATTGTGGAGCTTTGTTCTCGCTGCAACACCCATTGTTCTCCCCGGGAAAGGATCAGTCCTTCAGGTACTTTTCCCCCTACAAATAGTCCCGGGTTTTGAGCGTTTCTTCGGATTGCTCCCGGTCATCGCAGCAGACCATTGCTCCGTCCATTGAGTAATCCCCTCAGCCCTCTCTGTGCTGAGCCCCACTTCTCCACTGTCTTCCCGGACCAAGAACGTCAGGAAAAGGTGCAGCATTACCCCAGCTGCAACTGCTTCAATACTCCTCTATCCAGTTTCCTCTCTTTTGCTTCTTAATAGGTCTTGAGTGAGTGTGTGAGTGATTGAGTTGGTGCGTGAGACTTTTATTCAACAAAATCATTTATTGGACATTCTTAGTTGGTTTTTGGCTTGGTCTGACCCCATAAAAACTGGGTAAAAAGACCCCACTAGGTTACCCTGCATCTCGCATTGCTATTGCTTGTGCTCTGGCTAGTTTCCATTCCCCATCACGTGGAGCATGTGAGGTGTCCCCCAAGGGACCCCAGAAATCAGGGTAACATCATTATCTATAGTCTTATCTATTGCTAGAGGATATATGTACAAATGACAGCCACTATTGTAATTTTTTTAAAGAATATTTTCACAGCAGTATTTTTCTTTTGCAGACTTTGCATAAGCTTCTGGCATTGTGACACTATTCCTCTGCAAATATCTGCCTATTTAAAGAACGTGAAAAATCTTTTGATGACAAACTCCTCAGGATATATAGAGAGATCTTTTGCTCTCTCTCTCTGTTTACTTGCATGCATGCATTTTTAATCTGTTCTGAACATACTTCTCTAAATATCTCTCACAGGTTTTCATTTATGTAATTCACTCTACACAAGAACATGTAGCCCATGGCCAAGCTGCACGCCTTTTTAAAAAAATTCCAGGGGATAGAGGAAGTGTTCATGGACTTTGGATGATAACTGGGACCCTTTCTGCAACTTACCTGCGTCCGGCACGGTTGTGCGGGGATCACATGAGCAGACCTCTTCCATGAGGCTCTCACGTCCCCACTGCTTCTGCTCCACAGGAGTGCTCTGAGGGCTCTGCCTCTTCCTTCCACAGCACAGCCGGGTTTTTTCCCAGGCTGCGCTGGGGAAGAAGTGCGAGGGCTGCAGCTCCGAAGGCTCTGCATGTACAGTAAGTGCATGTGGGTCCCCAGAGTGATGTGCGGTCACACACCATTTTTGGCTAAAAGCTGAAAATGGTATAGTGCACGATCGGTGCCTGCTGGCCCCAGCAGCATCGCACGATTGGGAGGATGTGGTCTGAAATGCTCCTCGCAATTGCGCAGCACTCCGGAGGTCCTTTCGCATGACAAATGCCATGCGAAAAGGGCCTGGGTATGTTGGCCTGGATAAGAGAAAACTGAAAGGTGACATGATAACCATCTTTAAGCATCTGAAGGAATATCATGTAGAATATTGGGCCAGCTTGTTTTCTGTTATTTTAGAGACTAAGATCCAAAGCAATGTATTCAAATTGCCAGAAAAGAGATCCCACCTAACTAAGAGCTGTTTGAGAGCAGAATGAATTCCATGACGGTGGTAGGCTTTCCTTCATTGGAGGTTATTAAACAGAGGTTGGAAGATCATCTCTGAGAAGTGCTTTACCTATCTAGATCAACATTGCAGTGGATTGGACTAGATGGTCATTGGAATCTTTTCCAGCTCACTGTTCCTATGATTCTATGAATTGTGATCCAAAAAACTAACTTCTCCCACCTCTTCTATGAACAGAACACATCAATAGTTGAAGGGGTTTGCCAAGCAGTGAAAGATTTATGTAACGGAGTAAACAGAGTACAATCCAACAATCCAGACCTGGATTCAGATCCTCACTGAGCAGTCTTTGGCAAGTTATTGTCATACAGCGCACTCTAATTCAGTAGCATCCTGAACAAAGGCTGGGATACAACAGTGTCACCCAGCCTGACAAATAAGTCTTGGTGAAGAATCTGGTCACAGCACCTTCAATATACTATTTTTGGTGCGGAGAAGGAAAGGTGTGCTGTGGACATCTCAAGATCAGTATGCTGGCTGCTGGTCTACTCCCAGCCTCCCCATGTCTCATTGTAGACAACACAGTGGAGGTTACAAACAAGTTCAACCAACAGCAAGATCATAGTGTCTTGTTTCACCCCCAACTGAATTAATTGGGGTTTATTTTGGTCACTACCTTTGGCCACTACCTATGGAAGACTTTTATGGTGTCCAGTGCTTAAATCCTTCTTTCCACCCCTAGTGAAAACTGCTTTGCTACACTCCTGCACACACTCACATGCTTTCCATATAATCAGAAAGTCTTCAAAAGGATGTGTTCCATCTCTCTCTCTCTCTCTCTCTCTCTCTCTCTCACACACACACACACACACACACACACACAACTCCTCAGGGCATTCAGTTTTACACATGAAGTTGCTATTCAAACTCAGACTTTCAGCTGAATGGATGATGGCTATGAGGCAGAAGCAGCAGGAGAGACCCTTCTATATCATCTTGGCTAAGAAAGCAGCTCTCAGTTGCCTTTTCCTCCCCCTGTACCATTTACATTCCTGCTGATCTTTATAAGAGCAAGAACATTTAACATCAGGAATAGTTACACAAGGATGGTTGATTTCCTGTCTTCCATCTTTCCTTTCCCCTCATCCTTTCTGCATCATGTCTTTTAGCCTATAAACCCACAGGCAGGGAGTTGTTTTTAATCTGCATCCAGCATTTGGTAATTTTGGGGAACTTCAGAAATGATTAAGAAGAACAGCAAATTTCAGAATGCAGTGCAGGCCAATTCTACCACTCTTTAAAATGTCTGGCTTTTTCCATGTCTCTGTCACTGCTGGCTTCTAAAAGGAATCTCTGCTTGGCTGAGATTCTGCAGCAAGGAGACAGAATGAAACTTTTATGTTTTTGAAGATAGATTGTGATTTTGTAATACTACTTCATTAGTGAGTTATTTGTACCTTGCATGTACTGAGAGCATTAATGCACAATGGCCATGTGCAATAGCATTACAGCTGCAACCCCACTCCCAGAACCTTGAACTTAATGTGGACATTCTTTACTGAGCCAAAGTACCTAACTAATTCCATAGGGAACTTACATACATGTAAGATGTCAACAGGACTCTGAGCTTTGCTTTATCCTCAAAAGAAGTGTAAAGGCATGCCTCTTCACCAACCCTACCATTCTGCCAGTTCTCCATGGACAATTTTAAAACATCAAAATCCACTCTCAATGAAATGCCAAGTGGATTTTGGCAGGGTTGATTTACTAGAGACACATAACTAGAAGACAAGCAAACACAACACAAAGCATTTCTAAACAATCCCCATCCCCTCTTTTCTCCCCCCTTGGAAAAAGAATAGCCCAAGAGGAAAATAATTTATCATCCAGCAGTAGCTTAAACCAGGATTTTCTTCATTTTATTAAGAGCTTTATAATGATAAGATTCCCATCAAATCTCTTTCTAATAAACACACATTCTTTTAATCTCCCTTGGGTTGTCTGTGGGGTTGATATGAAGGGGAGGGGGTGCTCTCTGTCTGACTGTACAATCTTCCAGGGTGTGTGTATGTGTGTGTGTGTGTGTGTGTGTGCGCGCGCGCGCGCCTGCCTGCCTGCCTCCACAGATTGTTGTTGTTGTTGTTTTTGGCAACTTCTACCTCGAAATGATATTTCATTTCTGACTAGCCCAACTTAAGAACTATTTAAAGACCCACAGAGCTTACATTATATCTGTATGTCTATTAGTAAAGTCTATACCAGCTATGGATAATCTTTCACAGCAGGTCCTATGGCTGCAGAGAGATTAATGAGGTATCAAATTAAAGTACAGAGTGCATACATTTGGTAGAAAATAATGTTTTTGCCAATTTACTGTTAAAGGCTGATAAAATGGCCCAGGCTGTGTGGAGGAGCTAATATATTAAATATTCAATACAAACTTTATAGTGGTTGTATTCTTGATTCGACTGGTGGCTTTGAGCTCTCTCTAGCCATGGGTTCAGTTGCTGAGGCTGTATGGGATGTTTGCAAATATTCCAACCATTTGCAATGTTTTAAAGCTGTTTGCACACAAGACCTAGGGGTGGAGGGGGTTGTTCTCAGTGACAGCAGGGAGAAGTGCTGTAAAGAAGCACAGCTTCCAATTGGTTCAATTTAGCAGGGACAGCCCCAATTAATCCTTTGTTGTCCAACTTTTGGCTGTTTTTAAAATGTCCCAGGTTCTCCTCTTCCCATTTTCCTCTTTTGGCTTTAGCTTCTTTGAGATCAAAGTGCAAAAGTAATTTATACCCAGTTAACTCCATAGAAGGAAGTGGGCAGAATCTTGTTCTTCCCAGTAGACTTGGACAAAAGCAAACCTCTGTTGTCTCTCCTAGTTTGGCTGATCTTCCCCATTAATAACTTTTGCCTTCTTGAGAATCCTCTGATGTCATCTGACTACATGTGTCCAACTTCACATCTGTGAAATGTTGGAGGGTATGGAGAACGGAGTAGGCAACACTTCTGCAGTTCTCTCGGCTTTTAGACTGTGCACAAACCCTAAGTTTGTAAAGTTATTGCTGTATAAATTGCATGTGTGAACAGCATGCGCCAATTGATTCCTCATGTGAATAACATGTTTGGGGAAGTTTGTGGCAGACTGAAAGAGATGTGAACTATGAATGGAAATAGATTTCCTTGGATCCAACTATCTTCATTTTCACACCTACCAAGACTTGCTGAGAAAAAAACATGTACCTTGCCTCAATCATTTTACACATTTATGAGGCTTCTGGCATGCTTCTAAGAAATAAGATATGCATAAAACTGTATGCATAAAATTGATGTAACTAATCTAATCTACTTGACAGTTATAAAATATTTTAACAGATGCTAGGATTCTCATCTGAAGCCTTCATACAAATTTGACTAAAGCAAAAACAGATATTTTCTGTTTCCTTCTTCTGCTTTCTGTGCCTCTAAGCTCTTTTGTGCCATCAATTAATCCAAATTCTAATTATTACACAAAACCAATAAGCTTCAAATAAGACTAGCAGAAAGGCTGGCAGAAACCATCTGCTGGTATGTCTGGCCTTTGAAGCCTTTTTAGCCTAAAGTCTGAATTCCTGCTTGCTCCTGCTGGCAAATCCAGATGGAGAATGGAATGATTATGAACTGTGGAGTCCGGAGAAATTTGGGCCACAGAGAACCAGAAACAGAAGAAATATTGAACCAAAGAGCTGCAAACATTATCTGTGCATCAAAGCCGCAGCCAAGCCTATCCTATATGTAGCCTTCCTTGAATCAGAACCTGGGATCTCAGTAGTCTAGCTTGAAGCTTGGAAAAGTTATTTTTGCAATACAGCTACTAGATTCCATACTCTCCAACATTCTGGAGATGAAAAATTGGGACATGTGTCACCAAGCAACATGAGAGTGTGGATCAGATGGCCAAATTTATTGACAAGGAAAAAAACAGAAACCAGGGAAGGCTGCATCAGGTTGCTTTTGCCTGTACCTATTGGGAAGAGCAAATCTCATCTGCTCTTCTCCTCTCCCTACTTCTGGGTTCATTGAGTGCACATGATTTTTGTTCACTTTCTATTTAAAGCAGAACTGTAGTTGTAGTGTTCTACAAATGTGTTGAAAACAGAGCAGGTAAAAGTGTGTGTCTATGTGTGTGTTTCCATTCAATGTACACTTTGGAAAACTGTATTTCTGACCAGAGAAATATTTTCTCATTTGTGTTAGATCTGGTGTTTATTATTTGAATGACATACTGTGAGCATGTATAGTTGATGCTGAATGTTTTCATGCTTAATGGCCTCACCAGGGCCAGTTCCCTATGACATCAGCATGGGATGACCCTGGGTCTCAAGTGCGGCTCCTGATGTCCCATGGAAGCACTAAATTTATTTGGGGAATAGGAAGCAAGATCTTATCTTGTTCTCCAACTTATAAAATCTTGGGTTAGACCTAACATCAAGCAACAGGTGTTACAGCTGGCTCTCCACATCTGCAGGTTTAAGACTGTGGATTTGATTATTTGTCATCTTTGCTGCTCCCCTCCACCATTTTTGTTAGGGACTTGTAAGTCTTGCCTTGCATTCACAGTCTCTCTGAAAGCCTTGAGAGACTACAAGAGACTGCAAACGCAAGGTGAGGTGTGTAAGTCCCTATAAGAAATGGCAGAGGGCACCAATGGAAGTGGTAGCAATCCCTGCCAGCCACCCGCTTCTGCCTTTGAAAGGAATCCCACCACCTCAAAGAGCTTATAGCTTGCAGTTTTTGAAAGGATTACCCCAAGCCCATCAACACTGGGATTTCCTGCCTAACACTCTCTGAACTTATGACTTGATCATGCCTGAGGTCATCCTAACCTGGCATATGCTTACAGCTGGTGCTCTTTCAAACATGTCTTGCAGCGATAAATATGTGCAATTATGAAAATAGCACAACCCGCAGAGTGAAGGTGTGTGGTGTGGTAACATTCATGGTTGTTGTTTTTTTAATGCTGAGCAGCAGAATATGAGAACATCATACAGACTGCTGCCTCTGATGTTTTGACTGGCCTCCCCATGCTGGAAGCTCATTGAGTTTCTGCATTGAACTGCAACAGGTAACAAAACAAGGGCTGGAAGCTTTTAGAAACAGTCTAGACTGTCTGGGAGGTTTCTGCTCTCTTCTTTGGCCTTTGGCTCTGTTTAAAATGCACTTGCTAAGGAAGATTTTCATAACAAAGGGATGAACCAAGAAATGTCAGAAAGAGCTTGAATACATGCATTAAACAATCCAAATGTTAGAAGGCAACTGGAGCTGCAGAGTGGTGCTTCATGCACATATGCAAAAGGCTGACAAAACACTGAAGTGTTTGCACTGGAAAAATAAGCAAACTGATAAAAAGCAAAAGAGTTGAGAGCAGAAGAGGAACATTGGCCTAGGGATGTGAAAATCAGTTTCTTTTTAACTAATTTTACAGACTCCTATCAGTGTCCTCATTTCATCCAAACCAAAGGTTGAAAGATAAATATTGATGTTCATTGCTACATATATTGCTACGCATTTGCAATTAAATCACACCTATTTAAAATTTTAATGTACACATTTTACACATTTTCCGAATGACTAAAGTGTGTGATTGTTTTACAAAAATAGTTGTGCACATATAATGTGCTTAATTTTAAAAGGGGGAAAAGAGTATTGGCGAATCAGAAACTCTCAATGTCCTCCTGATGACAGGATACCAAAAGATAGTGGCAGCTGGTGGTTCCATGTCAATGGGGCAGTAAATCCATTTCATGTCTTGGAGGACCTTAAAAGAGATGTCTACAGTACTGAATCCATTTAGGAATATGCTCCTTCAAAGTCTGCAATAAAACCTGGAATGGATTAATTGCCCATTGACATGCAAGGCACTAGGTGCTATTACTAAAGGATATTATGCACTTTCATGAACAGTCTTGTAGGCCATGAACTGGATAAAATTATTAAAAACAAAGAAACTAAATTAATGCACATTTGTTTTCCATCCTAAGATCAACCATGCTTATTAAAATGTGTTCAGAAACTGCAGTGGGTTCAGAACTCCAGTGACTAAATGTTGACTGTTCCTTCTCAAAAAGACTCTAAACTAGAACAGGCATTAGCACCTGCTATCAGTGGGCAATGCTCAAGACCTCGGGACCCTGGCAGAGTCTACCACTGGTGCCTGCTCCCTTATTTTTGGGCATAGCACTCCAAACAGCACCAGAGGGCTAGATTCAACACTCTTTCCCAAAATGCATCTGACATTGTGTTATTTTGTGGAATTCTGGGAAACTCAAAAGGCAGCTGCCCTCGTTTGCCCAGAACTACTCAGATCACTGTCCAGATTTCATAATCCTACTTTTGAAAAATAGACTTGTTACGGTGTTCATTATTTCGATCACTCAACTGGTCAATACTTCTTGCTATTACTGTAATCCAGAAAAGTAAGTTGCTGTGTTGTTACTACCAAGTTACAGTAATACCACCGTTGTGCCATTGGAAAATACAGAGACATGTTCTCTGCTTCCCCTCAGTGGGTGGTTCAGATATTGCACCTCCTAAATTCATAGGAAAATATATATATATAAAAGATATTACAAAACAATCCTTCTCGACAGAAGCAGAAACAGCCACCCATGTGATTCTTCCTGCTCCAACTCTCATTACTCAGACTGAATCAGCACAGACACACACAATGTAATGCATAATAGGCAGACAACCTCCCTGGTTTCCACTGAACTGCAAGCATGTAATTACAGCCATGCTTGCTACAGGAGAGGGAGGGGTGGGGGAGAGAGAGAGAAAGAGAGAGAGACTGAGAGAGAATGAGATCCACCACAATCTCAGGACTGTAAAAGTAGTGGAACGACTTCACTCTAGCAATATAAGAATCAAACATTGCTTTCATCTGCTTTCATGCAGAGAATGTTCCTCCCAGATTTTTTTTTCCATGCTAGCGAATTTGGGGTGGGAAATTATATACATTTTTCTACAAGGCATGCTAATACATGGCCACTTAAACACCTTCATATTGAGAAAAATATGCTTCCTTTCCCAGTCTCATTCATTTGCATATCATTCATCATCATCCATCACTTTTAAAAGCATTGCAATATTTTCCACAGGCATATATAAAAATATCTCCATAAATTTCAAAGGCAACGGATCCTTATCACCAAACCACAGATTCCATTCAGCCAAGGCAGTCCAGTGTTGTGGGAATGATGCCTCTTTGGAAAAGGGAAAAATCATGTATCAGTGGTAGATTCTGCTGGCTTTCTTGTTCCTTTCTCCTTCTGGAGCAGTCAGAAGAAGGCTCAGAACCTTATATTTTTAGCAAACTGTGGCAATCAAAGGCTTTTAATTTTTATAACTTTTTTTCCCACCTGTCTGCTTTATTTTTTTTCTTTTAAAGCACTTGCATCATTATTACACTAAGCGTCCACTTCTGTTCAAAGTCAGAAGGGACTCTGAATCCCTGTGCTTTTATCTCAGTTGCCTGAGGGCTAAACAAGATTGCATAAGAAATGTGCTTTGCATATGGTCAGAATCATCTTTCTCTATTCCTGCCAGACCATATACTCCAGTTTGAGGGTTGTCTTTTGAACAGCTTGCTTATTCTCTCTCATACAGCCCTTGGGGATTTGTCAATCTTTAATTCTTCCTCCAAATCCCACACACAGAACTTTCACTTTCTTTTACAGCTCTATGAGATCTCCCATCTCTTCTCCCCTTCCTCCTCTTCAAATTGTGACCTCTTTTTCTAAGGCCCTTTTCACATGGGCTTTTCACATGGGCTCACATGTTGCGTGAGAGCCCCCTGAGTCTTGCGGGAGTGGGAGTGTCGCTCTGCACGACGCACTCCCACTTCCGCGGCGCTCACGGGGCTGACGCTGCGCGAGCGTGTATTTTTTTATTTTCAGCTGGAACCGAAAATAAACAGCGCTCGCACAAGGCTCCTGGCAGCGCCTCGCAGTTACTGGAGTGCGGAGCGCCGTCGCAGGTGAGCCTGTCGCGCTTCCTCCCCGCTTCCGCCCCCAGCGCTGCCTACAGCTCCTAGGGAGCGCTGCGGAAGCTGGGGGCGTGGCTGAAGCGCGCCCGTCGCGGGAAAAGACGCCAGGTGCGGTAAGGAGGCGGGGGAAGCGGCGGCATTTCGGGAGATGGTTGTTGCACGAGCCACCCTCCTCCGTCGCGCAAGCACCGGCGCTGCGAAAAGGGCCTAAGTGTTTCCTTTGAAAACTGTCAGAAGAAAGGAGTGTTCCCATGCATGAACAGAGTACTCTTCCATTGTACTCAAAGATCAAATGAAGCATAATGTTCCACCCACTCAGTTCAGTGTCCTCCTCCTTCCTCAGAAGCTGTAAAGGGCGGCTGCTGGTACTGCTTACTGGTGAGGAGGGGAGAGAGAGAAGAAGGGAGTCCTCATGGCGCACTGGTTAAATGTTGGTACTATAGCCATAAGGTTGTGAGTTCAGTCCTGCCAGGCTCCAGGCTGACTCAGACTTCCATCCTTCTGCAGGTCAGTAAAATGAGTACCCAGCTTGTTGGGGGCAATTAGCTTACACACCATTTAGGCCATTTCCACACGAGGCGAGGGAATTGCTCCGTGCCAGTACTTACTGGATCTTCTGGGCACAGACCATGGGATTTTATCAGGCTGAGAGGGTGTGACACACTCAAGGTCAGCCAGTGGGTTTCCATCCAAGCAGGGAATTGAGCTCTGGTTTCCAGAGTTGCCCAACACTCAAACCATTATACCAATCTGGCTATCTCAAACAAGATACACATGCACATTATATCAGTTCCCTGGGGATACAGCATCCATCCAGAAAAATAAGATGAGAAATCTCCACTCCTCTCTAGAAAGGAAGTCTCCCTCTGCACCAGCATTCACACATTTGGATGCACATACATCATGGAGGGGGGCAGATATCTAGGTTGGAGGGGATTAGAGTGAGAAAAGAAGAGAAATATGGAATTGGTGTTACCACCACACTGAACATCCACCCAACTTCATCTGATTTTGAGAGCTAAGCAGGATCAAAACCAGTTAGCAGTTGGATGACGGACTACCATGGAACAACAAGGAATTCCTGGTATAGCTTGCAAAAAATGTCACCTGAAATGCTAGAGAGCCTTTATTGTCAATTAGAGCTGCCAATACTGGACAAGATGGACCAATGGATGCACTGTATGGCAGCTTTACTTTCCTATGGGGAATAATGGCTGTCTCATTCCTTCATTTTCAGGCTACATTTTCTGGCATATGATGGGACACAGTGGCAGAGAGGCAGTGGTGCCTTTGAGCATCAGCTACAGGCTTTTGTATCATCATCTCTTTGCCATAGCAACATTCACTGCCACTGAGTCATTCAAGCAAATGTGATTCTCCAATTTCTTCCCTCCCCTTCCCCAAACTCCCTTCTATATGAATGGGATTAATCTTCTAGGTCAGCAGTGAACTTTAGACAGGTTGGAGCCACAGTTCTTTCATGTGTGAAATTAAGCTCCTGGTACCTTTAACAGCTGCTGAACAAATGGAGCAGGTGCAGCTTTTCTTCAAGATGAAGGTGCAGCCTATTGGATTTCCTTCTGGTGGTACACTCTGTGATTGTATATTAGGGCATATTAGGGTCTGAACTGTGGTTCATGTGGTCTTGCATGGGAAGGATGAGGTTGATCCTCAGTCCAGTATTTTTGTTCCTGCTAAAAGGCTTTAAATCCCAGACTTTTGATCCATGCTACTACTACCAATAATGGAACATTTTAGTATTCCTCAGAAATCAGCCCAAACACATCCTTCAGACTTCCTGTTATCAAAGAGTGATATTTTAGTTGCCCTGAAGTCATACCAACAGAGCTTGGAAAGTTCCTCTTTCAGACTGCAACTTCTAGGACTCCCAGCCAGCATGGCCATTGCTTGGGCTAACCAGGGCATACTGGGGGTTGTAGTCTAAAAATAAATGTTTCCAGCTTCTAGTGGTTAGCCATGTGATAACATTGACATGGGGACTGAATATTTTACTTTGTCTCCTCACCCTGCAGCAATGTTCTCAGCTACAGTCAAAGTATGAAAAATCTGTTATAGTGCTATTATTCCATTTTCAATATCCTGTGGAATTCTGGGGTTTGTAGTTTACTGAGGCCAAAGAGCTCTCAGGGTGAGAATTCTAAATGCCCCTCCCTAAACTGCAAACACCAGATTCCACAAGATGTTGAAAGTGGAATAACAGCACTATAACAATTTAGTGCAGAAATGGGCACAGTTTAAAGAGGCTATTTAAAATTCTCTGCCATCTTTATTGCCTCTTCAGTCTATAAATCCCAGGTTTCCATAGCAATGGCAGTTAGCGTGGAATTGTAGTGCTATAATACTATGGTGTCAAAAAGCCCATGATCCACACTTCCTCTAGACTTTCTAGGTGTCTTCCAAAGAAAAGAATGTATACATGAGGCCAGGGAGAAAGGGTACACTCCAGAAGTCAGTTTAAATCTTGGCAAGCAAAGGTATTTAAAAGGAAATAATATTCCATCCCTAAGGCCACCATATGTTAGGAGATGGAGAGATTTGTATTCAGAGTAAGGTAAATAGCGTCTTTAGTGACATCACAAACCCTTTCCCAAAGGCATTGTCAGCGTGTGCTTACTGGACTCCAGTTAAGAGCAGAAAGACAGAAATCTGCCAATGTTATAGAGGTAGAAGAACACAATTGTCCTTTTGTAACAACTTCATCATTTTGGATGCTTCTCTATCCAGTTTAATGGCCCATGATCTACCAGGGAACAGAAGAGGTCACTGTCTACTGATGTAATTAGTACCTCCATTTCTGTAAGGCTGGAATCCTTACCTCCCATATGCTCATTTGTCTGTAAGTTTTTTCATTAAATTCAGAAAGCAGCCCATAATTTGGCCTTGGCACTGGAGGTCATGCAATAGTTGTCAATTATTTTTAATCAGATTCAGCATCACAAATGGCCTTATATGAATCTTAAGGAAAATGTCATAAAACTTTATTGCAAAATTTCCCCCCATAAATCAGTGTGTTATCTCTGATTTGGAGAAAAAGTATAAGTGCCTGTCCTTATATATTGATAGTTAGCCAAGAAGAAAAACGTATGGATTGGATACACGCATTTGTTTTACTGCATTATAATAATTTGTCAAGCAATAGAATTGTTTTGAAAAAAAGTTTTTGTCTCAGTGTCTATATGTTGTGGGATTGGAAAGGGAAAATGATACTTTCAAGGGGAAAGTTACAAAGTCTGGTTTTGAATAAATAGTTATAGTCCATTTAGGAATTTAGATATTTGACAATTTTATCCTTAGAAATGAGGTCAATAATTTCCACAAGTTTTTTTTCCCCATGCTGCAGGGAACACAAATATTTTCATAAAGTTCTTGCCCAGTATTTACATCCCAAAGTGTTTTGTGAAATTGTTCTGCAGAGATATACACAAACTGTAGAGGTTTGCACACTAAAAGGAACCCCAAATGTCTCTAGACAGTTATGTGATTTTTTTCTGCATTTTCTGCACAAAAAACAGTAATCACATAAAGACAATTCTTCTGCAGAAAACAGCAATCCTGCACAAAAAGCCAAATGGCTATATGAAAAGTTTTCTATATATGAAAGAATGTCATACAAAGAACCTGCATGTATTTCCATGCAGAATCATTTCCTAGAAAATTTTCAGATGTGCAAATACCAAGTGAAAATTACTCAGCACTTTGTTATCCTCCTCCTCCCTGAGTATCTGATGTGTCAGGAAACCTATGTTTAGAGGCCAGGAAATTTAATAATAATAATTATAATAATAGTAATAAACAAACAGGGAATAATCTTTCCATCCATTCTTACAATGAGCTAACCAATGGATATTCTATTATTAGATGAGTAGAAGATATTACAGAGAGCAGTGGATATTCCATTAGTTACAAGCAAGCATGGAACCTGGCAATGTTTCCAGAATTCATCAGTCTTAGTACCTCAATAAAATAAAATAATAATAAAATAGAGATTAAGTTCCTAAAACTTTTGGTGATACAAGACAGGCTTATGCTTCCTTGTCCTATGATTAAGAAGCAGAAGACCTAGGCAAGGACTTGTTTGTTTTTCTGCTGGTAGCCCAGGAGGGTGAAATCTGCTCTTGCATACAATGTCATGATGGCATACGGGCTGAACCCCAAGGCTATTTAGTGGCTAAGAGTAGAGCTCTACTGAGGTACTGTATAGCTGTTGTCCAAGGTTTGGACCAATGTGTGGTCACCTTTCCAGACCTCCAGCTAATTCTAGGAGAACACAGTGTGATCCTTTTTCTCCAGCTGCACAATGGCAGCTGGAAGGTGCCCTTAACACAGTGCCCTGGCCTCTGCCAGCACACTCATGAAGATGCCTCTTCCCAAAGCCACCTCTTGCATGCAGGAGGGAGAAGAGGTGGTAGTGAAACAGCAGCAGTGGCTGCAACCAGGCTTGGGTGTGCTTCTGTGAAGAAGGGCCCTGGTGGAGTACTAGGGGCCTCTGTGGTCCAGTTAGCAGGTGAGGGCAGCAAGGGCTGGTGGAGAAGGCAAGTGAGGATGGCACAGTCTGGTCCCTTTTACTTGGTGTTGCTGCCCCTCTAAGAAAGGACAAGAGAAGGGGCTGTTTGGACAAAGGTAGGCCCTCAAGTAGAGATGTGCACACATAGCATTGAGCTCCAGGTTCAGTCAGAGTAGGCAGTGTCTCATGGGGTTGCCCCTTTCCATTGCCATTCTGGCCCCACTGGGAGGAAAAAGAAGGGTAGGGCAGGCAGGTAAAAAGGAGGAGTTATCTCCTCACCCAAGAACTGACATCTCACCAGTCTGCTTCCTCTCGTCTGGTGCCTGCCTCCTGGCCCAGCCCAAGTGTGTGAGTAAGGGAAGGAAGAAAAGAAACAGCAAGTATGTGAAATATGATTTGGTGGAGACTTAAGATATTCATGCTTTTTCCACTTTCAAAGGGATCTTGCTGCAAAAGTTGAGGGTTCTTACTAAATTTCTTCTCAGATGAGAAATTTTAGCAATGTTCTTTCCACTGCAAGGAAGTCTTTCAAGTACCATGCAGTTTTTAAATCCTGTTTTTAATTTAGTACTTATTCAGTGCAAAAATTCTCACCTGGTTGTTTTGAGCAGAAAACAGCCTTTTCTATCATGAAGAGATTTTCCTGCAAAGAAAATGTGTTCTTCTGTGCAAATCAATCAGATAGGGACTTAGCACAGAACAGGTTTCTAATTACAGCATTTTATACATGGGAAGCCACTTATTCTGCATAGAAAATAGAAATATTATTTCCTGTGCAGAAAAAGCTGTTTACTGCACAGAAAAGCCTGTTCCATGTACAAAACTACCACTTCTAATTTTGCACAGAATAAATCCTAACACTGGGAAGATTCTCATCAGTCCAGGACTTCTCTTTTCAGGGTTTCTTAACATGTGGAAAACATGTTTCTCCATCCTTTTTTTGAGGCCTGCATGCATCCTGCCACCCACCATGTTTCATTTTCATTTATTTTTTTCTAAAAAAAGGCCCCTTTCATCCTCCCGGGACCATGAAGACAATTTTGTAACTGGGAAGCAAGTGAAGATGATCTTTTTCAAAACAGAAGGTGATCTAAGATTTGGCACCTTGGATGACTGCCTTTGGCTTCGCTTTGTCCATCTTGAGTTCAAGGATGGGGTTTTGTCTCTACAGTGTTTAATAGTCTTGGTAACCCTAGATATATATTTTGAAGGCCTCTGTAAAGGTAGTTAGGTGATCTCTTTTCTCTCTCTCTCTCTCTCTCTCTCTCTCTCTCTCTCTCTGTAGTATGGTGTCTCTGGTTGTTGCAGAGGGGTGAAGTCACTACCTCCTTCACACAACAATTCAGGCCTACACAGGACTCACCTTCCTCCTGTGTTCCCACCTTGCACATGACCATTAAAGGCCTGCAGACAACAGGGGCCATTAAAGAATAATCTGGTTATGTCCCTATAGTGAGATACAGAACAACAAAGGCATCAGAATTTAATTCTTTACTAATTATATTTTCAAAGGAAGGAGCATATAGTTTTCTTCCTATGACAAGAAAAGCCCTGAAATCCTTCAGATTCAGGGGTGGGGATGTCATCTAAAACCAGAGGTCTTTCAAGATCTGACTCTTCTCCATTGGATTCCTCAGATTCCATGGGTTAAGTAATGACAAGATGCACTGACAATCCTAGGAAGTATTGGTTATAGAGATTACTACCATTGCGCTATTAAGTTCCATGTACAAACTCCATTTTGGGTCCCATACTGAGAGGAAAGTAGGCTGTTAAGTTAGTTAAATAAATAAAAAAATGGAGCTATCACCACGACATGGAGACTCCAAATAGATGATGGCAATCCTACACTTGGCCTCTCACTGGACTACATGGGAATCAATCACCATGCAGCAGGTATCCAATGTGGCTTTCCCGCTAGTGAAATGAAATATATTTGAATCCTATGACCACCTGAAGGAAAAGACAGCTATTCTGACCCATGCAGGTTTTCTGAAATGACAAATCGCTCTTTCCACCAGCATCAAGATCCAGTTAATAATAAGACTTCAAAATGATGGGTCTGTTTATGTAATGGACATAATTTAGGCTAGGCACTGAAGGCTGTTTTGCAGTAACAAGAGACACAAAATCACTGAGATAATACATTAAATGGCAAAAGAGGGTATTTGGAGGAAAATGTATCCCATTACAAGACCCAAACAACAGGGATAATGAGATAAAATAGATAAAAAGGGTAGAAGGTACATCTCTAGACAGAAAGACAAAAAGCTGAAGTCACTTTTTCTAAGATATCCAGAAGCATTAGTATCGGTGACAGGCAAAATAGTATATCATAGTTTATGGAGTTTTTTGCTGACACCTGTGCCAGAGAGGTATGAAACAGGCTACAATGAAGAATAGAGGCCACCCGTTCCATTCGCAGCAGTCTCATGTCACTTGCATGCCACTTTAGAAATTGGATGACTCTCCAACCTGGGTCTTGCCTTGCAGCATTTTTACAACTAGGTCCAATAAATCTCATCTGCGATACCCTGAAGAAATATATAGAAATATTGGACTATAACATTCAATATGAAGGGTAGGGCTTTGAGGATTATTTCTGAGCTTGGAAGTTACTTTCTTATAGAAATTATTGGCGTTACTCACTCAGCCTTGCTGGCTGGTGGGAGGGGAGGGGAAATTTCACCCTCTTTGTGCCCCAGTTGGGAGCTGAACAGACTTCCTTTGGCTGCTGGCTCTTAAGTTGGGCTAGGAGGGTTGGACTAGATGTTATTTAATTACATACGTGTAACTAAGTAGCCTATGTATTATATTGGTGATTATTTACAGATATGTAAGATCAAAAAAATTAAAATAGACAAAAGCAGTTTATTAAAATATATGGGACTGAGATCCTGCATCACACACAGAGCTACAATGTTGTAGCTATACTTTAACTCCTCATCTAATACCAGAAACTCATCTTAAAAGCCAATCAGCCCTGTGGAATAATGCATGTCTGTTCTGGTGGTGAGAGGGCAGTGCAGGATGACGTGGCCATTTCCCTCCGACTGGTGTGTGAGGAGTGGTGACAGGTCCCTGAAGGAGTCCTTGCTTCAGCTCCACGCAGCTTTGTTTGCTGGCAGCAGGTCATACCTCATACCACAGTGCCCTGGTTCCAAGTAAAACAGACCTCATCCCTTTGGATGACTGACTGGCTTTTGAGGTAGGTTTCAGGAAGGAAAGGGCTTGTTTTCTGCTGCTCCAGAGACCAGGACAAGGAGCAATGGATTCAAGCTGCAGGAAAGGAGATTCCACCTGAACCTCAGGAAGGAATTCCTGACAGTCAGGGCTGTCCGGCAGTGGAATCTGCTGCCTCGAAGTGTAGTGGAGTCTCCTTCCTTGGAGGTTTTTAAGCAGAGGCTGGATGGCCATTTGTCGGGAGTGCTTTGAGGGTGTCCCTGCATGGCAGGGGGTTGGACTGGATGGCCTGTGTGGTCTCTTCCAACTCTAGATTTCTATGATTCTATGATTTGCAGCCATGACAATAGTGCCACAACCACAAATGAGAATACAAAGCAGTTACAACATCCTAAGTCTAACTTAGAATGTGATGAACTGATTAACATAATGCCAGCTATGGTTTGGTTTGGTTTTTTTAGATACTCACCAGCTACTCCACAGTGGAGTGCCACTAAAGACGAAGCCCTGCCACATGTACTCATTCACCTAGCTTCTCAATGTGGTGGGACACCCAGCAGGGTGTGCACCAAAGCCTTCAGACCTCTCACTGCCTAAACATGGGAGGTGGTGGTCTTTCAGATAATTTTGGCCGCAACCACTCATTCTTGACCCCAATTGCTCTTTAGCTACCTTACCTGAGTCTAAGCAATTATGCAGGAACAGAAGGAGCTGGTTTGTAACAAGTAAGGCTGTTGCTCTGTCTAGCCCAGTATTTTCAACTCACTAGCTGGCAGTAACTCTAGGATTTCAAGCAGGTGTCTTTTCCAGCCTTACCTGGAGATGTTGAACATTAAACCTTAGATCTCTCGCATACAAAACATATGCTCTGTCACTGCCTTGCAGCACTTCCCACACATCTAACGGAGAACATATGGTGCAAGCCCATATAAGCTATTACTCTTTCAAACAAAGAATTAAATCACATCTCCATCACTATAAAACCCCAGCTAACTAGACAAGCTTCTCTGCTACTGTATGGTTCTCATAGGGGGCAAAGAGCAGAAATACTCAGAAATGAATGAGTAGCCCTGAATCAATATACAAGTCACTTTAGTATCTATCCGGCAAGTCAAATACCATTGTCATGTCTACATCCCACCTCCCATGCACAAGCTGCAAGAATCACAAAGCCATGGCTGAATAAGAAAGATAATGTTACCCAGCTGTGAGGAAAATTACTGTTATCTAAGTGCAATTCCTAGAAATCCCAAATTCATGCCTTCAACGTGTACAGCTATTACCTTTTCTGCATTTTCTTCAAGGCGACTGTACTTTTATTATACCAGAAGTAAAACCAGCAGCAAATTGGGATAGTGCTAGGATCTAAAAACACTGAATAAATAAAGAAATAAATCCCTGGAAGGAAGATAAAGAAAGGTCTTCAGAAAGAACATAATGTTTCAAATAAGGGTCACCGGGGATAGCATTCAACAGATTGGGATGCCAACACTGAAAAGGCCCTCTATTTTGTAGCCAACTTCTTCTCTCTGACCAGAAATGTACAGAGAGAAGAGCCAGTATACAAACTTTTTGAACTAAATTGGCCTACTACATTCATTTTTGCAATCAAATTTCCCTAATCTATTGTATTTCACCTGGTATCCTCATTAACATATACATTTTTTTCATAGTTCCTCACAATATACAGATTTTAACCCGCTTTTAAAAACGAAGAACCTGCAGGGCTACACTGCAAAATTCAGAAAAAGGTCACATATTTAACAGAGTGTTAGATCATGCGTTAGTTCAGGTAGCGACAATTAGTTCAATTTGCATTAAGAAGCAAATGAAACAAATCTCAACCCTGTTTTCCATACTATTCATAGTTCAAAACTCAGGTTGACTCAGCCTTCCGTCCTTTCGCAGGTCGGTAAAATGAGTACCCGGCTTGTTGGGGGCATGTGTAGAAATGTTTCGAAATACATGCTATTTGTAAGTTGTTCGCTGCCTCGATCCATATGGAGAGGCGGGATACAAATAAATAAATAAATAAATAAATAAATAAAAAACTATGCCACAATCCCACATCATCCTGTTGTGATCCTGGCAATTGCATTACCAGGATAGGATTGAGGCCTTAAACATATTACTAAAACACTAACCCAATACCTTAAACACAACCTAACTACACTATCTAATTAAAACATAAAAAAGTTGGCCTCATTAAACTACAAACCCCAGAATTCCACAGGATGTTGAAAGTGGAATAATAACACTATAACAGTGTAGTGCAGAAATGGCCTTAGTTACAAGGTCTTCTCACCTCATACAGTAGATTGTATGGGTTACATATGTGAGGAATCTTAAAGGTGAAATTCAAAACAAAAAATGCTTCCAGAAAAACATAAAGCCATTTCACAAATTCCACAGAAAGCAAAGTAAAGCAAAGGAAAAAAAAAAAGCCAGTACATCAACATTACCAGACAACACAGATTGAATTGGAGACTATGGGGAAAAGTATTTGGAGATTCTGGAATAGGCTGGTTGCTATGGAGATGATGCCTAGCAGCAAAGAGGATGGCAGTGTATTCCCACAGGAACCCAACTTCTTTATGTTAACAACTACGAATAAAGATTGGATTAGGAAATATGGGGGTAAGTTATAGGTACTGGAATAGGAGGGTTGCTATGGAAATGAGGCCTAGCAGCAAGGAGAAGGGCGGTTTCCTCCCTCAGGAACCCAAACTGTGTATGTAAATAACTCTGAATACAGATTACATTGGGAAATATGGAGCAAACTTATAAGAAATGGAGAAGACAGTTTGGTGAGTTCTTAAGAGGAAAATAAAAACTCTGGGCAACACCAGGTAAATACACTAGTATATACATATGTTCTTTGAGCCACCATGGTGTAGTGGTTTGAGCATTGGACTACAACCCTGGAGACCAGGGTTCAGCTCCTCACTTGGCCATGGAAACCCACTGGGTGACCTTGGGATCATCAAACACTCTCAGTCCCCAGAAAACCCTGTGATAGGTTTGCCTTAGGATTACTCTACGTCAAAAACAACTTGAAAACACACAATAACATATACTGCTTAAATTTAGTTTTTTCCTTTTTCTTTTCCTTTTTTGTTGGTGTGAATTTGTTTGTATTAAAATTGATAAATGGAAAAAAGAAACATATTTTCATTCTTTTTTTTTCTACTGGAAGCATCTTCTGTGGCCTGAATCAGTAAGCGTTTCTAAATTAGTAGAAAACCCTGTCTCCAAGGTAAGCATCCTCACACTTGAAGAAACATGTTCATTTATACTGACTTAAAGTAGAACCTCTTCAACTGCAATGAGACCCTCTCCCAGGTGCCATAATCCTCTTGGCCTTAGGTGACATGGATATGTATAAATTAGCTTTCACTCCATGGCATAAAAGCCCCATCCAGCTGCATCAATGACGTTGATTAAGGGAGTTGTTTACTCACTGCCTTGAGTATAACTTTATTATCTAAATGAAATATCACTGCTTTATCCTTCAGGCTTGACCTACAAGTGATAACTCTGCTGAAAGCTTGGACAACAAGAGCAAAAATAATGCTGTCTCGGTTTTGGAATTCAAAATGTGCTCTAGACCATGAACTGCTATTTTGAGAAACACTTAGTATTTTTTCCTGGTATGCAACATGAATCCAAACTTCTGAGCACAGAAGATAAATCTGCAGAACAGTGTGAAGTGGTGGTTGGAGTCCAAGTTGGATGGAGAGAGACCAGTTCAAATCCCTGTTCAGCCATTGAAGGTCATTGGGTGACCCAGGGAGGTTCTGCCAGATAGTTTGCAAATCTGATCAGTGACACTCTCTCCACCTGCATGGAAAATTAATCAATTTGCTCAAGAGTGAGGGATATACAAAATGTTTATTCAGCCAGCAATAGCCATGACTTCAATTCTGTCCCTAACGTTACACAGAGTAAAGTCATGGCTCAAGGCTGAAGATACTGGCACAGAGCATTGTTAGTTGAGAGAACTGAGTGAAAGGACCTTGTGCAATGTCTCTAAGGTAGAATAATACCTTTAAATATTCTAGAGGATGTTCTCCCTTTGGCAGTTTTAAAGTAAAGGCCTTTCCACCCTGCACTGTTACAGTGATATGATTCAGCATTCTATGGACTCCTGGGGTTTGCAGTTTTGGGACGGACCTTTAGAATTCTCAGCCAGAATGCTCTTTGGCCTCAGTAAACTACAAAACCCAGAATTACACAGGATGTTGAAAGTGGAATAATAGCACTCTAACAGCATAGTGCACAAAGGCCCTAAGATTTAATTACTAATCTAGACCATTTAGCATGTGGAACACAAAGGGGCATCATGTTACTCCTTGCTGGAAATGGTCTGGGGTCAGTTCTGAATTTTTCCTCCTTTTCATATTTCATTTGCGCCAACTGATTCTCTCTTAGTCTCCATGTACAAATGCCATTCAATTCTCTTAAACCACTTTAACTAGTTTTAAACTCTTTTTAACTTGTAAAATTGTTTAAAATGTGTGTAGACTGTTTCCATTATTTTTGTTGTTGTAAATATTTGTACATAGGCTCATCTGATTTTGTTACAGGTTGCCCTTAGATTCCTAGACATAAGGTGGGATAAATATGTTTTGAATAAGTAGCTAAAATAATAAAATAGATTGCCCATTTGTTTCACAGCTTCAACTGGTTCTTGGTCTCAGATTCATTTTCAGCACAGCAGACACATAAAAGAACCTTCCCTGATTGTTCTCCCACTGGGATATTCTACATGCAAACTTCTGTATGCCTAGAGGTCCTTGCATGGTTTTTGTTTGTTTGTCTGTTTGTTTGTTTTTAATTTTGCTCAGCTGATCACAGGGCAAAAAAAGTGGCACTTCTCTCAGCTCACTAATCAGAGCACTGAAGTAAATTAAAACATTTTGCAATCCTCAGCAAGATGCTGAAGGGTGAGCTGAGCAAGTGCCAAAGCGGCCAAGGGACTGATTTGCCCCTTGGCTAGCTTCAGGGCGGTACACTCAAGCCACCTTGCTGGGAGGAGCTATAGCTTAGTGAAGGAGCTTCTGCTTGGCTTTGCATGCAGGCAGTCTCAGATTTTATCCCTGGTGGTCTGCAGCAAAATCATTACCATCGTCATCGTCTGAGGTAGCAAAACTGTGAAGCAGGCAAAAGTAGAGATCCTACATGGTCAAAGGTAACATAAGAGTTCTGCATGTAGAACTCTGCTAGGACTCCCCTTTCATTATCTCTAAGGCATTCTGCTGTGTGGCAGTAGTCATCCCCATTACCATTCCACTGCTGATGAAGAGTAATGCATCTGGCTATGTCCCAATATCCAGATGTAAAGTGAAGATCTCTTCCACTGACATCCTTTGGAGAACTTGGTGGATGATTTCACTGCTCTGAGTCTGGCTATGGGGACGCAGCCAGGTGCTTCTTTACTCCCCTCTGCTCTCCAACAGCAATGGAACGGCTGTGTGCATGGGATGGGGGGAGCTATCACAGTGCATTGGTCAGTCTGGGGGAGAGTTTTCCACATTGTAGAAGGAGGAAGAGAATACCAATTTCTGCAACAACAACAAAATATATATGCAAGAGTAAGGTGGAGTTACACTTACATATATCAGGGCGCAAGCCAGCTTAATCAAGAGGGCTTGAAAAATTAGTTTTAATAAATAATTCCTATAGTTTTTTAAAACCACTTTATCATTTTACTTATTACAGTGTTAAAAACTCACTTGTTTTATTACTCCTTACTTCTCCATTATTTTCCCCTGCTTTTAAAAATGCACTAGATTTATAAGAGAACAGCATAAAATTTGAACATTTGAAAATTTCTGGTCACAAATGACTCCAAATTTGAACATTTCCTGTCAAAAGTGACTCCAAAATCATTTTACGTGTAAAGAGAAAATGTTGCTTATAGCACGAGTAAAGTAAGTTGATTGTTAGTGAAGTGCAGCTTTGTTCCAACTTCCTGACCATAAAAGCAACATGAACAAAGTGATTCCCACGTGTTGCATTAGTTTAGAAATGCAGCTATGTTCTGCCTTTGTTACAAAAATGCAACTCATTATGGGGCATTATGCTGCTTGTTACTTCAAAGTTCTACTAAGTAGCTATTTCCTAGGTGACGGTGATGGCACTGTTCTCTGGCCTCATATAGGCAACTTTCCTATTTCTGTGTTCACTCCATTGGCTAACTTATGGGAACCACTAAAATAGTGTGTGAAGTACAACATCTGTGGATATGAACAGTAGGACTTAGGATATCTGGTTAAGGTAAAGATATTGCCTCTGGCCATTTTCTATAGCAGTTTTGGCTCCCCCACTTTTTGCTTTACTGTACATTGATTCCAATCTTCAAGGCTGAATGGGGTACTAAATTAAATGAAAAGAAGCAATTTGCTTTATTGCCTTTCATCTATACAATTATGCACCTCTCCAGTACACAGGTAGCATTTCTTAACCCAGTTACAAAGAAAGGAGAGGGTATATCATACTTCTCCAAGAAGGCAGTGCAGAGATGGGCTTTCAAATCTGCTTAGAACACATGTGTGTATATTAACATGAGACTTATTTATTTTCCAAAATGTTTTCCATGCTTTATAGTGACCTTGCAAATTTCAGGTGTTTGGTTACCTAGGGTGAATCGCATCTGTTTTCAGGGAAGCATACGGTTATCCCTGCTGGGGGAAATGTAGTGGGTTTAGGGTGGGTGCAACTTAAACAGATAAAGGTTCAGATCCTTTCTCAGACATAAAAAGCAACGGGTGAACATAAATTCATATACTGTTACACATATGTGATTAACTGATAGCCAAAAGCTTCCTAAATATTGTAGTTAAAAGTTGATAGTGTTATCAGAGTCCATTCATAACGGCATAAGTGCCTTGATGAGACCTGTATTCATCCTGCTTGTAACAATATTAAACACTGAAGCTAGGCCAAGGGTGTTCAGCCAATATTCCACGAGTGGTTTGGATGGATTTGCAACATGCTAGCTTATTACAAATTTAATAGGAGATTGATTTTAAGACAGGGAAGCCAAAGACATTGTGCCAAACTGATCAGTGCATTAATTCTGCAATGATATGTCATTTCTCACACATTAAAACATTAATGATATGTCAGTCCTATCATGTCAGAACTCAGCAAATATAGATGTTAAACTGTAATGTTTCATCCCATTTGCTGGTAATGTTTAGTTATTTTCTATGTCCCATTGAAGTCATGTTGTATCTCATGGCCATGTTACTTTGGAAGATCAGGAATCAATTCAAGAGCAAGTATCAGAATAACAAACATCAGACAACCAGATTTTCTTATTTTTTAAAGTGGAATCATAGCGCTATAACAGTCTTGTGTGAAAATGGTCTTAGTCTTTTCTGGATCCCAGAAGGTTATAGTTAATCACCTAAAGTATATATTTATTAGAGTGACTAACGGAAATATTAACATGTTTCAGCATAGCAGTTCAGTTCTACCTTCTTCAGTGCTTCTCAAACAAAATAGGTCCATAACCCAAGGCTGTAGTTACACAGAGCACAGAAGATGGAATATTTGAAAGGTGTAGCTTCTTTCATCCATTCTGGATTATTCAATTCTCTGTATTCTGTAACTGGCATGTTAGGTAGAGCATACTTTGGTTGACAGCGGCTGAACAAGGTGGAGACCCAAACATCTTGCAATAGTATTTGAATGTTCCTGTTTCGTTAGTCACTCTAATTGGGGGAGAAAGGACGACAGATCTCTTAAATGTCTGCTATTTTTGTTATAACTGTTAAAGACCTGGTTAATACAACTATTCCACACATGACTGTATTCTTTCCCTTTCTCTGGGATGTTATATGTATTGAAATCTTTCTTTTATGCTCCTTTTCAGGCCAAAGGCCACCAAAACAACTAGCAATAAAAGCAATGTAAAAACTATACAAGAACACTAAGGCCATTTCCACATGATGTTGCAGTCCCACTATGGGGATGAGATGGCAGTGTTCCATAGGTCAAGCTTTCACATGATGTCATCACAGTCCTGCTGGCATTCTGTCCCCATGCATCATGATTTATGGGCTAGTCACTTAACAGATTAAATCCATTAAGCACCCATGATTGTGTGACTCTCCCATATTTACCTGCCATGCAGAAGGGCAGGAAGCATGATGCCAGTGCTTCCTTCTCCAGCACAACATGGGAAAGAGACTGCCTGTGCTGTGGAAAGAAGACACATCTTTCTCACACTCCCTTCCACAGGGAGCCAGTCAGGTGTGGAGGGGAGTGTTCCTGTCACGCTGCCAGAATTACAACAGGACAATGAGGAAGAGCCTTGTCATGCAGAAATAGTGTAAGACAAGCTTCAGTCAGAAGAGTACAGTTTAAAAATTAAAATAAGATTCTGGAGCATGCAATGGTCTGTAGCAAAGTATGCACTATGACTGTGGCACCTTATACTGCAGATTATTAAATATTTTTTGGTCTGTGTCCAATATAATAAAAAACTGAATGCATAAATATTGCAGCAAATAGAGAATTAAGACACAATACATCCAACATTTTACAAATCAAAACTAGAAACCATGTGGCCAAGCAACTTCAGCATGTAATCAAGGTGACAAAAATAATTAATCAAGAAGAATAGACAAACTAAGAGAGGTTGCAGCAGTTTGCTTTTGCCTGAGGCTGCAGGGAAGGGCAAGATTCCACTCCGTCCTTGAGTTAACTGAGTGCAAAGTACTTTTGCACTTTGAACTCAGGGCCTTTCCACACTATGTAATTGTTGCACTATGATTTCACTTTAACCACCATGGCTGCCTGCTGTGGAATCCTGGGGTTTGTAGTCTTGTGAGGTAATGGAGATCTCTGCCTGAGAACTCTAAATATCCCTCCCTAAACTGCAAATCCCATGATTCCATAGAACAGAACTATGGCATTTAAAGTGGAATCATAGTGAAATAGTTATGTAGTATGGAAAGGGCCACAGGTTGGAGCAATGGGTGTAAAGTGAGGACAAAGGATGGAAATGAAAGGAGGAAAGAGAAACTAAGATATTTTAAGAACACGTTGGAAAAGTGGGATGACAGAAGACTCATTGGAACCCTCCCTGCCAAACTGGAACAGTCAGGAGGTCTCTCTCTCTCTCTCTCTCTCACACGCACACACTTTCGTTTGCAGGAATTTTAAAAAACAGAGGGAAGAGAAACTTGAGGTGATAAACTCCAAACTATCACTTCATTATTCTGTTTTGTCTCACATATATAGACTAGGCCTAACACTGCTCCAACAAAATAGCAGGAGCATAAGACATAATAAGCCTAAATTGGGAGAGATTCCACTGTCCTATGACTGTTAAGGATGAAGTAGCTGTTAGCAAAGATATTGAAAATCTTACAAAGCAGAAAACTTAAAATGGCATCCTCCCTCAAGACAACCTGTAGTACAAACACAATTGGCTGCCTAGGACCTTTTCCACATGATGATGCTCTTGCGTGGTCTCCCATCAGAATCCCGGCAGGAACTCTGCCAGGATGAGAGCATGTTCCCAATGCTCCTCTCCGCATGCAACCAGCTGCCTGCAGATGGGAGATCGAGGAACAACACTCCAATCTTCTGGACTGCAGCCAGCCTTCTTCCCATGCTGCAGTAGGGAAAGAAGTGCGTAGATCATGCTTTCAACCCTTCTGCATGGCCAGCTGCAATGGAAGGCTTGCATGATCAAGGGTCATTGACAGAGTTCTTCCATCAATAATATAGCCCATGACTGCACTGGCTGGCAAAGTGAGAAGGGCGGGACCTGACCATGACGGCATCACGCAGAAGCATCATCATGGTCCCATTCCTCTCACATCCCCATGCTGGGATGTTATCAACATGTGGAAAGGGCTTAGTAGTTGGGAACTTAGCTTACAATTCTATGAATTCCTTCAGCCCTACTTTTTGTTACTATTTACATTTTGGACACTGGGGCCTTTTGGATTGGTTGTCTAAAGCAAAACAAACAAACCTATGTGCAGTGCTGTATTTAGTCTCAATTCAAGTCTCAAGTCTCTACCTTCAAGTCTCAAGTTGAGTATCTAGTCCCTGCAAGACACTTTCAAGTCAAGGCTCAAGTCAAAGTCTTAAGTCTGGGAACCAAGTTTATACCCCAAACTATATTCCAGAATTTCTGGACAGAATTGAATAAAGTCAGTTTTAACAATTTAAGTAGAGTGAGCCCTCTACTTTTGTGATTTTTCCATCTGCAGGTTTGGAAGTGGGGAATAGGATCCTCCTTACTTCCCATTTGGAAACGTGGGTGGTTTTTCAGAAGTGGGGAATAGGATCCTTCTTACTCTCCATTACAAAAGTTTCAAGGGCTTTAGAAGGAAGGATCCTTCCTCTTCAAGCCCATTGCCTAACACATTTTCTGTTCCTCTCCGAGATACACATCCTGCACTCTGGGCACGAGTCTTGCCTTCTGCTCTTAGGAAAAGTTTTAGAAAGCTCCTCCTATATGTAGCAGGGACAGGCTGCTGAGCAGACCTCAACCCCACCTCAAGTCCACTGACTCTTCCATTTGCTGTTCCCTCTGAGAAATGTGTCCACATTTTGGGCTTGAGACAGCTTGTCATGCAACCAATAAGTTGTAAGGTTTCTGGATGAATGTTTTATGTTACTGAACCAAGTGCAACAAGTCAGTCACTAAAAATATGCAAGTCTCAACTCGAGGTGAGTCAGTGTGTTAATTTTTGCCAAGTCAAGTCCAAGTCGAGTCACTGAAGTGACTTAAATCTGAGTTGAGTCCAAGCCAATTGACTCAAGTCTACAGCCCTTTTCACATGCTGTTTCTAAAGCTAAAGGGCCCCTTGACCATCGCCTAAATGGGAGGAGTGGTCCATACGACGCACTCCCATTTATGCAATGCTCAAGTGAACCGCGCATGCACCTTTTCATTTTCAGCTTCAAGCTGAAAATGGTGCGCAGTTGCGCAATGCTCCCATGGCCTGCGTGCACTTACCTGGTGTGTGGTGCGTCGGGAGCTGGGCTGATCGCGCTTCCTGCCTCAGCGCTAGCCTGCAATTCCCAGGTTGCGCTGTGGTAGGAAGGGGCGGGGCGTTCGCACAGCGCTCACCGACTGGCAAACCAGCTGCAGTAAGGAAGGAGAAACGAAATGAGCACCTCGCGCAAGAGGCTGCTCACACGAACGCCGCCCCCACCTCCGTGAAAAGGTAAGATGTGGAAAGGGCCTACATCATTGTCTATATGTGTCTACTCAGAAATATACCTTCCTACTGAACTGAACAGAGTTTACTCCCATGTGAGTGTGATTTGGATTGCTTTCTCAGTTAATCAGTAAATCATACGCACAGAAGTCAGAACTGCTTACAATGAAGTTAGCAGGTAACTTTAATTGGCAGTCCAATTTATGAGAACTGGAGGTTATTTTTTTTTTAAGAAAGTCTAGTTCATCTCATTAGAATGAAAATAATTCTGAAATATTTCTACAATGCCCAGGGATCTCTTTGTAAGTAATATACAGTCTGCTTAAAAAAGAATAAAGAAAATAAAATGGAAAACCATCACCTTGAATATGAGTGCCTCAAGTAGAAATTTCATCTGTCAAAGGAATCTCTCTTGTTCAGAGAGATTTTGATCTTAGGCAACCTTTTTCTTTGGTTCAGTCTATGGCCCATCTTGAAGGTAGTATGAGGTAGGGAAAATTTCATTGTCTTCTCTCAGGAGGAAACGATACGTGAAGGATTTCACATATAAACTCTCCCTTGAGGATAACATACCCAATTTGGTACAAATCAAGTTTCAAGGTAGTTTTCCAAACTATGCCTCTGCGTGGGCGAATCATCTTGCCAAGCTGCAGTGTGAAACTCCTATTCTTAAGCTGCTACCCCTCGCTCCCACATCTAAACCATTTCCAGTCCTGTCAGAAAATGTGATAAAACACAGGTTTCAGCTAATTTCCAACAAGCCTGGAGGGAAATGTGCCGTTCTCTTCTCTCAGAGTTGAATTTGATATTCCCCTCTTCCTTTTGAGATTGAACTAAGTGGAAGCAAATACTGCTAGTTCTGGCTTTCTCAAGGAACAGGAAAGACGGTAAAATAAATAGCTGAGAAGGATTGGTCTTATTGTTCTCTCTGCCCCATTGATTCTCACCTGCTTGGCATACCTGTTTTTGCTCGGTGGAAACCTTAGATTGCTACTGTCTGTCAGTGTGTACACTAGATTTTAAATCATCACTTATTCCACTTTTCTGTGCAAGATGGGAAAAAAATGTTTTGTGCATTGTCCAATTGTTTGTTGTGCATTATTCAGTGATTTTTTTTTTATTCTGAGATTTTTTTATGAGAAAAAAAAAATCATTTGCACACACCCTGGTGTGTTTTGGGAAAAAACCTTCCAGCAATTGACCCTTTTCTCAATGGGGTGTCTCAGTTTGCTGACAGAACTTCAAGGATGATGTTTGGGTATTTTTACCTCCCTAGTATTCATATTACTATACCAGACATTTTTCTATGTTCTGATAATGTAACACAGCATCTTAGGCTCCAGATTACTGCTTGCCTTTCTCTGCTTGCTAGGTGATCAGTAATGTTTTTCAGTAAAGACATTCTTCCCCATTGGGCCTGATCCTACCTGGCCAACTCAGGTGACCAAAAAGGCCTCAGCAAGGTGTTGGAGGGAAAAACTAGGCCACATTTCTACATGGACTGGGAGAAGATAGCATCTGGTTCTTCACCTTGGGCAGCAAAGTGTTGTGAACCAATTCTTTGCTGTTGTTGTTAGGTGCTTTCAGGTCAAGTCTGATTTCCTGGCAAGATTGATTTAGAGGAGATTTGCCATTGCTTTCCTCTAAATCTAAGGCCATTTCCGCCCTATACTGTTATAGTGCTGTATTCCACTTTCAACATCTTATGGAATCCTGGGGTTTGCAGTTTAGGGAGGGGCATTTAGACTTCTCAGCCAGAAAGCTCTTTGGCCTCAGCAAACTACAAATTCCAGAATTCCATAGGATGTTGAAAGTGGAATAATAGCACTATAACAGTATAGTATGAAAATGGCCTAAGACAGTGTGATTTCCCCAAGGCCATCCAATAGGCTTCCATGACTGACTAAGGATACAGACCCTAGTATCTTGGTATCTTAGTCCAGCACTCAAACTACTATGCAATGTTGTCTCCAGCCTGTCCCATCTGCCCTTTCCAAGTCTGAGACAAAGAACAGGGTAAGGCCTAAAGCTCAGTACCACAGTACTTGCTTTGCATGCAGAATGGTTCAATTCCCCAGCAGAGTTCCTACAAGTCAGTGTCAGCAGCACTGAGCTACAAGGATCCAACAGTGTGACTCAGTATAAGGCAGCTTCTACATTTATGTTTCTATATACCCATAATATTAACCAAAATATTATCTTAGGAGTGCAAGTTTATTGTTTATTATCCTCTTGCATGCCTGATATCATTGGGAATACAATGGAGGTTCCAGTCTCATAGGAGGAAAACTCTCAGTTTTTTCATCTCAACCCTAATTCAAATTCAGGCTGGGGAAAAGAGGTAAGATTTAGCTCATCATCATTTAAAAAAATAAGGAAAAAGTTGTTTGCCTTTGGCATGCGTATTTATTATGTTTAGCTGCAGCAACTAAAGTGTGCAGAGCAAAATATGCAAGTACTCCAAAGTACTCCATTGAGTACTCCATTGAGACCAGTAAGTAACCTGGGATGAAAAAGAACTTTGTTGAAGCTGAGATTCTTAATAAAGATATCCTTATTGCACCACATAGTTTTCATTGTGTGAGAAAACACAACTTGCCCTAAGTATTTGCACATCTGCAAGGCTTATGGTGTATTTTATGGAGAGAAGACATGCTGAAGAGCACGTACACATTTTAAAATTACAAATGACTAAGAACATATACCACTGAAAACAGATTACAAAATATCCTAATGAAGGAAACAGATGCAACCAAAATGCCGGTGAGATTTGGCTCAGTTCAACAAAATCAAGGCAGACACTTCTTGTTTATTTTCCTAGTGAGGTTACAGTGGGGTTTAGCTGCTGAGGAGTCACATTAGGATTACAGAGGTTTAGGTTCAAGTCTACATTCAACTACAAAGTTTTCAATGGGTGGTCGAGGACCACCCACTCTATCAGCTAACCCTACTTCCCAGATTTGTTGTTAAGATAAAATGTATGACCTCCTGGACTCCTTGGAGAAAGGGTGGGTGATAATGTGGTAAACCAATACCTTAAATGAATGTTGTGGTCTAAAATACTCTGTGTGTGTGGGGGTCCCTTTTCACACAACATTTTCCATGCGAAAGAGGGCCTAGAGTGTTGTGCAATTGTGAGGAACGATCTGCATGATGCACTCACAATTGTGCGACACTCCAGGGGCTGGCAGACACCAATCGCACACCTTTTCATTTTTGTCTAGATGCCGAAAATGGTGCGCAATCGCACATTGCTCTCAGGCCCTGCACACACTCCGGAGGCTCTGGTGTGCAGAGCCTCCGGAGCCATGCCGGTCGCGCTTCCTGTCCCAGCGCAGAAGGAAGAGGCAGGGCTCTTGCATGAGCAGGCAGCTCGTGCGAAGCCAAAGGACCTCGAACACGAGAGCCTCTCGCCGGAGGCTGCTCGTGCAATCCTCACACCCCAGCGCTGGAAGAAGGTAAGGTGCAGAAAGGGCCTGTGTGTCTAGCAGTTTTTAAATGCTACTGCTACTGAGCACACAAGTTTGCCAAAATTTCACATTGTGATAAATTTGCTTATTTTTTCCCTACACTGAAAGTGATATTGTTACTGCAGTTATGATATGTCTGGTGAGAGCACTAGATATCCTTTTGATATCAAGTAATTTGGCCTTTGCTTGACCTTTCTCTGCCACCACACTCCACGTGTTTGCAGAGGTCCCCTGGACAAGCACGTAAGGGTGCGGCCGTTAATGGTTGTACATTTCAAAACCCCATTCAGGCAGGCAACTTAAGCCTCTCCGTTGCTTTAGGGAAAAACCTCCCTGGAAACTGGCTTTATCCACACAAAGCCACACGGCCAAGAGCCGAGCCATTCCTTTGTATTGGGCTATTAACTAACTGGCCACGCTATTGTCATTAAGAGCTAAACCCATCATGCAAAACCTGACCTTTACCAACTCCTTTGTCCAACTCCAAATTTCCTTTGTTCTCACTGAGCATAACATAGCCTGTAGGTAAAATCCACCCTATAAAAAGTCCCCACTTTTGGGACTTCCTCTGACTACTTTGGACTTCCATCCTGCCTTGCTGCCGGTTGTCTAAGGAAACTCCCCTCAGCGAACCACGCTGACCTTTCTCTCCTGGAACCCCGTCTTTCTCTCCAGGGCTACGAGACAAGGTGTCGTATTACCCATCCCTAAAGCTCTCCAGTTCTATTTCTAAGTTAGTTAGTATTTGTTGTGTCTTTCGTGTTGCTTGTTCTTAATAAAATATTGTTTGTCACTTTAAAACCTTGTCTAGCCGCTCTCTGACCCGACGCTGTATACATTGGGTTAAAGAGCCTTGCTAAAGTTACCCTGCCTCTCATTTAGCTGAGAGAGTGCTCGAGTTAAATTCTCCCAACTTGTGTTTTTATTTGGTTATTTGGGTGCCCCTCCCGGGACTCCCAACTTACAGGGTAACAATATGATAGCCGTGTATAAATATTTGAAGAGATGTCATATGGGGGATGGAGCAAGTTTGTTTCCTGTTGCACTCGAGACTAGGACATGAAACAATGGCTTTGAACTACAGAAAAAGAGATTCCAAAAGAGATTAGGAAGAATTTTCTGATGGCAAGAGCAGTTTGACAGTGGAACACACTGCCTTGGAGCGTGGTAGAGTTTTCTTCTTTAGAGATTTTTAAACAGAGGCTGAGTGGCCATCTGTTGAGAATATTTTGATTGTACATTGCTGGATAGCAGAGGGCTAGAGTGGAGAGCCCTTGTGGTTTCTTCCAACTCTATGATTCTATGATACAATCTGAAAAATCTAGGAAGTTCAAATATTAAATAATTGGCAGCTCTAAGTGAATATGCCACATCTTGAAAGGTCACTTTTTTGGACTACACTTCCCAGAATATTCAGCCATTGACCATGCTGGCTGGGAAATTCTGGAAGATAAAGTCCAAAAAAGGAACTTTTCCAAACTCTCTCTTCTATCTATAATGCAGGGGACATAATCATGACTATTATGAGTAGCACATCCCCATAAATATGCAGCCAAAGATAACACAAACTACTCTGAACTCCAGACATAAGAGATCCAAACATTTAAATCAAGTAAAATAAGTTTAGTAAAAGTCTGTGAAAACACCCTTGGTACTCAGGAGGAACTGTTGTCATCTAAATTGAAAATATTCCTTCATTATCACTAAAGTGGGGAGTGGGGGACTCCATAGCTTTTGGGACTATGCTTCATGAATTATTTTTTGCAACATTTCACTTTATGAAGATTTTTCTTTCATTCTGTCTTTTTTTAAAAAAGACCTTAGTTTTAAAAAATAAGTGCCACACTGCAGCCCTCTTACTGTGTTTACAAATGTATGCTCAGCGAGCCAAAATATGTTGCTGTGCAGTGGGAGAAGAATTATGTAAGAAGCTTTTTGATTGATTGTCTTTGCCACTCATAAATAAATCAGATGTAAGATGTGTACATCCCTCATCATTTCCAGATGAAAAAGAGTTCAAACAAGGTGTCCTTATATTTTCAACTACAGTCTGGTTTTGCACACATGATTTCTTCCTCTCTCTCTTTTTTTTTTTTTAACAAAAAACACATTAATATTCTCTAGAGAAAGGCTTTACACCAACTCTTTAGAAAGTACATCCATTTTTTTAAAGGAGGACAAGGACAGTTTCCCTATGCTAGGGATAATATAGTCAAGGACAAAAACATATAATGGCTGGTACCCTGTTACACAGATACATGCACAGATATAAGTTGTGTTACTCCTGCAGAGTGATTTTGGGGGCAATGTCCCACAGTCATATCCAGATGGTAGCAGAGTCAGTGGAGATGTGCATAGGGAACATTGTGCATGCAGTAGCACATTAAAGCACCACAGTTCAAGAAGGATATCAACAACCTCAAATGTGCCTTGGGAAGGGTGACCAAGATGATGAAAGGTCTGGAACCAAGTCTTATGAGAAAAGACTTAGGGAGATGGATATGTTTAACTCGGAGAAGAAAAGATTAAGAGGTGACATTATAGCAATCTTTAAATATCTAAAGGAATGTCAGTGGTGTAGTGAGAGCTCTTGCCACCCGAAGGCAGTCCTCGAGTTTGGCGCCTGGGAGTGGTCCCTGAGTTTGCTGCTGGGGGTGGTCCTTGAGTTTGCTGCCCCTCTCAGGGGAGGGAGGACCTATCCAAAACACCAAATAAAAACTGCTCGATTGACATTGGGTGATTAGGCTTTGGGTGTTCGCTCTCAGAGGGGGCACTCTGCATGTGCTCAGAGGCATGCCAGCATTCCTGCGGTGGTGAGTACCCTCTCTCTCCCCCCTTCCTCTTAGGAGGGTCGGCTGGGCTGGGCTCACCCCCAGTCTTGGGGGTGGAGTGGAGGGGAAGGCAGGTGCCTCTTCCCACCTCCTTGGGGCCTCGCCTCTCCTCTCCTCTCCTCTCCTCCTTTTCTCCCTCCCTCCTGCTCTGCAAGACCTGGAGGTCTGCCAGTGTCAGTGCTGCTGCTTTAGCTGGAAACAGGTTTGACTGCAGATTGGGAAGGAGAGAGGGAGGGGAGGGGAGGAGGGAGGAAAAGATAGCCCCCTTTCCCAGGGTGGGATACGCCTCCAGCAGATCTCTCCGGGAGGCTCTAGTGCCCATCTAGTTGCTGGACGTCTGCCAGCATGTGAAGGATGGCCCAGCACCACCCCCAAAAACATGCTGCCCAAGGCTCCCCCCCCAGTATGCCACTGAGGAATGTCATGCAGAAGACACATGAACCCTGTTTTCTACTGCTCCAGATATTAGAACAAGAACCAATGGATTCAGATTACAAGAAATCACTGCTTAAACAAAATAAAGAACTTAATGCACAAGCTGTTTGACAATGAAATAGACTCCTCAGAGATTGATGGATCCCTTTCTTTGTAGGTCTATAAACTGAGGAAAGCATCTTTCAGGAATACTTGCATTGTGAACTCCTGTATGGCAGGATGTTGGACTAGATGAACCTGAATCCCGTTTCACCTCTAAAACTGTATGATTTTATGAAAGTACACAGAAGAGTGTGTGAATGTGCATTACCTCTAGGGATTGCCTCTGCACATCTCATACTGCAGTCTCACAATGCTTTGACAGCCATGTGCATTGATCATTGATCCACACATGTTGGTCCAAGATGGAATTCAGTATAAGGATTAAGTAGTTTCAACCCTGCTAGTGGATATTTTTAGTACATTTAGAAATGTTGGATCTTGGGCAGTGTCAGGGATCTTGAAACAAGAACTTGAAGAATACATTGAAAGAGGATGATGTAGCCTAACAAGTAGAGAACTACAGAAAGATCACTAAAATGTAACCTTTGGCTAAAAGCTGTGTGGGTGTTGCCTTCCTTATTGGGCAGAATTGCTCACTGGTCTAAGCAGCAATGCTCCCAATGACAAATATGATCAGACATGTGTATGGAGAATTGGTGGTAGGTGCAACATGCTGGGTTGAGTGAATTGTGATTGGTTTATAGAGTGGTTGACAAGAGTGGGAAATGTTTCTGGAATGATATGATATGAGGAAGGATTAGCATGTTAGACAGGAACTAGATTTGAGAGAATCCCCAAATGGGCTAATACTGGAAGTAGCTGGAAGTTTTGAAAAACTGGTATTTTTGCTATTGTTAAAAAAAAAAAGGAGATGGAAGAAGGCTACCATCTAATCCAACAGGTGAAGTGCCAATCCCCTAAAGGATGTCATTTACCCCCTTTTGTTTTCTACAAGAAAGACAGTCCAGTGAGTATGAATGAACCAAGGGTTGTTTAAACAACATTGGAGTCCTCATGCAGCCTCAGGGCCACACTTTGCCCACCCTTTAACTGTTAAAATGTACTTTGATTATAATATATATTTTTTAAAAAAAATTGCAGAGAGCATATGGGAAACTATGAACCATAATTAATCTTATGGGGTATATTATTTCCATGGTAGCCAAGTAGCGGAATGTGTTAAATGTTAGTTTGGAACACCAGAAGACTAGAGTTTGAATCCCTGCTAGGTCATGGAAACCCACTGAGTGACCTTAGGCAAGTCACACTCTCTCTGTCTCAGATGAAAGCTATGACAAACCCAATCAGAACAAATCTTGCCAAGAAAAAGCCATGATAGGTTTGCCTTAGGGTTGCCACAAGTTCAAGATGACTTGAAAGTACACAACAACAGTTCATTCCATGCAGAAGGTTCTGACCCAATCTTAGCTGTTTTTATGTGCCTTCAAGTCAACTCTAACTTATGGTGACCCTATCATAGTTTTAACTTGGTAAAATTTATTGAGAAAAGACTTACTGTTGCCTTCCTTTTAGGCTGAGAAAGGGAGACTTGATGACCTAGTGGGTTTTCATGGGTGAGCAGGGATTCATACTAAAGAATCTGAGGCCATTTCTGCACTAGGCTGTTATAGTGCTATTATTCCACTTTCAATATCCTACAGAATCCTGGGGTTTGCAGTTTGGGGAGGGGCATTTAGAATTCTTAGCCAGAAAGCTCTTTGGCCTCAGTAAACTACAAAGCCCAGAATTCCACAGGATGTTGGAAGTGGAATAATAGCTCTATAACAATAAAGTGTGGAAATAGCCTTAGTCCAGCACCCACTGCACCACACTGGCTCTCACAGCCCCTAGAAACATTAGTTAAAGTAATATCACACAACAAGACTTTGAAGAGTTACTGCCAGTCAAAGTATTAAGTATTAAGCTGAAGTAGGTACGAAGTAAGACAACACATAAGCAGTAAAAATACAATAAGAATAATAATTAAATAGCTAACAATTTGAGTGTGCCTGAAATCATCTAACTGAAAAGGATTCATCACATTGCCTGATAACAAAGCGGGCCCTAACTAGATCTTCCTGAGAAAGACAAACATTCTCTGAGTGCAATGAGTGCACAACAGCTTATTATCACAGTCATTGAGCATCTAAGGATAGTGTGTTTATAGTGCTTAGAGTGTTAGACTAGGGCCATTTCTGCATGAGGTCAATAGTAGTCGCCTTGAATTCTTACCCTCCCATTGTACCATTTTAGCTTTGTAGTTTTCCTTGTGGTTCTGCATGTTTTCAGCCCCTAGCATAGTTCACTGTGATGAGAAACCGCTGTATGTAAAAACTGGAAAAACTCCACTGAAAAACCACCCAAACTGGTTCTGCTTCATTATTGCCTACGTGCAGAATTGTAACACTGATTCACAGGGCAGAAGTGGCCAGCTAGGGGCTTTCCCAGGCTGTCATTTCAATCCCTCTCTCTCTCCACCCATCAAAGGACAGGCTGCCGTCATTATTGTCTTCAGGTGTTACACCGACAGCGGGAAGAGAGTGGATCTGTTAATGGATGGTTAAGACTTTTCCCACCTCTTATCAACTACATACCTATGCACAAACGTAGCAATGAAGAAATTCGTTTGAGTGTGAACAAGGAAGACATGATCTTTGATTGCTTGATGAATGAAGGTAATTGATTAGAGGAAGAACAAGCAACTTACTTTCTCCGTTGTTTCTCTATGAAGTTACTTGTTCCTCATGCTGCCTTGCCAAGGCAGAGCCTCATTGCAGCCTTAACTTTCACTTTACCAAAGTAGGGAACTTATTTGGACAGTTTCATTTGACAGTTTTAATTGACAACTTTGACAGCTTACTTTGAAAGACCAGTTTGGAGTCATTTTGTACAGCTTTGCCCTTTGTTCTTCGGATGTTGCTGGAGGATCATTTGGATATTGATATTGATTTTTTCCCTTTTCGGACACTCAATGAGGTTTAGCCTGGATTTTGGGGATGCTTGCTTTTTGACCCAGCCATTTAAAATGTGTTTCTTTTTCATTCAGAAACAGAACAATCAGTGATGGCAGGGCGGGGTGAGGGAGGGGGATGGGAGTGGCCAGGGACTTGCAGTTGCAAATGCAGCAACCACTTTTCTCCGAGGTAGTACGATGTAAATGAGGTGTGTGCAGACAGCAGTTTCTGAATCAGAGTGCAAAACACCACTCTTGGCATGCGGTGAACTGCTCCTCCTGTCTCATGAGGAAATGACCTAGGACTAGGTAGTCCCAGGTTCAAAAGTCCACTCAGACTGGAAGCTCAGTGGGTTAAATTGAGTCAGTCACTGTCTCTCTACTAACATACTTCATAAGGTTGTTGTGAGAAAACAGTAGAGAAGAAAGACCATGTATACACTTCAGGGAAAAGTGCCATATACATACAGCAAACCCATACTTATATCTACTATATAAAAGTAAAAGTTTTCTGTGAGTTTCTCTGGGTCAGGCAGTTGAAGACCTCATATGATTGGCTATGTGAGGGGAGAAGACCTCATATGGTTGGCTGGCTGTGAAGTTTCTATGGAATCCTGGGGTTGGCAGTTTGAGGAAGGGCCTTTAGAATCCTCAGTTAGAGAGCTCTTGGGCTTCAGGCTGGTTACTACATGGCCTAGCAGCAAGGAGAAGGTCACTATATTCCCTCAGAAACCAAACCTCTGGATGTTAACAACTCTGAATACAGATTGGATTGGGGACTATGGGAAAAAGTTACAGATACTGGAGAAGACAGTCTGGGGAATTAGAGACATGGGACCTCAAATCTGTGTATTTTCACCACATCTAATTCCTAAGGCATTTCTAACAAGTATTATCTATGAGAAAATAAAATCCCGGGCAACGCTGGGTATATATGCTAGTATGTACGGCCTCTCCCTCAAGTCACACACTTGTCTTTATGGACTTTCTGTACAATTGGCCGCAATCTACCTGATCTCCACAACTAAGACACTTATTCTGGGAGAGGCTTAATTTAAGAACCAGAAAGTACAGAAGGCAATTAATGAGTTTCATTACTTGCTGGGAGGGGGAAAAACATCACTTTTTCCCCCTAGGGGGACATCTCTTCATGACTTCCTGGACACAAATGAGCTTCTTTATGGGCAACAAGGAATCCTTTAATGTCTATGTCAGAAAGCTGGTATTATCTTATAAATTCCAGATTGTAACTTTAAGTGTGTTACACGAGCAATGCCTCATTAAAAACATTGGAAGGAGACACACACTCTCTTTCTTGGAGTCAGCAACTGCCTTGCAAACTCTTGTTTGCCAGTAATTAATAACTTCCTGAGCTCTAGCAAAGCAGGGTGGTTTTCTTAATTAAACTGGCTATCTGGTACCTGTGACATCTTGGCCTATGCCATGAGGAGAATATATCACACCTTTCCAGCTGCCTTTTTATTACCATTATTACAAATAACTATAGAGATCTAGGATGGCCAATGCAGCTAATGAGAAAGTATAAATAGATAATAGCAAAGAAATAGCTGCATAATACAATTAGGGCAATAATTTCTCCGTCTAAAAAAAAAAATCACTTGCATATAATAAGGTGCATTTTATGACCCATAATAGTGCTGAAGAGATAACAGAATATTCACTGCTATCTGTTTCCCAGGAAAAGGATGGGTTTCCCATTGCTCAGTAAATAACACCAAAGTAGGTATGTAATTCTTCATTAAGTTTCTCTTTGAAGGAAGCAAAGAATAATTTGAACAAACTTTCATCCCATTGGGAGAAATTCTTTGAAAATCACACAGTTTCGGAAGGCTGTTTTCTATTCAGTACCGATTCTGCACAAAATTCAAATATGATTTTGTAGAGACTACTCTCAAATACGCTCAGCCCCTTGGACACCTCCTTTGAAGTTCAGAATGAGATGGGAGCCACTAGCTTCCACTGAAACATACTTTTGGGAAGGAATTGCATCTTTTACCACACTTGAGATGGCAGGATAATTTAAGGGGCCCAGGACAGGGTATGTGACACACACAGCACTGGTCATTTCCACACTAGACTGCTATAGTGCTATTATTCCACTTTCAACATCTTTTGGAATCCTGGGGTTTGCAGTTTAGGGAGGGGCCTCAAAGGCAAACCTCAGGTTTCCATATGATATTGAAAGTGGAATAATAGCGCTATAACAGTCTAGTGCAGAAATGGAGCCTGTTCCCTAACAGAGGGGATCAGGCACAGTATTGGGTCTAAACAGCAAGGAAGCTGACATTACTGCACCCCCCAAAATATGATGTCTGAGATGGCTGCAACACTCTGACTAGTAGCAGAGTCAACCAGGATATAAAGACACATATAGGTAGAATGCTCCTACAGCTCTATGCTCTTTTTGAAGGAATTTGTACTGTTAATTGCCAGTGAGTGATAAGCTTGAAGAAGCCTACATGAAGTAGCAGAGATTCGGCAGGCTTTTCTGTTGTTTGTTGGTATCTCCATTCTCTATCCTTTGATATAAATTGAACTACAATTTCTTTGAGGAATAACTATTCCTCCAACTGAAAATTCTCTACACTTTTGATGAAGACTGTATTATTTACAAGACTTGCAGAGGGTTCTAATCCATCATTTGAAAGTAACATCTAATTACAGAAAAGAAAAGGAGCATTCATCAAGTACTGGTAGTTCATTTTTGAACAAGTTTGGAAAATATAGTTCATAAGGACTTTTAATACATACTTATTACTAGTGCTCTCACAGGTTGAACAAAATCCTTATGCGTACTTTTGTCATTTTTTGTATATTAGTTATTTATAACACAATTCACTCATTAATTTTGTTTACTAACATTAGTTCATTTGTCTCATCATACATGTGTATTTGTTTTGCTCTCATTTATCTTTAGCTACAGGTTTCTCTTGTTTTGTTTGCCTTGGGCCAGTTTGCTGTTTAGTGGTTGCACATATAGGTAGAAACCAAAGACACCATCATGGCAGTTTCCAGACTAGGAAGCTGCGTGCTCTGACTTACCTTTGAGTTCACCACTTCCAAGGAGATGTTCTGAGGCATAGCGCTTGGAACTGAAATGTAAAAGGGAGATGGGGGTGGATGAAAATGGAGGGAGAAAAATGTAATTAGAGTAATAAAATACAATGATAAATCCTTTTGTGTTTCCAACCCCCTGCAAAAAACTTATTTGTGCCACTTTCCCATAGTTCACAATGGCATAGAAAATACTCCAAGTGGCACCTGTGAGGTGCCACTTTGTTCTAATTCTGTTTAAATCAGTTTATTGGTTAGCCAATTAAAAAGCTGTCTAGAACTTGGGAATTGGCCAATGGCTGTAGGATTCTGGGAATTTTAGTCTTAAAATAAAATAAATTGTCCCTTTTCCAACTTCTGCATTTGGCTTATTACCAAATACCATTTTCCTTTGATTAAGTAATGATCCCACATTACTAAAGAATTCCTATATTAAGCATTTTGTTTTCTTAAACATACACACAAATGATATGCTCACAACAACAGCTGAAATGAACTGGCTCCTCTATTACCAACTCTCCTTTGGGTGCTTTGACTTTAGAGTCCAAGCAAACAGGATCTCTTTAGCGATGGCTCCCAGGTCCAATGTGAGAAGCTGGCATTATTGGACAGTTGCTAATAGGTTGCTTTGCTGGGAGGACTACCTATCATACTACCTATGATTACTGTATTTGCTGGCGTATACGATGCAACCGTGTATAAGATGCACCCCATTTATACACTGGCAAATACTAGTTGCTGGCGTATAAGATAGATTCCATTTTCAAACAGTATTTTTCAGGAAAAAAAGGGAGTCATATGCCACCAAATACAGTATTTATGTTGACACTCACTGCCTTGCAACCTACGGTGTGCAAAAGTTAAAAAAAAAAATCTCAGTGGCCATGGGGGAGGGAATAAACCTTTCTCTCCTTAAACGGCTCAGTGAGAACGGAGTGTGATAAGTACTTTTTTTTTTTTTTTAATGGCAGGTTCCCCTTGAAACCACACTGCTTGCAAAGGTTTCAGACGGCATAAGGCTAAGGATGACAATAGTTTACTACTCTCTGCACTTTTCTCTAAATGTAGCTTTGATGTTGTTCTTGGCACAAGAAACTCAATGGGTTATTTTTGTTCCAGTAGCACCCACTGACTTCCATGCCAGTAGAGTCACTTAATGCACTCTGGGTTTTAGGCTGAACAGTAAAGGAGCTATCCAAGATACTGAACCTGATCCCTGAAAGAGACTCAACACCTTGGATAATTACTGTAATGTTCAAATTAAAATTCAGAGTGGATTCACTGCCCCACTGACATGGAAGTCATGAGCCTCCTCTGTTTAGATCTGCCTGAATGTCTCTGAGCCTCTCACATTGCTTCAGAACAATTTGTGAGGAGATTCAAATGATGGGTTATCAGTGGCAACCTTTGCTAGCCTCATCCCCATTTTTCCTTTTACTGTTTCTTCCTGCCACCATCAAGGTAAGGGGAAGATACTGACAATGTTAAGGGGCCCTCACTACAGAGGCTACTGCTGAAATGGCAGCTTAAGTCCCCACCAAACCTGGTACTGACCTTTGTGGTATCCCAGTTATGGGCGATGTAAGACCATTTGGCTGGTGGCTATCTTGGTCACTTTGAGGAGCCAAAGGAATGCCATTTTATTCTCCCAAGCTTTTAATGAGTAATATTTTAATAAGGCTCTTGCTGTTTTATTACTGATTATTATCTTTATGTCTTCTGATTGTTTTATGGTTTGACTTTTTATGAGTGCTTCTTGATTGCTGTTCTATGCTTTAATTGACTTTTCTAATTGCTATGGATAACTGCTTTGGAAATGTGTTCTTGCGCAAAACAGAGGGAGAGTAGTGGACATGGAGACTTCATCTTCAGGAAAAGAAGAGAAAAGAGAGGGTTGAAAGGAGAAGGGAACAGAAGAAAAAGAGAGGAGTTGTCATATTGAGCCCCCCCAGCCCTAATCTATTCAGCCAGTGCTGAAGAACGCTGGGAATTGTAGTCCAACAACATTTGGAAGGTTCCACTTTCCCCACTCCTACTGTAGAACGACAGTATATGGCCAACATTCATACATTCCAACTGTGGATTAAATCAAAACTTGAAAATTTTTACTTTTTTTGACTATAACTTCTAGAATCCCACAACCAGCACTGTCAGTGACCATGCAAGCTGGAGGAGCCTGTGACTTCCAATCTCCAAAAAAGGAATTTTTCCTAGCTCTGGTTTTTGGTACGATGCTTGTAACACTAGTCTTGGGCACTTTTCACACTGCATTTGCCATGTGAAAGGACCCCTGGAGCGTCGCACAACTGTGAGGAGCAGTCCACACAATGCACTCATAATGACGCAACACTCCAGGGCCTGGTAGGCGCCGATCGTGCACTATTTCATTTCTGGCTTTGAGCTGAAAATGGTGCATGATCGCGAATTGCTCCAGGGCCCTGTGCATACTTGCTCTGCATGTGGAGCTTTGGAGCCGTGGCATTCGCACTTCCTCTGCCAGCGCAGCCTGGGAAAATCCCAGGCTGCACTGCGGAAGGAAGAGGCCGGGCTCTCGTGCTACCTGCTTGCGAGTAGGCAGCAGCTGTGCAGCTGAAGCAACATGGATGTGAGAGCCTCTCACAAGAGGCTGCTCGCATGATCCCCACACCCCAGCTCCGCAAAAAGGTGAGTTGCGGAAAGGGCCCTGGTCTGACAGCTCTATCAATACATTAATAGCGAGATCCCACAGAAGCCACCAGTAATTTGTTTATTTCTCAGGCCAACGTAATTAATAATATATAATTAGTTACATTGTTACTCAATTATTTTTAGACACTTTTATAAAAGAAGATTTTAACTTAATCTTGTTTTAATACCAGCAGCCGCCCTGGAGAAAGGCGAGCTATAAATTCAATAAATAAATTTCTAAGCAGGACAGGGCCAGAGTTAAAAAATGACAGCGAACTTGCAACTTAGTTAGTTCTCCTGTTCCATATGACAGCCATAGCAGGCCTTGGCTATCACCGTGCAGAGATTTTCAATGGAGCACAAAGGGCTAGAGAATAGTCTCTTGTGCCTCATTCAAAGCAAGATATATTTGAGCATAAATTTTAGTTGTTGTTCTTGTTCTTGTTGTTTTGTGCCTTCAAGTCATTTCCAAGTTATGGTGATCCTAAGGTGAGCCTATCATGGGGTTTTCCAGGGCTGAGAGGGTATGACGTGTCCAAGCTCACACAGTAGGTTTTCATGGACTGAGTGGGGAATAGAACACTGGCCTCCAGGATCGTAGTCCAGTACTCAAACCACAGTCACTGACAGTATTCTAGCCCATAATTGAACATAACTTCCACATGGAAAAAGAAATCTAGGATCGATAGGGGGACAGGCAGAGATAACACCAAGGGCCTTTCCGCAGTACACTCTTATAGTGCTATTATTCCACTTTCAATGTCTTATGGAATCCTGGAGTTTGTAGGTCAGGGAAGGGCATTTAGAATTCTCAGCCAGAGAGCTCTTTGGCTTCAGTAAACTACAAACCTCAGAATTCCACAGGATGTTGAAAGTAGAATAATAGCTCTATAACGATGTAGTGCGGAAAGGCCTCAAGTTCCTCATCCTGTCTTACTTTGGTTGATTTTCTTTTCAATGTAGAGGGATCATTTGCATTCTACAAACATTATAAAAAGAGGAGTGTCAGTCTATACATGATATGATGTGATACTGTTTAAATCTAGATTTTCCACTTAGAAGCTCTAACAGTTGTGAGCTGCTTGTCAGACACTATGAAGGTTGGCTACTTTCATCATAGAAAATCAAAACCCAGTTAAGGTTTGCTTTATAAAATTTGCTGTTTTATTTCCAAGTGATCAAGCTGCCATGTCTTTTTTTCCACGAACCTTTTTATCTTAATTAAAGATCAAAGGGATTATGATGTAAAAAATAAGAACACGATACACCTGTTTTATTAAGTAAGATGTTCTGCCATGAGGAGCTGATCTCAAAACATTTGCCAGCATATTTACATTTCATTGATTCATTTCTTTCCCTTCCAAGGTTTCATGTGGAGGGTTCATCTGCTGCTTTCTCTCACATGGTTCCCATCTTTTCATGTTGGCCCAGATCAAGGAACAAAGGTTGGTCAAGCCAGCATATACTACTGCTAGGGGTCAGAGGGTGCAATTTTAATTCCCTCCAACTGAATCTAGAGCTCTGATAGGGTATGGTAACCTTAGTTGGGAGTAGGCTCCATGACACAGTTTGAAGTCCTGGAAATAGCATTTGCCTCCATCTCTTGCAAGATAAGGAAAGTGAAGCCAACACTGGCCAAAAATAGGATGGGTGCTACTTGGCTTGATAATGATACATACGAAAAGATCCACGGGGCTTAGTAGACCATAAATTAGACACTGAGATCAACAGTTTGATGCTGCCCCCCAAAAAAAGCCAATGAAGTTCTACACTACATCAACAGGAGTATAGTGGTTAGATTGAGGGAAGTAGTAGTTTCATTTTGTTTTGTTTTGGTCAGACCTTATTGTGTCCAGTTCTGGGCACCACAGTTCAAGAAGGATATTGACAAGCTGGAATATGTTCAGAAGAGGGAGAATGAGACAGTCAAATGTCTGGAAACTAAATCCTGTGAAGAATGGCTTAGGAAGATGGGCATGCTTAGTTTGGAGAAAGGAGATTGAAAGGCAGCTGAAGGGATATCATGTATGAGATGGAGCAAGCTTCTTTTCTGCTATCCAGAAATCAGAAGATGAATCAATGGATGCAAATTAAGAGAAGAGATTTTATCTAAATGTTAAAAACGATGTAAAGTCGAAGGCTTTCATGGCCAGAATCCATAGGTTGTTGTGGGTTTTCCAGGCTTTGAGGCCATGTTCTATTAGTATTTTCTCCTGAAGTTTTGCCTGCACATGTGGCTGGCATCTTCAGAGGATCTGGTGGCATGGAAGTGAGAAGCACAGCCATTGCACTTCCAGGGTCTCCACAGGGAAGGGAAGTGCGGGCACATGGTGGGATGGCGGCACAATCACTGGTCATTGATAGGGAAAACTCATCAATGATTTGCGGCACAGTTGCACCACCCGAGGACAGGGGAGGGATGGGACTATAACAATGTCATGTTATAGTATCATTGCAGTCCGGTCCACCTCCTGTCCCTATGGTGTGTTGGGAGTGTGGAGCAGAAAGGGCCTATGATTCCTTCTCAGTCACTTCTTCTACCACCAGGTCACTGCCCTATCTCTTCCTAAATCTCCTTGGCTATCAGAGGCACCAATTTTGCTGCTGGATTTACCACATGGAAGAAACTCAACAAGACCAAATGACGGATGGTGTGTGTGTGTGCATGCATGTAGCAATTAGCAATTCTCAGTAAGAAGCAAAAACATCAATGGCTAAAAAAACAAAAAGGCTTTACTGTAACAACACCAATAAAGACAGGAAAGCTCTCTAAGGTTACAAAATTGAACTAGTTTTACTTTTAACAGAAATGAAAGAATAAGGGGGCAGGAAGAGAAAAGCTGGAATGATCTCAAAGAAAAATCAGTTTATATCTGAATGAAGGTAGAATATGCAGATAAGAGATGAGAAGATTATGGGTCACTCAAAAACTATTTAACCGTATCACTGCTGCTGCTTCTAACCATCTTCAATTCTTTAAGTGCTGAATGTTGTTGCATTTCCAACACTGATGCCAATCCCAGCTGTTGCCCTGAAGGGACCTATCACTCCTTAAGCCAGCAAAGCCACAATGGTAGGCCCAGACGGGAAAACTAGGAATCTGGAGAGACCCTCAGGCTGTGCCAAAAACAAAAACAAAGAAACAAAAAATGCTTTTAGGCCATCCATTAATGCAGCTTTACTCACACAGTGGAACTTCACAAAGCTTGTAATACTTACTTTTGGGGACTACTACTCCCAGAACCCCCCAGCCAGCCAGTAATTATAGACAGAGTAGGGAAACACAGAGAGCCAGTGTAGTGTAGCGGTTTGAGCATTAGACTACAACCCTGGAGAGCAGGGTTCAATTCCACACTTGGTCATGGAAACTGGGTGACCTTGGTCACATCACACACACTCAGCTCCAAGAGTACCCCATGATAGTCTTGCCTTCAGATCACCATAAATCAGAAATGACTAGAAAGCACACAACAACAACAACAACAACAACAACAACAGGGAAACACATAAAGATACACACAAATTTCCATGTAGGATATGTAATGGAACAAAAAGGCCAGTAGGATTCTGGGAAATGCAAAACCAAGACAGACAGATTTCCATAACCCTATTGGTGAACTTCGGCCCTGAACTATGGTCAAAGTGGTGGATTTCTTATGGGAACATCTGAACATGGGGAAGTGGAAGTAGGGTGATTAAACCGATTCACTCGACTGAAGTTGGACCCTTTCTCTCTCTCTGCCGTACAGCAACACCACAGTTTCCAATCTGTATGGTGCCAGATTTTCCCATCTTTCCTGCCATGAAAACAGAGCCTAGTTTAAAACTGCCCAGTCCAGCTTAAAACTATTAAGTTTCAAAATGTATAACTTTCTGAGCAGTAAATAGAAGCAAACTAACAACAGACACGTGTGATGTTGATTATGACATTAAAAAAGCAATTAAGTTCTTGCACACTGCCTATTGATGTTCACTTATCCAACAAAATCCATGAGCTCTCTGTGGAGTTACATTGCTCTCTCTCTCTCTGTGTCTCTGTCTCTGTCTCACACACATACATAACATACATACACCCATATTAAAAAATGCAGTGATTGCCCTAAAGGAGGAATTTATAAGGTAAAAACCTTGCAATGACTATTTAAACTAAAACCAATAAAATAATTGACAGGAACAATTTTAGTAGACAAGACAGATTGATCATATTAGGACTGTATATGTACAGCCAACATAAATGGTTTGTACTGTTAATAATTTTCCTTGATCTAGTTTCCGAATTTCAGGAACTGGGAGAGGAACAGTAATTCCATGTGATTTGGCATCTGAGCTTACTGGATAATTCCTTCTTATTGATCTTTCATGGTAATAAGATTGACTCATTCATGAATCTGAGGACTGTACAGCAATGAGTATCCAGGAGGAGAAAAAAAAGAAGAAGAAAGGGAAGAAGAAACAGATCCCCTTATCAGAATAAAAAATTGTGGGAAATGAATCAATGGCTGTATCTAAGCAAGTTCTATAATCATAGGCAGGTGTTTAATTTTTCTTTGCCAAGTTGTAAATGTGAGCTCATTTCTCAAGGGGAAAATACACTATGTGAAGAATAGGCATTTCAAACAAAGTTCTCTTTTGCAAAGTCTATCCTAATATTTAAATGTTCTAAATAGCATTAGAATTGCCACCATGAACTGCATGCCACTTCAAATTTTTTTTTTTTAAATCTAATCATTGTGAACTAAAGGAAGTTACCCTACGATCATATCTTGGGAAGGTTATTTCCCCCCTAACTACAGCTCCCAGAATCCTCCAACCAAGGGAAAGCCATTAAATCAAGTAACTGAACCATTCAGTTTGACATTTCCTATATTGACTGTGACTACCTCTGCTGAATATCTTAACAAGAATTTTTGTAGTCCCCCTTGGAGGGTTGAACCTGAAACCTTGTACATGGACCGCATGCAATTCAGCAGTGTTATAGCCCTTTATGCTTACCTGCTTTGGAGACTTAAGAAGCCATATTGCACAGCTGTTCTGACATTTATTCTGCTGGAGTCCAGCACCCCATTGAACAGGCAAGCTGATTTTAAAATATGTAACTTGCAAAATGTCTTCTGCAGTATGCATGCTTCTCCTCTACTTTGACTATAATTGCTTTCCAGAACAGGGGTCTTCCCCTCTAATCTTGCAGTCCCTCTAAGTTTGCAACTCAAAGTGGTAATCCAGGGACTGGTGCCAATCTGCAAGCCATCAGCTGTTGGTCCCTGCTTAGTTTCCAAGAAATTAAGAAACAATTGTATGCAGTGGGCACAAACATGGTGCCAATTCCTGGCATGTTGGAAAAAATAATTTCCACATTAAACAACTTGGAATGCCTATAAATTACAACTGGGAAAATATCTCCAGTTTCATGATATTTTCTTTCCAACGAAAGGGTACGTAGAATTGTGTGTGTGTGTGTGTGAGGGAGGGACGGAGGGAGATTAACTCAGAATTGCTGACTTTTGTGTTACCACACATTCTGAAAATAGGGCTAGAATTCTCTTGAGAGTCATGATATAAAGGATCTGTGAATGAACATATGTACCATTGACTCCTGGGGCATTTTAAATCTGTTATTAAAGTATATGATGGAAATCTCATTGTCCAGACATTCAGAGTGGCTCTTCCCTTTATGGAAGATTTTGTTTGACTGCTGTGTCTCCTAAGGGAGACAAGACCAGCCACTAACAGCTCCATCATGAGTTGGCCCCAGTGGCTGATTGAAGGCCCTCACTCCAAGGCTATTTCTGGACTAGACTGTTATAGTGCTATTATTCCACTTTCAACATCCTACGGAATCCTGGGGTTTGCAGTTTGGGGAGGGGCCTCAAAGTGTGGAAATGGTCCATGTTTCAGCTCCTATTGCTCTGGCCCCTGTGGGAGAGAAGAGCAGCCAGAATCTGCTAGATTTAATCCCTTCCTCACTACCATTTCCTTTTCCTTATGTTTCATGTCTTATTTTGGTTGTAAGCTTGAGGTCAGGGAACAATCTAATTATCAATCTGTAAGCCATCCTGAGAGGTATTTTTGGAGGGGAAGGCATCAATACTCTAAATAAATAAATAATAAAACAATATTTTATCTTCAAGAAAAATTTCCAGTGGTTCCAATATCAGTGCAACTGCAATTTTTTTTCTGTCTTTTAGTCTAAACTTTGAATGGATTATCTCACATACAGAAAATGGTTAAAACTTTTCCATGCTCCACTTATGCATAAGTGCTTCACACAATTGTGGTCCACTTTTAAAAGTCATTTTAAAAAGGGGGAGTGCAGATTATGTGCCTTTGACTTTAGATCTGTGCACCTAACACAACAATCTAACTTAGTGCCTATAAAAATAACTATTTTCCTGTGGAGAATCAGTGAGTAGATCAGCAATAGTGCATATCACTTTTATATATATATATATATATATATATATATATGTAAAATGAAATCTGTTGGCCAGAAATAGATGACCCTATAAGGCTGAAAGGCGAAGGGTGGGGTGAGGAATCATACAGCCTTCCAGAAGTTCCAGATATAGAGCTGTTTTTAAGTCCGAGTAGCCCTACTCAGCATCACCAATGTTGAGGAGTGCTGGGAGTTGCAATCCAACAACATTGGGAGGGCTGCTTGATCCCTACCCTGCCATATGGAATGACTACCAGTGTTGAGAAACAAGGGACAGGAAGAAATCTTCCAACCCATTCTCTTTAAATGTCACATTTGCTATTCACATAAAACCTTTCAACTTGGGACATAAAGAGTATTCACACATTTTCTTATCCTTGAGGAAAGTCAAGGATAAGACTTTTTTCTTTGCGTTTTGAGACTTCTTGCAAAAAATTCATTTGCTACAAAGAATTGCTCAAGAAGACAGTGTATTTTCCATAGAACACACTGTAAATGTTTGCCACATTTTTTTTCCACGCACACAAAATTCCCACAGAGCAAAATATCAGCTGGAGCCCTGTCAGCTTCTTTCACATGTGTAAGTTCCCCCTTCAGAAGCAGTTGGACATTTTTATCCTATGTGGAATGCCAATGTTCAGCTCAAGGTTAGAAAAGCAGACTTGCACATGCAGTGCATGGCACAGGGCTGTACAATGCACATGGATATGCATATATACACACACACTGTGCATGGCTGCCTTCTGTGCACTGCAGATTGTGCATGAAGATCCACATTCCATTGTGCATTCAGTTGGGCAACATTGAAATTCACTAACAAGATAAACTTGTGCAACTGCTGTGTAATTCTATCAGCATAAATGCATGTTCTGTCTCCTTGATGTAGGATCTTAGGACTAATTGAAAAAATGCACAAAACCAATTCATCTTTCCCAAGAAGGAAAATAGCATTTTTGAGATGATTTGCTGTTGCATGTGAGAACAAAACAAGGAATGTTTTGCATCCCTAGTTTCAATGACAGCTAACCTGAGATGTGAGGAGAGGCAGTTGGCAAATTAGGTGCAATTATAATATGAATAATTCCCAACATATTTATTAGTTACAGGATTCTGTTAATGATATGGTTGTTAATGTGAGAGTGCATCTATTCAGTTACTTCTATTTCCAATGGATTTTGAATAACTTCTTTAGGAGAAAACACACACACATGCTTATCAATGTAGCACAATATGATTGAGATCCTGCATTGGGTGGCATAAATATATTATGCAGCTATGTCTCCACAGCTAAGGCCCTTTCTACATGACAACTGTGTCCCAGCAAGGGGACCGAAGGACCGTGACCGTGACAATGCTTCTGTATGACATTGTCATGGTCCCACCCTTCTCCCATCACCAGCTGGTGCAATCACAGGGTAAATCATTGACAGAGTTTCTCCATCAATGACCTCTGATCATGTGATGCTCCCATCCTTCCTTGCAAGGGTTGGAAGCATGATGGAGGTGCTTCCTGCCCCAGTGCAGCATAGGAAACAGCCCAGCTGCACTGCGGAAGGAAGAGGCATGTTGCTTGCTCTCCCTTCCACAGGGAGCCAGTCTGGTGTGGAGGAGAGCATCCCCGTTGCTCTCTCTTCCCACCAAAGGCACTGCTGGGTTCGTGACCAGAGGGTGATAGGAGCAGGTAAAGTGTGGAAATGGCCAAGGTCTCCTCATGCAACCTCCTGAGCCCATCTTGCAACAGAGTAGCTATGGGAGAGTGGTGAGATGTGGAGGGATGCATCCAGTTATTTCCCTGTAGTTGGACATGTTGCAATGGGATATCATCTGCAGTGGCTTCTCAAGGATTCCCAGAAGTATCTGCAGATGTCTGTAGCAGCATGTCCACCTACAGGAAAATAGCTGCATTATCCCCACTCATCTCCATACTGCCTTACACCAAAATGGTCATGTACTTACAAAGTGGGTTTGGCGGGATTCAGGAATTGCATGGTCAGAACAGAATTCCAGCCTCCACAACAACTAAAGAAGTGAGATGTGATGGCATACATCTGACTTACAGTATGTTAGTATAATTCACCAAGGATGCCAACCTACATTTTATGTATGTTAGTTATGTTCTTTCCACATATACTGATTTTATTAGAGCTATGTCATATTTTACTGATTTTATTTTATTTGTTTTGTTTTAAACTGCCTTGGGACAGATATTATAGATTATGTTATTTATGATGCTTTCCAACAAATAAACAAACAAATTTCTGCAATCTCATAGCTTGCCAAATGGATTGCCAGCCTATGTTTTATATATGCTAATTGTATTCTGTATATACTGTTTTTAATAGAGCTATGGCATATATTTAGCAAATTTGTGCAATCTAGCTTGGTAATAGAATGGTGTGGGGTTTGAGTGTTGGGGCAGGACTCTAGGAGACCAGTGTTCAAATTCCTGATCAACCATGGAAACCCAGTAAGTGAACTTGGGCAAGTCATCCTATCTTAACCTCAGAGGTAGGCAATGGTGAACATCCTTTGAAAATATTTTGCCATGAAAACCCTGTGATAGGATCACCTTGTGGTTGCCATAAATTGGACATGGCTTAAAAGCACAAAACAACAACAAAGCTTGCTTGTATCGGTCAGTAGCGATTTGGCTTCCTTGGTCAATCTTAACACTGAGTCAAAAATAATCTCTTGACTTCTTTTGCTTAAGGAGAAGAATTTTGGAAACATTTTCGGAGGTAAACTTTCTAAATGCCTATGCAAACACCAGTCATTCATAACTTAATTATGAACTTGGAAAGCCAAAGTTCATTGCCTGGGGCATCGTGCTGTTTTTCAGAATCTGAATTCAACCTTCATAAACTATGTATAACACTGTTTTTATCCCCACTTCATTTCTTTTCTAGATTTTTATCCCCTCTCTCCCTTCAGTAATTATACACATGAGATATTTTATTCTGCCAATAACGGTCAGAATATATTATATCCTGTATTATAAAAGTGATCTCAATTAGACCAATAGGTGTTCGTGGCACTTAAAAATATATTAATGAAATGTCAACTGTAGAAATAATGGACTGACTCTCCAAATAAAGCAGCAATATCACAAATTAACTTTTACAAGGTAATAAATGTTGTCACTTATGAAAACATCTGTGCAAAGTTGCTTGTATCCATTAAAAAAAAAAAATTAAACACCCTTTCAGATATCCAGCACTGAGTGGTGGTATGCAAGGAAAAGCAATCAATGGCCAATACTACATGACAATTGAGTGGTCCAGGAAATTCCAAACCTTGCCAAAATCAGAAGGCAGAAATAGCAGCACTGGATGTCATTACTGTCTAGGGGACATTTCATACAACACCATAATGGCTCCACTTTAACTGCCATAATTTCAGCGCACTGAATCTGGGGTTTATAGTTGGTAGAGGTACTAGAGCTCTCTGGTTGAGAATTTGAAATACTCTTCCTAAATTACAAATCCTTAGAATGTTGCCATGGCAGTAAAAGTGGAATCATAGTGTCATAATGATGTAGTGTGAAACAGTCCCAAGGGCATGGTTCCTAACCAGTGAGCCACCCCGTAACGATATAAATTGCTGAATCAAAGAGGGAAACTAGCCTTCAACAGTGCCAATATGACTGAACAGTGCTATCTCAAGCATCCTGTGCCTGTCCAGTCATTTTCTGGTAAGTTTCCAGTGTCTGTAACTCCTGGTTCCATCTAGTGGACCACTGGTTGGTCATTGGTTCAACTAATAGTTTTCCTATTTTTTTGTCCTGGGGTTCTCTTGTACCAGTGCTCTTGGTGGATGATCATCTGGTTTGTTGACCCCAAGAAAGCATGTACATTTCTCTGCTACTGCCTATCACCTCAGTTTTGAGGTCTTGGATGCACTGAGACAAGAGTGAGAGGCACTGAGTAGAATCAACGAGAATTAGGTTTGGGGACAATGTGAAGACATCTCCAAGCTTCTACCTGGCCTCCTGGGGAAGAAGGTTGGTCCTCTTCAGGCTTGCTTTCTTCTATCATTCTATCATCACTAGCCTATTCCTGCAAAGCCTATTCTGTTGGTGAAGAATTAAATAATTTTTGCCAGTGTTTCTCAAGCTACCTTATGTGGGAAGCTGGCAATTATTTTTTTTCCAATGTGCAGGGGACCAGCACTGTATTGTTTTACATTTAGTCCAATTATTTCTTTCTTTCCTAGAAACTTGCAGGACACCACCATCAAATGGCTCAGTAACCAGCACTGGTCCAGCTATCACTATTTGCAATTCCTCCCAGTGGCAACTAGTGGCTTCCATGTCAGTGAAGTAATAAAACTGTAAAGCAACTGACTGCAATTCAGGACAAACTCCTTAATTACATACCTACCTTAGTTATGTAGCTAACTAGCATCTCCTGGCCAAACATCCCCAATCCAGACTTACTGGCCAGCAGCTGCTGTGAGTGACAGGTTTATGTTCTCCTGTTGATCAGAATGGAGCAGGCTGATGTTTCAACCCTTCCACCAGTAATTTCTAGTGCAACAGTCAGAAGAAAGATCCCTGACATAATTCCAACTCACAGCTCCTAGCCAGTAAGTCTGCACTGCAGGATTTGCATAATCTCTTTGTATTCCCTGTATTTAGGGATTTGAATACAAACCAATCACAAATGCTTAACACTAGGTTATGGATTCAGATCATAACACTGACAGCGTCCAACCTTATTGTGTTAAAATGAACATTACAAGCCAGTGAACAGGAATGTTAATAACATTACTACTCTTAATTCTTATTCCCCTTGAAAGCTAAGAACTGCTGTTCTTGACTCTCATTATAGTAATTCCTGACTTCAGATCCAGTTCCTCTTTGAAAATGTTGCCTTCAGAGGACTGCATCAATGATACCTGACCTTGGCTCAGACTGACCACAATGTTACCTACTTCCACTGACTCTCACCCCATAACTACCTAGAATGTTCTTTTTTGTAGTCAAAGAGTGATAGCATGATAGCGCTATATAGCTATAAAGATGGAAAGAATTCTAAGGGTCATCTAGTGCAGTGCCTTGCTAATTCAGGAATACATAGCTAAGGAACTCTTTCTGATAGCCATCGAGCCTTTGTTCAAAACCCCAGACCAAAGAGAGTCTATTTTCCAAGGTATTCCATTCCACTATTAAACAGGTCTTACCATAAAGATGTTCTATAGTTACCCAGTCAGATTTCTAGTCTGCAAATGTTTTTGTTGAGTTTACACTTTTGCAAAGCAGTCATTTAAAAGTACATCCAATGGGCAAGTTATTGATCAAACTTGCCAGGTAATTTTCCAGTCTTCTTATGGGATGTTTTTCCCTATCCTACCAATGGGACACAGATCCTATCTTTCATTTGATGTATAAATGGAAATTCAATATGGTGGCATTCAGGCCTAAGAAGAAGATGTAAAAATGAGAATATACAGAAATTCTGTTCATTCTTTCCCCCATTTTCTGTTGGTATATATCATGAGTTCTGTCTTACCATCTGAAAGGGTCCTGACTGTCAGATCTTCAGATGATACTCCAGGTCCATAACGATTGTAAGCCAGAAATCGTAGCGTATATTCTGTGAATTTCTTCAGCCCTTCCAACTTGTATGATAGATCATTAACTTCTATCATCTGGGCACAAAGGAAATCAAGAACATTACTACTGCACAGAATTATTATACAGATCAGAACATGACACTAGGGGTTGAAACTGGTATTTCATATTTTGGTTTAGGCATCCAAAGGTAAGCAGAGTCATAACAGTAGTCATGCAAGCTGACCACCTTAGAGAGGTGTTTAGCCACGCACCTTCTTGCTTATAATCTTGTCTCTCTGAGCACATTCAACCTACATAGTTGTAGCACTATGATTCCATTTTAACTGCCATGGCTGAATCCTATAGAATCCTGGGATATATAACTTAGGGAGGCATTTGGCTGAAAATTCTAAATACTCCTCCCTAAGCTGCAAATCCCAGAATTTCATAGGATGAAACCATGGCAGTGAAATAAGTATCATAATGTAAAGTTGAAGGCTTTCATGGCCTGAATCCATAGGTTGGTGTGGGTTTTCTGGGCTTTGAGGCTGTGTTCTATTAGTATTTTCTCCTGACATTTTGCCTGACAACTACTATGTCAGACTACACAGAGAGGCCATTGAAATCCATAAGCACATGGACAATTTCAACAGGAAAGAAGAAACTCAGAAAGTAAACAAGATTTGGCTACCAGTACTGAAGAACACTAAAATCAAGACTCAAAAATATGCCAATGAACACCACCCAGATTTGGAGGTCCCTCTACAGGGAACAATACAATGGGTTGCTAATGTACTTAACGCACTGTTATGCATATCCCCTGACTCACAATACACCCTGGGGGATATCCCATTTAACAAGAGGCCATCACACAAGCCAGCAAAACAAGCAAATTGTTCTCTCCCACCCGAGGACGACACAAGTATACATACTCTGTCTCACTTCCATGTCACCAGATCCTCTGAAGATGCCAGTCACCGATACAGGCAAAATGTCAGGAGAAAATACTAATAGAACACGGCCTCAAAGCCCAGAAAACCCACAAAAACCTAAGAACTATAATGCCATTGAAGACTATAACTGTGTAGAGTGAATGGTCATTTTATGTTAGCATTCAAATCAAAGTTTGGAAAAGCTGCTGGCTAAACTGGCTGGCAGACTCCATGGGCTATTGTCCTGAATCATAATTGTTCCAAGATCTAGCTTAAGCTGAATTCCATTTATCTCTGGATATCCAAATCAGGTCTTAAATTAGGATTTTTTCTTGCGCAATACTGTTTAAAAAACATATTTAGAAAAAAATACTTCATATCAATAGTGGCATAAATATCTTTTCCCCTTTTTTATGGGTGACATGATTAAGAATGAAGGGTTGTTCAACTTTATTTTTGCTAATTCTCTTGCTAAAGGTGGCTTAAATCACTCATTCTCAACTGCTGGAAACAGGAAGACCCCTGAGGTAAGACTAGGCCTGTGGCAGATGAGGGGTTGCAGGTCAGCGGGGTGATGAATCCATTCGTGGTTTTACTTTGAACTTTAAAATGCACACATGATGTTGTTTCTTATAGCAAACTTTACACTAAAAGCTTTGCTTCATAGTTCACCAACTGTAAATTAATATTGATTAGAATGTCAAGCTTAAGGCAGAATGTTGCCCTGATTTTGTAATTTCATTAAATAGCTGGGTTTTCATTTTTATTTTATTTTTTAAGTGTGTGGGGCATTCCCTAGATTCTGGTTCAGTCCTTTGCTTGTGTGGATCGGGCCAAGGTTTGAGGGATTCCTGGGCAAAGAGTCGCTTTGCAGGTATCCTCCTTTGATTCTGAATCTAGAGTTCCCAGATCTCAGGGTCTGGCCCTGATTATCAGAGCCCAAAGTCTCTTTTCTTCTCCTCAGGGCAAAGAGGAGGAATCTTAGGATAAGAACACTGCCTTGAAAAGTGTGCATTTTTTATTTTTTTAGTTGAATAGCTTACCCTTGCAGCTGTGGTTGATACTTAATATATCATACTTCATAATGTTAGCAGGGACTGTCCCTTGTAACATCACCCTTATAACATCACTAGGGCCCAGCTCCTGTGATATCACAAGGAGTTTTGGCCCTGAAATTTCAGGACCTATGATAGATCTCACTTGACATCTCTAGCTTGAAACTGGTAACAACACTAGCCCAAAACATTTTACTCTATAAGGCAAAAGTGTGGCACCCCACCTTAATTCATGTACTGAAGCTGAGAGGATTGTCTAACACATCCAAGGGCAAATAGCCATTTCAGGGTGTCCAAGATATGGGGATGGGAGAGATGGGAATAATGACTGGTAAGCTGACACTGCTGGTCCCCATCATCTGCCATCTGAGGAAGCCTTATTTGGACCCCAGATGGACCCCCTTAACAAATACCTTGGCCCCTATCGACTAGTTCCCACCAGAGTAGACCCACTAAGTCAATTTTAGGATGATCCATCACTACATATGCAAATCATGTAAATTCAATATGATCACTCTAGTTGGGACAAACAATTGGATTTGGACCAATGACCATGACTTTCACAACTGATATGTAAAGTCAGGTGTTGATGTCAGCTCTGTCTCTACGCCTTGAGGAATTTCATAAGCCAATCTATTTTAGATAGATTCCTCTAGGAAATTTGAGATGCCACAGAAATGTTCCAGTAAATATAGTAAATAAAGTCATATTGATTCATTCTTCTCATTCATTTTGTTTTTAATTTCAGAGTGGGATAGAGTCCATGTTTGTTCATTTGCTCACCTGTTCTTTCCCAGTAGCTACTTCTGTACAGTATAGTCTATAACCTTGGACTGGACCATTTGCATAGGCAGGGGGTTCCCAGGTAATAAGAATTGAGGTAGGTGAAGTAGATACAGCCCGTAGGTTTTCTACTGGTCCTGGAACTTGCACTGTATTGGTGGTAAAACAGAAATAAAGTTGCAATAATATTTATTTAGTAGGAATAGATGGTGTACCAACATCACCGCCACCATCAAAGTTCATAGTTCCTTATGGAGTTACACAGGCAGTATAGACAGGTCCACACTGACAAGGGACATATAAAATGTACAGTGGGAACCCTCTTTTTATTCTATATCCCCTTTATACCTATGCTGGTCTATGACTGTAATAAAGTTTCTATTCTATTCTATTCTATTCTACCATGGGAAAAACAGAGTAGGAAGTAAGTAAGGGTACCATGAGTATAAAACAAAAGTAACAATTTATTACTGAAGCTTGACAAAACTGTAAATTTTGGTTCTGCTAATTTGTGATTTTTCCTGTTCTGAGTTCATTCCTTCTTGCTTCTGCACCACTTTACATTTTTTTAAAAAATAAAATCAATTCAAATTATGGAAAATATTCTATCCAATCTGCTGAACAGTCCTCTGATGAGCTCCCTAACATAAGGGATGTGCACAAACCCGTAATGCAGTTTGCAAGGGAAATGTGGGCATATGCACACTGTACAACTGTACAACTCTGATACCACTTCAACCACCTGTACTCTATCCTGATTTGTAGTATGGTGAGATTCCTAGAACTCTGTATTAGAGCAGTCTAGCCCACTCCCCTGAATTATAACATTGTTGGCAGATAATTCTAAGCACCTCACAACACTCCTCCGCTCCCTCTATTGTAAATAGCCCTCCAAATGAATTATTGAATTGTCAGTCTTGCTTGTGTGAATGTTGGAAAGAATTTGCATATGACTCTAAGGCAGCACAAGAATTTGCCAGCCAAAAATTAGAAAAATTAGAAAAAACTGCAGTCCGCCCCTGTCAGACTTGTGGTGCTAGTGAGCTCTAGCCCCATGCAACCGAAAACCTGCATGGCCCAGGTTTTCCCTGGAATTGTATCTTTTTCTTTGCAACTGTAAAAGGGTGTTCCCGCTCTCCAGAGCAAGGAGTTCAAAGCCAGAGTCGAGTCCAATCCAAGCTGAGACAGTGTCACCACTGTCATTGCATCACCTCAAGACTATAAGTGTATGCAACACATGGAGATACTGAAGTGGCATAGGCACTCAGAAAACATGGGCATGCTAATAGGGTGTCTCCCAGGCATTGACGTTAAGCTTGAAGGCCCGATCTATGTCCAGAAACACTAAATGTCTCACAGGCTGCCATCCCAGCCATGGCTGCCATAAAGAGCCACTAACTCACAGCATGGCACCTCCGTCCCATTGATCATTCTCTAGTGGCTATAGAAAAATTCCCCCACTGCCCCAATTGCACTTCACTTTCCGGTCAGTCAGGCATGTCTGTCCCCAACAAGATCCCACTTCCCCAGGGTACCGCTCTTCAGGACCAATGTCTCTGATTGATTCGGAATTTGCATCGTTGCTACTAAACAGTATGCTTCATTTGCAACCGAAACAGGTTCTGTGCCAACTGAGGGAGCAGAACCAGTGATGACCCACTGCAGAGCAACCAATCTTGACAGCCTTAGCGAATACCCAACACAGCTGCCAGCACACCTGGATCCAGCGACAGAGCCATCCCCAGTGACGAGGGTGTGTGTGAGAAGTACGCCATACTGCCTCTTCCCTGCCAAAGCCTGTTGTTAAAAATGCTCTTGCAGCCCCAGAAGGTCTTGGACTTTCCTGTCTTTGCAGAGACACTCTTTACATTTGGCCATATGAACTTTTGGATGTGTGTGTGGGGGGGTGCTACAACTTGTGTCTCAGTCTGGACATTCATATTGAACTATTGCTTCTCCATTGCTCAATCCAGTTGTTTATCCAACATCCATCCACTGCCAACACTCTCAATTGTTGAGAGTGATTTCTATGTTTTGCATTATGTTTATGTTTGTGTGGGTGCGTCTAGCAACTGCAGCATTGTAAATAGTAGGTTTCTTTCCTTCAATGACAAAGTAATTTTCCTTTCCTGTAAAAACCCTATCTCCTCCTGCCGGTCTTACTGTAGCCTTGGTTAACACCCTTGCTTATTAAGTCCCTGCTCCAGATTCGGCTCTAAAACTATTTTGTTGTTTAATTGGAAAATGTATGATATCGTACACTCATTGTCCATTTTTTTGGGGGGGAGGGGAATTGTTATTGCACTGGCATACCCCATCCTGGGGAATAAAAATTTGATATCAAATATGCCCACCATGCCAGAGAGGTTGCCTGAGTGGGTACATAGACAAAGAGGTCAAACGACCAAAAATAGGTCAGACCAGGAAAATCCCCAGTCACATTTCCCTAGGAGAACTCAGGCTAACCACGTCTGCATGGACAAAGGATCCTCAGCCAAAGAATAGTCAATTTGAGTGGATTATTGTGTTTTCCCCAGGTTGAGCAACTCTGACTTTGGAAAATCCTAGAAGGCGAGGTCCATTTACATGATCCAATCATGCAAGCTATTAAGCTGCTATTGTGCGGCATTTTTCCTTCTATTTTGGCCATTGTTCTTCCTGGGAGAGGGCCTACCCTCAAAGTACGTTCTGCCCTATAAGTAGTCCCGGTTTTTGAGGGTCTCTTCAGAGAACTCCCCACCATGCTAGCAGACCGGCACCCTGTCAGTTGAGTGATCCCCTCAGCCGCCTCTTCACTGAGCTCTGTTCTTCCAGACCAAACACTTCAGGATAGGTGCAGTATCACTGCATTTACACCCTCTCCGCTATATCCCCTATCAATTTTCACCTCTTTCCCTTCTCAATAGGTCTTGTGTGCATGAGTGAGTGAGTGTGTTGGTGTGTGAGAACACATTTATTAATAAAATTCATTTATTAGTATGTATGTCTGGCTTTTTGCTTAGCTTGACCCAGTAAAAAATTGGGTAAAAGATCCTGCTGGGTTACCCTGCCCATTGTTTTGCTACTACCAGTGCTCTGCTAATTTCCCCAAACTTTATATCTTGGAGCGAATCAAGGTGTCTCTCACAGGGCCCCCGGAAGTCAGGGTAATACTCCCTCTCCTTGACCTAGGATCTCAGCCAGCCTTTCGGTATAGAGACCTACATAAACAATTGCACAGTTATGCAGGTAAATGGTAAGAAATTAACTTTGGAACCCCCATCAGAGTTTTTGCTGCAATTTAATGTCTATTTTGACTGCCCACTTCATCTGTAGCAGGAGAGAAAGACAAAGCCAGGAATGCATTACCAGTTTTGCCTCCAGCACAGCCTTTAAAGGCAAAAAGTAGAAATCAATGAAAAGCTGACAGCCCCATGTCATAAAAAAAAACAATACAAATGGACCTTAAAAGGCATTTAATATTAATACTTAGTTGTAAAATCAATACAGTTAGTATGTTTCCCCCCTTCAACTCCCCAAGCTTTCTATTTCATTATAAGATGGACAGTTGAGCTAATGTGTTTTATGTCTCAGCATGTAGAAAATCTTCAGCAACTCCTCAGATTTCCACTGTTAAATAACAATGTATGGAAAATAAACATTTATGATTTGCCTTTCCCTACTCTTAAAAAGTTATTTTGCTTTGCGTGTTATGCCAGACTTCTTCAAGATACACATTAGGTTGTGCCAGAAACTCAGGAAAAAAAATGCCTGCTACTTTTGATGGATTATCAGCTATTGTTGGATTTCGTATCAAGTCAAAATTTCTTCCAGAAAGACATGCTGTAAAATATTCAAAAAAATTCTGGCCCCCTTATTTATGGCAAGAATCATATCTGAACACACACAAGAATAGATCCTATTGTGATTCTTGACTTGACTAGACCTATTGAATCAATGAGATATGTGTTGCCTTATCATCCAACAGTCTATTGACTGGGTTTGCTCTAGTCAGGCACATGCTGTCCCAGAACAATGCTAGATCCAGGGCATTATGAAGGACATAAAATGGGCAGGAGTGGGAGAAACTCGCAAATACATCCATGAAAGTAAACCTGAAAATGTGGAGGGCTGATTATACATTGCTGCTACTGTTGCTTTCAAGGGTTTGTGGTAAGGAAATAGAAAATTGCTTTGCGACTGTCACTACTAAGAATAACCCAACATCAACAAACTATTGTAGAAGAAATTAACAATGTCATCCACCTCCCCAATTTTCTCTCTCCTCAAATAGCTGAAGAATTCTAAGAGGCCTTTTGTATGCAAGTCCATTTAGGCTATAGCTCCCATCATATGTCCTAGCTGAATAATGGAAGCTGTAATCGAATATTGTCTGGTAGATAACCAGATAATTGTGGAGAACCAGTCCATAACTGTCTAGCTTTCTCTCTAACGATTAATTATGGGAGAAAAGTCCCTATAGGAAAGAGGGCATTTTCAGTAGTAGCATCCGCCTGTGAAATATTCTCCAGAGTGGTGGCACCACACCCTATGCCTGCATTTGGACTTAAAAAAAATTCTTCTAAGCATGCTAAGAACTGTTTGAGTGCCTTTAGATTTTTGCAATAAATAATTATTTGAATAATTGTTTTTCTCCATTTTTTTTATTTCACACTGCTTTGTTACCATTTTTATGTTGTTTGTTGTGGTGTGCCTTCAAGTCATTTCTGTGTTATGGTGACCCCAAGGTGAACCTATCATGGGGCTTCCTTGACAAAATATGATAGGTGGATTTCCATGGCCAAGTGGACATTTGAACCTTGGTCTCCAGTGGTCCAACAGTCAAACCACTAAACCACACTGGCTCTTAAGCTGTACTTTTGTATTTTTCTAAAATGTTTTTTGTATTTTTCTAAAATGTTTTTAATTTTACTTATGGATACATGCTTGTTAGTAGGTCTCAAAGTAAAATAAATGAGTCCAAGAGCCACTGATTGATTGACTGAGTCCCAGAGCAAATCAAGCCTGAACCTTCCTTAGAAACCAAGGTGACTAAACAGAGCCTGACCTTCTTTGGACATATCATGAGAAGACATATTGTTGTCATGTTGTTTCTGATTTATGGAGACCCTAAGGGGTTTTCTTGACAAGATTTGTTGGGGGGTGGGTTGCCTTTGCCTTCCTCTGAGATTGGGAGAATGTGATTTGCCCAAGGCCACCCAGTGGCTTAGCAGGGACCCACACCCTGGTCTCCAGAGTTTTGGTCCACTACAGCACACTGGCTTTCAAAAAGACAGATCTTGTTAGAAAAGATGGTAATGTCTGTTAAGGTAGAAGGCAGCAGGAAAAGAGGAAGACTGCATGATAGGTGGATAAAATCAAATAAGCCACTGCACCGAATGTGCAAAACCTGAGCAAGACTGTTGATGATAAAGTGATTTGGAGCTCTCTCACTCATGGGGTCACCTTAAGTTGACTTGACAGCAGTTTGCAACAGCAACAACAGAAGTAAAAAGAATACAAAAAATTTGAATACTGCCTGAGATTTTTTTTTTTCAAAAGCTTAATCCTCGCTTCAGTGCTAAATGACCCATAGAAAATCTTGGGGACATTTTTGCATCATTTCTTAATTTTCTTTTCTCCCTGGAGGTCTCCAAAGGGGCACAAAAATGGCTTTAGAGGTCATACTTTGCCTATTTTTGCAGTAGAACAAGCTGGCTGAAATTTCTACAAACACCTCCCTAAACTGCCAATTCCATGGTGCCATAGGTTGAGAGTAATGGAGTTAAATGGACTCAAAATGCTATAATTGTGTAGTGTGAGAGGTCCCTTGAAGACAGCCATCATCATTTGGCAATTATATCCCCTATTGTGGTCAGAGCTTTGTGAGAGATAGCACACAGCATGCGATCCCAGTGGGCAACTGCAGAGTAGCCAATGTAGGGCAATGCCTAACACTTGTCTCCTGTTAAATGAACTGCAATTTTCCCTTTTGTAGTATGGATCTCTGTTCCTAGAGACACAGTCTGCTTAAACCTGGCAAAACCTCACAGTGACCAATGCCAGCATGTAAAGAAAATGCCTGTGATTGTATGCCAGTGAAACTAAGTTGCAAGATATTTCACTGATCAAACTCAGGACCTTCTGCCTTAAAACTTGCCCTCTTCCACTGAACTGTAGATGTTCAATAAAATATAATGGCTGTTACACTTGTAAGCTACTCGAGGTATCATTTTGCAGCTACCATTCTATTTGACACCTATAAAATGCAAAAACTTCCCTGCCCTCATAAAAGTTACTTTCCATAGCTGGTCAAGGGAACATGACATAGATGTGAGGAGTTCTGATTTGTGATGTCTTTCTTGAAAGACTTTTAAAAAGCTGAGTAAGTGCCATACACTAAGGGAGTTATTAAAAATTCTGAAGCCAAATCAGTTTTCAGTCTTTCGACATCAGCAAAAAGGTTGTGATTGTTTAAAATTGGAGGAAGCCCAGTTTCTGACCTATAAATGATTGGCTCCCTCCTGTATGCTGTGTGGCAGATATTGTTAAATTAGTCAACTTTCTGAACAAATCAATGTCCAGATTTTTACTCACAGTTTATCAGATGCCAACGGACAGAAACCTAGCATAGTGTAGCTTGAATGTAGTATTATGACCCTGTAAATTAGAATTCCTCACTCAGCCATGGGCATATCACATACTCTCAGTGTCAGAAAACCCCATGATAGGCTCATGTTTGCGTCACCATAAGTCAGAAATGACAACAACAGCAACCGCAATGGAAAGTGCACACAAGCACTATTGCTTCTTCCTGTTTGTGCTGCATAACACATAGCAATGAAAGGCAGAACATCTTGGGTTATTGGAGATACAATACACCCATCATGATTAGTCGTCATTGAATGTTTTATCTAACATGAAGTTGGTGGACAATATTACATTGCCTGGTGGCAAATTCCATAATCTTACTATGCACTGTGGATGTCCCTCATCAGTCATTTCATTCCCAAATACAAGAATGAATAATTTCAAAGGTTATCTCATTGTTGACTGAGATTTTTTTTTTTTTTTTACATTTCTTTTTGGAATGTGTTTTCATACTTTGTGATTTTTCTGGAAATAATGCATTTAACAACAAATGTTTCAAAACAAGTAAGGCTTTTGTTGTTTTGCAAAACAAGGCAAAAAAAAATCTCAAGTGGTTGAACTGTTTATCAGTAGTGTGTCTCAATGTGTCATGACACCCTTTCTCATTGAAGATGAGAAAAAATTGTGAGGACTCTTCACCTCCCCAATGTGAACTGTGCGAAGTGATATAGCAGACCCTTTATATCTGCAAGGTTTTGGTTCCAGTGAATAGCAAAAATCTCCAGTGATTGTGTCCCATCTTATTAAATGGTGGTAATGGGTGTGTGGATGCTTCAGTATGTCTGTGTGCACATTGCTGTCATTTTAGGCATAGGATGCAATGCAACATGGTTGATTGAATTCACACATCTGGAGACCACAGGTATGGAGGGCCCACTGTACTTAGAATCAGAGAATCATAGAGTTGGAAGAGACCACAACGACCATCAAGTCCAACTCTCTGTCATGTAGGAACACATACTCAAAGCACCTCCAGCAAACAGTCATCCAGATTCTGTTTAAAAACCTCCAAAGAAGGTGACTCCACCACATTTTGAGGCAGCATATTGCACTGTTGAATGGCTCTTACTGTCAGCCTCATCTCTGGAACAGCAGAAAACAAGCTTGTTCCACCTTCAACATGACACCCCTTCAAATATTTAAACATAACTGTCATGTCACCTCTTAACCTTCTTTTCATCAGGGTAAATACACCTTGTTCCCTAAGCTGCTTTTCACAGGACATGGTTTCCAGACCCTTCACCAGTTTGGTCACCTTCTCTTGTCAATAGTCTTCTTGAATTGGGTGCCCAGAACTTATTTTTATCTGTCTTAAGCTTTGCTTCCCAAACATGGGTTCCCAGATGTTGCTAGATTTTTCCTCCTGGATGCCTCAGCTAAAACCAATGATGAGGGATTTTGGGAGATTCTTGAAACCAATTATAGAAACCACAGTTTGTAAGATTCTCTCCTTAGCTAAGAATCAGTTGTCCCCTCTCTCCATAGTCTACATTCACCTCAACAAAGGAAATGTGTCAACAATAGGACCTCCTATATATGAAGCAGGCGTTCTACCATAAAACAGGGAATCTTTCTCTAAACCACGTGCTGCCCTTTTAGAAATGAAATGCCATATCTATAAAGGTTCATTTACAGGATCAGTCCTTCTCATTGATGTCTCAGCTGTAAAATGATGAACTTAGCTCACATCAAGAGCAGCCTTATATTGCATCAGACCATCTAGCCCTGTAACAGAGTCATTTTAGAAACTACAGTTTTGGTACAAAGCACATCTGAGCATTATGCTTCAGCCTATACGTGTCACCCCAGCACTGAAGCTATTAACAATTTGGAAAGAAGGAAATGTAAAAGTGAGATCAAAGGATTAATAATGTTTATGCTGATGGCAACTCATGAGGTTATAGCTAAAAGCTGAGAAACTGCAGAATTTCTAATGCTGAATTCTTGATATTTCAATCAGGGACATATGCAGCTGTATTTATCAAAGCCTTTCCCCAGATTATGGGAAATAGATGAAACATAAGTTATTATTATTATGAAGAATTTTATGTGGAATATTTCCAAGCTGCCAAGAAATTCCTTGTAGATTTCTATCTACAATACAGAAATATTTTAAATATACTTCTTTTTCTCATCACTTAGATAGACTAGGGTGGAGCTGTCCTTTTAATTTTTTTTCTTCCTTCCTTTCTACATTTTTGTTTCATTTCCTTTTGTTCATTAGTTTTGAATCTTGTAAGGATTTGCCTCCCTATTTACCTCTCTAGCCATCTATCAAATATAAGCTAAGCTTACACACACACATATATACACATATACACACTGGCAGGGGGAGAACCAGGTGTGTAGATTTGGAAGGGATGAGGGCATTCTCCCCCCCAAATAAGAATTCTGTTCCTCATTTAATTTCTTCTTCAGCCCTCAAACATCTAGCATTGTAAAAAGTGAGACACTGAAAATGGTCCACACCAAGAATTGCTACATTTGCTGTGCTTGCATGCCCTTGATAACTTTGTCAGCCTCCTTTTACTTGATGTGTAAACTGTTGTTCTCAATGTTCACCTGAAGTTTTAAGTTATTGTAGTGCTAGAAACTTGGGAGTCTGGAGGAAAAATTCATTGGGAGGCAATGCCCACGTTTCGTCGCTTCTCCCACAGCTACACTCCTGCCCAGGGCACCAATTATTTCAATTTTCAGCACTGTTACTGTAAACAGGGTCCTGTGAAATATGGATTATAAACTGTCACCAGTCTGGCTCCATATGGAAAATGGAAGGAAACTAGCTTTTATATAAAGAAAGAAGTTTCTTTCTTTCAGGCCCCAAGTGATTAACAGAAATCTGTGTGAGCAGCAGTGCAAATGGTAAACAATTTTGTACTAATAGCTTGAAAGCCCAGACTACTTTTAGGAATTGAGCATGCCCCAATGCATAACTAGGGGTGGGCTGAAATGCTGTTAATACTTTGTCAGATTTCAGGACCCAGTCTTGAGTCTCCAGTATCATCCCCAGGAAGGAGATGAGGGCATAATCACACACACCCCCCACACACAATGTCAATCTTTGATTATTTTCATTCATAAAAAAGTATGAGCATTTTTGCACACTTTTTCACATGATTTTTGGCACTTCGTGATTTTTAAATTTTTTTTTTTATTGTTGTTGCACCAAAACCTTGGAGGAGGTGGTTGGCACACAAGCAACCTTTTCCCACAGAAAACAGTGCATTTTGTGCAAGTAAAGAGTTTTCTATATGTAAAATCTGAGGTATTTTGCTTAAACATATTTTCCACAAAAAAGTACTAGGTAATAAAAAAAAACTTGTGGTTGCTTGCCATTTTCTCAGCCGTCTTGGTGTACTGTGGCATCCTTTCTTACTGAGGATAAGAAAGATCCTTGAATATTCCTTACATCCCCAACAAAACAAAACAACACCAACAAAAGTAAAATGGATTTTGGGGGTTCTACGTAAAGAGCATTAGCTCTGCCATATTGCAATTCATCACTCTGACCAAGTAACTTGAGATTTTCTAGATAAACTAGAATTCTGTAGGAATGAATGGTAGAGAGGGTTGAATCTGTGGAACAATCAAGGATTGAGTATAGGCAAAATTTGATCACCTGCTAGCTGCAAGAATGCCCTTTAAAAATGTATATACACTATCTTTCCACCCAAAACTGTTGCCTTCAATAGATGTATATCATCTCCCACTGTGACGCTGTTCTGTTATGCTAGAAAGTTGCAAACTCATAGGGCCTTTCCACACTACACAGTTATAGTGCTATTACTCTACTGTCGACATCCTGTGGAATTCTGGGGTATGTAGTTTACTGAGGCCAAAGAGCTCTCTGGCTGAGAATTCTAAAGGCCTCTCTCTAAACTGCAAATCCCAGGATTCCATAGGATGTTGAAAGTGGAATAGTAACACTATAACAGTGTAGTGCAGAAAGGCCCACATCATACCCTCAGTGGATCCTGATCATGCAGCACAGAAACTTTCCCTTCCCCTTTTAGCAGCAAGTCCTCATCTTGATCCTCCAAACTAAAACATTTTCAAAATAAGTCATTTATGAAACCATTTGTACGTATTATTAAAAAAGAGTACCCACTTTGATCGTGTGTGGCTCTCTTTTCCTTCTTTATTCATCCTCTTCCATCTCCTCCTGTCCCCTTGAAGTTTAACAGCATTAATTACACTTTATAAAATCTGCTCCTGGATTGTGTAGGGTGAAGTGACTTCAAAAGACTTGGAGGCAATGTAATTATTAACATAATGAAATCCAAGTTCCTCTGCTCTGAACACGTTCAAAAATTATTACAGCTGTTTGGCATGAAGCATACACATACAGCCCTTTACTATTGGTTGATACAGGTTGAGATCCACATTTCAGGAAGAGGTGATTCTGTATCTCTTGTAGACAGTTCCAATTTCTATACATCTTCAGTGATGGCTTCATGTTTTTTGTTGTTCATTATTATGGGGAAGACTAGATTATATTATTGCATTGACATATTTAGAGCTGATGGAAAATGACTACCAGTTTGGAAGGTATCTAATAAATTCTCAGCTCAGTCATAAACAGAACAGCTTCAAATATCGAGGAACAAACTAATAGGCCATTCCCAGGACCTTTGGAAAAATCCTGTTTTTGAAGGCCACCATGGCTTTTGGTCTTGAAAAACCAGTATGGAAATCCCCAGATCTTCCTCTTACTTACATAATACAGCTGAAAGTCATTGCTTTTCTGGTCAGGTAATTGTGGTTTGAAGACATGGGTGGAACAGGATTTGGGATGCTGCAGTGTAGGACAGAAGGAATTCATGGCACTGGGGCAGAGTTAGGCCAAATTCAGATTGCTATCTTCTTCTGGGCAACCCAGCCAAATATCCAGACAGTGTTGTCAAGGTAAGCACAAAGGGTGTTGATCTACTCTCTGGCCCTTTTCACATGGCATTTTTCATGTGAAAGAGGGCCTGGAGTGTCGCATGATTGTGAGGAGCAATCTGCATGATACACTCACAATCGTGTGACGCTCCAGGGGCTGGCAGGTGCTGATCGTGCATCTTTTCATTTCGGCTAGAAGCCAAAAATGGTGCGTGATCGCGCATTGTCCCGGGCCCTTACCTGGTGTGTAGAGCCTCCGGAGCCGCGCCGGTCGCGCTTCCTGCCTCAATGAAGCCTGGGGAAATTCCCAGGCTGCACTGTGGAAGGAAGAGGCAGGGCTCTCGCATGAACAGGCAGCTTGTGCAGAGCAGAAGGGCCCCGGAGGCGAGAGCTTGCGCGATCCCTGCACCCCAGGTCTGGAAAAGGGTAAGGTGCGGAAAGGGCCTCTGATTCATTAAGACTCAAGTCTCATCCTAAAGAATCATTACCTCAGAAAAGATCAGCAGGTTGGAGCAGAATCAAAATCTATGCAATCCCTTATTGCAAATGCCTCTACACGTCTCTTGGAAGCATGACATTTATCATGTTTAGTCAGCTAGTTCTAAAGTTTGTTGTTCCTTCCAGTCATTTCTGACTTATGGTGAACCTAAGGTTAACCTGCCATGGGGTTTTTGAGGGCTGAAAGTGTGCAATGCATCCAAGGTCACCCAGTAGGTTACCACGGCCAAATGAGGAATTGAACCCTGGTCTCCAGAGTCACGGTCCAACACTCAAACCATTATATTACACTGGCTTTCAATTCAGCCAGGTACTAGGATGAGAAAGAGAAAGAGGGAAAGAGGGTGGTTTGATTTCCTAAAGCCCCTGCCCCTTGTGCTCCAACCTGAAATCTTGAGACCAAATTTTTGATTTTGGATCCAGGATGAAAAAACATTGTACTACACAGCTCCAAACCCCTACTAGTCTTTGCTTCACTAATTCTGATCAGCCAGGTTTCTCAGTCACACAGATCTCTGCAACCAGGTTCTGCCAAACATGGGCCATTTCCGCACTAGACTGTTAAACTGCAAACCCCAGGATTCCATAGGATGTTGAAAGTGGAATAATAGCACTATAACAGTCTAGCACAGAAATGGCCATGGTTACTTTTCCCCCTTAAACCTTCCTGCTAAACAAGAGAAGTTTGAAAATGAAGCAAAGCTGCAACATAGAGGGCATGCTCATCAAATTTGCAGATGATACCAAATTGGGAGGGGTTGCTAATACGCCAGAGGACAGGATCAACATTCAAAATGACCTGGATAGATTGGAGAGCTGGGCCAAGGTGAACAAAATGAAATTCAACAGAGAGAAGTGTAAGGTCCTACACTTAGGTAGAAAAAATGGAATACAGAAATATAGGATGGGGGACACGTGGCTGGATAGCAGTACGTGTGAAAGGGATCTAGGAGTCTTCATAGACCACAAGCTGAACATGAGTCAGTAGTTTGATGCGGCAGCCAAGAAAGTCAATGCAATTCTCGGCTGCATCAATAGGAGTATGGTGTCTAGATCGAGGGAGGTACTGGTACCACTCTACTCTGCTTTGGTTAGACCTCATCTTGAATACTGTGTCCAGTTCCTGGCACCCCAATTCAAGAAGGACACAGTAAAGCTGGAGCAAGTCCAGAGGAGGGCGACCAAAATGGTGAGAGGCCTGGAAGCCATGTCCTATGAGGATAGACTTAGAGAGCTGGGTATGTTTAGTCTGCAGAAGAGGAGGTTAAGAGGGGACATGATAGCCATGTTTAAATATTTGAAGGGATGCCATGTAGAGAAAGGAGAGGACTTGTTTTCTGCTGCTCCAGAGACCAGGACAAGGAGCAATGGATTCAAGCTGCAGGAAAGGAGATTCCACCTGAACCTCAGGAAGAACTTCCTGACAGTCAGGGCTGTCCGGCAATGGAATATGCTGCCTCGGGGTGTAGTGGAGTCTCCTTCCTTGGAGGTTTTTAAGCGGAGGCTTGATGGCCATCTGTCGGGATTGCTTTGAGGGTGTTCCTGCATGGCAGGGGGTTGGACTGGATAGCCTGTGTGGTCTCTTCCAACTCTAGATTTCTATGATTCTATGATTCTACATGAATCACATTATCCTCCTCAGATAAGGATGTTGAGTGCCTGTATAAAGTTATTATGTTCACATTATGAATAGACCTTCAATGTTTGAAGTGATTATCAATGGTTGTGGCTATACAGGCACAAGAAACTTTATTGCACAGTACCAGACTATTAAATTGAGTTGGTTACCAGAGGGAAGGTAGAGAACAGACCAATAAAAGTCACAGGCCAGGATCCTACACTAGTGTAAATCTCAGTATGTGGAGTCTTGACTGTACTATGTAATCCTTTTGTTGAATGGCAATACTGCACAACTGTACAGATAACCAATGTTCAACTGAATGCACAAATGATCGTGCATGTATACCCACATGCTCATCTGCATGTGCATGTGTGTCTTCATTCAGGAAGGCATTGCATGTGCAACTCTGCTTCTGCAATCTCAAACCAAATATAGATATTCTCTGTGTGAAAAAAATGCCCAGCTGCTTCCATAAGGGACGTAGTGACGCTACAGAAGTTGTTGGACCATAGTTCTATGTTGATCAGTGCCTGGAAAAAAGTATTTTTGGATTGTAGTTCTCAAAATCCCCCAGCCAGTGTGACGAACACCAGCTGATACTGTATGAGCTAGTTTCTTTGTACATTTGTGTGTCTTTTTTAAAGCCTGTAACCCTAGGTTCTAACTCTGTGACAAAGAGTGAAATAATCTTCCCTCTTTTATAAATCTCTATCATCTTGATTGCTTCCCAGCTAAACAGGAGAAAACAATCAAGCGATTTAACCTTTCCTTATAAGGCAACACCAGAGAATGAAACTACATGACAATTTCACAAAAGAAATAAGCCAAATCATCACAGCAGTTTCACATATGCTTATTGAGAATGTATTTTCTGGATGGCTCTCAAAGACAAACAAGATGGGCCTCTCCTGACATGATTGAACATCTTATCTTCAAGTACTACAAGTATTAGTACTTATAAGTATCAGCATTCTAATATTGCACATCAGAACTTTTTTTTTTTTTACATAATTACCATATGGAAGAAGTAGGGCAAACCACTTTAAACCTTTTGAACTGACTACTAGCCAGGAAAAAAAAGATTGATAATTCCATTATGGAAAGAAAATGTGGTTATGCTGTATCTATTGCAAACATCAGAGCCTCCTCGTTCACTGACTGAACCATGGGGATGATTACAATGATTCTCGCTCTGGTATTCAAAAGATAAGGAGTTCATTACCCCATTGGCAGATTTAGGCTAGTAAAAAAAGAGAGCTTGAAAAAGACAAATATCTTTCCATAGTAGGCCATCGGGCAAGAGTTTTGGAATAATCTCAAAAGCATCTAAAATGGTTTGTGTCCTTTCACAAAGCAAGAGATTAGATCTGTTTTGCTTTATAGTGATTGCCAAACCCTTTCTGATTATGTCAGGCCAAAAGTGAACAAAATACACAGCCAAGCTACTCAAGGACTACTTAATCACAACTGTCCTCTGATGGAACCTCAAGAGTAAGAGAAGAAATCGACCAAGGGCTTTCAGCAATTCTGAAGTGTGAAATATTTCATATTGAGACACTGATATGTTTTATATTTCAGTGTGAAAACAACACATTTGTAATACAGACTCAGAAGCCAGAAGCCAAATCCTGCCTTGATTTATTATAACACCGAAGCTTGATCCAGAATACAAGCATTTTTGTTTACCCACTCTATGGTGACTTTTGAAATCTAAGTCTAAACTGGTTTGTTAGAAATATGTCCAAATGCCAAGCCATCCAATGGTATTTTTCACTGATGCTCTCACAAGACACTAATTCACAGTTCAGTCATGACTTTACTGCAGTGAAAGACAATATGTTAAGCTGTGAAACTCAATATGTTATATTTTTCTCCTTGTTTTCACCACTACTACAAGCTCCTAATAGTTGGTTCTGCTCTTAGTAATTTACCCTTTTCTCAAAAAATCACATTTCTCTGTTTTATCCCTGGACCTCATGCCTTATTTCTAGCACTTGGCAGGAGAGGTTCTCCAAATTTTCATCTCATTATTGTCTGTTCATACCAGTCTGACCTGGGTCCATTGACACCACAGAATTACAGTGTTACAATTCCACTTTAACTGCCATGTTTCCATCCTATGGAATCCTGAGACTGGTGGTTTAGAGAAGGTCATTTTGAATTCTCAGCCAGAAGATTCTAACTCCTCACAGCACTATGAATCCCAAGATTCCATAGTATGGAACCATGGCAATTAAAGTAAAATAATAGTGCTATAATTGTGTAGTGTGAATGGACCCTGGAATAAGGCAGCTTCATATGTTTCTAAATCATTTTTATATTCAAGAAGAAGCTGATGGAAAAAAATTCTACTGCAGTATTCATTTAAGGCATATCCATATATTCATCTATGCATGGCAAATGATTTGTCTAAATTCCAACTAGAGTAGAGCCACTGAATCAATTGAATTTGCCCATATGTTACCACAATTACTCACAGACCTCAAATGTTCAATTTAAATTTCAATTCCCAAGAAAAGGGACAAGAGGGATTGCAATAACCACAGCACTGTTGCATTAATCTCCTGTGCAAGCAAAGTGATGCTCAGAATTCTACAACAAAAACTTTTACTATATATGGAGCAAGAAATCCCAGATGCCCGAGCTGGGGTCAGGAAAGATAGAGGTGCTAGGGATCATATTGCAAACATATTTGGATAATGGCATGCACCAAAGAATTTCAGAAGAAAATCCATCTGTGCTTTCTCAATCACAGCAAAGCTGTTGATTGTATAGATCATGAAAAACTATGGATTGCTCTTAAAAGAAATAGGTGTGCCACTTTTCATTGTCTTGATGTCCTGTATTTAGAACAAGAGTCTAACATCAGATCAGAATATGGAGAAAAACAGTGCTTTCCTATTGGTAAAGGGGTCAGGCAGGGCTGCATTTTATCACCCTATCTGTTTAACTTTTACATTAAACAGGATTACACTTGGAGGAAAGAAGTGTGAAAATTGGAGGAAGAAACACCAACTGTTTAAGATACGCAGATGACACATACTATGAGCAGAAAACAGTAATGACTTGAAATGATTATTGAAGAAAGTACAAAGGCAGGTTTACAGCTGAATGTTAAGAAAATAAAAATTATGACCACAGATTATTTGAATATCTTTAAGGTAGATAATGAAGACATTGAAACATTTAAAGATTTTCCATACCTTAGCTCAGTCATTAATTGGAATGGAGTCTGTAGTCAAGAAATCAGAAGATTAGGATTTGGAAGGGCAGTTGTGAAGGAACTAGACAAGATTCTTGAGTATAAAGATATATCAATGAATACTAAAGTTAGGATGGTCCATGCCATTGTATTTCCAATTTCTATGTATGGTTGTGAAAACTGGTAAGTAAAGCAAGCTGATAGGAACAAAATGGACTGATTTGAAATGTGGTGCTGGTGAAGAGTTCTACAGATACCACAGACTGCAAAAAAGACAAATCAATGGGTTGTAGAGCAAATCAAGCCTGAACAATCCCTAGAAGCTGAAACTTAGGCCCTTTCCACAGCTTACCTTTTTTCAGTGCTGGGGTACAGGGATCAAGTGAGCAGCCTCCAGCGAGAGGCTCTTGTGTCCCTGCTGTTTTAGCTCTGCATGAGCTGCTTGCTCCCAAGTAGGTAGCGCAAGAGCCCCACCTCTTCTTTCCTCAGTGCGCTGGGGCAGGAAGCACAACCACTGTGGCTCCAGAGGCTCTGCACACATGGCAAGTGCACGCGGGGCCCTGCAGCAATGTGAAATTGTGCACCATTTTCAGCTGAAAGCCAAAAATGAAAAAGTGTGCGAGCGGTGCCTGCCCTACCCTAGAGCGTTGCACAATTGTGAGTGCGTCATGCAGATTGTTCTTCACACTTGTGTGACACTCCAGGCACCCTTTTGCATGGCAAGTGCCTTAAAAGGGCCTTAAATTGAAATTGTTGCACTTTGAACATATTATGAGAAGACATGACTCACCAGAAAAGATAATAGTGCTTGCCAAGGTAGAAGGCAGTAGGAAAAGAGGAAGACTGTATTACAGATGAAAAGACTCAATCAAGGAAGCCATGGCCTTGAGTCTGCCTGATCTGAGCAGGACTCTTGACCATAGGGTGACTAAGAGGTCTTTTACTTATAGAGCTGTCATAAATCAAAGTGGACAGCAGTTGACTGCAACAAAACATGTTGAGTCACCAATTAAGAGTTTATCCAGTGGCTCTACAATAGTTGGGACTAACACAATGAGATTCTATCAGATTGTTTAAGATGCATTAAGAAGAGTATCCAGACCTATTTCTATACTTGTACATCTACACCAATCTCTCTGTCTTTATATTATCCTTTTTGACTAAAAATTGTAGCTTGGTTATTGGTGAGGAGAACATGAATGCTGTGTCAGTACCAGGCTATAAAGGATGAGTAAGAATCATACAGTCCTTCAGATGTGGATGGACTGCAACTCCCAGTATTCTTCACCATTGGTTACACTGGTTAGGGCTCCTGGATGTTGCAGACCAGCAACATCTGGAGGGCGACAAGATTCCCACCTCTGTCATACAGGGAGCCCTGCATGTTTGCCCTGCATAGCTTAGCAAGCAAAAGGAATGTTGTAGTACCTCTGATACTAAATGAGAGAAAGCAGTCCATAGTATTTTTTTTATTATTTATTTGTATCCCGCCTCTCCATATGGATTAAGGCGGTGAACAACTTACAAATAGCATGTACTGGCATTTAACCACTGCGCCACCAGGGCTCCTGGGCTTTGGCAGACCTTAGAACAGCATTTTTTTTTTTAACCTACAAAGGATGATTGGAAAGAGAAACAGCAGAACTGGAATATATCCCCAAACTCCAATCCACTGGCAATAGGTTGAACAGAGACAATGGTTTCCTGGTACACTACACATTATAAAAGTAGTTAACACTCCCGCCTCATGATGGCTCTCTTGTCCACAGCCACTAAATTGTTGAAAGAACACTTATCTGCCTTGGCAAGCATGCTATTGTGCAGAAGAACCCACTGAGAACCCTGGCAAAGATGGATAGATGGATACTTAATCCTCCACCCCATACAATGCAAGATTGTGGCCATTGGTTATCCAATGATAGATCATAAACAAGTTTTGCACCTCAGCCAATGTTAGAACTTGGGTTTCCTTAATTTCAGTGAAATATCCTGGGGCCCTTTCACATTTCAAAATTATGGCACTATGATTTAACACTTTAACATGGTTAACACGGTTGCATTTTGTGGAATTGCGCGGTTTGTAATTTGGTGAGGCAGTAGAGATCTCTGGCTGAAAATTTTAAGTACTTCCTCCCTAAACTGCAAATCTCAGTATTCCATGGAATAGAACCATGGAAGTTAAAAGGGAATCATATTGCTATAATTGTGCAGTGTGAATGAGCCTGTAGATAATGCATCAATTCTCAAACATCAGACTCAGAAGAGAAAATAAAACCCCAGGTATGTTGGTGTGTTTGTGCACTACAATGGGGCTTTTTTAAAAAGAATATTTTAAAGTGCATTGGTAAGAACTTCAGGAAGCCACTTTTGGACTGTGTATCCTAGAAGCCTGGGCTAGCATCACCATTGACCATGTTGGAGATAATGGGAGTTGGAGTCAAAAGTTCTGATTAGTATACACCTTAGCACACTGCAATTGGCTTTTTAAAAAGTATTTTAGCTCTGTTCTTGTTTTTTTAAAGCCAGTTTTGAGCACTGGCATAGAGCCAGGGGTTTTTGAAGAGCTCTTTTAATGTGAATTCACTCTCAGCACCAAGATTGAAAAACAGATTGCATGTTCAACATCATTTTAACTTTTTAAAAAATAGTGTCAAGATAGCAGTAAGAAGGCAATAATGGCTGCAAACACAAAACAAAGTCATGAAGGAAGGCTGATATTGTTGGTTATTTTTTTTTTCAACTGACAGCTTTTACATTGAAAATTGAGGACAAGAAAATTGGGTACCACAACAGCTGAATCAATGTACTGCAATGTACTATAGAAGTCAAAGCAACGAGCGTATTTTGAACTATGAGCCAAACTCCAAAAGATAAAACAGTGCCACTCCAGTATTGACTCCAGTACACATATGCCCTCTGTATTTGGGGGCTCACTTACACTAGAGAATTATAGTGCTATCATTCCACTTTAACTGCCATGGTTCTGTCCTACTGAATCCTGGAATTTTCAGTTTAGAGAGTGGCATTTAGAATTCTTTGCCAGAGAGCTCCAAAATACAAATCCCAGGATTCCATAGGATGTTGATAGTGAAGTTAAAGTGGAATAATAATACTACAGTTGTGCCTGTGGTCTATAACTCATTGCTATGGAGTGCCTTCAAGTAGTTTCTGACTTATGGCAACCCTAAGGTGAAACTATCATGGGGTGTCCTGGGGTTGAGAGTGTGTGATGTGCCCAAGGTCACCCAGTGAGCTTCCATGGCCAAGTGAGGAATCAAACCCTGGTCTCCAGAGACATACCGGTAGTTTAGTACTCAAACCACTATGCAATGCTGGCTGTCAGAGTATATCTACACTATACAATTATACTAGTTTGATGCCACTTTAACGGCCAAGGTTTAATCCTACCAAATTCTGGGATTTGTAGTTTGCCGAGGTAATTATAATTCCTTGCCAGATATCTCTAGTGCACTGCTCTGAACTATAGCAAAGTACCTCACCAAACTACAAATCCCATGATTTGTAAGGATGGACCCATGATAGTTATAATAGTTAAAGGGATATCAAAATGATATAACTGTCTATAGTACAGTACAGTATAGTATAGTATAGTATAGTATAGTATAGTATAGTATAGTATAGTATAGTACAGTATAGGATTGCCACTCTTCTGGTAATGGATCCTTATTGCAGGCACCATGTGCAATTGGAAAACGTAAATAAAATCCAACATGGCACATGCAAAATAAAATGCAAAAAAAATGCAATAAAAGCTTTCCTTTGGTCTCCAAGGTCATCGCCCAACACTACATCATGGTGGCTCTTCTATAACTCATACTCCAACAAAATGTTTGGTGCATGGGTTAGCAACTTGACATGCTCTAGATTTTGTTAGACCACTTTTGTTAGATCACTGGCTGTGCTTACCCATGCTGTTGAGAGAAGAAATCCAACAGCTTCTAGAGGGGTGCAAACAGCCCACCTCTGCCTTAGACTAAGGCCCTTTTCACATGTGGGGGGGCTGAAACGGGGCAGCGAACGCAGGGGAGGAGCTTACCTGCTTGCGTTTTGCTCCGTCCCTGCTCCGTCCCTGCGGGGAACGCGGTTCTGCCGCTTTACACACCGCCGAATTTCGGCGGCGTTCGGCGGCGCCCAAAATGGTGGCTGACGGCTTCCAGCAGCACTCCACCAATCAGGGCACTGTGCCAGCCGGAAGCCCACCCCCGGGCAGATCTGCAGAGACGCGCTACTGCACCTCTGCAGATTCTCACCGGGAGCTGCCACGGATTAGTGCGGGCGAGTTTCATAAAAACCACCTGGGAAGGTGGTTTTTAAAAAACTCACAGTGCCACCCCTGCAGCTGCGCTAGAGCGGTTGGAGGTGTGGCGCCTCACCTTTTCCAACCGCGCTAGCTCACCCCGTGGTGTGAACGACCTCTGTCTCCGGTCGTCGCACCGCGGGGTTTTACCCCTGTGTGAAAATGGCCTAAATTGTGTTAATCCTTTTAAAAGTGTCAACAGCAGCTTTGATGGCTCGGAATTAGGCCCCTGCTAGTGTTAGTAGGAGCTTCTCTCCTAAGTAGCTTTGAGAGGGACAACACTGAAAAAAGAGTTAGATTTAACTTTCATCCTCTCTCTCCTCAGGTCCAGCCTGATGGTCTTTCTTGCACATATGTGTATATGTGTGTGCATATTTGTACATAATGTACAATTCCTATTAATTTAAAATTAAGTTATACATTATTTTGCACACTAATTTCTACATAATTAACAAATACAGATTTTAATGTATCTATAAAGTTTGATTTGTCAGTTGCTGTGGGCAATTTGCATAATGCTTACTTTTGGTATCCAGAACAAACCTGTCAGATGTGCTGTTTTCTGTTTGTTTTTACATAGTAAAGCTACTAGCTTTACTATATAAAGCTATATAGTAAAGGATCTATATAGGATCCTTTAGGATCTATCTATAGGATCTATCTATGTCCTTGCAAGTACAACATCTTGCTAAACAGCCTTGCAAGATAGCATTTAAACTACCACCTTGGTATCAGTTCACTTGAATTTCAACAGCTACAGAAAGCAGAAGCCAAAACATATTATTAATTCATTTATGAACTCCTGTTTGCTAATCCCTCTAAGCAATATGTATTAGTGATTAACTGCATTTTCTGGAATCCAGAACAAACTTGTTAGAAATGCTGTTTGTTTACATACAAACAGACACATGTTATTAGCAAAATACTTTTGAATTCTTCACTTGCTCAAATATTGGCTGGCGTCCTGTTGAGCAGTTATTAGTCCGTAAGCTAGACATATGCCTTTGTAACTGTTTGGTATTCATGTTTAGCACCATGGCACTATGGCCAGAAGTGTAAATGCTCCCCCAAACCTGACTTAACAGCCAGAAGCTTCAGCAGCCAATGTAGGTCTGTTCTGCTGGTTGTTGGGGCAGATGTCCAGCCCCCTTCAGCCAGTGAGCTGTAGTGCAACCATTAGAAGCAGGGTCTTGGCCTGTCACAACTCCTTGTCCCACAACAGATCACTGGTGTGAGGGGGTTGGAAATGTCATCCAGCTGCATCCTGATCACCAGCAGAACAGACTCTATTACTCAGTGTGGTTACTGGCTGTTAAGGTGAGTTTGAGGAGCCAAGTCAGGGGATGATATATAGTTATCAATTCATAACTATGTCTGTGATGTAGGATCCTAGCCAATATGTTTTAAGTAATTAACTTATCCTTCTTGGATTTAGAACAAGCTTGTCAGAAGTTCTGTTTCTTTTCTTTTAAATCATCCGCACACACACACACTCCACAGAAGGAAGGTGGAAGTGAAAATACAGTCCTTCCTCTCCATTTGTGTGTTTGACCTTCATGAATTTGGTTATTCATGGGGTGCAAACTTGCTTTCTACCCATTCTCCTCTTCCCATACCTTTGCCTTTGCCAAAGTGTGTGTTCCTTCTTTCTCTACACCTAGGCAAAAGGCAAAAGAATGTGAGGGGGAAGCTCCATGCACAGAGAAGGAAGGTGTGTGTAAGCTTTCCCCTCATTCTTTTCCTCCCATTCCCTTGCCTTTTGCCCAGACATGGAGAAGGAAGGCAATGCTCCTGGGCAAAAGGCAAGGGAATGGGAGGAGAAGAATGGCATGGGGAGACACGTGTGCACTTTCTTCATGTGCAGGGCTGCCCCCCCATTCACTTGTCTTTTGTCCATGAGTATGGAAAGAAGGAAGGGGGAGAGTGGGAAGGGGGCATGCAAAAGGCAAGGGAATGGGAGGTGGGGCATTCTATTCTATGTGCCTTCACTGTGTGTCGGTCTGCCCCCTCCCATTCCCTTGCCTTTTGCCCTGGGGCAGAGAAGGAAGGCATGCACACCCAGACAAAAGGCAAGGCAATAGAAGGGGGGAGCCAAAGAAGGGGAAGGGACAGAGACCACTTACTTGGGCGGGGGGGATATTATTATTATTATTATTATTATTATTATTATTATTATTATTATTAACTTTCATGAGGTTTCTGTACCCAAACTCTCAAGCAGAGACCACTGTATTTGACAAACTCCTGCTTTCAATTGCTTTATTAATTCAATTTCAAATTTTATAGTATTTTTCCTGGGATTCAGGAGGTAACTGAAAACTATGCTGTCAGTCACATTTTTCAATTATTACACAAAGACAGGCACACACATATTTTAAAGAGGGTATTTGGTGTAATCAGTATCATGTGTGCTCTGAAAGAGGAATCAGAGCAAGATTGGATCAGTAGGCTGTTGTATCAGTCAATGCTTATGCCACAGCCAGGTCTGTAGTCTAGTAGGGTTACAAAATCCCATATGCACCGTAGGTGCATATTCACCAAACTGCTATTCATGATGATCTTTGTTTAATCGGACAAAAACTGCACCACAGATTTCAAAGATGGAAGGGAGGGGGACTGAAATAACTTTAGAAGAGCCTTCAGTTGGAATGGAAGTCCTATGCCAGTGTAAAAACAGCTGTGCCGGTGCCAGCGATTTCTCAAAGGTTGTTTAAACATGATCTCCAGTGAAGCCAATCACTCTGCAAGCACACACAAACCAAGATCCTATACCATCTCCTGTAGTGTAAATATCCGCCAGCAGTTATGCTAAGCTAGCACTACAATATCCCTACATTGTGAAAGGTGCAATCCCTATTGAATAGCATCTTAGTACAATATGTGAGAAATGGTGAATGTCACTTCATTACAAAATGTACAGTGTACAGAGGCAGTTCACAATGTTCAATGATACACTATTCTAAGTGCATTCTTGCACACCTGCAATGGTTCTGCCTATGGAACTCTTCTACCATCACCATCAGCTGGATATTTCCATTCCACATTGTCCAAAGAAGTAACTCCAAATCTGCAGCACAACGTATACCTGTGCATCCCACAAACAGAGTTCTGGTCACAGAACCCTCTTTCACACTTTTGATGTGGTGGGCAGGAAGAGTTTTGAGCATCAAGCAATAGATAAGCTCAAAATAATGGAACCTATTGCACCAGGAATGGTGTGATGCTGGGATCCAACATTACTATGCTGGTGTATATTTATCCTACTTTAAAAATGTATTGAAATTGGACCTTTATTTGCTCATAATGAACATTCCTACAGGCATTTGAATGTAGAACGTATTTATAAGTTACTGGTATTCTTTTTTTTTCCGCTCTGAGACATTGCATGCTATTTCTGAGGATTAAGGAAGATGTTGATAATTCAAATTCACTTTCAGTTTCATGGTTATTAGGGATTTACATGTTTCAATGCTTTTCAAAGATGAGAGCAGAGCATTTTATTCATTTATTTAGAAGAAAAATATCCAGGTTTATTTGTAATTTTTTCACCATTTAACCTAAATAGCAGTTTGCAGCAACTAATCTACTTAATAGAAATTAGAGTTGAGGACAAGGCCATTCATAAGTTAAAATGTCTCATGACCCCAGGGGATTTATAAGGTAGTGGCATATAATTGCTCCTGGCTTACTACTGTGCTGTCTCAGACTGTTTCTGAACACGGATGTTAAAAAACAAAAAGATTCAGATAAGGAAGTATAATGCTTTCAAAAAAAAAAAGTGGATATCATGGTTTGAGGGCAGCTGCCATTTTGTGGAAAGAAATGCTGGCTACCCAGAAACATCAAACTATTACAATGTATTCTGCACAAAACACACTTTTCTGTATGGAACACTGGCTAGTTTCATGCTAATGAGTTGCAATGGTGCAAGACCAACTTATACCAACAAAACCTACTTTTTATTGTGGACGTCAGAATTTTGTTCGAACTGCACAATGACCAAAATCCCCCTAGCCCCCCTTTTCAGGGTGTCTCCCCCCACCCTGAATGCCATTTCTATGTTTGTGGAGAACGGGGGAGCAGCAAAGTCACAACCAGTTACTTTCCTTTGGCTAGATGCGCAGCAATAATGTCACTCTTAGGAGGTCTCTGAGGATGCCTGTTACAGTGTGTCCAGCTAAAGGAAAAGAGCTGGATGGGTCTTTCCTGGTCTCCCAGCCCTTCACTGATATAGAAATTGCTCTCGGGGCTGATATACTTTGGAGGAGTGAGTTTGGAGGAAGTTGCTGCAGCAAAGAGAATGAATGCTATTTTAACCTGCATTAATAGAAGGATAGTTTCCAAGTCAAGAGAATTAATAGTCCCATCATCTGGAGAACTGGGTGCCTCATTTTAGGAGGACATCCCATTTTTAGGAAGGATTCTGAGTGCCTTATTTTAAAAATGATATAGGTTGGAGGACATTCAGAGAAGGGCAACACGGACGATAAGAGGTATGGATAACAAACCATATGAAGAAAGGTTGAAATTGCTCAGCTTGTTCAGGTTGGTAAAAAGACTGAAGGGCAACATAATTATACTCTTTAAACATTTTAAGGGCTGTCACAAAGAAGATGGGCAGGCCTGTTCTCTGCTGCCCCAGAGCGTAAGATCAGATCTAATGGTTTTAAGTAACAGGATAACAGGTTTTGATTGAACTTGAGAAGGAGCTTCTTGGCAGTAAGAGCAGTCCAGCAATGGAACCAATTACCTAGAGAGGTAGGGGGGTCATCTTCTGTGGATGTCTTCAGAAAGAGACTGGACAGCTACGCACTCGGGTTGCTTTAGCTAGAGATCCTTCACAGAGCAGGATGTAGGACTTGATGCCTCATGAGACCCCTTCCAGCTCTATGATTTTGTGGAGGATTAGTGTAGCTACATGCTGGAGGTACATTTCCTGATGCAGGAACTCAGACACTTTTTTTGTCTGTGTGCATAGATTTTTACTGATTGATTGATTGAATTATTTTTTTTGCAGACCAGAAATACAAAGAATATTGTGGTAGTTGACTACTTTTAAGTGTGCATCTCAATGTGTTGAAAATGTGCACGTTTTTTTAAAAAAAACACTGCAGCTTCGCAATCATCTTTCCAATATCCTCTAGGTTGTAGCCTCCCCTCATACTAATTTTGGAAGGATAAATCAAGAAGTAAGTATTGATTTTAAAGTCCAATTCAAAATGACCAGCACCTCTAGCTGGAATTAAAAGTTATGTTCATTTCCTTTTCATCCGTACAATAGTTGAGAGCCAAAAGCAGGTTGATTGTATCGATCTCGCCAATACAGTCTTCTTGGCTGCCAGGACCATGTGTGCACAGCTTTAAAAAATAACCCTGCTCTCAGAAAGTAGTACAGCATGATTAACTGCAATATTTAATTCCAGCTGACTGGCAAGTATGTATTGACAAAGTGCAGGTGATGGGATTATCTTGCTGGCATCTGTCTATCACGGTAAGATGGGTTTATTTATTTTAGTAATGCATGGTGTGCTGATAAATCTAACAATAAACTGCACATTCAAAGGGTGAATTAAAAGGCTGTCAGTTTTACTTAGTCTCTTTGATTTATTTGATCCCCTAAGTGAAGGCCTCTTTTGCTACAATCTATGTGGGTGACCGTAAGGTCATCTGTGGAACTGCAGCAGAGACTAAAGGCCTATGAGTTAAGTCCTAAGCCTCCTTCTATAGTTTTCTGCTGCAACACCTTAACTTTCTCCCCAGTCTTGCCTGCTAAACATTCCATTCATTGGCGGGCTACACCCTACATATGCATTGGCTGGCATCTTGTTAGTCTCATTCATTCAACATACCTATTTCAGTTGGGTAGACTAAAATTTGCCAACTCTGAGCAGCCCATTTTTCCAGCATCTTCTTGAAATTATGCTGGTTTAGTCTGCCGTGAGAGAGAGAGAGAGAGAGAGAGGCCATTTCCCCACTATACTGCTATGATGCTATTATTCCACTTTCAACATACTATGGAATCCTGATGTTAGCAGTTGAGAGAGAGGCATTTAGAATTCCCATCCAGAGAGATCTTGGGCCTCAGTAAACAACAAACCCCAGAATTCCACAGGATGTTGAAAGTGGAATAATAGCACTATAACAATGCAGTGCAGAAAAGGTCTAAGACTCCAGGATACCAGGATGATCTTGGGCAATTCATACTGTCTCAGCTTAGACAAAGGGTCTGGCAAACCACCTCTGAATAAATCTTTCCAAGAAAAAAAAAAACCCACAACAATATGGTCATGACAAGTTAGAATTGACATGAAGACACATAAAAACAGTGACAAAACAACAGTGGTGTATGAATAAGTTTCCTGGCCTGTGTTCTGACAGTCATGCTGTGCTTTGAACTGTTGTTTTGTTTCTCTCTTTCTAGGATATGTTGATTGGTAAATTGGGCTCATTCTAATTCTTTGAAGGGATGGAGAGGTGAACTGAAACTGGTAACCAAATAAATGAAGGCAAATGAACAAAAAAATTTCAAATATTGCCACCACCGCCCCAAAACTGCAGAAGAGAATAAATTGTTAAAACAAAGCAGCTCCATTGAAATTTATCCAATCTGTTTAATATATTCATATTGAATATGCATGAACTTATATATAAAAACTGTTATAGATATGGGCACACTCAGAAATATTGCTGTATTGCATCAAGTAAAAGAATGGCCATATTTTGTTTTAACATGTTTCATAAATAATCAGCATTTATGGTGAGCTGCTGCTGATATTCCTGGAGTTATCTGAAACTGCTTGCTTAATGGCTTTGGATAGCTTAAAAAATGTCTTTAGTGAGCAATAGTAACTAGTGATTACTGAACTGAGTCATCACTCTGATGGGGGGTTTCTATAACAGTGGGGAAGGGACTTATTTCTGGGTCGAACGCCAAATTTTAAAGGAGCTATCCAAATTTCTGAACCCTAGCCCCCAAAACAGGCCCTGAAGAGCACTTTTGCAGTTCAAATTTTCTATCATTAGTCTACAGAAATGTTCTTCAATTTGGCTGTGGTTTCCTGGGCCAAAAATTGGAATGAATCTTTGCCTGCCATTTTTGTAATCTTGTGTTCTTTGTGTAAATACCTTCAACACTGTGTGCCATTCAGTGAACTTCACTCAGATTTACATATGGGGAGTCACTGAATCCTTCACTGTCTGCATTACTTATCCTTGAGATATATTTCACTCCATTTGTTTATATTATAACTATCTGATTCTTTAATCATCCATTCTTAGGGCTTTTCTGCACTTTGGGGGGAAAACGGGGCAGTCCGTTACTCACCAGACTGGTACGCTCCCCCCTGATGATCCACGTTGATCTGGAGCAGTGCGTGCTCGCGCTACACACTCTCCGGGGATGAAAATGGAGGCTTCTGGTTGGTGGAGGCTCTCCACCATCCGGAGAAGCTCGCCAGCCGGAAGCCCACCCCAGAAGATCTGTAGCCTCGCACTGGTACGAGCCTGCAGATCTACACATTAGTGTAGTGACAGACTGGGGCGCGCCAGGCTATTGAAAGTCCTCTTTTAATTGGTCTTTCAATAGCACGGGGAACCACCAGTCTGGTCATTCCGGAGAGGGCTGAAGTCCGGACATACATTAAGTAGTTCGGACCCAGTTCGCCCCCAAGTGCAAATGTCCTTGCTGGAGGACACGCTACCCCGTTTTAAAAATAAAATGCAGAAAAGGCCTTAGTCTTGATACATGGTGTTTATATACATTATGGGTTCCCTGCTCTTGTCTTTGTTCTTGCACAGCAACATGAGGTGAGCACTGAGACAACTGACAGAATCATCTGTTGGTAAAACCTGCTTAAATACTGGGCTGCTGGCCTTTCCCCCAGCCAGAATCAGCAGATGAAGCATGTGTCCACCCACCAACTTTTTCTGTCATCTCAGTCAGGGATACCCTGAACTCAAACACTGTTTCATGCCCAAACCCATCACTAGATGGTTCTGGGAGAAGCAATCTTATGATCAGTGTATTCCACTGTTGTTGAATAGGAATGTGAAAATCCCTGTCTGATTCCATTGAGTTTTTCTAATTTTTCTCCCCATCTTTACTTTATACCAGATCATTTGACTTCTTGTTTTTGTCCTATACTGAAATCCACACATTTCTCCAAATCTGTGCATTGATTCTAGTAATTTCCATAATTTCCATAATTTGTTCCATTGACTAAAGCATGTTTCTGTGCATTTTTCCCAATTAAACACATTTTAGCTGTTTCTGCTATAAATTTTGCTAGAAACATTATGTATATTTCATTTTTCACAAGCAAGCCTTGCAAACACATGAATGCATCATGCATTGAGGGGCATTGTGCACATTTTCTCATAATCAGTGACAGGGAGTCCAAAAACATTACTTTATCCATGACAATGAGTCCAACAAAAAATCTTTCTATCCCTAATGTTCACCCTACATGTCATCACCCAAGAGGCTTAGAGATGTGCATAGGCACCTCCATTTTAGATTAGGTAGGTTTGGTTGATGGATAATGACAGAGTTGGGATCTGAATTTCTTCTAATTGAAAACTATCAATTTATAACAGAAGATTATGAAGCTATTTTTGACCGTTAGCATGGCTTAAAGGCATCCTTTTCAAAATTTGCAGAGTCAGGAACACTCACAAATTTTTTCATCCTTGTATGAAAAAAGATGTCTAGATACTGCAACTTGCATGGTCAAGAAAATGTTCCACTCTCTGCCATTTTTTTGAGGGGGGAGGTGAAATATTGGACTTGTCATAATGGTTTGAGCATTGGACTACAACTCTGGAGAGCAAGGTTCAAATCCCCACTTGGCCATGGAAACCCACTGGGTGACCTTGAACAATTCATAGATTATTTCTGCACTAGCCTGTTATAGCGCTATGATTCCACTTGCAACTTCCTATGGAAACCTGGGGTTTGCAGTTTCGGGAGGGGCCATCTGGATGTTGAAAGTGGAATCATAGCACTATAATAGGCTAATACAGAAATGGCTCTATAGTCTCTCAGGCTCAGAGAAAGGCAAGAAAAAAAAACCCTTTGACCACATCTTGTCAAGAAACCCCCACGATAGGTTCACCTTAGTGTCCTCCTAAATCAGAAATGACTTGAAGGCACAAAATAACAACAAACTTTTTTTGCTACAAACTCTATTTTTATAAAAACATAGTGAGGTTGCCTTTTTTTTTTGTTCAAAAACATTTTTGTGCAAAAGCAAGATTTTCTTCCAATTTTTCTCTGCATTTTGTGTAAAAGTGTTGAAAAATACGCAAAAACTCTCACAAGCCTGCCAGTGAAGAGAAAATCTCAAATTCTTTATGCCTGCATATATGGAAGAAAGAAGATTTACATCCATAGTCAGAGTGTCTATATCTTTAATGAACAGGAAAGAAAGCAATTATTTTAATTGTTCTGTGGTATATCTTAACAGAACTATAAAAGCTAAGATCAGAAATATTTTCAGTTCCCTTTCAAAACATGTCTCAATGACTTTTCTATGTGTTATTTTCCATCATTTTTTTTTCTGAATTAATTAAATGAGGTGTTCTCTTTTGAATGATTATGTTATAGAATTACTCTTAGAAGTTGGAAATAATATCTTCAGTAACGCTAAATATGACAGCCAGTGTGGTATAGAGGTTCGAGTGCTAAACCAGGAGACCAGGGTTGGAATCCCTGCTCAACCATGGAAACTCACTGGGTGACTTTGGGGAAATCACACACTCTCAGCCTCAGGGGAGAGTAAGAGCAAGCCTCTACTGAATAAATTCTTCCAAGAAAACCCCTAAGGTCACTGTGAGCCAGAAATGACTTGAAGGCACACAACAACAACAACAACAACAAGCCCTAAACAAATTACTACTACTACCAGTATTAAGGAACTACCTTAGTACCACTGGTAGAGGAAGATGTAATGAGGTTACTCCTCCACTGATGCCTTTCTATATTAGTGCTGGCAAGCCAAGGAAGGTGCAAAATTATGAGAAGATGGAGAGGAAATGGAGAGGAAAAGAAAACAGACAGAACCTACATCCACCACACAGTGATGGGTTAAATTCCAAAACACCACAGAAAGATATTTTTTTAAATGAGAATGAGAATGAGGCAGGGGGAAAAAACCACAATTGAAGGGAAAGAAAACTTCCAAAAGACAGATTTTGGCACAACACTAGCTAACACTGGATGCAATGATGACTGATTGTGTTTATGATGCTATTCGTCTCCTGTTGATGATATGTGGGCCTTGAAAAAAAGAACTTTTCTCTCTTGGAATTATTTCAGTGCTTTTCAAACTGTGTTCCAAAGAACCTTGATGTTGTCTGGAAAATTCTAATGGGTACATCAGAACCTTAACAATAATGCAGTCCAACTTTCTTGAAAGGAAATTTGTCCCACACCCTGAAATGTGTTGGCAAAGGATAAGGGTCACTGGCCGCATTCCAAGCTACAGGGTATGAGATACGGTAATAGCGGTATCTAGCCAGTACTTTCTATGTACTCCAAAAAATACTATAGTGAGCACCCTCTGCATACATTCTGTGGTTGATATATTAGTGTAGAAATGATCATGTACATGTAGGATGTTTAGAAAACAAGACGTCAATATGATTTTCTTAATAACTATAAGATTATTGTGTCTTCCAGGCTGTGAGTTCCATTGTGTTATATAAGGACAGCATATCCAGGATTTGGCTTTATGAAATGACTAAGCATTAAAAACACAGAAGATCCACAACCCTATTACAGCTATCACTGTCATTAGAAAGTATGAGGTGACTGCCTCAAATGAGAGATTTTGGAAGAGGGGTCAGCAATAAACAGGTTTGTGCATCCTCCATCTGACACCCTTTAGGTATTTAAAGATGGCTTATCATAACACCTCTCAGTTTTCTGTCCTGCAGACCAAACATGCCCACCTCCTGTTCCTGATAGGACTTAGTTACCAGATCTTCTGCCATCTTGGTCTCCCTCGTAACTTGTCAATATCTTTCTAGAACTATAGTGCCCAGAAATGGTGAAGTGAGAAAAATAAAGTGGCACTATTGCTTCCCTAGATTTGGAAATTATGCTCCTGTCAATGCAGCCTAAAATTTTGTTGGTTGAATGAGATAATTTGTCTTCATCAGCAAAGCCTTTTTCCTATAGAAAGGTGGTTCTTATCCTAGGATCTGTGAAGCCTTGCTTCTGGACAGCAACAGCAGTGGCAGCAACAGGGATGTGGTAGCAGAGGGTGAGGGTGTCAGGCAAGTTACATTCTCTCAGCCTCAGAGAAAGGCAAAGGCAGCAAATCATTCCATGAAAACCCTCAAGATGGGTTCACCTTAGGGTTGCCATGACTCAGTTTTCAAAGGGGAGAGATGTGATGGCTACAAATAACCTCCCCCTGTTGATGGCACTTTGTTGTTGTGTGCCTTCAAGTCACTTATGGCAATCCTAGGGTGAACTTATCACAGGATGTTCTTTAGCTAGATTTCTTCAGGGGGAGTTGTCTTTGCTTTCCTCTAAGGCTGAGAGAATGTTATTTGCCCAAGGTAATCAAGATACTAGTACTGAGTGAGGATTTGAATCCTGGTCTCCAAAAAGGTTAAGTATCACTGCTTTATGATGCTCATTGACCATTAAAAATGTTGTGATACTGTGGGCATAGTCATGGATTTGAGAGGCTACCAAATCTACTGAGCTTTACCTTCCCATGTTTTTATGCCCAGTTTGAACAGAACTCTTCGTAGAGCCAGATGGATACCCAGATGGGCTTTTCTGCTTCTGATAAGGAGATATAATAATGACGATGGCAATACTTCCTTACCTCAAAGGCATATCATGCAGCAAAGCATAATTAGTATTTATCAAATATTCAAAAAAAGAAAACTCTTTCATAGGAGGGAACTTGAATCACAATCAGCAAATAAACATCATTCAATTAGGATGCTAAGATGACAAAAAGAAAAAAGAAAAGGGAAAGGAATGTTTACTGACTGTCAACTTTAAAATACTAAACTGTGATTCTATCAAATTACTTTGTGGTATAATTGATGCTTCTTCCTATTACGTTCACACCAACTTCTACCAGTTTGCATGCCAAGCTGTCACAGTGCTATTAAAAAAGATAAGAAACTGTTTATCATTAAGGCATTTCAATTCTTTGACAGAGACGGCCAACTTTGGCAGTATCAGAGGCAGAAGGCAGATTGCCCTTAACACAATCGTGGCCCTACTCATCCTTTCAAAGAAATAAAGCTTCCTTTTCCAGCTGTAGGGGAGAGTAATACTCATTCACATAGAAGTAAATGGGTAAACTCAGGCGTTCCCTTGGGGTAAGACATAAAATTTGCCTACAGTATTCTCCAGGACTTAAGGATTAAGTCAGGTAGTTACCAACACAGAGGGCCAGAGTGGTGCTGTGGTTAGACTGAGGCCATTTTTGCAGGATGTTGTTGTCTCAGCATGGGGACAGGAGAGGAGTGGGACTGTGATGATGCTTCTGCATTATGTCATTCTGGTCCCATCCTTCTCCTGTCCCCAGGTGGTGCGATCATGGATTAAACCATGGATGGGTTTTCCCCATCAATGACACATGATCATGCCGCCACCCCGCACTTACCTGGCCTGCAGATGACCCGGAAGTGCAGAGGAGGTGCTTCCTGCCCCAGCAGAGCCTGGGAAAGTACCTGCCTGCACTGGAGAAGGAAGAGGCATGTCCATCGTGCTTCCTTTGGCAGGAAGCTGGTCTGGTGTGGAGGGGAGAGCTCCTGTTATGCTCCCTTCCCGGCAGAGGCACTGCCAGGATTGCCACTGGACCACAACAGGACAAGGTAGGGTGTGGAAAAGACCTAAGTTTGTGGTAGACCAGGGTTTGAATCCTGCTCAGTCATCAAAACCCACTGGGTGGCTTTGGACAAATTATACTCCCTCAGATTCAGAGGAAGGCAATGGCAATACCCTTCTGAATTAATTGTGCCACGAAAACCTCATGATAGGTTTGTCATAGGGTTACCATAAGTAGTCAGAAATGACTTGAAGGTATACGTCGTTGTCATCATCACCATCATCATCATCATCATCAGCAGCAGCAGCAGCAGCAGCAGCAGCAGCGCCCTGAGCTGGGATCTGTTCTGCAGATATACTAAAGTATGTTGGAAGTACGAAAGAGTAAACAAGATCATTTGGCAGTATATTTGCACCCACTTAGAAGGTTCTAGGTAAGGACTTCAACTGATTTGGAACTGTAACCCTGTAAAGGTGTTCAGACTTCTTGGAGGAGAGGACATTGTGAGGGGAATGGACAGCACATCTCTGTTCTCCTTATAACTCCAGAGCCATCTTCTGCATGCTATATACTGCTGGTTGATTTAAGTCTGGGGCTGCTTGCTACTCTTGAGATAAGAGGCGCTGGTTCTAGAAAATAGGCAAGGGAAAGTATTTCTCCTTCCTTTCTTTTTTATATTATCATGAGTATCCTACGCAGTTACTTCTGTCTAATAGCTACAGGTTCGTCTCTGACCTTCTGTGCCCTGGTAGCAAAAATAAGCAAATTATTCTAATATCCTGGTGCTCTTCTAGGTTATTCACTAGTAGCTGTAGGGACTTGCACTGTCTATTTCCCTCTCTCCTCTGATCTCTATTTTCCTTCCTACTCTTACTTCAGATCTCTTTTTTCCCATTGCCCAGGAAATGTTTGTGGTTTCCACAGAAAACAAAATAAAAAACAAACAGTAAATAAAATGAATATCTCATTTTATCACTAACTGGGCAGAACCACTATACACACCCCTAACTCCATCCTCAAAACAGCCATGAAGAAGTTGTTGGAGTTCCATGTGAACTGGAAAACTACATCTCCAGACAATAACCTGACTCATTCTACATGTTACTTCTGCCCAGGTCTACCCGGTGATAGCACTCGATATCATTTTTGATATCAAAATCATTCAGCCTTCCTCTGCCACCCCACTCCACGTGTTTGCGAGGCCTCTGGACAAGCACGTACACAGGCACGACCAGTAAGTGTTGGACATTCCATTCTCCACCTAGGCAGGCCAGACAGAGCCACTCCGTTGCTTCAGGGACCTCTCCTACAAACACCTTTTTGCTTAAGCGTGACACTAACAAAGGCGCCCGGCTCTGAGCCGACAGTCTTACAAAGCCAAGCTAAGCACCTTGCATTTGTACACTGGCTACACTATTGTTGATTCAGCGCTAAGCCAATCATGTTAAACTTGACCTTTTCCAAAGCTTTGTCCCACTCCAAACTCGCATTGTTCTCACCGAGTAAGGCATGGCCTGCAGTCACAATTCACCCTATATAACCCCCCCGATTCCAAGATCACCTCGTATCGCTCCCGAGTTCCATCCAGCCTTGCTGCCACTGTGTCTGGAGAGCCGTCCCCTCAGTCCTATGTACTGAGACTCCATATCCACGAACTCAATCTTCAAACTTCTTCAGGACTACAACAAAGGTGTCGTATCACCCATTTCCCCAAAAAATCCCTATTTCCAATTCTCCCGTTAGCTGTGTGATTGTGGTGTCTTTTCTGTTTGTTTGCCTTTCAATAAAACATTGTTTTTGCTATTTTAAAACTGTCTGACTGCTTGACTGACCTGACCCCGTAGACGCTGGGTTGCAAGATCCCTGCTAAGTTACCCTGCCTCTCGCTAACTGTAGTGAGTGCTCCAGCTAATTTCCCCCCAAAGTAGTGTTTGTGTTTTGGTTATTTGGGCACCCCTCCCGGGACCCCCAGAGAACAGGGTAACATACATTTTATTTTTTCTACGTTCTCAACATTGGAATTTTCCATGTGTTTCTTTGAGCCAGTTAATGTTCCTGTTTACATCTTTTTTACATATATTTTACAAACATCTAACCTTCTACCTGTAAAGCAGTTTCCTGATTGTGGAGGAACCTCTCCGTCGTATTTAGCTGAGTGGTCCTGGTTGGATTTCACAGAAAGACACTCAGCCATACAACTTTGCTATTAGAGGGAATGATGGACATCATGTTTTGGAGTTTCTTAGGTGAATGCATAATTTGGAAACTTTATTTTCTGAACTACAACTCCCAGGACTCCCCAGCCAGTTTATCCACTGGATGGGGGAATCTGGGAGTTATAGTTTTTTAAAAAAAATGACCTTCATGAGCTTTGGGTGAGTAAAGTTATGCCATACCAAGCAAGCAATAGCATTTTGGCACCTCTAACTGTGCACACTTGAAAACTGGTGCTGATTTGCTGTCCTCTGTTCATGAAGAATAGCTAGCAGCATCTTGAAAATGACTCAGTAATAAATCATAAAGCATCCACATGAAGTCTGGGGGAAAAAAAAAACTAGGCACGCTTAAGTGGTGGGGAATTTGTATCTTAACTGATAGTTCAGTAGTTAAGTGATACAGTATTAGAATGAAAAGATAAGAAAGGGAGCAAGGTTCAGCAAAAATTAAAATTAAAATATGAGAAGATTTAATATTGACGTGGACAAAAGTGAAATAAAATAAATACCACCCTTCATATCAATCCAGTCCTTATATTCAGAATAATTATCTGTAGAGCTAGAACTTATACTGATCTCTTAAACTGATTGCAGACAGAGAAAATGTATGCATTTTTTTTTTCATTTTAGAAAGACAAAATGAGAGGCATGCAATTTGGATGCCCTTTTCTGTCAGACATTATTCCTCAGCTGTGCTAGATTGCATAACAGCTTTTGATATTTTCAGATGATACAGAAATCTTGAAATCCTTTTGGAAATACAGATTAATGACAACATGTTCCAGCAAAAAGTAAAGGGTAATCCACGTGGATTTTTCCATATAATTGACAATGTTGGATAGACAGAAAGTGAGGAGAAAGAGAACAAAGTGGGGGAAAAGAGAGCTGGGGAAAAAAACAACAGGAGCTACAGGAAAGAGGAGGAAATCTAATGTGCCCTAGAAAAGGGACTCAAAAATGTGTGTCTTCCATTTGGCCCTTTCCCCTTCTGTGCCTAAGAAGCTGTAGAGGGCTTGTTGCAGCAATAATACACAAACTCAGGGCCAGCCCTATCATTAGGCAGAATGGGGATGGAAAGAATATTTTAAAATATTGGAGAAATGGCTAAAAAAATGTGTTCCTTGGATACTAGCAAATGGTAATAAGGGAAATCCTAGATGAATAACAATATTCACAGTTTAGGACTGACCGAAAAAGGAATTTAGTATTTTTGTGCAGAAAGCATCATCTTCTGTGTAAGAAATAACATTTCTGCACAGAAAACAAGCACAGCAGATATCACCTGTGCAAAAAAAAAAAAAAGCCCTTTTTTGCACAGAAAATGGCACTTTCTGCATAGAAAATATTGCTTTCTGTGAAAGAGAGCTGTTTTCTGAACAGAAAGTTTCATTTTCTGTGCAAAAGAAAAAAAAATCATTCTTTTCACACAGAAGAAGTCCTGAAAGGTGAATAGTGTTTGAAAACTGTGTTATTTCAGTGACTTTCTCCCAAACAGGAGAAAACTGGAGGGGAAAAAAAACATTAGTTCTTTCTTGTGAGAATGGAATTTGCAAAGACTTACATCCCTAAGGCAAAGTGAGGCAGTAATCCTGGGGTGCTATGAGACTAGAGCAAATTCTTTAATTGAATTTGAATACTCTTCTTCTTCTTCTTTTTTTTAAAGCCTGGAGACTGGGTTGTGGGATCACCTGTCTGATGCACCAAAATAACTTGTTTGGTATGCCCCTTGATTTTGGCGTAATAGGTTTCATTCACTGCTCCTCCTCAAGGAAGCAAAAGCTCTCAGGGTGACCCTGCACACAAACTTCTGTCAGAGCAGTTGGTCTGAAAAAGATATGATCAGTGTCTTAGTTTGACCACTGAATGGATGGTTTAGGATGAAGATTTTAATCAGAGGGCCTTTCCACACTACACTGTTATGGTGCTATTATTCCAGTTTCAACATCCTGTGGAATTCTGGGGTTTGTAGTTTACTGAGGCCAAAGAGTTCTCTGGCTGAGAATTCCAAATGCCCCTCCCTAAACTGCAAACCCCAGGATTCCATAGAATATTGAAAGTGGAATAATAGCACTATAATAGTGTAGGGCAGAAAGGCCCAGAATAAATTTTCATTGGCTAGTTGTCAACCATAAACCACCTTTGTGTCCTTGATGGGGTGAAACCTGGTCAAACACAATAAATCAAACCCCTGCACTACTTCGTAGGCTCTCATATGGAGAATCTTCCCAATAGAGTAGTAGGGAGTGAGCAGAATGAGCAAGACTGACTTGTTATCTACATTTCATTGAGAATTAGGTAAAGTTGCAGCTTATTGATAATTAAGTTCACCAAATGCACTACTACAGATGCTGTAATTGAGTGGAATTATTCACAATGGTCCCATTTACTGATTTTTTAAAAGAGAAGGAATTTCCCTGCTGTAATCAAATGCTGCAGAGATCTTCAGGAGAGAATTCAAAATGTCCCATCTGATGAACCTGGAAACTCTGATTTGTCCATAGGAGCTCCCATGGCAGTTTTTCTACTCCTTTTTACAAATGAGACAATCCATGTGCAAATTATTTTCCACATGCTTATACCATCCCTCTGCTGAACTAGGGAGATGGGGGTTCTACATGTGCAAAGAACAATATGTGTAGAGAAGTGCCTTTGGTGGATCTCTGGACTCTGTTTGCTCCCTAGCAAAAAGCTTTAAGGCAGTCGTGAGGAGGAGGAGGAGGAGGAGGAGGAAAAGAAGAAGAAGAAGAAGAAGAAGAAGGAGGAGGAGGAGGAGGAGGAGGAGGAAAAGGAAAGGGGAGGAGGAGGAAATTACTATTTGATACTTTCAAAGTATCATACCTACTGATGCCACATATTCATGGGATTAAAACTGCTGGCACTACTCTTGTTACTACTGTAAGTAATAATGGTACTACTACTATTCTGTTATTGTTACTATTAGTTGTTATAGTAGTAGTAGTAGTAGTTATTCCTCTTCTTCTTCCGCTTGTTACTACTTAGTAACTACTACCACCTAGGAATATTAAGAATATCCCAAAATTTACTCATTTGTGATGATGTACTGAGAAACCCTGTCGATGACCCCTGTGAGATTTCTCACCTCCTGCATGGCAGTAAAACATCAGGCCCTTTGTATTTTGTCAAAGTTTCTGCAGTTTGCCCAGGATGGCTCTGCAAAATTAGTTTCTTTTCCTTTTGTGGAGCACAGTACATACATGGCAAGCACAGAAAGACATAGTGATTGTATATACAAGTTATCTATTCATTCCTTATACTTTAAAAAGGTCCATGCAACAGGCAGCAGCAACGGTAGCCCATGAAAAATAGTTTGAGGAAAAAATGTGCTAAATGTATAGGAACAATTTGTACCAAACAATACAAAATCTCTGCAAGTGCTAACAAAACTTTCATCATCTTACAAGTTCATGGGAAAAAATAAGGTTCTTCTTTCTGGATGTATGAGAACAAGACAAACCAGCATATATATCTCAATTATTACTATTACACTACTGATAGTAGAAATGGTAGTAGTAGTGTCATTCCTTTGAACCGTAACTATATCATATGCTCAACTTCCTGTGATAAGGAAAGGAGACTCAATAATTGTCATGCACTTCACATCTTCTCCACCCTGCCAATTCATCAGTCTCTCATAAATCTTACTCCAGTGTGTCCTTAGAAGAGATCTGTAGAAACTTGATTATTCCTTAGTATAAATCTCAATCCCTGCTTTAAATACTTGGGCGAAGGGAAATCTATATTCTTTCAGTCACGAGAAACTTCATTAACACATGCAAAAAGATAAACTTATGCAGCCTTTTCTAATTTATACAATCCTGATCTGTTTTTTTCTGGTCCAAAATTTGTCAGTGGGTTTACAGACATATACAAAGTGCAGAATTCTAACACTTTACTCCTTCTCCCTTTGTCCTGCTTCATGATGAGAAATAATTGCATAGTTCACAGTACAGGTCAGGAAAAATCAGCTGCAGAAATCTGAAAAATCTAATCAGCAAACAAATCAGCCTCAATACGTGAAGGAGCACCTATCCCTATACATTTCACCAAAGGATTAAGGTCTGCCAAGAAGGGACATCCTCTGAGAATGTAGGGGGAGGCCTTCTCCACTGTGGAACTGTAGGGGCATAATAATTAGGAAATAATTAATCAATCGCTTAAGAGCAGGCACATTGAATTAGGAAAAAGAGCAACGGGGCCAGGCAAAACAAAAAGAATGATTATGCTTGCAGCTGGATGCAGATCCCAGGAAAATCAGCTTGTAGAATGTAGAATAACAGGAAGCTAAGTAGGGCAACGATAGATAGGAAAAAAAGGTAACTAACTGAGTAGGCTCAACAGGTGTTAAAGAGAGGTAGGCTTTGTAGGTTGCCACGTCTGGAGTAGGCCAAACTAGGCCAAGGGGAGGGGAAGTGACCACAAGAGATGAACTTTGGTGACTGAGAGCCTCATAAAGCTTCATTTTAATATTAAAAATCACACCCCTAGGGTGGAATCTGCTATTATAATTTGGGACCGCCTATATGGAAATATGCAATGCTTGTATGCTGACATAATAATGTATTCATGACATAGTTCCTATACGTATGTATTCGGATTAGCCAATAATTAGCATTTCTTGCTTCTGTAATAGATGCTTAAGAGGGTATAAAGCTACCTGCGTGTAGCAATTTTCTTTGGAGTAGTATATTTTTAGTGCCTCATGCACAACTGCTCCCCTCTTGTACACGAGAAAAATAAATTCCTTTCAGTTTTGCTGCTAATCCACTTGTGGTCTAAATTCATGTGGTAACAGAACCTGAGTTGTGGAACGTCCTCTCCTTGGAGGTCTGACTGGCGCCAACACTGGGTTCACCAAAATGGTGAGAGATCTGGAAGCCATGCCCTATGAGGATAGACTTAGAGAGCTGGGTATGTTTAGTCTGCAGAAGAGAAGGTTAAGAGGGGACATGATAGCCATGTTTAACTATTTGAAGGGATGCCACGTAGAGGAGGGAGAGGGCTTGTTTTCTGCTGCTCCAGAGACCAGGACAAGGAGCAATGGATTCAAGCTGCAGGAAGGGAGATTCCACCTGAACCTCAGGAAGAATTTCCTGACAGTCAAGGCTGTCCGGCAGTGGAATCTGCTGCCTTGGAGTGTGGTGGAGTCTCCTTCCTTGGAGGTTTTTAAGCAGAGGCTAGATGGCCATCTGTTGGGATTGCTTTGAGGGTGTTCCTGCATGGCAGGGGGTTGGACTGGATGGCCTGTGTGGTCTCTTCCAACTCTAGATTTCTATGATTTCTATGATTCTATAAAGCTGCTAAGTAGAAACATGTCTGTTTACAAAAGCTTTGGGGGCCTAATTGATGTGCACCAGAATGTTTATACACATGGCTTTAAAATGTTTTAATCTATTTTTAATTTGTCAGCCTCTGGGGCAAGGAAGTAACTACATAAATTACAAATCCCTTTCTGACAATTTTACTCACATGCCCCGAGATATTATTATATAGAGTGAGATATAAATATTTAAATAAGTAAACAATCATACTTACACTCAGGTTGTGTTGCCAACTTAATGGGGTATGAACTTTCTCCCGGTCCCCATTCATTATATGCCACAACTCGGAAAGTGTAAGTCTCTTCTGGTTTCAGGTTTCCCACTGTGAGCTGGAGCACCCCAGCTTGCGATGTGTTCAGAGCCCGCTCCCTAACCAAAAACAGCAGCACAAGGAGGAAGAAAATCAAGATTAAATGTTTCTAGACAAAGTGTTCTCAGTGGATTCTAGCAACGTGTGTCAGTCTGTTTAGAGAAACCAAAAACATTGCTAACTTGATGCAACAGTGAACAGCCAACAATTAAACGAGAGGGTAGGAGATACTGGTACAAACATTGTATTTTTAAGTTGTAAAACAATGATATTTCACATGAATAAGCATTAATCTTGATAAACCCAGATTGAAATATGGATGACTAAAACAGCCGATTAAGTGACCAACTGGTAGCAAGAGCTAAGCATTTCAAAAGTTTATAACGTACTGCTGAAATTTTTAAAAATAACATTTAGGCCATGATCACGCATTGAGAGATTTAGGTATGAACATCTTCTGTCCACCCTCCCCTTTTTTCAGCTGCAGTTCTCTGAACCTCCCATTTCCTGTTCTATAGACAGCTGGAAGGAGCAGTGGGCCACCACTTGATCTGTTTGTCAACAGGTGGACATGCCTATTGACAAAGTACTATAAAGACCTTGGGTGGTTCTTCAATCTGTTGCTATAGGAAAATAGGTAGAAAATAAGTCCAACTTAAATTTTCATAATTCATCAACAAGATACCAGCCATCATTGAATAAGGTAAAACAAGAAACATTTGCAATAGGTAAACAAGAGAGGAAATGTTTTTCCCTCACTCCACATAGCACCTCTCCAACTTCTCTCTTCTACTCAGCTGTACAACAACATCTCTGTTCTTTGCATATGTTCATCCTGTACTGTTGAATAATGATTAAAGGAGGAGTATAATTAAAGAGGCCAGTAGAATGTTACACCCTTGAAGATGGGAAATATGCCACATATTTTGGTCTTGAATCCACATGGATCCAGACAACATCAATTCAGAGATGGGTGGAGCATTGGAACTAGCTGCTGTTGTCATACTTTGCAACAGGGGTATCATCTGGTGGCAGAATAAGACCTGGGCAGAGAGACCCATCCAAAACCAGCCAACATGACATGGAGCTATGGGGCCAAAGGATGAGGAAAGAAGCATGTACTTGAGTAAATGAGAGCTATTCCTCAGCCAAAGACCTTGGCCTGACCTGGGAACACTTAAAACCATCTTAAGGTCAGGAGCTGTCAACTGACTCCCTGGCAACGGAATACAACTGAGCTTATAGATATCTGAAGTTTCCTTTTACTGAATCAGACCATTCACTGGCCCATCCTCCCTGGTATTGGCTCTTTGGACCTGCAACAGTATTCCAGGGTTCAGGCAAGAGTATTTGTTAGCCCTGCTACTTGAGATCCCATTTTATACGAAGGCAGGACTGGCCTTAGCATATATAGTGACTCCTACAAAGACCAACTCCACCATCAAATTATAGTTTCCATTTTAAAAAAAAAACTCTAACAGCTTTTATAGCATTTGTAGTACACACCAAGGTAAAGATTATTATCTAGGACAAATGACAACAACCTCAAAACTGGGATAATTTTTTGAACAAAGCAAATAGCTGTAAGTTCATTTTTGCTACCAAAACCAAAATAATGAGAAGCAGGGATTAAAGACTATAACTGTTTTGCCCCCTAACCTAATTCAGCGAAGACATCGTATTCAACAAGCACCAAGTCCTAAAGTGATCATTAGTCCCAATTCAGGCTTTGATTATTTCATTGCCAAGATCTCATTTATGGTCAGGAAAAGTAGTCTTGACCGAGCCCGCATGATTGCTCTTGCTTCCATTAAGAGACAAAGGGATCAAGTACTTTTATTATGTTGTGCTCTGCACAATTCATGAGGGTGGGGGGAGTCTCTAGTGTCCTTTCCATTTATGAAGCCAAGTGCATACAAACAAAAGGTAGAAAAAGACAGGCTAATTGCTTACAAAAAGGACAACAACCCAACCTGTGCCTCTACCTTTTATTATCGGTGAATTGGTTATTTATTGACGGATTTTAATACATACTTGTTTTCTATGCCCTTTTAACTCTTGTTGTGTCTTATGTTATTTGTTTTGTTCTCTGACTTGATCCACTGGGAGAGGTTGATAAGAACTAAATATCATCAGTATGATTATACTGTATGCAATAAGACACCAGGCATCATAGTTGTAAATTCTGCACAAACTTTCATTTGTATAAATGTTGACTCTCTCTCTGAAACTGACAAAAGTGAAATACGTCTCACCATCTTGCCATAAGTAGTTTTTTTGGGGGAGGCAAGGGGTTAGTTTAGCATGTGGAAACCAACCAAGGCACACTTTACAACTCCATTCTCAAATACAGTAGACCTGCTGAATCAATGTAACTTGCATAAACATTGACACACCAAGTTCTCATTGATTGAGTGGATCTACTACACATCCTAAAACATTTCACAGATGGAAAATGGGGCACTGATTGCCAAGCAACATCAGAGTATTTTGAAGATGGCAAAATTTATTACTGAACATACAAACTAAGAGAGGCTGCAGCAGTTTGCTTTGGCCTCAGCCTACTGGGAAGGGCAAGATTCTACCCTCTTTTCTCCTCCCTTTTGCTGACTTAAGCCCTTTTCACACCTTATCTTTTTGTGGCACTGGGGTGTGGGGATCACATGAGCAGACTCTTGCGAGAGGCTATCGCATCCCCGCTGCTTCAGTTCCACAGCCACTGCCCACTAATAAGGAGGCAGCATGAGGGCTCCTCCTCTTCCTTCCACAGCACAGCCTGGGATTTTCCTAGACTGTGCTAGGGCAGAAAGCATGAGTGCCATGGCTCCAGAGGCTCCGCACACATGGTAAGTGTGCATGGGGCCCTGGAGTGATGCACGATTGTGCACCATTTTCGGCTAGAAGCCGAAAATGAAATTGTGTGCAATCTGCACCTGCCAGCCCCAGCAGCGTCGTGCAATTGCGAGGATGTCGTGTGGACGGCTCCTTGGAATTGTGCAATGCTCCAGACGCCCTTTCACATGGCGAATGCTGTGCAAAATGGGCCTAATACTGAATACATGCTACTTTTGCAGTTTGAATTCAGTATGGGGCAACTGAAATAATCTGAGGACAAAGGGGGACACAGGCCCTTTTCGCACTGAGGCTTCTAGCGCAAGCGGGGGAGGCCGGCAAGCGCAAGAAGGCTCCTCCGGGAGGCTGCCGCTTCCCCCTCCTTCCTTCCGCAGGCAAAGGAACGAGCGGGGAAGCGGCACCGAAGGAGGCTTGCCGTGCAAGCCGCCCTCCCCCCATGCGTTGCGGGAGACCTCGCGCCGGATTCCCCCCTTGTGCACGCGAAGCGGGCGGCGTCGCGCCGGATTCCACCCCCCGCGCGTGCGAAGCGGGTGGCGTTGCGTCCCCCCACGCGCGCAAAGCGGGCGTCGCGTCCGTCGCGCTAGCTCCCCACCCCGCTCCTTCCTTCCGCAGGGGCGGAGGGAAGGAAGCGCGACCCGGCCGGCTCCTGGAGGCTCCGCACGAAAGGTAAGTGCGGGTGGGCGCCGGGAGCGTTGCGCGAGCACGGGGTGATTTTCGCTTGGATGCGAAAATCAAAAAACCTGCGCTCGCGCCGCTTCAGCCCCGTGAGCCGGGCGGAAGTGGGAGTGCGTCGTGCGCAGCGACGCTCCCATTCCCGCGAGGCTCACGGGGCTGTCGCGCGAGCAAAGGCCCTTGCAAAAAGGGCCACAGTGTTCATCATTTTTATTTTTATTTAAGTTTTCCCCTCTTTTCCTCAGGTCTTATGCCCCTAGTCCTCAAGAAAATGGAGGGCTCACTATAACTGGGACTGCCTTTGTCAATCTGGAACAGTTGGAGGGTATGCTACTCTAGTTGGGACTAAGGCCATTTCTGCACTACAGTGTTAAACTGCTGCTATTCCACTTTCAACGCCCTGTGGAATTCTGGGATTTGTAGTTTAATGAGACCAAAGAGCTCTTTGGCTGAGAATTCGAAGTGCCCTTCCCTAAACTACAAACCCCAGACTTCCATACGAGGTTGATAGTGGAATAGCACCACTTTAATACTGTAGTGCGGAAATGGCCTAAGAATTATATTTAGGCCCAAATCATCAAGTTCAGCTCAGCTTCCACAGTGAACATTCAGTTCATATACCTCTGAGGCTCTTGTAGTCCACTTTAACTCCATAATTCTATCTTTGTATGGTGCTGGTGCTAACACTGGGCCTACATACCCAGGACCTTCTTCATGCAAACTGTTTGCTCTGCCATCAAGCTATAGTAAAATGCTGAGACATGTTGGTAATTGGAGAAACAGCACTGTTTCTCTTCCACCAAAGTTTGGCATCTCCCAACAATAACTGGATCATCTTTAACTTAAAAAGTACCAGTTCATAAACTAGAAGGTCTCAGCTTCATCTTCTTGTGCATGTAAATTCACATATCTCTTACTTTGAAGAATTAATGCCTGTTTTTTGTCACTGAGAGGGTATGTTGGTGATCAGACAAGAGCAATAAAGACTCAGGCCATTTCTGCACATTGCCTGATCCTATCATCCTCCAGTTATGATCCCAACAGTGCCTTTGGTGGGAAGGGAGCATGGCAGGAATGCTCCCCTCCACACCTGATCAGCTCCCTACAGAAGGGAGCATGAGATACATGTGCCTGCCTTCTGCAGTATAGCCAGTCTCTTTCCCATGCTGCACTGGGTCACAAAGCACCTCCATTCCATCCAGGAACAATGGGAGTGTTGCATGATTGAGGGGTCATTGATGGAGAAACTCCGTCAATTATTTGTCCCACGATCATGCCAGCTGGCAATGGGAGAAGGGTGGGACCACAACAACATCATGCTGAAGCTTCATTATGATCCCTCTCCTCTCACGTCCCCATTCCAGGACACCATTGTCATGCAGTAAGGACCTCATATATTTGCAAAATCCTGTACCCCATTCTTTTCCTTTATAGCTACATAACACAAGAGACATTTCATTCATAGAAGCTGTTTCTGCACCAGCAATTGTGTAAATTTTGCATGTATGATTAACACACGTGTGACTTATGGATAAACTAGAGGTACCACTGAGAAATGTCTTTCAGTTTCTTTCTTGGGTTTTCCCACATTTTCTTAAAAAAAAAAAACCAACAGCAGCTCTAGCAGATTGAGACACAGATTAGGAGTGCAATTCAGGAAAAGATAGATTTAATTCTTCCACTATGCCATTTAGGGATCGTAATTCTGGATTTCCCACTTCCAAGAGATGCTGGTGAAAAAAGCAATTATTTTTCTTCTCACAGTGTTAAAGACACTTGCCAACTTTTTTCCCCACAATGATGGAAAACTGCATAATTTTTTGAAGAAAACTATGGAAGTTTGCAGAAAGCAGCATAGTTTTCCAGAAATGCGTACAGCTTTCCCATCTCCTGATATTCTGAGTATTACTAAGGCCTTTTTCGCACACAGTTTTTTGTTGTGCGAGGGCCCCTTGAGCATCGCGTGAATGGGAGCATTGGTCCATACAACACACTCCCACTCACACGACACTCACGAGCCTAAAGCAGGCCATGCGTGCATTTTTTTATTTTTGGCTCTAAGCCGAAAATACTGTGCAGTTGCGCAATGCTCACGGGGCCCTCGTGCACTTATCTGCTTGCGGTGTGCCGAACAAGCCGCCCTGGTCATGCTTCCTCCCCCAGTGCAGCCTACAGCTCCCAGGCTTTGCTGCGAAAGGAAGGGGCGGGGTGCTAGCGTGACGGTTGTGCAATCGGCAAGCCACTGTGGAAGGCAGAAGGGCTGCTGTGAGTGGCTCGTGCAAATGGCTGCTCACATGAGTGCTGCTCCCCACTGCTGCAAAGAAGGTAAGGTGCGAAAAGGGCCTAAGTGTATGTATGTATGTAAGTGTAAGTATGTATGTGTATGTTATGTTTGTACAAAGATGTATGTTATGTACTCTGTAGTTCCAATTTCAAAATAAAAATATACCTCCCCTAAAAAAAAGCTATGGAGCTTTCCAAAAAGATGGAGGAAAAAAAGCACAAAACAGAATATTGTACAGCTTTAAATGTTGCATAACTGTTGCTCAACAAGTGCACAGGTTCTGTAGTGATAATGATGAAAACAGCAACAGCACAAGTCCTGCAAAGTTGCAGGAACTTTCAAGGTTTTATTTTTTCTTTAAAATGTTCTGAACAGATTTGAAACGCCCTGCTCCCTTGTCACTAAATACTTCATTTGACTCTGTGGCATCCTATGCATGAGGAGGTATGACCGACAGAGTTTCTTCCAACTCAGAAAAGTTGGTGAAAGCCAAGCAACTCTGTTTTTATTTTAATTATATATTGGATGTAATATAATTTCATGGCACAGATCACCAAGTAATGGCCCGACTGATCTGTTGTTTGGGGAGGGGAAAATTGTGTTTTTCTCTGTTGTTCCTCATCTTCCCTTACTCCACCCTCAGCTTCTCCTTGGTGTGCTGTTGTGCTTTGGTGACATAAACAAAATTAAATGAGAAATGTAGCATTGCAGAAAGTAAATGTTTCAAATTTGCCCAGGGAAAGATTGGGTAATGGTCTCAGAGCTGAAAATATCACAGACTATTAAATAATATATTGGGATGAGAATCCTTCACTGTTAATTCAGCCTATAGCTTTTTTATGATTATTATTATTTTCAGCTATTCCCATAAACATTAAATTGGACAACTTGGAAGATAATGCAATGTGGACTGTGGCAAAACTATGTTAGTAAAGACCACGCATAATTTGCTATATTCTTTTTTCATTATATGGGCTTATGGGAAATATCCCAATTTTCTGTGAAAGAAACTGGGTGCCAAATAAGACAGTTTAGACAAGGGGAAGGCCCCTGCCAGTGTACCAATGGTGATGGATGAAAGCTGTAGTCTATCAACATCTGGAGGACCACACAGCCCCCATCACTGGTTGAGACAAGGGTTCTCAATCTTAGCTTCTCCAGATGCTTTGTTTCCACCCCATGAGTAATGCTGGCTATTGTTTCTGGGAACCGAACTGTAAAACAGCTGGAGGAGCGAAGGCTGAGAACCACAGATTTAGGCAGTCCAAGTAATGGTTCTAAAGATATGAGAGGGGCAGGGCAGTGAGCCAAGAGAGCCACTTCTGGCAAGTTTAACCATGGTACTTCCTCCCATGCAATTAGGGGTTCTTCATAGCTATAGGCAGAAGTTGTTCCTTTTCCATTAGCACTCTGCTGAAACCCATCCTTTTATTTTGTCATAAAGTTCAACTAGAGTCTAGCTTTCTGTAACTAATGCCTAGAAGACCAAGCCCTCACCTATGGGCAGAATACTACACGCAACTGCTCTCTTCCGTGTGATAACTCTTTAGGGTTTTGGAGAGGGCTATCCTGCTTCTGCTGAAATATGCCCAAATTCTTCAATACTTTTCTGTGCTTCATGTGGGAAGATTGGCCCAAAGAAAAGTCTTGGGGGAAATGGTTCTTGCCCCCATGTAGGTGCCTGCCCCTGCTTTAAAAATTGTTCTATGGGACCTGTAACTGACATAGTGTGGTGCAGAACTCATGGATTATCCTAACATAATGGTTCATAACTCCAAAACACAGTACAGAATTTTCATCATTGGTCTTTGGGATCCTTCCCAAACTCTGTAATTGAACGAACATGCCCAAATAAATGTTCCAGACAAATGGAGGCCTTGGGACAGAACAATGATATTAATAATGAAAGGATATTTTAAAACCTGGTGGCAATTAGCTGCTCAGGGGAAGTAATTTATTTTTAAAAAAATACCCAGAACATAGAAATGTAAAATAAGAGAGACTCAAATTTATGATTCATCTACTTTAAAAAATATGGAACCCTCCCATGCTAATTTGCAAAATTAATACAGAACACATTATGTAAGTGCACCAGAGTGTTGCAAATGTAATTGCACCATTTTTGCACACCTAGTAGGTGGGCCACAAATACTGCTATAATCTATTAAACACCTAATTAGTTGCTTCAAGATGGAAGAGTCATGGGACTGTTTCTGACTGTGCTGTATTTAATAATATGAAAATGAACTAAAAGTTTGGCACGGTTATCTCTCTCCTGTTGCTTCAAACAGTCTGACAAAAATAAATGAAAGAACTAAAGGAATCATTCAGGTAATGCTTTATGACCTAGAAAAGAAGTGATTTTTTCCCCCTAATGGGGACTTGTTCCTCCCTAGAACCTTTCAGAGGACAGAGACTTCTCCTGCCAATGTTGCTGTTGCTGTACATCTCACTGTGAAAATTGTGTACCAAGAATGGCAGCAGCAACAACAAACACTGTCTTCCCCCCCCCACCTGCTCTTCTAAGCCTCAGCTGGGCAACAGAAGTCCTGGTGATTCTCCTAAACAAACAAGACACCCAAGAAGAGTACATCTTGTTTCTTGCTTTGAGCTCCCATCAGGACCCAAATAGATAAAATGGGTGTCAGAGCAGAAAATGGTAGGTCCAAAGGAATACTTCTGTGCCTTGGGGCTCAAAACCCACCTCTGTCTCCTACTTAGCAGTTCTTGAACAAATTGCTTTTATTTTGGACCTTCTTGGAACTGGGTGTTTTACAACAGAGCATATCCACCATTGTAGACTTTTTGTGAACTGGCAAGCTTCCACCTGTGACATCCATTTCAGGAGAGCATCCACATCACTCTCTCCTAAATCCAAATTTTCTCATCAGTCCTAAAAAGGTTGGGGACCCTGATCTACTCTGACAGGCAATGAACCTGCAGGGGTTCATTCACTCAAAGATGCCAAAGATTGAGCATGCATGCAAAACATACGTTTGGCACTGAACTACAACCTTCCCACTATCCAGTACAATGCATCATGTTTCAATTTCATCTCAAAAAGTATAAGCAGTTTTTGAATGTTACTTAAATTTCATCTATACATTCCAGATGGTGCAGAAGATCAAGGACTGAATGCAGCCTTCCCTACTTTGATAGTCCACAGATGTGTTGGACTGCAACTCCCATCAACCACCACTACTCACTGAAAAAAACCCCACACGCTTTATGTGAGAGGTATTTTGACTTTGTTAAGCTCTTCTTTGGATCCTCACAGTGTACTTTACATACTTTCTGCAAAAGACAAGTAAATGGGTCTGAGAATAAAGTAAGACTGACCTCTCACTAGAAGCCAAAATGACTGAACTGAGGCTATTATACTATGGGCATACCATGTGGCATCATGTCTCAGTTGCAAGTTGTTGTTATTTAAATAGCACCATCACTGTACATGGGACTTTACAAGTGAAAGAGCAGCAAAACAGTTCCCTGTCCATAGGCTTACAATCTAAATTAAGACATAATACAAAAGGAAAAGGGGATGGCCATATGGGAGGGGTCACAGAATGGCAGCTTGGATTACATCTGCTTTTAGGTCTAGGCATGATGGATCTGTGCCCACCTCTTCTTCCTTCCTCCAAGGCCAGGGCAGTGGTGGTTGGGATGGAGAGAGGGTTTTCATCTGCTTCTGGGTCTAGGCATGATGGAGCTGTCCCTGCCTCTTTGTGACTAGTTACTAGTTACTTCCAATTTCTTTTCTTTCTGAAGGTTTCTTTTTTCCACCCAGAGAACTCTGGGCCAAAAGTAAAATCAATGAAATAGATCCAGACAGCACAGGATTGGGAAAGGCTGAATTTCCAGCACTAAATAAATCAGAATGTTCTTCTCTGGCTCAACATTCTGGGTGTTATGCCATGGCAATGCCAGATACAAATGAGTTCCTCTTCTAGAAATGGGAAGTGTGAGTCTTGAGTATTTGGTGTAAGGCTGATTAGACCTATTTTCTGGAAAAATGAACTGCTCTTGAGAGAGGTATTGCTATTTTGCAAAGGAGTGTGCTGATAAATTGTGATGAAATATCAAAGATGCGTGGTGTAAATAGAATGCATCTCTCTTCACGCTGAATGACAACGTAACATATCCAGCAAAAGACTCAAATAAATGCCTCTGTATGAATGACTATTCCAGTTTGACAAGGGATGAAACGAGAAAAACAGAGGGGCAGGGGGAACAGAGCAGAAATGAGAAGAAGCATGGATGTAAACATTCCAGATGAGGTCAATGAATGAAAAGAGAAGAATGTCAGCAGAGCTAACTGAATTAACAAAACAAACTGAGCAAAATAAGGGTATATGAAAGAATTATGCAAACAAGCATAAGGCTAATGAGAGAGTGAACAAACTGAACATAGACTCAAATTTAAAGGTTCCATATGGGTATGATCTCAGTGACAGAATCACCTTCCTAAAAAAGATTAACTAGGCTCATCCAACCACATTTTTTTTAAAAAAAAAAACCTTCTCAAAATTCCTTTGATGCTTCACACCCAACACAAGTACCAAATTTCTCTGAAAATTTCAGTTGTGGTGAAATTCAGAAGCAGCTGTCATCTTCTGTCACAACTGGGGATGAGCGAGAATTCAGTTTCAGATAGTTTGGAACTGCAAATTCACCTAAATTTACAAGTGATTTTCACATGTGAGATAAAAGAAAACTTGAAAAAAATAAAAATGTATATATGGGAGAAACTAGAACTGACAGTTTCATCATTCCAAGCTGAGGAAATTTAGTCCTGTGTTTCTGTGGCACGTGTGCCTGTAAGGAGGGACTATCTATGCTATTGTTGGAGGAAGGAAGGTGGATGCTGTGGCATTTCAGCTGCAAGGCTGAAGAATTTCAGATAGAAGCAGAGGACATTTAAGTCCTTGCAACCCTTTGTGTCTTCCTCTTTCACGCCCAATGCTCAGCCTACCTACCCACCTCTAGGATAATGTAGGCTTTAGCTGGTCTCCATGGGCCAAGTAAGATTTTTTTTTTCTTATTTACATGGTTTTTTTTTACTTACTCTACACTGCTTCTGAGGGACTTGGGAGTACTGGCATTGGGTGGAGTTGTTTAAATAGATAGCTACTTGACAGGTAATGAGGGAAATATATCAATTTGGTAAACACCTATAGGCATCAGTTGGGGAAAGGGGAGGTCTCCGGAATCAGCCCTTTATGTTGCCAGAGCAAGGAGGTGGGAGAGGAGACTACCCTCAGTGCTGACCAGAAGAACCACTTTACTTTAAGTCATTTAATGAAGGGGGATCTCCTGAAGTTGGACTTCTATGACAGAACTGACAAAATGGCAACTCAGTGTCTTGGATTGCCCCCAGAACCCCAATGATTGGCCCAAGGGTGGTTGGGGAAGAGGTCAGGACTGGACCCCATGCCTCAGCCCCACACCAGCCTGCTTCCCCTTTCAATTTCACAGGTTCAAGACTGTTTAAGTAATTAAATGTCAAATAAGTTAAATTAAGTGGCCCTGTTCAACCCATGTACACATCTGGTTGCTCTTTTTCCCCTATGAGTCAGCAATGAATTAAAGTTAAAACTCTGGGGACATCAATATTTAACCCCCATATGACAAACAGATATGAGCTCCTTGAGTCATCTCTACACTTTGGGAACAGCCATATCTCTTTAATGCATGAGTGCTGTGTCATAGGGAAGCTGGGATTTCATCTAATCCATAATGCATTTCAATTCTCCGCTTAGCCATGGAAACCCATTGGGGAACCTTGGGTGTGTCACACACTCTCAGACTGACAAAACCCCATGATAGCTTTGTCTTAGGATTGCCATAAGTTGGAAATGACTTGAAGGCACACAATAACAACAAGAATAATCTGCATTTGTGCATGGGCAGAGAGGGGTGGGTATGAATGCAGAGTTCTTCCAGTGGCTCGGCAGGAAAATTGCAACATTGAGCAGGTCTGATACATGCATTTTAATTTTATAATAATGCATTACATAATATTTGTTGCTGATCATGAGGCCCTCCAGCATCCACAAACACTAAGTAATATATTTATTGAATTCTTTTTATGTTTCTTTTTCCAGACTCTTCTATAGCCAGAACATAAATTCCAGGGTTTCCCTGCTTAAAATAGTAGCTTCGTGCATTCTTCCTCTTTACTAACTTCTGTTCTTGTTGCCTGGTCCCATCCTTTAGATCACACACAGATGTTGCTCAGCCATACATGTCCAATTTTTCATCTGTGGAAACTTAGAAGGTACAGATCACATGGGGACCAAGTGAAGAATTTCCTACCATGATGCATTGCAGGTAGATCATGCAGCTGTCTCTTTCTTCTGACTGAGTGGGTAACAGGGAGCAGGGGCAAGCTGATTTTAAATACAGGCTTGTTGTTACCAGGTCATGCACCTTCATTCCATGATATGGTTTAATTGGCAAATATTTAATTGGCATAAAATACAAATTATATCCTGCTATGTCTGGAAAGCCTGCTGGCAAAGAGGAACTGGTGGCAAATGTGTTGCAAAACTAGGTCAGACCAGGATCTCGGGGCATGGCTAGGTCATCATTAGGGAAGCTCCAGTGATAACAGACTTGCAAATGTCTCTCAATGACTTTAGAAACAACAGCACCCAAAACTATCACCATGAAATGATTGTCCTTGACTCTTTTCCTTTGTCTACTGAAATTCTCCTTTTGTTCCCACACCTGTCCTGCCATTAAGGAGCCACCATGATTCCCATCAGTCCTTTGTTAGCTAATGCTAAGTCCATTAGCTCATTCTGGAACCCACTATCTTCTCTGCCAGAGAGCCATTAATATCTTCCCCCTCAGGACAGAAAAGGAGTATTTAAATGCTGGCTCCAAGCCAGACAAATTGTAGTACAGTAGTCTAGACATAGGCCATCACTCTGCTGCTGATTCCTATTTTTTTATTACTCTCTGACCTCTGTCTAAGCCAGTTCACTTGTCTCTTCTCTTTGGATAGGTAAGTATCACCCACTATGCCCTAAATTCTCACTATCTTTTTTCCCCCTCCCTTTCCTTCAGTTAACCTTGTGTGATTGTGAGACTGATACGATCATGTGTGTGTGTGTGTGTGTGTGGTTGTTAATTCCCCCAAATAAAACAAATATTCTTTGAATCTCTGTCTGGTGTCTCTGTGTTAGTACCAGTATATAAAAGTGTAAAAGATCCTGCTAGGTTACTCTCCTCTTGCAGGCCTCCCCTTTGAGCCAATATTCCCCACTATTTCATGGAGGTATCGGCATTATAAGTGGATCCCTGGCTCACCCACATTTTGGGGTACTATTATCAAAACACTGTTAGAAAACCAATGGCCTACACTTTGAGGGAGATGTCACAGCCCTGTTACAAATAATACAGGAATGCACAATCAACGAAGGTGGTCTGTTGAACAGTTAGTCCCATATGTAGGCTTGGCATTATGGGAACTGTGAATTGTCACACAAAATTATTGTTATTCTGCAATACTAGGAATCTTTCAGTCCTTTTGAGTTACAGTAATTTGACTGACAATTTCTGTGCATGCCTCAGGTTAATGTCAGAACTGCTATTATTGTAAAGAGGAAAATAGCTCTTTTGTAAAAAAATAATAATAATGTAAAAACAATAAATGACTCAATATTCTAGCCATGCACTTAAAGGAAACTACATTTATTTTCTTCACAGTGAAAGCTTCAAAGTTCATAGGACTGGAGGCAGTTCTCACCACAATAGAAATCTTAATATGGGTTTTCAAACTTTCTCTCCATCCTTTCTTTTTCTTTTCTTTCTTTCTTTCTTTCTTTCTTTCTTTCTTTTTTTAATTACAGATGGCATTTTTAGCCTGGTGTAAAGAACCATCCCTCTAGCTAAACAGAAGACGATATTCCTTATGGTAGCAAATTCTTTATATGCTTTGCTCTTATGTTCAATTTCATGGCAGTTAATGCCTTTACAAATATCTTCACACAACTGAACTATAGAAAATATTGAAAAGCGTGTGCACAGCCAAGAGACCTGTGCATGACAGCACACCACTTCTCCCTCAAAATACAAGTAGTGTTATACATGTAGCAGGGATACCGATGGTCCTTTATTTGAAAAATGCTTGCAATTCTGAACTATCCTTCTACCACTAAAATTATTTTTTTTAAAGCATCCTTTATTGAGAGCCTGATACAAGCTAAATCACACCTTGTCATGCTCCTGTCAAGTTTTGAGAGTATGTTATTGTCTAAATCCCAACCCTCCAAAACTTGTTCAGCCCATAATGTGGAATGTTATTTTCAAAAATAAACTAGTTACTTGATTCATTACGCTGATCACCCAAAAGGTTATTTCTTACAACTGTTTACCTCATTCCAGGTAATTCATGGAACTATTCATTACTAGTGAGTTACTGTAACTACTGAATCCTTGAAAAATATTACAATAAAAATATTAGGGATGGATTTTTTTAAAATATTTTATCCTCATCTGTAGGGAATGAGCATTTTCTACTGTGACAGACAACGTTGCTTTTTTCTAAGCAGTTTCTTCCTGGTATGTCCAAAAATGTTTTGGGGAAAAAAACACCCTTTTTTTTTCCTGTGAAAATCATGTCTTTCCACAAAAAATGCGATTTTGCATGAAAATCATTGATTTTGTACAAAAATGTTTTTTTCACACACAAAAAGCATTTTTTTTTTATGCAAACACATGTTTTTAAGCAAATACTGTTTCTAGAAAAATAGTTTTGGTACAAAATTGGTGAACTTTTTTTTTACGGGAGTATGAATTTTGTACTATAAAGCATATGTCTCTGGCAACAGGTGTTTTTTTTTCCTGGTTGGACAAGAAAACTCCATGATTTTTATTTTTCATCCCTCAAAAAAATGTGTATCTGGAAACTATTTTCTTACAGAAAAAAGTGTTTTTCATGGAAATAACAGAAGTTTGTGCAATCCCTCCTTCCTAGAAACACAAGTTTTTCCATAAAAACATTGGTAATTACAACAGGGGAAAAAATAAACAAACAGGATTTTAGCACAAACAAAATAGTGTGTTTTTGGCAACCACAGGGTTTGGGGGGAGGAAATATACTTTTTGTGCAAAAACACAATTTTCAAGCAAAGAATAATTTCTGGAAAATGTGGGTATTATTTCCATCTTTTTATTTCTTCATATGATATCTTCTTTCTTGCTTTAAATTTCCCTTTAATTCATTGGATCTTGTGGAACAGTTTTTGTTCTAGTTTTTTTGAGGTCATCTTCTATTGCTCTGCATTGATTGTTATAATAGTTTTTTTTTTTTTGTCCCTGCACAAAAGTCCTGAAAAATTGAGTTCAGGATTCCTACCCTAGTCACATTTCATTTTTGTTCTGTTTTCAATTGCTTGAAGAGTTTCATCTGTTATCCATTCAGGCTTCTCTTTTCATCTGTTAGCCATTCAGGCCATAGATTGTGACTTTTTGCTTTCCTTCCTGACAATGTCCCTGTTTTAGCCCAGAGTTCTTTTGACTCCCGGTTGCTTAGGTTTAACAATGACAATCTATTTTTAAATTCTACAGGGATGTTCTTCAAGTAGGATTTTGTCACAATTGTCCTGAAGACAAGTCAGCAAGTGCCTATAGCAGCAGTGGTCTGGTGGTCAATCCAGCCTGGTTCAGTCATGGGTTATCTGAGCAAGATGCAGGGAGAAACATGAGGGTGCTCTTTAGCCATTGCATCCATGGACTGGTTTTGCTCCATCTCCCCTCACTATTAATGTCACACTATTTCTTCTTATGTTTTCATTTCCTGAATAAGGCCATTTCTGCACTAGACTATTATAGTGGCATTATTCCATTTTCAACATCCTGTGGAATTCTGAGCTCTTTGGCTGAGAATTCTAAATGCCCCTCCCTAAACTGCAACCCCAAGATCCCTCAGGATGTTGAAAGTGAAATAATAGCACTATACCAGTCTAGTGCAGAAATGGCCTTAAACTCTGTGTAATTATCTGACTCAAAATATCTTGCTGCTGTCTGCTTTAGCTTGCTCAACCCCATCCTGACAAGTACTGCAATGTTTCTTGTTTTACACTGTGTAGCTTCCCCGATTCATGATTCTCACATTTCATCTTCTTATAATATGTATTGTGAAACGTCAGACTTTTCTGTCACCTCTGAGCACCATCAACTACTGAATATTCTTTTAGCTTGAGTCCAGTTGTGTCATCAGCCACAGCGCTACTCATAGTCATCCTCTGCTCTTCTCCAATAGCTCTCTGAGTGCCTTTTGACTTGGAGGAGTCATCTTCTGGCACTATCTCTTGTATCATATGGGATTCTCCCATCATAGGGCTTCTAAGGTGAAAAGTTTCAGGAGTAGTTTACCATTGACTTCTTTTGTGTCTAGTAACAAGTGTTAACTATGGTGCCACTGTCATTGTCTCTAAGAGATGTCATTCCCCCACTGCTGTTGCTGCCCAGTAGCTGTTTGGTACATTTAATCTGACTTAAGCCTATCTGACATGGGAGACCCTGCTAGCAGCACTTCTCTCATCAGCATAGCTTCTTGCCTCACAGGAGCACACAATCTTATCACCACAGAGCTAGAAATATACAAGTGTACATGTAATAGTTATAGGTTGGAGGTTGGAAGAAGTAGACCACTGAGTAGTTTCTGGTAGACTATCTAGTTCCTGCGACTTGATGGGATAATTGCAGAGAATGCTGGATTAAGTTGACTTTGGTCTCAAATAGGTTGCTTCCTTCAAGAACAATGACTGTACAGACAACATTATTCAACTTACTGAGTTTAGTGTGGTCTCAGCTGTTCAGAGATTAGGAGCAAGTGGTCTCAGTCCATAAATTAAAACAGACATCACTGGATCACAAGAGTTATGTTTTTTTTTGTGGGAGGGAGAAGTTCATCCATTAATGACTCAAGGGAGTCCATTCTGGACTAACTGCCACACAGAACTCAGGCACATCATCTGTGTTCAGAAGATTTGATGGATGTATTAGGGTTGGCTGTCAAGGCTAAGATGGATGAGAAGTAAGTAACTAAATAACATGCAACAGAATTGGTGTGAAAGTGAGGCTTGGAACTCTCTGTATTTCCTGTGTTGAAGCTGTGGTGGTTGAGCTGTGGGGAAAAGTGTCAATTTCCTGCATTTGACTATTGTTCATGTTTTTAAATTGATTTTTTCCAGTTTTTCAAAAATTATTTTCATCCTAAATATGATGAATTTCACAAATTTTGGTAGCAACAGACTGGGAAAACAATTCTCCCCCATTTCAATGGGCAAAGCTGTTTCCAGAGAAACAAACAAACATGTTTCCAGAGACAGAAACATATTTTCTTTGTCTGATATATTAGTGTTACAAATGGGGAGCTTTTTAAACTAAGAAAAAGTGAAAGTCCATATATATAGGAAATCAAAGCCAGACATTTCAAAATTAAGCACTGGAATCCCACATTTTGCTGGGGAGGACAAATAATGCATATTTGGTTTTATCTCACATTTATCTCTGGAAACCTGTTAGTTAGACCCAAACTAAAGTAGACTCATTGAGTCAGCTGTTGAATGGTTAGTCACACAAACGAAACGGGGCAAGATATATTATATATAATAGATTTTGTGTGTGTGTGTGTGTATGCAGAGAAATAGCATAGATCTGTATGTAAGAGATATATAGAAGGAATTATTTATATACAAAATTATATGTATATGTGTGTGTGTGTGTGTGTGTGTGTGTACACACCTCTCTTATAATTCAATATCTACTCTAATCAGGACTAAGAATGGGATTTAGTGTATTTAAAAGAGAGAGAGAGAAATCTGAAGTTCTTTCTATCCTGCTAATGAAGAAATTTGAAAAAAAGCAAATTATTTTTTAAGTAATGTACTGAAGCTGAGTTTTCCTCTGTCTCCTTAGACTTGAGAAGGCACACGAAGGAGAATGAGAAGCAGTTTGTCGAAATTTGAAAAGGACTCTAAGCCTGTGGTTGGGTTTAACTTGCTTCAGATTAGACTGACTCAGGTTAGAATTACTTTGTGCCCCCACTATGCCCTCACTGGCCTATTATCCTTCCTTCATTGCCCATCAGAGAGTGTTCTTGCTGTTGTTTTGCTTCAAGAAAGAGGGCAACAGAGAAAAGGGACCAGTAGCTACAACTAAGGTTGAGTGTTCCAGAAGTTCTCCTGAGGATAAGACATTAAATAAACTCTTTGAGGGTTGTGTATGTTGTTACCCTATCCTACACCCCCATCCTTTGGGATGTGCTTTTTCATACGACTAGAAATACATGAATCAAAGGTATATGGTCAGGCCATAAATTCAAAGGGGATTAGGTGGAAACCCTGGCATAAAAGGAGTTCAAGCTAATCTCAGATCTTTGCATTTCTCAGTGGGCCCAGATAAGACAATCAGAGACCACTCCTTTTGATCAAACCCTACAGGGACCTTTCCTACACCTTCTACTGGCCTAGACTTCAAGAGAGTATCACAATTCTCATAAATTCTATCGTTCTGGTGTCAAAGCAATCACTTATCCTGGAACCCTATGTCAGTTCCATGAGAAAGTTTTAAGGCCTTGCCAGAGTACCCATTTAGGATAGGAAGAAGGGTAAGCAAACCCTAACTTTGGCCCTGACAACTTGTAGCATTTTGAGTATTGTACATGGCTCCCATACCACTGTTCAACCATGCCACCCTTAGATGCTGTCTGAGACTCTCCACTTCATTCTTCTTTTCTGGGATTGGTAACTATAACCCTCTTCCCCCAAGTTTTCTTTTTATCCAACCTTTCACACCTTACATTCTGTCAGCCTTGTATGGTTCTTAGAGTGTCTGATTTCCTGGGTGCCATTGATTCCAAATATTTTATTTATCTTTAACTGGAGCCTCTCTGCAGTTAGTACTGGTATACATAGATGAAAAGATCCTGTCATTATCCTCATCTTGCAGGCCTTCTTCGAGATATATTTTCCCCACATTCTAATAAGACACTGGCATTGCGGGTAGACTACAATGTCCACCACCATTTAGGGTAACAATATGTGTTCAAGTTGTCTCATAACATCTAACAAGTTGACTTTATTTTGGGGGTCAGGGGATGGAGGCTTACTCATCCCTAGATCTTTCTAGAGTAGAGGAGAGCAAGTGTGGTGAGGTCAGGGTCCAGTTTCTGAATTCATCAAGTTTGATTAAGTGAAAATGCAAATAATCAATAAAGGAGTAAAATTATCTGGCCTCAGGGATCTCCCTTTCTGTAACTGCCTGTGTTGCAGATTGTTTTTTGCCCATGTTTGCAGAATCAACACAGAAAATACATTCCATCAAACTTCTCAGGAACCTCTGCCATTGTCCAAATAAGCATTTAAAAATCTGCTGATTTGTCTCTGATGAAAGCCCCTTTCTTTCCCCATGCCTCTTCTTGGATACATAATCTTTAAAGAGAGAAATTCCTTTCCAAATTGATTTTCAACCATTTTTCTGATGTCAGAACCTGTGGGTTTCTTTCTGACTCCCACCTTTCCAGCATTTGCTGAACAATTCAGTTACAGACCAGCTGTAGCTTCAACAGCCAAAGTGACCAGGAACCATTTGGCAAGATCACCCTCCTGTTCTAAGGAAAGAAGATAGGCATCATAACCAGGAACTTCCCAAATCACTTCCATTTCTCACATCCTGTTTTTCTTGTTTGGCAGTTGATTTTTGTTTTCCAAAAATATGGTGATTTGTGATATTTAGGTTGTCTTTTAAGGCCCACTGACATTCCAGGAGGCATTTAATGTGCAAATTTCTCCTGGGACCATCTGGAGGTTTTGAGGGGACTCAAAGGCAGGAAGAAAGGGCCTGTTAGCCATATGTGGGCCATAGGACACAATTTTCCAACTTCTTCTAGTCAGAACATCTGAGGTATGTATTTGAAAACAATTGAATATGCTACAACATACCATACCAATGCAACCGTGTTTAGAAACATTTGTCTTCTGAAAGTCATGTCTAACTAACAACCTCCAGGTAGGAAAGATTTTGTCAACATTTTTCATTCCACCATTCAGGCTGTACGGCATTATCCCTCTTCCACACTACAGTCAAGGTCCCATAAATAGCATCATGTCTCCATAAGATGGCTGCCTCAAGGACTATTCTCAGAAATGCCAGCTTTAATTAAAATGAAGTCATTGGGGAAAAGTATACATGTTTTACACTTTAACAACAAAGGAATTCACTTCAGGCATTGTGTACTTTCAGAGAGATTGGCTAAATGAAAGAAACTTCATATTTAAAGTTTGCCTCCATGCCAGTGTTAAGAAATAGGAGAATAAATGAACAAGTGAGGGAAAAAAACTCAGAAATATATAAAAACATGATGAAGTAGCAATGCTTGTCTATTTTGGATTGTGCAATAACAGCTTGTATAGAAATAGTTTTCTGTGCAGACTTCCATAAATCCATGTTTAATAAATAGGAGTCCTAATTGCTCTGATATTGGACTAGTTGGCTGAATGATCTGATTCAGTAGAAACACAGTTTACATTTTTCCCATGATGCAAGAAGAATGAATAAATCATGCAAAAAAAAAATGCATATCAGTTCAGGTATATAATAGATGCAGATCATAGAGCTGGAGGCCCAGTTGGCACCAACATAATTGCTTTTAGTAGGGAGGGAAATTCTCAGTTTTCCCACTTCCTAACATATATTGAGGAAAAGGCATTGATATTTCTTCCTGTAGTATCGGAACATTCAGGATTTTTCTTCTTTCTCACAAAGGATGGAGAAATCACTGCAACATTTTACAACTGCACATTTTCAAGAAACTCACACAGTTTTTCTCCAAACTACACAATTTTCTGAAGAACAGCTATGCAGTAGTAGGTCTTCAGAAGGTTGAAGAACAACTGTCTGGTTGTAGTTTGCCTCCAACCATGACTGTTTCTTTTTGCACAACTTTTTGAGAAAGAGAAACATGACAGCACAGGAATGGATGGATTAGATACCAGGAATTAATAGATAAAGGTGCAGTGCATACCAGAGTTTTGGGGCTCATCCTCTTGCTTGACAGAAAGGCCAAGGCATTCAACAAAAAATCATCATCAATCTCTTTTCACCCTCCAGTCTAAGGAACCCTCAAACAATGGACTATCTGGGATCTGAGTCTGTGCTCCCCTTCTTTCTGGACCTGCCTGCCTGAATGCCTGATTCCTTCTCATTCCTGCTAATTCATTTCATCCTTCCCATTTCAACCTGCTCCTCTTCTGCTGCCACCTCCTCCTCAGTGGCTCTTTGTCAGCTATTAACCAAGAATCAGAGCAGGGAGACAGGTCAAGAAAGAAGAGGAGCACAGAGTCAGAGCCCAGAGACTTCAGGGAGAAAACTGGACCAAAAAAAAAAAAAAACCAGCCCAGAAAGAACAGTGAAGGAGGGGACAGCAGGAAAGGAGCAGCCATGGCAGGGATGAAGTGAATTGGAGGAGAAAATAGTTCTTATTTTCACAGCTAAGGTGCACAACTTTCAGGCTTAATGTTCAAGGAATATTCTACCCAATTCTACCCTTTTCAACCATTCAAATGTTTATAAAAATTACACAGTTTTAGTTAATACAGGCGTGCAACCTTGGCTTAGAGAGTTACGCTGTATTCCAACTGTGCAACTTTTAAGACTGCACAGAGCTGACAAAAGCTGTGCTGAGAAAAAAAATGTTCCCACAAGTTATGGGAACTATCCAAGTGCTGTTTTTGATTCCTGTCAGTTTTTTCCTAGTGGTTTGGAACACCAGATTTCAATCACATTCAGGGAATTTTTGAATCCCATTCCATCCCTGCTGTTTAGGCAACAGGTAAAAAACACAGTTGATTAGGAAAGCTTTTGGGTCCTAATTAATCTTGCAGAATCCTTCCATACACATGATTTTAATTCATTTTAAACTACTTTAATAATTTAATGTGTCTTTTAGCTTGTTAGGTGTATAATATGTTTTTAGCTTTTTAATATTATTTTAATTATCTATGCTATTTTAAATTTTGTTATATTGCTTGTTTTGCATACTGCTTTGGATAAAGGGCAGGATATAAATATTAAAACAAAACAAAACAAAATAGAGTTCAGGATTTTCTGGGTGTATAATGTTAATTGCTTCATAGTATGTAGAAAGTCACTGTTGGATAGCAGCATGGGAGATACAAGTTCAGGTCCCCAGTCAGACATGAAACTCAGTTGGTGACCTTGGGCCAATCATTCTTTCTTAGCCTGGTCTTTTGAAGGACTGTTGTGAAGATAAAGTAGATAGGAGAGGAGTCATAGGCAAATGGGCTGCTGCTGGCTTCCATGTCAACACAACAGTATTGACAATAGAAGTCAGCAGCAGCCCAACAGCAGTAATAAGGCAGTATCACCCATTCTAGGATTTAGTGCCAACTTTCAAAGAGCTCTCCAAGGGATCCTATTCAGTACCTTGACTAGCTCCTTTAAATTCCAGGCATAGATTCAATGCTCCACTGACATGGAAGCTTCCATTTGCCTTTGCTTATACCCCACCTAGAGGAGGGGTGGGATGTAAATGTAATACATATAGCTAAAAAACCACACAGCCATGTGTACACATGCAACTTGGGAATAGGCATCCATTATCTGGACCTACCTGTTGACACTTTCCCTGGAGAAGTACACAGCATACGTCTGGATGGTTCCCTTAGGCTCTGCGGGTGGACGCCAGCTGAGACGGACAAACCGGCTGGAGACCAAAACAGGGACCACATCTCGGGGAGCAGAGGGAAGGATACTGGAACTTGGGATAGCTAAAGAAGGGGAAGGAGAGGAATCCGTCAGAGAGGTTGATGGTGCAGGGGTTTCAGGGCTAGTGGGGAGAATTGTCGTACGCACATCTAATGTATTGAAAAACAAAGGAACAAGTGGATCAGGTTTGAATAAGATGAACAGAGGAAAAAAGAGACAGAAAGAGAAGGAAGAAAAAGAAAGAGAGAGAGCTAACAGTAAAACCACTCTTGAAAATGCAGATTCTTTTAAAACAAGAATTATTTTAACCACAGCAGCAGCTCTAGCTATGACTTCAGTTGCCTTCCTACTCAACCAACAAAGTTAAGGTATATTTAACTCTATGTTGGATTGTGGTCCAAAGCTCTAGAACACCTATTTCTAATAAAATATCCTGGCAATTTGAGTGTGTCCCTCTGAATGTCAAAGTGAAAATCTTTATCCTGTGTCCAGAGCTTACATCTAAGAAACATCAAGACAAGCTTACAAAACCAAAAAGCAAAACTGAACAATGTGAGACAAGCAAATCTAAATCAATTATTTTAACTACAGATCAGAGCAAGTTGAAGCGGTAAAAGGAGAAAATGTAAGTAGATCTCCAAAATTTCAAGTAAACATCTTTTCTCAACCTCCCAGTTTGAGGTTCTTTGACCATGTATCTTCCCATGAATAACTCTCTCCAAATGGGTGCCATATCTGTCTTTCAGAGTATGATATTTGTTATGATCACTCACATTGAAAACAAGGATCAGGCCCCTAGGCCAGTGGTTTCCAACCTTGGGTTTCAGATGTTTTTAGATGTCCACTCCTCAAAGACCAGCCTAGCACAGCAGATGGTGATGGTTTTCTGGGAACTGTAGCATAATTCCATTTGGAGACACCAAGGGCGAGAACCACTGCCCTAGATTAACTAGCCTGGCCAGGTTTCCAAGGCACTGAACTATCATCATCAGGAAAGTAATGTTTCTATGCTGCCACAAATGAGTAACATAGATGATAGAACTCTGGTAATCAGGGCCAACAGCTGAACCTGCTAGTCCTAATGCCTGTTCTGCAGACATTTAACCAGCCATCTCCATTGATCTAGGTTAATTATTTATGTTATGTTGTGATGTTATGTTATGTTGTTATGTTATGTTATATCATATTATATGCACCAGAGTCCTGTTGGACTTTTTTGTCTGATATGGAACATTCCAGCTTAGATCAAGGCTGAAAAAAATGATTCTATGTATACAGCTCATTTGATTGCACATTTGGTTGGACATTGTTGCCATTCACTAACAAGGCAGTATTACACAACCACTCCATGAGCATAAAGATCAACTTTGTCCCCTCATTGTAGGATTCCAGCTATTATATTATGTATAGTTTTGGGGACCAATAATCAGGCTTACCTGAGCAGCACATAGTTGAACCATGTAAAACCATTAAAGCATAGAACCCATAAAGTGTAGTCATCACAAACAGTCAAGTCATTCAGAATCCAAAACTAGAAGAGACATAATAACCTGATTACAGAAACCTAAAATAATCACAGGACAAAACTTCTCTGATGGGTGACAACAGCACCAAGCAGCTGAAAAGTTACTTTGAGGACTCTCAAGCATAGGTGGAATCTGATAAGATCTCAGATGAGAGCTGGGAATTCCTATATAAGGCCTCTCCCCACATGCTGCCCAATCTGATGCTCGTTATTCTGGCTGAAATTTTCAGGGAGTTCTAGTCCAATCTTTTTTTTTAAAAAAAAACATTTCCAATATCTGTCAATGAATTGATCAATAGATGTTTAAAACCAAACCTAGTGATCCGCTTTCTCAGTGTAACCATACATCAGGACCGTTGGACAACCATATTGTAGAATTTTGTAGGTATGTCTCTTTGATCAATGTTCTTGATTTGTAGGTAAAGGGAAAAGGCCAGGCATCAAGGCAGAGGAAAAGTCAAGAAAAATAAAGTTTCACCTTGCTAGGCTGGATGAGTTATTGTTGGAAGAAAAACCCAAAGGTAACAACATAGCATCCTCCACATATTGGAGTAATGCTTCCTGTATTGTTTGCTGCCATGCTGCTAGTTACAACACTTGGTGAGTGTCCTTCTGGAAGGCATCTTACTTTTGGGACTACAGCTGGTGGATGCTGGGAGATGCAGTAATAAAATATAACTTTTTCTAGTTCTTGGAACCTGCTATGACTTCAACCCAAATGCCTCTGTTTAAAAAAAAAAAAAATCGAGAAAAACTGTGCCCAGAAAATGTGCACCAGCCATAAGACTGTTTAATAATAACTATAAAAATGTCAACAGCAACAATAAATGACAAACCAGCAAATAACTCAGTGGCAACCAACAACAAAGTCTACTGTAAAGTCTTAGGCACATTTAAGTCTCTCTGGCTTCAGTCTGGATTATTCCTCTCAAGCATGCAAAAGATTGCAGCTTTAAACAGGATATAAATTGACTCTTTCGAAATCAGACTGAAATGCTACCAGCTGCTATAAGTGATCCAGGTATCAGTGCTGGATCTGCCATCAGGTGTCACCTCATGCATCCCCAGTCCCTGTCGTTTTGTCATTCTATAAACAGTGATGTGCTTGATACATAACACTTTTCTGCTATTACCTGTTTCACATTTCCAAGCTGCAAGCAGGCTGGTAGTGAATAGAAAATGTGTGATTTCTACTTGGAGTACCATACAGAAAAGAGAAGTCTAGCTCTATCCATTTTTATATTCCTCAACAGGTTATTTCTGAAATGACTAGCTGTGTGTGGGAGTGTTTTGTGTTGTTTTTTACTGGGAATACTCACTGAATTCATTCTTGGCTCAGGTGTTTTGCTAGAGATGTGGCTGCTTCACTGTGACTTACCCAGCTCTAGAGACACTGAATGGCCCTTTTCGCACTCTAAAGCGAAAGGGTCCCTTGAGCATCATGTAAATGGGAGGAGAGGTTCATACAATGCACTCCCATTTACGCGAGACGCTCAAGAGCCTAAAGCAGACTGCACATGCACCTTTTCATTTTCGGCTTAAAGCCGAAAATGGTGCGCGGCCACACAATACTCCTGGGGCCCGCACACACTTACCTGGTGTGTGGTGCGTCAGGAGCTGAGCCGGTCGCGCTTCCTGCCTCAGCGCTAGCCTGCAATTCCCAGGTTGCGCTGCGGTAGGAAGGGGCCGGGTGCTCGCGCAACTGGCAAGCCAGCTGCGGTAAGGAAGGGGAAACGAATTGAGCACCTCGCGCAAGAGGCTGTTCGCACGAACGCCGCCCCCCACCTCCACGAAAAGGTAAGATGCGGAAAGGGCCAGTGCTACTTTAGTCCCTGAGCATTACTTTTTTTTCCCTTTTTTTTTTTTTAAGCAGGGGTCGAAATACTTTCCTTGTGCTTTTCACACAAGAATGACTGTGCTACCCTTACCAAAGTGGAGTACAATCATAGAATCATAAAATTGGAAGAGATCACAGTCCAACCCCCTGCCATGTAGGAACCCACATCAAAATGTTCTCGACAGATGGCCATCCAGCCTCTGCTTAAAATCCGCCAAAGAAGGAGGCTCCACCACACTCCGAGGCAGCATATTCCACTGCTGAACAGCTCTGAGGGTCAGGAAGTTCTTCTTGAGGTTTAAGTGGAATCTCTTTTCCTGCAGTTTGAATCCATTGGTCCTTGTACTGGTCTCTGGAGCAGCAGAAAACAACTCCGCTCCCTCCTCAACATGACATCCCTTCAAATATTTAAACATGGCTATCATGTCCCCTCTTAACCTTCTCTTCTGCAGACTAAATATACCCAGGTATATTCCTCGTCATAGGGCATGGCTTCCAGACCATTCACCATTTTTGTCACCCTCCTCTGGACATGCTCCATCTTGTCAATATCCTTCTTGAAATGAAGTGCCCAGAACTGGACACAGTACTCCAGATAAGGTCTAACCAAAGCAGAATAGAGTGGTACTATTACTTCCCTTGCTCTACACACCATACTCCTATTGATGCAACCAAGAATCACATTGTCACATTGATTTCCTTGGCTGCCTTATCACACTGCTGACTTATGTTCAGCTTGTGGTCCACCAAGACTCCTAGTTCCCTTTCACATGTACTGTTATCCAGCCACATGTTCTCCATCTTATATTTGTGCATTCCATTAATATAAGATGGAGGATACATGGTGGCAGTCTATGAAACTAGAGTTGCCAGAGCGAATCCAGAATAAAGTTCTTGAGACTGTGGAGCACAATGAGATACTCTAAAGCTGCTTCAAATGGCCCAAAGTTACCTGCCCTCCCTCATTTTACAAACCCAAACTTTCAGCTGTAACTCTCCTTATTCAGCAGGAACATTGCCTCTCTGTTGGGGAACAGGTAGAGGAGTCATGAAGGAAAGCCCAGCTCCATTCTTACTTCCAGACACACAGCAGTGAAAGTGATATTTTTTCTGTATAGCTGATAACAAGACTAGAGCCAAGTGCTCTTCTGTGTCCCTCACCCTGCTTTCCAATGGAGAGACAGTAGAGGTACTGGGAGGAGATTATTGTGACTGAAAGTTGGGGACTGGAAAAATGGACAAGAATAGGTACCTTCATCCTACTTGATTGAGCTTTGTAAGACCTCATCCTGCTCCATGATCTGTTAGGGTTTAAAGTTGCAGGAGCCCTCCCCCAAATCCAGCTTGCCAATTCTATATAAGCCTGATCAATTGCTATTAATATTTGTAGCCAGTTCTTGACATGCAAAACATCTCACAGTCTTGAACTCAGTTATCCTCAGCCTTATAAGACATAGGCCCTTTTCGCATGCTTTTTTTCTTGTCTAAGCGCCCCTTGAGCGTCGCGCAAATGGGAGCGTCACTCCCTACAATGCACTCCCACTCGCGCGACGCTCACGAGGCTAAAGTGGGGTGAGCACACATTTTTTGATTTTCGGCTTAAAGCCGAAAATACTCCGCACTCGTGCAATGCTCGCGGCGCCCTCGCGCACTTACCTGTGTGCGGTGTGTCTGCAAGCCGGCCCGGTTGTGCTTCCTTCCCCCAGCGCAGCCTACAACTCCCAGACTGCACTGCGGAAGGAAGGGGCGGGGTGCTAACGCGACGGTCACGCTAACAGAAAGCCAATGCTGGAGGAAGAAGGGCTGTCTTGAGCTGCTTGTGCGAGTGGCTGCTTGCGCAAGCGCCGCTCCCCACTGCCGTGACAAGGTACGGTGCGAAAAGGGCCATACTAGTGCTTGACATGGTGGCTGCCTTATCTTTTGTTCCCATCCTAACAAGAACCACAGAACAGAGGCACACAATTGCAAGAGATCTGAGAGCCAAATTTCCTTCCCTGGGATTTTCCAGGGACTTCACTGACTGTCAAAAACTGAAAAAAAATGTAACTGGTTGGAAGTCCACGTCTGTTTTGCAAAAAAAGTTTTTTTTTTTAAAAAAAACAACAACAACAGTATGATTGTTCAAAGGTGAATCATGACTGCCAGGTGGTGATCTGGGGAATCTGGAGAGGCTGAAGGCCACAAAAATAGCTTTGGCAGACACAAGTGGCCCTAAAGCCACAGTTTGCACACGTGTGACATAGAAGTTGAATCACTTATTTTATTTTAATAAGTGCTTATCACTTCTAATTCCTATAAGAAGTTTAATAATTGTAAGTTCCTAGGGGCTTAATCCCCCAAAATTTAAGGATAAATTCTCCAATACAGAGGTATGCTACGGATTTGCACAAATTCAATAGTGCTGCCTTAACTCCAAGAATCATAGAACCATAGATTCTTAGGGTCTTTCCATCGTACACTGTTATAGTTCTATTATTCTACTTTCAACATCCTGGGGAATTCTGGGGTTTGTAGTTTCCTGAGGGCAAAGAGGTCTTTGGCTGAGAATTCTAGTTGACCCTGCCTAAACTGCAAACCCCAAGATGTTGAAAGTGGAATGATAACACTATAACAGTGTAGTGCAGAAAGGTCTTAGAGCTGGAACATACCACAAGGGTCATTTAGTCATGCAGAAATACCCAACTAAAGCTGAACGATGCCCATTCAACCTCTGTTTAGAGACCTCCAGAAATGGAGAATCTACCACTCTTTGAGGCAGTCTATTCTACTGCCAAGAAGTTCATACAGTAAAGAAGTTCTTCCTAATGTTTAGGTGGAATCTCTTTTCTTGTAAATTGAATCCACTCATTTGTGTTCTAATTTCTGGAGCAGCAGAAAACAAGCTTGCTCCATCTTCTACATAGTATCCCTTTAATATTAAAATATAGATATCAGGTCACTTCTTAATCTTCTTTTCTGCAAGCCAAACATACTCCACTCCTCCAAGTCATTCTCCTTAAGGCTCAGTTTCTAGGACTTTGATAATCTTGGTCACTCTTCTCTGACACATTCTAATTTGTTGATCTTATTATTGAACTGTAGTTCCCAGAGCCGGACAGAGTATTCCAAGTGAAGTCTGACCAAACCAGATTAATAACATTCATAAACCTTGATCAATGATCCTATCATTCCTTACACTTTCCAGAACCATGGGGAGAGTTCCTAGAGCCACCAAAAGAGGGGAAAACGACCTCTATACCAGTCGTAGTGTGCAGCTTAGATGCCACTTAGAAGCCTGAATCCCAGTCACAGACTGGATGAATGCCTAGATCAGGGGTATCAAACTCAGTTTCATCTTTGGTCACATCAGCATTACAGTTGCCCTCAAAGGGTCGGTTGTATCTGTAAGACTATATAAATGTATCTACTCTTTTATCATAATAAATAATTTGCTCTGCATTCGATTATTATTAGTTTTTAAATGGCCTTCCCTCTGCATCAACTTCTCTTTTCTTGGACATGTTGGGGCTATCTGATTGTAGTTTATGGTCCCCATACCTCTGTAAAGTGACATAGAATTGGTCAGTATATCCAAAGTGTTCCACTTTCTTCTTCCCAGACCCTCTCTGTGCCACTTTCTGCTCCCAGACCCTCTCTGTGTCTCTTTCCGCCCCCCAGCTACAGCTGCAGGAGAGGTATGAGGGCCACACGAAATGATCTGGTGGGCTGGATTTGCCCAGTGGGCCTTGTGTTTGACACATGTGGCCTAGCATTTTCATCTACATTCAGAGTTGGCCATCTCAGGCAAAATAAGGTTATTCCATGAAAAATACTCTGAGAGGCCATGGCCCTTTTCACATGCATTATTTTTGCACGAGCACCCCTTGAGCATTGCGTGAATGGGAGCGTCGCTCGGTACGACGCACTCCCACTCGCACGACACACTCCCACGAGGCTAAAGCAGGGCGAGCATGCATTTTTTATTTTCGGCTGTAAGCTGAAAATACTGTGTGCTTGCGCAATGCTCGTGGTGCCCTCGCACATTTACCTGTGTGCGGTGCTTCGGCAAGCCGGGCTGGTCGCGCTTCCTTCCCCCAGTGAAGCCTACAGCTCCCAGACTGCGCTGGAGAAGGAAGGGGCGGGGCGCCAGTGCGACGGTCGCACTACCAGGAAGCCGATGCGGGAGGCAAAAGGGCTGTCATGAGCGGCTTGCGCGAGCGGCTGCTCGTGCGAGCGCCGCTCCCCACTGCCGCGATGAAGGTAAGGTGCGAAAAGCGCCCATGTCTTCAGGATACCTCATTCACAATGCCTGGCTGTGAGGAAGGATCTCTACAGAGCCAGACCTCTGGGCCTGCCCAGCTATGTGGAAAGGAACACGGATTGTTCCAGAACAGCCTATGAGTAGATGTGACATGCCTGCTTGTTTCTGTTCTCTGTGCAAATGAAAAAAAGAAATGCAAAGGAAGAAGGTCAAGCCATTATGGCTTCCATTAGGTCATTTGACTGATCTAATCTGCCAGTACAAAAACAGAACATTCAACAGCAAGTGTACAACACTCAGAGACAAAAAGAAAAGGATAGTTGATCAGGTCATGGCAGGGGCATCACACCATCTCATAAAAACCATTTATTAGAGGCTAAGAGGAGCTGGCATGCTCCACAGAATAGAGTGGGATAAATGAATTGAGGGCAAGACCTAGTGCTTCTAAATATTACATATATGTACAAAGAGGGAGGGATGGAGAGAGAGTAATGCACACACATACACAAACGCACACACATATCATGCCCTAACAAGCCATTACCACAGCTGTAACGGCTAACCTTGGATGACACTGGCTTTTTTTCTCAGAGATCCAAATGCACATAATTTATCAAGATGATGCTAAAATAAGGCTAGTCATTTTCCTTATGGGTATCTATCCGCATCTCTTCAAAGCAACGTGATTCGTGCTCTGAGTAACACTAAGGAAAAGCAGTCAAGTTGGTAGAAAGTTTAAGAATTTTGCAACAACGTTAATAAAGCCAACACTCTCTGAATGGACCTGCTTGCATGAGCAATCCCTAGGGGAAAAACTGCATCTCGTTGTTTGTCTCAATCAGCATAGAACTACTTTATTTTACTTATTTCATAAAATAATTATACCCTTTCTATATCACAGAATCTCAGAATGGCATAAAAGTATAGCAAATTTAAGCAGTTTCAAAAATGAAAACTTAAAACACTAAGATAATTTAAACAAAGAAAATAGATAAACAAATAACATATTAAGCAATGAAACATGTTAAAACACGTTCAGCCTGTAAAATTCACAGTTCCCCCCAACTATTTTAAAGTATCTCTTAGCTACTGAACTTGGTAGTTATAACATCAGAAAGCAAACCCAGTTTAAAATCTGATCCCAAAGTGGACCCCAAATTAAGCTAGTCTTCTGTTTTCTAAGCCCACTATCTAATAGCCTTCTCCCGCATCTGTGATATAGTTAGACATTGGTCTACTGGTCTACTTAGCCCATCAGCCTGGATGTAGATCTGCTAAGTAAGCAAGTACTTGTTTCCTCTGGCTTGTTTTCACTGCCCTTGCTTCTTGAGATTAAGGAGGATACCATTTAAACATCTCAAAAAAAAATGCAATATATGGTGTCAGTTTGCATTAAGATGTACACATGCTAACTCATATGAAAATTTATGGGGAAAAAACTGTAACTTAAACAGAAACATTAGACTGAACCCTTAACATGTGTAAATTCCCCTACGGAAGTGGTTGGACATATTTGCCAGGTATGGAACATATGTATGTGGAAGTTTGTGGAAATGGAGCTGCCCATGTGAGGCTGTTGTATATGCAGATATGCACAAGAATAAGCATACACATAGATATATGATGTGCATATACATTCAGTTGTACACATTCAGTTGCCATCAGTATAAGGGTTGCATAGCAGAATCAGTGTGTGACTCCATGTGCAGAGATTTACAATAGACAATTTTTACTTTATTTTATTTATTTTTATTCTATCTTTCTGTTTATACAGGATCCATTGTATCCACCCCTGGTGTAGGATCTCAGCCAACCTCTGATAATAAATATCAATTTCCAGACCAGACATAAGACCTAAGCCTGAAGTACCCACTATGGGCTCAGGCAACTCAGGCCTAAATCCAAGAAACAGTTTAATCCTAACTAGACCTATACCACCAAATGAATGTAATTTCCAGACAGAGGCATACAGATGGGGGGGGGCAATCAGGGCAGTCTGCCCCGGGGAGCAGTTTTTGGGGGGCACTCTGCATGACATGGCCATGCCCCTGTGTAACATGGCCACACCCCTGGTCTTCTGCCCCCCTCGCCCCTCCCCATACTCCAAGCTATGCAGCTGTTTCCAGAAATGTTCATTAACCAAGTTCCCATTGATTCAATGAGTTTATTGTAGTTGGGACTAACAACTAGATTTAGACACTAATGACTTGGGTTGCATTACACACTCTCAGCCACAGAAAACCCTGTGATGACACCTTAGGGTGTCATAAGTCAGAAACAACTCAAAGGCACGCTACAACAAAAATATGTTCTATATATCCCTATTTACCTGAGTAAATCACATTCTCTGTTTTGTGCAGTGTTTATTAAATTTATTTAACCATGCAAAAACACACTTTGCTACATTTTTATTAAAGTCAAAAGTTGGTATTATCATTCTTCAACATTTGAACCTTCCCTCCACCCCCAGATCTTTAGAAGTTATATTTCTGAGTGTAGCAGATAGGAATCTTATCTCTAATACACATATGCATGCATGGACACAAATACACCATGGAATGTATCTCACAGAGCCTATTTTGCAGACTTGCTAACTACTGTTGTATTTTTAAAAAAGTTTTCTTTATGATTAATCCAAACCAAGCTACCATCCTTTTGGCTTTTAAATGAGTGCCAGACAAGTGATTTCAGAGTCAACAAATACAATACAATTTCCATAGAGAGAAAGATGAATAGACCCCCCCCCAACCAGCCATATTTGATTAGGGTGGGGAGTGTGATGTTAGAAGAGAAGCTGAATACACGCTTGAAAAAAGAAGCAACATGTTGGGTGAATCCACCATTACAAATTCATCAAAGCAGAAAGGGCCATGCACCATAGATCACTCATTCAGTCTATGAAGTCTGGCATCAGCTAGAGGAAGAGAAGCTACATGGTTGTCACCACTAGCAGTGGCTGATGGAATCCCAGAGAAATCATCAGTCATGCTGGTCAAGTCCACTGAGGGATTAGCCAAAAATCAATCAATCAATAAAAAAAAATCCTGCTTCCTTACTTGCAGATGAGAAGCAAATAGCTTGCAGGAGCAAGGAGAAATAGCATCAGCAGGGGTAGAAGGCTCCCAAACTGTCCATATGTCTAGTACAGGTACATGGGCTTCTGCAGGTGCCCAATTCCAAGATGCCTTTCTTGGTGGGTAAAACTGATTGGAGATAATATTTCTTAAAGAGGTAAATAGGATGTCTGCTGCATATTTAGGGACTTGACTGAAATAATAGCTGGAATCCTTTCAGTGAAAGCATGCATGCACAACTTTGAGTTATAAAGATATATAAATATTTCTGAATGGAGTAAGAGGAGCTTTTTTGTGCAACATTCAAAGACTCCTTGTACCAGCAATGGTCAATCTCCAGGGGATTTGAAATATTTGGTGGTAGGGAGAACAGAAGCAACCAGGAATTTTTTGTTCCAGCTGCAATTCTGCAGCTGGGTAAAGAGAACAGAAGTTGCTCCTCTGAATCTCATTCTGCAGACTTTGATTAGAATTCTGGCCACAATGTAGGTACATTCTGGAATGTAAGAATGACATGGGGCTCCAATTTGCATTTAGAAAACCACTTTCCCCAGTTTTGGAAAGGCTGGCCTAAGGGTTGTTTCAAATGAGACAAATGTTCTACATTTGCAGCCTAGGCTTCTGCATTGTGTTCATTTGCTTGTGTCCCAGTAATAGAAACTCAATACAAATTTAGATATAGGGGGTGGATAAATTGGCCCCTTTCCACTTTCTGTCAGTTGTAGAATGCTTTCTTAAGTCTGTTCTATGTTTTCCTCCCATCAATCTGTTGCAATTTTTAAAAATGTATTAAAATTCTCCCCCCAAACCAGGCATTTTTCTATGTATGTTCCAGGCTTCATTTTTGAAAATAATTTTACCCTAAAATATATTTTTTGTGTAAATCTTTTTTTTTAAGCTATGAACTGTATCACAAAATTTGGAAAAGTGCAAAACCTAAAGTATAATAGTCTTTCCAACCTACATGTTGGTCCTCAAATAAAACTGGTTATTGGCATACTGGACAAAATCCTCAAGTGCTCACTATTAAGAAACATACAATTTGCTTGCAATAAAGTCATGGTCAGCATGTCTGCTACTGTGCCAAAACTCTGCCTTGTTTTCCTCTCACATTTATGTGCACAAGCAAGAATATCGGTTGGGAAGCCCATAAACTTTAAATAGAAAGCTTATTGGTCTGCAAATGGTACTTGCACTCAAAATCCATTATGCAAGCAAACGAAAAGAAACAACTCCTCGTGATGATTAATTAAAGTAATAAAAACTCATTAAGTAACCATAAATTGTGGGTATGCATCAACTGCTGTCTCATTTCCTGTCACTTTAGCTAGAAAAATGTTAATTTTCTAGAGTTTGGGAAATAATGATGTGTTGCCAGAAATTATGTAAGAGTAACACTACTGCCATTTTCCTTAAGAGTATTTCTGGGTTGTTGAGCTTTCATTTTTTATATTTGGAAAATGCTATTCACAGGGACAAAAAGCAACACACAGCCACAGACGTCCAAATTGCTCATCAACACAATACTAAAAACGCAACTATGTTATCAACTCCTTATAGGGACAGGAACACAAAAGCAATCAGTCAGGAATACAGAGAAATATGCCTTCTTTAACTTGGTTGGAATGCACCTTAAAAAAAGAGCAGCAGCCTGCGTATTTTGGTATAATTTAGAATAATGAAAATGGACTAACACCATCACAAACAAATACTGTTGTTCTTCATTGCAATTCCAAGTGGTTTGTTAGAGTGGCAAGAAAAGAAAAGTGGATGCAATATTGTTCCAGCCATGGTCTTTGCTTCCTCAAATTATCCTTCCGTATTACAAATAAAAACCCTGGTTGCAGTCCTGTAGATTAGTCCCCACTGCATCGTCATTTAACACAGAGGTAAATCCCATTGAATTAGAGGTTCTATTCTAGTTGGGATAATAATAGGATTTAGTCTCTGTTGGATCATACTAAAGGTCCATCTAGCTCAGTATTTTCTCACTCAAGTGTCTCTGGAGAGTGGGAAGGCGCACAAACCTTGCCATCCAAAATAACTCAGATTCTTTGACACGCTACAGCTTGATGTAGTGCTTCTATTTCATCATCATGACCCATTGCTATTGAAAGATTTACCCTCCTTTAAGACTTGGCTAAGTCCCCTTTAAATTCAATTACATCAGTGGGCATCACTACAGCCTATGATAGCAAATTCCAAAACTTAACGATAGCTACTTTTGGACCAGATTGGGAGGAGCATGTTACCCCATAATTTGGGGGAAGATGCCCTCCTGCTCAGAGTATGAACTACCTATTTGTGCCTTGTATGAAGAAGTACTTTACCTTGTCTGCATGTATGTGCCTTCAAGTTGCCTGACTTATGGTGACCCCATGAATTTCATAGGATCTTCTCAGGTAAGGAATACTCAGAGGCAGTTTTGCCAGCAACTTCCTCTGAAATATAGACTACTACAAAGAGTTATTGAGTGCCCCTTCTCCTTGTTTTAGTATTATAAAGGAAGAAAATGGTCTGAATTTTGTTGGTTAATTCCAACTAAAGTAGGCCCTTGATCAATTGTTGAATGGTGAGACAACTGGTTGGTAACCTCCATTGATTTAATGGAGCTACTTTAGTTAAGGCTAACAGTAGGATTGCAGTCAGTGCTTTCTAGAAATGGAAAGATCTGTTTATCCAGGAGTATAAAAGAGAGAAGAATTCTTTACCAGGGAATTTGTATCTGTGCATTCATCTTAGTGACATAAGGTATAGCAATATTACCCAGTTACAGCAATTTGATAAATCTTTAAGCACACAGCTCCATTCTACAAAATCCTGGGATCTGTCATTTGGAGAGGAAACACTTGGAATCCTTCTCTAGAGAGCTCCAGTCCATTTCCCTGAACCACAGTTCCAAAGCTGTATATAATTCTATATAATTATCTAAAATGGAACCATGACAATTACAGTGGTCTTAGACTGGTATAATTGTTCATTTAGGAGATATCTTGGCTGAACTAGAGGAAGTTACCTATGAGAACATGCAAAGTGGGGATATGGGAGAAAAAAAATCTCACAGTTGGAAGATTTTGATAGAGACAGGCCATCTCAGCTGTTCTGTTTAATGTTCTGTTCTGGCAAATGGCTAGGTAAATGTATCTAGAGTCCACAGGAATAGATGGAGTGCCAGGTCACACACATGGTGCCAGTGGAAGAAGAAGAAGAACCATTGTTCACGTAATCTGAGGTCCAAGCATGGAAAACAGTCCTGAGCAGGATCCAAAAGTGATTAGAAACTCATTCAAGGGGCAAACTGAAGTTCAGAAATCCACCAGGAAAAAGAAACAGACCAGCTCATGAAGAGAATGCTGGAGTTGATTGTTTACAGCAGTGGAATGTCCTTGGCTAAGCTAATATTTACCCAGCTGTAAATCAGCCTAATAGACCTATTTAGCTCAGCATGTTCCTTTTAAAATGGATCAAAGTATTTCCTGTCCTATCGTAACTGCTGTCTTAATCTATGACGCTTCATAAGGTGAAGTGCCTCCATATCCTTCTCACAATCTTCAGTAGCTGCACAGGGTGGTCCAGCCTCTGATTCTGCCAGGACTGCCAACCCTCTCTGGTTGTACGTAAATCTTGTTACCTTAACTCTGCCCTTCCTTTCCCTCACCTGAAAATACCTTCTCCACATGGGACATGACATCAACATGATGAACCAGCCTATTGAGGGTTCTCCAGATTCCTCCCCTGATGTGACACTAAGGAAGGCAGACACTTTTTTGGCCTTCTACTTTCTGCAGTTTGTGCAAAATGTCTCTGCACACCATTACCATAATCTTTTTTCTTTGTGTAGTAAAGCCAGGGAAGTAAATCTTCATTAATTCCATACTCAAACTGAGTGAGAGAAAGTCCTTGAAAACTGTGTAGTTTTTGAAGACTATCCTCAGTCCTATCCCCAACTGATTAAAGATGAAGGCCTGTTTAAATGAAGATTTTGGCTGCCAGTGAAGAGAAAAGAGAAGAGAAAAATGTATCTTCCTTGAGAAGAAGTTCCATAGCCTAGGAGCAGCTACCAAAGAACCATAGGGCCTTTCCACACTATGCTGTTATAGTGCTATTAGTCCAGTTTCAGAATCCTGTGGAATTCTGGGGTTTGTAGTTTACTGAGACCAAAGAGCTCTCTGGCTGGGAATTCTAAATGCTCCTCTCTAAACTGCAAATCTCAGGATTCCACAGGATGATGGAAGTGGAATAATAGCCCTATAATGGTTTAGTGCGGAAAGGGCCATAGAATCACAAAGCTGGGAAAGTCCACAGGGGTCATCCAGTCCAACCCCCATGTCATGTCATCCAGCCTTTGTTTAAAAGCCTCCAAAGAAGCAGACTCCACCATGTTCCAAGGCAGCGTATTCCAAGGTGGTGTATTCCACAGCTCTTACTATCAGGAAGTTCTTCCTAATGTTTAGTTGGAATTTCTTTTCCTGTAGTTTGAATCTATTGTTCCTTGTCCTATTGTTCCTCATATAGCATGGTTTCCAGACCATTTACCAACTTGGTCACCTTCCTCTAGACATATTCCAGCTTGTTAATATCCATCTTGAATTGTGGTACCCAGAATTGGATACAGTATTTCAAGTGAGGTGGTATTTCCCTTGATCTAGACACTATACTCCTGTTGATGTAGCCCAGAGTCACATTGGTTTTTTTAGTTGCCTCACCTCACTGTTTACTCACTGAGAAGGCCCTCTCCCATGTCTTCACCAGAGGAGCCTGTGACGACAGTCGATGAAGACAGCCTTCCCCAGAAGATCAGCCTTGTATGGGGAGATACATTGAGAACCTCCCCCTCTTTTTCCCCCTTGTGCTTTGCCTATTTGAGGATATTCTTTCCATCTCTAAGCTAAGCGTGTGCGCACACACACACAGAGAACAAAAGGACAATCTGCTTGATCAAAAAGTTGCAAAACGATGCAGTCAATGCTGCTCATGCAACAAGGCAAAGGTCTACAAAATTGCAAAAAATATTCTCAAAAAGTCACCAAATCTCTCTAATCCTGATAAATAAATCTCCTGATGCCACAGTGAGGAGAAAGCTGCAGTTTGTGTGAATATTGTGTGCATAGTTTGCATTTGCTCATTTGCTATGCAAAGATGAACCAAGTCAGAATTTACATTCCTAATTTCCGCCATCCCATCTTTCTCTGAGTTTCCATTTTCTAAAGTATTCAGAGGTGTTTTTGTATCTCACCATCATGTCTGGATGAGAAGGTGTTATGTTGCTATACCTGTATTTCCAGAAGGACCTGATGGTAATAGAATTCAGGAAAAAATGGTATTATAATAGCTGAGTTTTGATAGTTTTGATAGCAAGGATGGAGGAAATTAGTTATCTCCCAGCTAGTTGTACTTGGATTTTTATAAACAGAGACACCTACACAAAGCAGGTATGGTACGCACTCTCACACTCTTACTGTTAGATATTCATGAAGGCAGCTTTTATTGTTCTAATACTGCATCAACAAGATTTGCTAAAAGCTACTTGACACCCATAAGATACAACAGTACTGTTGCCTTTAAAGTCTGAAGGCAGGTAAATAATCTCTCCCTCTCTCTCTCTCTCTCTCTCTCTCTCTCTCTGTGAGAGAGACAATAAAAGTTGCCTTCATGAATATCTAACAGTAAGAGTATGAGAGTGCGTACCATACCTGCTTTGTGTAGGTGTCTCTGTGAGAGAGAGGGAGAAGGGGGGGCTTTCTGCATTACACTGTTATACTGCTATTATTCCACTTTCAACATCCTATGGAATCCTGGGGTTATGAATTCAGGGAGGGGCATTTAGAATTCTCAGCCAGAGAGCTTTTTGGCTTCAATAAGCTACAAACCCCAGAATTCCATAGGATGTTGAAAGTGGAATAATAGCACCATAACAGTGTAGTGGAAAGCTCCAGAGGTTGGATGGTCATCTCTTAGGGGTGCTTTAGTTGTGTAGTCCTGCATGGTTAGGGACTAAAGGGCTTCTGTGGTTCTTTCCAACTCTGCGATTCTGCAAAATCTTTGCATGTCAATTTGCATATTGAGTGTGCTATGTAACGCTGGCTTGAATGTCACCATTTTACAGCCTAATCTACAACCACGGGCACAAATGAAACACACATGCAACTCTGCTTCTGCCTCTTTCAGTTTCTCTATTGGAGATAAATGTCCAACAACTTCTATCGGGATATTTACAGATCCATAAGACAGAAATAGAATGCTAATATGGTTTAGTGGTCTGAGTGTTGGACTACCACCCTGGAGAGCAGGATTTGATTCCCTTCTCGGCCATGGAAACTCCATGGGTGATCTTGGGTATATCACACAGCCCCTAGAAAACCCTATGGTAGGTTCACCTTAGGGTCTCTGCAAGTTGGAAATGTCTTGAAGGCACACAACAACACAACAAGACATAAACAGAATTCCAGACATGATAAGTAGCTGTCAAACAAAACCAAAATCTATCTGCAATAACTATATCTACACAAAATTTAATGTACTTGTATACGTGACTAGCGTATTTATCTGGCGTTGCCCGGGATTTTATTTTCTCATAGGTAACACTTGTGAGAAATACCTTAGGAATTACCTTGCCTTACCTTAGGAATTAGATATGGTTGAAATACACAGATTTGAGATAGTGTGTGTCTAATTCCCCAAACTGCATTGTACAGTACCTGTAACTTTTCCCCATATTCCTCTATCCAATCTGTATTCAGAGTTATTAACATACAGAGATTTGGTTTCAGAAGGAATATACTGCCCTCCTCCTCCTTGCTGCTTGGTCATCTCCAAAGCAACCAGCCTGAGGCTCAAGAGCTCTCCAGCTGAGAATTCCAAAGGCCACTTCCTACACTGCCAACGCCAAGGCATTACCCAGGATTTTATTTTCTCATAGGTAATACTTACTAGAAATACCTTAGGAATTACCTTACCTTACCTTAGGAATTAGATGCCATTGAAATACACACATTTCAGATCCTGTGTGTCCAGTACATGTAACTTTTCCCTGTATTCTCCAATCCAATCTGTATTTAAAGCTGCTAGGCCTTGTCTCTGTAGCAACCAGCCTATTCAGAGCTCTCCAGCTGAGAATTCTAAAGGCCCCTCCCTGATCTGCCAACCCCAGGATTCCATAGAACCTTCAGAGTGTTACTGTAGTTTTTAGCCCGGACTTGGGGGGATATTAGATATCACTTTGATATCAATAATTTGGCCTTCTTTACCCATTCCTCTCCACATGCTGCAAGGTCCCCCGGACAAGCTTGCAGACAGGCATGGCCGCTAATCGTTGTAATATTCCAAACAATACAGACTGGGTAGAAATAGCTGTCCTGCTGCTTCAGGAGACCTCAAAGGCATGTACTCTATTATGTATGCACGCTACTTACAAAGAACTCCCTGCCCCGAGCAGGCAGCTTGATTAGAAGAATCATCATCTGTCAAGCACTCTGCGTTTTGCATACTGTCTACTCCATTGTCAGTTTGGACCTAACTCAATCATGCTAAATTCTGACCTTGCGGAGGCTTTGTCTCCAGCCCAAAATTCATTGTTTTCCCCAAGTATGGACTAGCCTGTGGCCACATTTCTCCCTATAAAAACCCCTGACTTTGAGAGCTTCCTTGGATCGCTCCTGACTTCCATCCCACCTTGCTGTTGCTTTGCTTGGTGAGCCTTCCCCTCAGTCCCACGTATTGAGACTCCATATCTCTGAACTCAATCTGCAGACTAACTGGGTTTCAGGACAGGTGTAGTATTACCCAAACCAACAACTTCTCTTAAAAATCCTTCTATCCCACTCCAACCTTTATTTCCATAGTTATCTGTGTGAGTGTGCTGCATACACTGTTTGACTGTATTTTAATAAAAACCACAATTATTATTTCAATTCTGTTTGCTCCTTGACTTGGCCTGACCCCGTAGACATTGGGTAAAAGATTCCACTCCGTTGCTCTGCCTCTCGTATTGCTAGCTTGTGCTCTTGGCTAATTTCCCCAACTTATATAATTGAGAGCGCATTTTGGCGTCCCTCACGGGACCCCCAGAAAACAGGGTAACAGAAGCCAACCAATCACATGAGGTCTTCTCACCTTACACAGCCAATTGTATGAGGTCTGCGCCTGTCTGATGCAGACAAATAGACAAACTCACAAACAGACAAACTTTGACTTTTATATAGTAGATAGAATACTTCCCTTATGTCCCTGTTGAGACAGTAAAATCACATATGGAATTCATCCTGATGGTGCCACATTAAACAGAAATTAAAGATGTGGCAACCCAAGAGAGGACACTGTTCATACAGGCACCCCAACTATGGAATTTCCTCCAGCATTGGATACGATTGGTACTTAAGATTTAAAAGGTTTTAATGTCATTTGAAGAGTTATTCACATAGAGTTTTAGTCGGCATTGTGCCCTTTGTGAATTGCTGTTCAGGTTCCAGAAGGATAATTTTATGAGTCTGTTGTAACAAAAACAACAGAGAGACTTGTAGCTCCTGAAAGACTACCAGAATAAGGTTTTGCAGGCCTCTGGTCACAAATGCTTACACTAAATAAAACACAATAAATTTTAAGTTTCCAGAAGACACTAAATTGATTTGGTTATTAAATGTGTCAGAGCTCTCACTTCTTTTACCAAGCTATTGTTTTTGTTCAAAATTTACTGATAGACTGTATAACTGTTTGTTATTTCTTGTTACTGTATCCTGCTTTGAAATTATTTTAGAATAACAAATGGACAATAAATGGGAAAATGTTGATAGTGACAAGGTGAGCTTCTCTAGGAATAGCATTCTCAGAGCTTGAGAAGTTACTGTTTTGCCTATATGATTGCTAACACCACTGCAGCCCCCAGAATCCCACAACTGGGAGGATAGATTCTGGAGGATGTGGATTCTGGGAGTTGTTGTCTGAACAGTACTCCTTCTACCCCTTCCAAAGTGATATTGACATGACTGAAAATGTCCTTAGAATTCTTCTGAGAGATGTTGCTGACAGATTTATTAAAGCATTACCTTTGCCTTGTTTGAATTTGCATATTCCTTCATTAGCTTGGTAGCACCCTCCATATTATTCCCCTTAAAATTTCACTTCAGAAAGAATAGCAAATCAATACTGTACAGACTATATGAAGAATCAAAATTGTCATATCTAAGTGTGTCTCATATATTAACACCAGAAAGACGAAACATCAGATATGGCTTCTATTGGACTTTGGACAACATTTCATGGTAACCCTACACACCTTGTAATGATCTTTTGACCCTACTGAAATGTTTGGGGACCAGACATTCTTTCACGCTACACAATTATAGCACTATGATTCTGTTTTAACTGCCATGGTTTCATCCTATGGAATTCTGGAATTTGTAGTTTAGGGTGAGATATTTAGAATTCTCTGCCAGAAAGCTCTATTGCCTCACCAAACTAAACCTTAGGTTTCTACAGAGTGCTGCCTTGTCAGTTTAAGTGGAATAATAGTGCTATAATTGTGCAGTGTGAAAGGACTCCTGGTTCCATTCCTGCTATTAGGCAGCAGCAAGCAATTCCTGTCAAGTATGTTTGGGAAAACAAAATAAAACAAAACATTATTTCACTTCTCCTCCTCATTGGACGAGCAAATTGCTGTTCATGTTTGTGAACAAAATCAATTGGAAATATAGCCATAATGGCTGCTTTCATTTGTGCACTGAAAGGTCTCACTAATTAACTGACACCGTACAGTGGGAAATCAATTGGCAAAAATAATAGTGATCAGTTCTTCAGGCTTAAAGTAGCTTTATTGTTGTCACTGTCAGCCCTTCACCAAGAGCTGCTGGGAAACAATTGACTATCATAAACAATTAGTCAAACCCATCATTGATCTTACATGAAAGAAAAGAGCAACAGTTTGGTGATTCCATCCATGTTCCATCTCCCACAAATGTTCCCTTAGGAAATACTGGTCAGTATAGTAATCTAAGCAGGCATCTTAGGCCTTTGTTGCTCAATGCACCCAACCCACCATGGGGAGGGGAGAAGAATGGGACTAGGACGATGCTGATGCAGAACATCATTCCAGTCCCATCCTTCTACCATCCCCAGGCAGTGTCAATGGCCGGTGCCTGCACTTACTTGCCCGCAGAGGCCCTAGAAGCACAATGACTGTGCTTCCTGCACCAGCACAGCCTGGGGCAGTACCTGGCTGTGCTGCGGCAGGAAGAGGCATGGCCATCGCACTTCCTGGATCCTCGAGGCAGCCAGTGTGGAGGGGAGTGCTCCATTGTGCAACCCTCCCAGAAGAGCTGCTGGCACCATCATCACCGGATGCTGCCAGGACAAAGGTAGAGTGCAGAAAGAGCCTATGATGAGGATCAGTCAGGACTACATTGTGGTTCATTTTCCATTAGAATTAACCAACTTTTTCATATTTAGTATGGAAGGAACTTGAGATTCTGAAAATATAAAAGGCTAAGATCCTACATCTGGCTTGCATGGTATAAAACTCTGCATGTGGAGTTATGCATTAACTGTGCCATGAAACTTTGGGCCTTTCTGTCCTACACTGTTACAGTGCTATTATGACACCTTCAACATCCTGTGGAATTCTGGGCTTTGCAGTTTACTGAGGCCAAAGAGATTTCTGGCTGAGAATTTTAAATGCCCCTCCCTAAACTGCAAACCCCAGGATTCCATAGATGTTGAAAGTGGAATAATAGCACCATAACAGTGTGGTGTGGACAGGCCCTTTGGTGTTAAGTGGCAATGTTGCATGATTTAACCAAGACACCAAATGTGCAAAAAAGAAAAAAAAAACACAATCAAATGCACTTGTGCATCCAATGCATTTCCATGAATAAAATGCATAGTGCATAGTGACCTAGCATGTGTGAGGCGTTCACAATGTTGCATTGCATATGGCTGTTCTGCATTGGACAAAAAACATCCACCTACCATCACAGGAACATTTGGGCACGTGTAAGATACTAACAGGATTTCATTTAAAAAAAAAGAAAAAAGGAAGTAATTGAAATTGACAGATTATCCCTTTATCCCTCCACACCCAGAACTTTTGAGTATTTAATATTAGGAGGAAAAGAAATCTGAATTTGCATCCCTACTAGTTAGAATTCCATTAGGAATATTCACACATGTAAGTTTCCCTCACACTTATGGCTATCCTTTCTCAGGTGTGTCAGGGGTTAGCATTCCCCTCCTTCCTCCCATTACATTTGTCCAGCATAAACAGAGGATATTTTCAGATTAGTTCATTATGAAGAATTTACGAAAAATTCATGGATGTCTTTTTATTTGAAGCAATATTCAAAAGAAAGAACTTATGGTATAAAATTTTGAAAGCAGGAGAATGGGAAACTGACAGAGTTTCTTTTTCCTAACCTTAGTTTCCCCAAACAACAGCTGCTTGCTTTTACTTCTCCTTCAAAATGGTAAGAAACAAATGTGAAATGCCAAACTAGTTTGAAGCAAGCATGTATAGATGAGGAAACAGGTGGAGGCATAAGTGTAGCTAGAGAAAGGACAAAATGAGGGCACCCAAGTAAGCTCCTACCCGATGGTGTTTCCAATCTTCTGGCATTGCAGTAACTTCAGAATTCAGTATTTAGAAATACAAATTAAGCATCCAAAGACAGGAGGCAAAGTCTTCAAGGGAAACACAGGATATATAATAGTTTTAGACTTGAATAAGTTTCAAAGTCTCACTCTCTGCAATGCTAAGAATTTGGATATTGAAGAAAACATTCATTAAGGGGAAAGATTTTTTCTTTAGAGGATAGTGTCCTCATTTTGTCCCACTTCAGTTACATCCCTGTGTGGACACAAGGTCAATCACAAATCTGTTTCACCAACACTGAGATGACTTAGGCCATTTCCGCACTAGCCTGTTATAGCACGACGATTCCACTTGCAACATCCACTGGAATCCTGGGGTTTGCAGTTTCGGGAGGAGCCGGGTGGCCCCTCCCAAAACTGCAAACCCCAGGATTCCAGAGGATGTTGCAAGTGGAATCGTCGCGCTATAACAGGTTAGTGCGGAAATGGCCTTAGTTTCATTTTGTCTGCTTGCTTGCTTTCTGTAGAGTTATGTCCACTGAAACATAAGGCATATGAGGTTCTCCAGATGCTCCCAGTTGTGATGATGCATTGGGTGAGTGTTGGAAACAGACACTATTCTAAGATCATGCCCTGATTGCAGATGGTCTTTGATGCTTGTCCTTCTGTTGTTAAGGCATCAAGTTTGAGAAGTATAATATTGTTTTTATTTTTATAATTTTATGCTTGTTCTTCTTCTTAATTTTAAAAGGAATGTTATGTTCCCAAATCCACTGGGCTCAGTGTATTATTACAGACATAAGACTGTTCTCACTTTGATTTATTGCTTATTTGAGGAGGCCTGTCTTGTTCACTGAAATCCACAGACTTCTGTCCATAGAGATACAGACTTCTTTATTTACTCATAGAACTAATTGCAAAATGGAACTATTTGCATGTTTGGAAACAGCTTTCCTATTTTTTTTTTAAATGAATACAGCAATTGCCAGTGAATCTGAATGAGAGCCTGTACATAATTAACATATGTGAATCATTAACACCAAACAAGTAGGGGGAACAGAGGAGATGATAAAACAAATAAAAACAACAGCAAGAAGGTAAACATTAAAATCACAGAGACTAGAGAATATTCTCCCTCCCATCCTGGACAATGCTACTGTGAGGCTTCTCAGAAGAAACAAGACAATTAGCAATCGTGTTGTGCTTAGATGTTGGTTGTTTCATGAGGCTTAGATCAGATTCAAGGGAAATAACGCAGCCCTCTAAGAACATTAGGAGGGAAGGCATAAACCTCCTAGTGCATCACCATTTTTTTAGGCCCTTTTCGCATTGAGGCTTCTCGTGTGAGGGGGGAGGGCGGCTCGTGCGAGAAGCCTCCTCCGGGAGGCTGCCGCGTCCCCCTCATTCCTTCCGCAGGCACTTCCTGCTGGCGAGTCCGTCATGCTAGCGCCCCGCCCCTTCCTTCCGCAGGGGCCTGTGGGAGCTGTAGGCACTGCAGAGGGAAGGAAGCGTGACCCGGCCGCCTCCACGACACTCCGCACAGCAGGTAAGTGCGCATGGGCGCTGGGAGCGTTGCGCAAGCACGGGTGATTTTCGCTTCGAAGTGAAAATAAAAAAAACCGTGATCGCGCCGCTGCAGCCCCGTGAGCGCGGCGGAAGTGGGAGTGCGTCGTGCAGAGCGACATTCCCACTCCCGTGAGGCTCACGGGGCTATTTCGCGAGAGAAAGTCCGTGCGAAAAGGGCCAGAGTTGAAGGGTATGTCTACACTGCACAGCTATCACAGTTAAAAGCCAATCAATATGATTCCATCCTTTGGAATCCTGGGCTTTGCATTTTGGTGAGGTAAGTAGAATTCTTTGCTAGAAATTAGGGATGGAAAGAATATTCATAAATGTTAATTTCCAGTTTGAAGAGGAAGTCAGGAAACCCTATCAGGGAGGATAATAGACCAGTAAGAAATTTGCTCTTTTTTCTATAGGTATTCAGTGCCCTATTTTGATGCAAGAAACAGTATTTTTTGGGCAGAAAACTCACTTTCTGTGCAGAAACAGGGTGTGTGTGCGTGCCAAAAATGATGGCTGAGTTCCTGCATGGTACATGTAGCCACAATGTCATAGCTACATCCTGTCTTTCGACCTGACCTTTTAAAATTATCTGAAAAGCCAGATAGCTGTGTGAAGTGAAGAGGTGCTGGGCGTTAGAGGGTGAGGAACTGAAGAATGACACATCCAGCCTTCTCTTGCAAGTGAACCATGGTGCTACAAGCAGAAACAGGGACCCTTGTTCTGACACAATTCCTTGTCATGCTGCTGCTTGCTGGTGGAGCAGGGGGAGGGGGGTCATTCTACAGTATCCTTCTGGCCAGCACTGGAGAACTCTTTCATTTGGTACAGCTAACTGGCTTCTAAGGTGAGTTTTAGACACATCTGTGACACGACAATGGCACTACAATTGTAAATATGAATATGGAACTGTTATAAGGTGGTAAGACAAGCTTATGACCTCATTACTGCCTACCAGGATGCCAGGTCTTATATTTTTCTCCTTATAACAATTCTTCCACAACATTTTGGGATATCAAATACCAGGAGAAAATTGTGATCTTGCTCATGACATTTACTTTGTGTTCAACCAGCACTTACACCTATTTCCTGTTTTTCCCCCTTGTGCCACCCCTAAAAAATTGGGAGAGATGTGCTTATGAGCTAAGTGTTGGTTGATCAAGTTTATTTCTACCTCAGCCTACCCAGCTTGACTTAAATGACCTCCAGACTGACGTTAGCCCCACACTATTCTCACTTCTATGATCAATTCAATCCCAGGAAGAAGAACATTACCCAAGAGTACAAACTGTTTCCTGGGTGAGTGGGAGACATGCTGCTGTATACATTATGAGAACATTTCTTTACATCCTTCATACTTGTAGGCAATATGTGTTTATATATAGAACAACCCTGAAGATTTACTGTGAAGAGTTCCTACAGCTCCAATCCCTTTCAACCACCCCATATATTTCAGTAAAGTTTGCAGCCTGGCCTTCTGTGGTTATAAACTGGAAACAGCAAACCAATAAACAAAATGAATCAAATCCCTCTCTCACAGTGCTGTTCTTTTGGGGACATTTCTTGGCTTTCAAACATCCTCTTGTCATGCTGCAGAGGACTCCTTGTACCACTATCACTCATTATGGAACAGAGTATTTATGCCTCATGGTGCCCTTTTAAACCTCTTGGTCAGGAACAAAACTTCTTACCAGCTTTTTATTAAATGTCACCCAAGCCAGGACTGCGGGATAGGTAGGAAAGTGCACACAGACTGCAAAGAAACTTGACTAAATATACCTATCTCTATGCCTGGTGGGACCAGCAAGTTGGTAGAAGCCATCAAACTGATTAGTAATCATGAGGAAGAGAGAAGCCAAATTGCACATATGTTGCTATTGTGCATGCGAACATGCACTAGGTTATGCATTAATTTGAACAATGCTGGCATTAAAAACAATGGTTATGCAGCACAAGTAATGTGTAATTCTGCATGCAGAAGCTTCATAGAATTAAAGGACTGGAAAAGACTGCATGGGTCATCAAGTCCAACCTTCTGGCATGCAGGAATACACAATGAAGGTACTCCCAAAGAAGATCATCCAACTTTTCTTTAAAGACCTACAAAGAAGGAGAATCTACAACTACTTGAAGAAAAGGAGAGGAAATTATAAAGTGCTTTATTCCAAGGGTGTGCAGAGACATTGGGGAAGCATAGCTTAGTGACAGAGCACACATTTTGCAAGCAAGAGGTTCCAGGGACAAATATTTATTATTTATTTATTCAAAGCATTTATTCATTGCCTCTCAGCCTACCAAGATCCCCAAAGTAATGTACAACAGATAAAAACATTATGTAAACCATGCAGTATAAAGAGATAAAAAGAGATAAAAGCACACATTTTCTCCACACACACCCCCCAAGACTAGACCCATGATGCAGTCTGTGGTGTCATTGAGCACCAAGGACCATATTACACAATTAATGTGTAACTCTGACATTTCTCTCATTTCAATATATTTTTGCAAAAAGAGTAAAAAAAAACTTCTTGCACAGAAAATAATGTTCAGAATAAACTGCTTTCTGTGGTAAATCCCCTTGTTTTTGGACTAACAATTGTCCTGAAAAATCATCCCACAAAATGCACAAAACTTCATGTAATCCTTCCCAGCAGGGAGAGAACAAATATGAAATTATTTGGTTTGCAAATATGAATGGATTATCAAAGACCTGTATCCCCACACTAGCAATTTGTTGTACCTTCATCTCTCTCTTTCTCTCTCAGTCTCTTTCAAGCTCTCTCGCTCACACACACACACATACACACAGAAACACGTAAACCTTCACTGCAGGTAACTATGTTATGTGATATTTCTTGTTTTTAAGTTCTCAGATTAGAACAAGGGTGAACAATTGCATGGAGGCCAGGGACCAGTTTTCTACATCAACATCCTCTTGGGTTGCACCTCCAACTACCTTGTTTTCCCTACATTTTTCCTCCAAAATGGCAACCAGAACTGATGTTGTGACACTTCCTTTCACCATTTTGGAGGGGAAATGAAAAGGAAAAGGGATATCTGAAAAGGGATGGGTGTTTTGAGTGATTTGGGGGTGCTAAGGAACCTTTTTGTGTGTGTTTGCATATACTTCGGCAATTTTAGGGGAATGGTGGGAGTTCGGAGACCACAAATGTGTGGTCCAAGGGTCTCATGAGGACTGCAGGCTGCACTTTCCCCACTCTGGTTTGAAGGCACTATTGTGATCTCGTGTGAGGGAAAGGCAACCTTAACGTCCTTAATGTTTAAATATTTAACATTGGGGCCAGCGGACAAATAAATGATGATTAGTCTCATTTTTTTAAATTTTATTTTCATGTTTGGAAACTAAGAACTAGCTCTAATTACCTTCTGCTGACCACTTCTAATGGAAAAGTCACCTTGTCTTTCACTCTCACTTTATTGTGGCTATGGGAGATAAATTTTTGCCAACTACATTCAAAATCAACATGGGCAAAAGAGGTATCCAAATTCAAGCTGCGACAAGAAAAGAGTGTGATCTTTTAATGTGTATGCTAGCTCTACAGTGACTTCCGCAATGGCCCATAGCACATGAAACATTTTGGGCTTAACACCTGGAACAAACAGCTGGGATGGCAAGGTCAGCAGTAAAATCTGCAAGTGGCTCAGAAAAGATGTTCCCTAAAGTGCAGTTCCAAAGTTCACTCCTTCCCAGCTGTCATGTCTGCTTCAGAGTCAAGGCAGTGGGCCATTTGCACATGTTGCTTTCAACCTAAAGCCCTCTAGCAAACCACTAAATTAACTTCCTCATGACACATGGCAGCTGTCCTATTTGCTTCTTCTAATGAACTTATGCCTTGCCAAAACCCATCTGAAAAATAATGGATTTTCAAGTATTTTTCAGACAGAGAATCTCACTGCCTTTCTACAACAACTCTGTAAGGTGGGCCAAATGGTTATTATCACCAGCATATTTCAAAGAGAAGACTGAAGTTGAGATCCTACATCAGCATAGCTTAAATATCTGCTGGTGGAATATTGTTATGCTAGAACTACACAGTCCTTATACCAAATACCACTATAGCACAACAGAAGAGAAAAGTGAATGCTCACAGCTGTCATCTCATTGCACAGTGCATAACACACAGAAGCAGTGTGCAATGTGCAATGCACACTGACACACTACTCTAGGTGCATTATTGTATTTCTGCAATAGGTCTGCCTATGGAGATTTATTCCTACCACCATCAGCTGGATTTGCCTGCTCTGCATTGCCAAAAACAGGATTTCTCTAAGTCACCAACAGAATTCTGGCCTGAGGCAAAGGAAACAGTGGATTGACTGTGTCCAATATGTGTTTGTGTGAGTGACATAAGTTGTGAACAAAAAACACTCCAGCTTGCAATTCAATACCAAAGGCATGTATGTGTCAAGGTTTTATATTAGAGTTGGCCCTCTACATTAACTAGGGTTAGGGTTCAGGACCTCTGCAAAAGTGGGAAAGTCACAAATATCAAAATGTATGTGTGTGTCTGTGGGAAAGAGGCTGAGGCATGTGGAGAGAGAGGGCACCCAGGGTCCAAACCAGGTCAGAGAAAGGAGAGGGAAAGGGGTGGGTCGGTATGGTGGGCCTCTACTTCCTCTTTTTCACCCATGTTCCTCCTTGGGTGTTTGGGGAATCAGGGGAGGGTTCATGGTACTGATAAATCAGGTATGAGCTGTCCGTAACTAGTCAGGTAGAAGTTGGTGGGAAAGGGGGAGAATCAGAGGTGGGTTTTTAGAGAGCTACGCAGCCTGATCAGGGCTATCAAGAGGGAAGGTTCCTCCAGAAAAGAGGCACTTGGGGGGGGCAGATTATTTATTATCACAAATAATCAAATCCATGAATGTTAAACTCACAAATGTGGAGGACCAACTTTGTATTTATATATTCTGTGATAATTTTACATTAACTATGTCCTACAACAGCTTTAGTCTTTGTTCAGATATTTATATTCAGTATCTGAAATGTTTGCACTTCATTCCTGTATGCATTGATGGAATGTCAGGTCCATGTCTGAACCAAAGCCACTGACTGATTTGATCTAATTTCTGTCTTGCTCTCCTTCACAAGAACTCTGGGTGGTTAACAACCTATATTAAAAATGCATTTTAAACTGCTGCTATGAAAGCACAGACCACCTCTAATAAAATCCAGTAAAATTATAACATTAATCAACAAAACTAATTTCCTATACACTGATCTGAAAGCCTACCAAAATCCCAAATGGAAACAATCATGAATAATTCTGAATGATGACAGAATGGGAGACAACCAAAGATCTATCAAAGGCGAGTGTCATAGTGAGGAGCTGTAAGTGGAGAGGTTCAGAACCTTGGGTAGCTCCTTCAAATTAAACTGAAGCACATTTACAACCCCACACCATCATGTCTGGAACCACCAGCCACCAATGAATATTGTCAATGAGAAGGCCTTGGTCCACATAGTTTCACTGGCTATAGTATCTCAGGACACCACAAACAAAGCCTCTCTCGCTGACCAAAAATTCCTGGCAGGTTGGTACTGGAGAAAGTGGTCCTCCAAGACTGAGGAAAGTGTCCTCCAAGTGCATACTACCACTGAGAAGCATGTGTCAAAATGAATACTATTCACAATAAAAGGCTGAGAACTTACATCAAGGAGATGATGTATAACTTTACATTCATGGAGCTATGTGATAGTTGTGCAATAGAATCTTCTGAGTCAACTGTGATGTTATACAACTAGATGTACATTGTGCCTTGGTGAATATGCATACTACACATCCATACACAATACACAATACACACTGATGCACAAATATATGTAATGTGTAACATGAGCCAAAGTAGAACAGCAGTACATGTGGCTTCTATAGCTTCGCACTGAATACAGCCATTAACTAACTGCTTCCGTGAGGGAACTTATGCATTCACAAGACATCAACAGGATTTCATTCATGGTCACTGTCAGCCCTAGGTCCATTCAATAATGCAGCTCATCATTTTATATTGCTAGAATAAGGTGAAGAACACATTTGTACAGACCAGCTATATAGATCTTTTGAAAAGAGACCTTACACTGAATGCCAATGTTTGAGCATTCTGAACTGCGTTAAACTTATCTAATAGATCCACTAATTTAAGAGCTTGAGAGTTAAAGATTAACACAGGTATAGAGGAGAAGAAAGCTATCATAGGCTATTCTGGACATCCTTGAGTAGAGTGTCAACCAGTGGTCCATTCCAACATGTTACCAACAATGCAGGAGCCCTTGAGAGCAAACACTTTTCTATACCACTCAGATAGTTTCAGAGGTCTTCATGAACAAGTGATCATGACGTAGTTTTGTCCAATAACAGTGTCACTTCTCCTTCACCTAGGGCAATGCTGATACAAGAAAGAGCCACATTTTGAATTCTTCCAAATGATATTACTCGAGTGAAGTATGAAGGAGCAAACAATGCTGTATGGCCTATGTCTTTCTGATGATATCAAACCAAACATGTAACGAAACACTTGCAACCACAGACAAGGAGGATATGGCTGCAGAACAGTAAGTTTAATAGGCAAGATATGTTTAATAAAATTGAAAACTTCTACCTCACTAGACCAAATAAGATGTTTCCGTACCTTGTATTGCAAAAGTGACCACTTGAATAAAACTCATGTGTTTTGGACAGAGTAAGCAAAGTCATCTGCAAATTAGAACTGATCCAGATGCCCATGAAAAATAAATGTTAGAGACTGTGCAATCAAAAAACTTGCAAGCATGAGCTCCCAATGTCCAAAAGCAAACATGGGACTAATTAAAGCAAGATGGCAAATAGATTTCAGCTACAAGATAGAACCCACACCTTTACTATCATTAAGAAGCTTTCAGACTAAGGGAGGGCTTCTTCTGGTGCCCTCCAGTTCAGGAAAGAACTTCATATTCATCATGTTTCCCTCTACTATGTCAACATGATTACATGATAACTGCCTGAGGATACAGAATCATAACATATGATTTTAAAACCCAGGGATTTTCTTTACGACCCCTTGATTTATTTTTAGATTTCCATCCTCATCTTTTCACTCCCACGCAGAGACATCTAGGTTCACACTTTTTTTAAAAAAAGAAAAGGTGTAAAAAGTAAACACACACAGGTCAAAGTATTTCTAAAATCACAAGTGATAGTGTTGCAATAGAGGAATCCACATCCTGACAGCTACAGTTGTTTCCCTTGTTCAAACCTAATTGCACTTCTGAAATTGGCAAGACAATAATTTCTATTGGCCACAAAGGAAGGACAAGACCCCATCAATACAGAAAACAATAATACTGTAGCCATCTTTGTCACATCTTTATGGGAATCAATCATGAGAAGTTTTTATTCAGCCAAGAAACAGACTTGTAACCTGGCAACTTCATACACATAGAAGAATCACATAATGTGAGAGAATAATTCTAGCCAAGCATCAATGTATGCAAAAATGGGTCTCGCATAGTAGTTAGTTGTGTTACATAAAAAAGGAAAAAATATAAATATGTTCCTCTTCCCAGCCCAAGATCTTTAATCTTGCAATAGAAGAGAAACATGATTTGACTGAGTGAAGTCCAAAAGCCTATGGGCTTCGTCAGATAGTGAACTGGGTCCAAAGGAAAAGTAGGGTAACCAGAGGTGGGGGTTTTCCCACAATTTCCATTGATCTTTTCTTCAACTGAAGCAACTTGCACCACATTCTATGCAATTCCTCAAAGTTCTCCAGTCTTGAGGAAAAATTCTGTGGGATGGGAAGCTGTGGAAGCTACCAAAGGGAGAAGGGGAATGAAAGCTCCATGCTATAAATGGAACTCTATTCACAGCTAGGGCATAACCTGCAAGCAATTTCCATCCCCCCCCCAATATGTTACCTTACTATAGCTAATTCTGCAAAGAATGCTTGTTACAGTTACTCTTGGTCAACAGCATGATAAGCCATTGACTTACCTATGCTTTATCTCTCACTTTTACTATCTAGAAAATAATTTCATTTAATTAAAAATGCATTGTGTATTGCTAGCTTCCTGTTTAAGTCATTAAAACTCAATAAACTTGAGGGGGAAAGGATGTATCTTAGGCAAATACAACAATATGAACATGACTATCGCATTATACTTGGATAAAAGAATCTACCGATGCCAGAAATCAATGCTGATCATAATTTGATATTAATTCTAGCTGAAATGTTAAAATTAGGGAGGGGAAGTGTTTTCATATAGATAGTTGAAATCCTGCCACATACGATTTATTAATTCTTTGTAAGCTTGCTCTCAAGAAATAAACTTCAACTAATATAAGCAGTCATGTCCTTCTCTGAATATGCACGCATCTACAGTAGTAACTCCAAACTTGATGCTTCCTTGGTTTTCTACATGAACTTGTCCAGCTTGTTATGGTCAGACTGTCTTCTGCTTGTAATATACAATGAGGTTTTGCAGGGATGACCCTGCCTTTAGGAAGAGTGAGATAGTCACCTCAAATAGCAGATGATGGCCAGCAGCAAACAAGATGTTGGAAAAGAGCCCTGTAATCCCAAGAGTAGCAAATTGCTTTCAGATGCTTGAGATAACAATGTCCTCATTATACCATCACCAAAGAGCAACACACCATCCCATTATATCCCATTGAATATTTCTTCATCTGCCAGTCCAATCAACCAACTAACTAATCAATCTATCTATCTATGTATCTATGTATCTCTTGTCTGTCTGTCTGTCTGTCTATCTATCTATCTATCTATCTATCTATCTATCTATCTATCTATCTATCTATCTGTTTATTATAAAGAAAAAAGAACAAAACAAAAACACGTGATTAACATAAAAGTGAAAAAGAGAAAAAATACACCAAAAAAGCTTACATTGCTATTTCTCTCCAAATCCTTTATCATCATATACTTATTCAACATATTGTATATCATATTGCTTATATATTTTTGTTACATGTATCTAAATTGCATTCTCATTATACTCATTATTATTGTAATAATTTTGTTCTTAACTCTGTCCTTTTCAACTATATTTAACCTGCTGCTATTACTGAATATGATCATATTACTAAGTATAATAATACTAACCCTTAAATGTGAACCCTAACCCTAAATGTGGACCTGTCCCTAGAGCCAATTATATTTCAGCTTACTCCACTTTCCAAAATTATAATTCTTTTTGTGAAGGTATGACACTTCCCTCTTTTATTAAACCCTTTTCCACAAATATCTTCCATATTGCTTCAAAATCATTCCCTCTCATTATTTCTTTCCTAACCTTAATTTGACATGTTAATTTATCATTAATTACAATCTTCCACACTGGCTATACACTAGCTTTCATGGTTCCAGAAAGTTTCAATATAGTTTTGGCTAAAATTAGTGTCAGCTTACACTTTTTTTCTCTTTTTTAGAGAGAAAACACTTTTAAACATATGTTTTTAAATTCACATTTTCATTCAGACATTTTTTTAAGGAAAACAAAGTTCTTACAGATTAATGCCAACATGCAATAATGGACTTAATATATGAACTTATATGAGCAAGAAAAAAAGCCAGTTGCCTAACCCTATTTTTTTGTCCTTCATTCAAATCCTTATTGTAACTTTATTTAAATTCCTATTGGTGACAGGAGTCTGGGTGTACCATAGATAAAATTATAACCATAGCCAGAATCTTATTGGTTCTTCCCAACAAGAGTAGAACTATTTAATCAACCGTTGAATGATGAGTCAATATATAGGCAAATCTCAGTGATTCAATGAGCTTCATCTTAATAATAATTGTAACAATAAGATTCAAGTCAATATGTTACAATGCAACCAGTGCAAAAATTCGGATATTCTGTGATGGACTAGTGCTGATTAGGGGGCACTTTGTCCTCAAATTGTGTTTATAGATGCTTCTGATCCAAATCTGAGTTGAGTTTGGAAGAGCTTATCCATTTCATTTCATGTGTGCAAGCACATTTGATTAATCAAGTGATTCCTGTATTGTTTTCTTAACAGCATCTAGCTTTACTCTTTTCCTATTATGATATTGCTGCAACTATTTATAAGACCCAGGAAATTTGGAGACAGCTGGCAATACGGCACAGCACAGGTATGGGAAGCATAATGTATGTGAATATATGAAGTTTCCAGAGGATGCCGTACCACAAAAAACTCTGTAATGATTGGGTATAAAGACTCTCCAACCAGTAGATGATGCTCTACTGTTTTCTTACTGATCATTAAGGATAGGAAGGAAATTTGTTTGAACCATTTTCAAACAAATTCATCCAATCTGTGGTCTGTGGGACTAAGAAAAGCAGGCACATACATTTGACTTTCCTTATCATCTGGAAGAACCCACAAGCAGTAGATTATTATTTCTTTTTAAAAAAAATCATTTTCGGATTACGTGTAAATAACTGCATACAGCTAGAATGAACAAACACAAATGCATGGACTTGCAAAAGGAACACAACCAAAAATTCTGTAAGGAGAAATGCATACCCAAATTTTTGTGCTAAGAGAAACACAGCAAAGCATGGTCATTAGGGGGAAAAATCTCTACCCCCCCCAATATATATATATATATATATATATATATATATATGAATGAATTTCATGTGAGAAGAATTCACAAAGCAATAAGAAATAGGGACAAGAGGAAAAATAGACCCAGGGATTGGACTCGAAGAGATACAACAAAAGAAGGACTGGTTTTCACATTTCTATCAGTCAGTGATTGTTCTTTATGTGGCCCTCTTGCTATTATGCTGAACATTTAGCCATGTTCTACTTGCTGGCTACTGGCATCACGTAAACAGAGTACTAACACAGAAAGTGTAACAGTATTATGTTTAATAAGGCACACTCAGGTGGGTAAGCCAAAGAGTCATGTTGCCTATTAAACAGAAGCTTAATATGCACATTTCATTATTATTTGTCAGCTAGGAAACTTAGAAAGGCAATCTTTCAGTTTTATTTCCATGATAGATTATATTGGTGATTATGTGGCTACACTGTGCGTGCAGTTTCACTAAGGGCTTCTTACAATATAATTAAAAGCAATAGCCATTTTCCAGTATTCCTTCCTGTGTTGATTTAACACACTATGAGTGAAGCGTGTTAACCCTTCCCCCTCCATTGTTGTTTTCTTCACAGGGAAAGTGAGGAGTCTGAAGAGGTTTCAGTACACATGGATCATCTCAGTGCAAGGAAGAACACTGATTTTTCAAGTGTTCTCTTCATATATATGGTAGTCTGTCCTCTTTAGGCTTGTTACTTGTCACATGACAAAAGTGAGGATGGATGGAGCAGGGCAGGTGCACTCCCCTTCTCACATGTATGTAACACCTGAACAGGGCTTGAGTGGCAGTGTTGTGGGGCTATCATTTTCCTCATGGTCAATTATGGCATTCATCTTGCCAGCTAAGCTTTTGACTTAACTTCCTAGGGTAGTGGTGGGTTGCATATGCAGACTGCATGTGCCCCACCTCAGTTCCCACCTGCCACCACTCTACAAGAGCACACTGCCAACATTTGGTCTCTCTTTTCCTTCCTCAATGCTCTTCTCACCAGTCTTCAGGGTTGTAAGGTGCAAGAGGCCATTTGGGTCCCTTCCTGCATGATAGAAAACCACCACAGTTATTGTGACCATCTTGAAGGGAGAGGAATTTCACCCACAGAAGATGGAATATGGTGACAGTGGGCCCTTCACGAATTAATAGTGCCAATATAGCACTAGTAACTAGAAACCTCCTATCCTCTGCCTTATGGAAATATCCAGCACTATAGAAGTGGACTTCTGTTCATGCAGTAGGACTTTTCTTCACTCTCCTTTCTCCTGTACCTTCCCAAATCTGCTCTGGAGGATTACATAGGAGTCTAAGGGGGAGTACATTGCACCAATGTTTGTGTTCAGGTGGTGGACAGACACCATTAGATTTCATCCACAGTCTGAGATCCCTCATTTTGTTTATATAATATGTATTGACATGCATATAGCTACACAGTGGTTACATTACATCTTATTTCTGCTGAATACTGCCACTGGGCAAATGATTTCCCAGGAAGCCATTGCTCTGGTATCCTGTTCTTCCCAGTGCACCTGCTTGTTCTTGTGCTGCATCTGCAGTCCCAGGGAATCAAGTATCACATTGAAGGGACTGAGAATAGTTGCACACCATTCAAGAATATGCAACTACATGGTTGGAATCTTGTTGGTTCAACCCAACTAGTGTAGGTCTATAGAATCAGTCATTGAATTGTGGCTCAACATGTAGGTGAACCTAACTGATTCAATGGCTGAACTGTAGTCAAAACTAATAATAGGATTTTAGTGTAAGCGATGGTAACACTTTTGGAACTGTTCTTACAGAACTACAGTTGAGTAACTACATTATGCTTGCATAATGTAAATCTCCACTTAAATAGTTAAGAGGAGGCTGTGCTACACTACTCTTCTTCTGCATACTGTCATTGTACAAGCAACTGTGTATATTTGAATTGGATTGCTGTTTATACAATATCAATGAATCAAGTGGTACATTGAAGAACCTAATGAGTCATTATGAACCATCGAAGAATGTGCAACACTTGCAGATCTTAATTTATGCAACCCTAATCCATGGTCAAAACAGTGCAGCTGTCTACGTAAGAGAACTTCAGTATGTGTAAAGCATGAACATGATGCCAGCCTATGAACTACATACCTCCATTACACAATGGCTTACAATGTAGTTCAGTATGTCTAAGACAACTCGCAGATGTATACGACACCAAGAAGATTCTGGTCATTGCCTCAGTCCCCTACAGAAACAAGTGTGTTTCCACATCCAAGCTCCCCTCCTTCCTTAATGTCCACCAAAGATAGCAAATCTATCCATGCATGCAAACAGACCAAAATAATGCATTACCAAGCCATGTTGCCTGACTAATATGGGAATTTAGTGTTACATCCAGGGAAGAAAAGCATTTTTTTTGGGGGGGGACTGGCTCTAAAGCATTTCCACCTTCAGGATCTGCATAAAACTCAGAGAGAGTGCAAATTCACAGCACTCTAGGCAAATATTTAATACACAATCCCCACTTCGGTGCTGTTAATTTTTAAGATGCAGATAAAATTTATTATTCTCCCTTTTTAAAATCTATCCTCTTAAAGGCCTATGATCACTCCAGAGTTAGGTCTGATGAGATTCATGAAAGCAAAGACAAACAACAAAATGGCTGGATTAAGGAGAAAGAAGTACTTTTTCATTTTTAAATGCTCTCTGTTTGAAATGTCACGTCAAAAAGCTCTTTATGTCTGAGATTCTTAATCATCTACCTAGACAGACTTAAAAAACAAGCACATAATTATCAAGGAGTCTTAAATAATTGATGAATAAGACATGGCATGGAAATGTATCTTTACTGAGTTCTAACTTCCAAAGATTCATTATTCATAATCATTACGCTGTGATTATACTTGTGTATTTTACATTCCACCCCTTGTAAACAGTAAGATTGATTTTTAAAAAACAGATGCACAGAGATAGAGGGGGAGAGGATTTGCACAACTCTGAGAAGATATGCCTTGAGTTTATCATAATTTTCTGCATTTAAAAGCTTACTACAACAGTGTGTGAGGGAGAATGATTTCTGGCATACTGATACGGTTGTCCATTAGAAAAAATGGATGAAAGCAATATTCCTTAACAGTTCTTTATTGTTTAATTGAGAGACAACTGTGCAGATGTACTCAGTGACAAACAACTGCAAGAAAGTACTGAAGTCTGAATGTGTTTTGAGAGCCTACATCTCCTACAACTGAAGTCAATGAGGGGAAAAAAAATAGAACAGTCTAGAATACTGTTGGTAGTACAAGTGTAGTTCTTATTCTATGGCAGTAATTCCAAAACTGTGTGTCAGGACTCACACCTTCAAGATTGAGAATCAGACTCCTGCTAAGGAGCAACCGTGCCAGTACAGGAGAGGTGAACGTTTTTCATCCAAAGCTGCATGAGGCCTTCCATGACCATTGAAAACAGGAGCTCCCCACTGGAGGGGTGAGAATTAACTTTTCAGAATCCTCCAAATGCTGTCATTCTTAAATCTTATTATACAACATGTTATTTGGTCTGCCAACAAGATTTTCCTAAAACTTGCAGAACATGTTTGATTTCTGTGTCTGCAGTCCGTAGGTATGGGATGCAAAATGGGGTGGATGTAGCTGCCAGCCCTTCCATAGTTGTCCATCCTAACCTCCAGCCACCTTCTCACATTTTGAGATTAGCTGCTGAGCTCTGCAATCAGTCTGGAGAAGTGTAGGGAGAATGCTTTCTGTCCCATGGTTGCAGAAAATTGGGCTTATATCCCAGTTGTGACTAGTGGCTCTCATGTCAGAGTGAGGGTGGATCTGCTCCAGCTTTCAGTCTAAATTTTAAAGAGGTGTCTACACTGCTGACTCTTATCCCTCAAGTAGGTGTAGCACCTCAAATAGCTTCTTTAAATGAGTGAAACTCAGAAAATATCCACTACCCCACTGACATAGAAGCCTAGTAGCCAGCTCATGTTTTTCACACCCTGTTATTGCAGGTCTTGGAAAAGTTCTTCAGATACATTGATTTTTTTTTCTTGCCTTGACTTAAGATGTATTATATGGATCCTTAAAATGCGGTGGATTTTGGGACTATTGTTTAAATGTTTCTGGGAATTTTGGATTTTACTGGACAGTAACCTAAGCACTCTTGTTAGTCAACTAGGGTAGACCCTTTGAAGCCATGTATTTACACAAGTGTTGACTAAGCCATTGGTTCCATGACTCTACTCAGACTGGGACTAGCAATTAATTTTTAGGCCAATATGTTTTAGGGAGTATTTTAACTCAATTATTTAAGCTAATAGTTGGTTTTCTGTGCAGGTTGGTTTACTGGTTTATTACTGTGTTAATATCTGCTTTTGGAAGCTGCCTTGGAAATGTCTCTTTCCTTAAAGGTGGAAAACACAGCTCTTAAGGGACTGCTAGTTAACTTCAGGCACTTTGGGACAAGGTTATCCAATGCCATTTTGGCATTGTTCCAAATTGGTCCTTGGTTGCCCTGGGAGAAACATGGTGAGGAGGGGTGTTCTTGTGTCCTGCTTGTTTCTCTTGAGTCTCTAAATGGGTTTTGGAGGATCTCTTTAGTCTGAAATTGTATGGCATGGTGTTTGGAAGCTCTCTTTTCATTCTCCTATTTGAACACCTGATTACAGAAGGTTATGGGGGGGGGAGATATTTGCTCAGCCTATGGAAACTCCATATTTCTCAGGGCTCCATTGTATCCCTCATGTGTTTTAAATATAAACATGAATCGACATTGACAAGATATACTAAAGATGTAAAGAATACATACATTTTTTCTCATTCTCAACACACTGAGAGACTCAATTGTGGGAGGAGGAAATGGTTGATTGTTAAGATATGTTCACTCCAATATGAAACAAAACACCAACACCTGAGGCAGTTGTTTTCATTAGTTTTTTCCCCCAACACACAAGATCACTTTATTTTGTGCAAAATGTAATGTTGGGTTTGAAGAAACAGAAAACCAAAGCATCTTGATTTTTCTGTTTGACAAAAATGTCCTGAAATGTTAAAAAGAAAGGGTGTAGAATGCACAAACTTTCACAATGCTGCTTGGCAGGGAGAATCCTTTTGACTGTTTTTGTTCTCACTAGCAATAATGAAATAAGCAAAGATTTACAGCCCTCATCAGTATGCATACTATGCTTCAGCCTTACCTTTCCTTTTCACCAAATGCAGCCAGGACAGTGACTATTCCTCTGAACTAGTACATGGACTAAGTAGTAGACTTAATGAAGGCCAATAAATGGAGATTTAATCTAGAAAGATGGAGGCTTTTTCAGTAGGTGCTTCATTTATCCCGTTAAGTGGCATTAAACCTGCTCTAAAAGAGATTGCATTTGCTAGGCAGGAACATTTTCATAGAGTGTGGGTGCTCAAAAATCCATCTCTGACACCTGAAGCCCCAGTGACACAGAGTGGCTTTTATCAGCTTTGGCTGATTTACAAACTGCAATCCTCCATGGACTAAGAGCCTGGCAAGAGTTATCCGTACACTGGTAATGCCTCACACTCTACACACCTGAATTATTGCATTCTATTATATGTGGAGCTACCTTTGAAGAGAATCCAGAAACTCTGAAGACAGGAGACTGTGCTGACATTTAAAGAGCTAAACAGTGCTGGCTGGTGACTTTGATGTTATTCATGCAGTGAATCCAATCTCATTTTTATGCCAGGCTTTAATTGACATATCCAAGGTGCTGAAATCTCCCTAAAAGTTCAGTACCTTGGATGGTTCCTCTAAAGTCTGAAATAAAACCTAGAGCTGATTCACTACATCACTGACATGGAAACTGCTGCCCAGCATTGACCCTAAATGTGTGCCACAGCTGACAGAAATCTGTCAACACAGCTGCAAACCAAAGCTAACCAAGAGATTGGGAAAGAAAGAATATGGTGGTTTTTTTAAAAAAAATATTGTTAAGAATGAGTTTTTTTTCAATATTGAGAAAAACCCAAATGAGAAGAATCCCAAGCTGCTTAGAATCTTTGCAGCTCAGGACTTATTTGGTAAAAAAAAATTGCACATTTCCTTTTTAAAAAGCAAAAAAATAAGAATTTTCACACAGAAAATACTCTTTTCTATGAAAAAAGTGTGAATTTTGTGCTTAAGAAATGACCAACTACAATATTTTATGAATATGAAAGTCTTTTCTATATAAAAGATAATATTTTTATGCACATGTATAGTGTCCTGTGCAGAAAATGCTGAGTTTTTTGTTGGTTTTTTTGCACAAAAACTATTTTTGTCACAAAAACCCACATGTGAACTTTATGCAGAACTAAATCACAAACTGCAAATAATCTTAGACAACCAAGTAGTTTACAGAAGCTTTTTTATAGTGGGAAGAAAATGGCTAAAATTATTCATTTCTTTCTTTGGGAATAAATATTAGTGAAGAATGACATTCCTAGTGGACATGCCAGACTACAGACATGGCTGAACAAATTCATCCTCTCCATTTCTTCCCATTCCACTATTATTAAGAATACAAAAATCCTGATAAATCAGATCAACCTAAAACTACACATCCTCACCAAATTTTTATTTTTATTTTTCTTTGCCTTTCAGAAATTCAAAATGCCTAATATTTCAACATGTAAGTTGTTTCCATGATGTGAGACAGGAAAAAATCTAAATGTTTGTGAAGGTCTTTGGTCATACAAGAAGAACAAATTTGATCTGGCTTGTTTCCACAGAAGCCAATCAGATGAATGGGTTCCATGAGCTTATTAGCATTCCTCCTCTCCATTCAGAAACAGAGCATTTCTAACATTAACTCTAGAAATAGCCTGGTGTATACAGGAAACAAAAACATGGATGACTAGAAAGGTATATAAGCATGTCAAGAATCTGTTTTGTACTGTTTTATCAAAAGGATAAAAAAGAGCGAGAAAATGTGGGATTAGACAGAAGGAAACAAATCCTGTGAAAGATAAAGTCCTGATGTTTGTATAAAGTCCAAAACCAAAGAGTGTGTTCCTAAGGCTTTTATGCTGCTGTGCAAACCAGATAACTTAGAACCCTCAGATCCAGGGATAAATTTTGGATTTGTATACTGAATTGTAACCTAAAAAAATATTTTTTTAAAAAAATATGTTAAGGATACAAAAGACCACACATCTTTACACCCTCTGTTGTTGTGTACCTTCATGTCACTCCTGATTTATGGTGACTTTAAGGTGCACCCATCATGGGGTTTTTTGGAGATGGGTATGTGTGATATGCCCAAGGTCACCCAGTGGGTTTTCATGGCTGAACAGGGACCTGAAGCCTGGTGTCCAAGGTTATAACCCAATGTCCAAACCACTATACCACACTGGCTTGCACCTTACATCCTTTAGCAGTCCTCAAAGAAGCAGAAACTGAGGAGCATTCAATGGAAACCATAGAAGAAGAAAAAGACACATCTCAAAATGTTCAGTCTGTGTGTACTCTTAAGGCCATCTTCAGAGGGATATTTAGAATGAAAGTGCACACATTTTTGAACCAGGAAATTTCTAACCATTTACTGACTTTAAGAGTACACACAGTCCAATGTGCTTCTGGCATTTTAATTGATAAAACAATCATTTTTGAGCATCTTGGGACATCTTTCTTCAAGTTTCTGCAGCTTTTCTGGTCTCCACCATTTCCATCTTCAATAGCAAGCATTTGCTCAAATAGCAATTATTTACTTGGTGCTAGAAGTGGTCTTGTGCTCTATCTTTACCTACTCAGAAACAGCCAGAGTGAAAATTCATTACATTTGGGCACTGCTTTCTACTCTGTCTCCCAAATTATGCTGAAAGATGCTTTCCCCCAAATGTATATGTAGATGGAAAAATCTGTAAACTGCATGTCATTCATTAATGGAACAAAGACACGAGTATTTGATTAGCAAGCTTATTTTTGGCTACTAAAATCTCTGTAACATAAAATAATGATGTCTCAAGGAAAACACTCATAAAATAAGACCATGGTAAGAAGTCATGATCTTCTACCAGGAACAAAGAAGGGTAGGAAGCAACAGAAGGTACAGCTTTACTATGCATGCATAGAATGCAATAGTTTTCAATTTTGTGTGCAGTTTCAACCCATGCACACAATTCTAGGTATGTATGGGACCTATGAGCCCATTCTAGAAAATGGTGGTGGGTACAGGTGCATTCTACAGTGTCTTCAGAATATCATCTCCTTAGATCCAAGGACAGAAAGAATTCTCCAAGCATTCTGCTGGGTACCGAAAGTGGGCTGATGAAAGGCAAATCCAAATTATTTCCCTTGATCCCTCATGTCATGATGCTCATGAACTGTGAAGAAGAAGTCCACTCACCTTTCCAGCAGATTGCAATGAACAAATCTGTCAGTTTAAATGGCATGTAGTTTATCTCTTTTTCCCTGCCCTGATTTTCCCTGCCCTGAAGAGAAGGTTAAGAGGGGACATGATAGCCATGTTTAAATATTTGAAGGGATATCATGTTGAGGAGGGAACAGGCTTGTTGTCTACTGCTCCAGAAACTAGGACAAGGAGCAATGGATGTAAGCTGCAGGAAAGGAGATTCCACTTGAACTTCAGGAAGAACTTCCTGATGGTCAGAGCTGTTCGGCAGTGGAATATGCTGCCTCGGAGTGTGGTGGAGTTTCCTTCTTTGGAGGTTTTTAAGCAGAGGCTGGATGGCCATCTGTTGGGAATGCTTTGATGGGTGTTCCTGCATAACAGGGGGTTGGACTCAATGGCCCCTGGGGTCTCCTCAAACTCTATGATTCTATGATTCTCCTAAATGCTGAGAACTTTTCTAGCTTTAAGACTGCCTCATCCAGATTTTGAGGATTTTAAATCTTTTTGGCATGTAAAACCACATGAATGTTTATTTCCAGTTTTTCTCATACATGCATTTTAATACAATTTGCCTACAATACAATTCGCAAGCAAAATTATATAAGTTCAGATTGCGACGTGAACAATGACTTCCAGCCTCATGTAGTAATGCTGACCTAGGGCTGCCAACTCTTTTTTTATCTGAGGTTCCTTATTTCTAAAAATGTTAATAGCTAACATGTACAGACACAGCATAGGCTTGGAAAACAGCTATACATATATCATGAGGCTGATACAAATGCATTTCAGTTACCAGTTTTTTGAATGATTTAACAAATTCACAATTTGTTCATATTTAAAAAAAAACTTGATTTTTTTTTAAAAAAAACTTCAGCAGCTGGAGAAAGTAATGATGAAGGCTATCCCAATCAATATAACCTACTAATTTTCTGTAAAATATTAGGACACTGTTTCCCATGTGTAAGAGTCCACATTTTAGCCCACATTCCATGGAGTCCTCCAGGGAGAGCAGAATAGTTTATCTTCTTGCACTCTGCTTGAACCACCAATCCCTGCCTTTTGGCATTGTAAAAGATAGCAAGTTGAGAAATGGTAATTCAGTGTTCAGTTACTGTTGAGTCACCGTATCCAACTGCTTTTGAAACCTGAAAATGATATGGCATATGAAAGCCTGCTTGGCAAAGTATCTTACTTTTGTGCCTCTGTTCTCCTGTCCTCCTGGAAATGACAGTATGCATGGTTATAAACCTGGACATCTTTGAAAGTTTACTTGATTCTGAGGGCTGGGGAAACTCAGACAATGTTTGAGCTAAATGAGAACTGTAGTGTTCATTTCCAACAGGCTCTTTCATCATACCCGCAATAGCTTCTGTGCTGGTTCTGATTATCACAATGGCTCTGAGCTTTCCCAGTTCAAGACAATAATTGCACTTGGTTACACATTTCTTTCATCATCAGGTGTGTGAAAATCCCTTCATGTGCATTCCATTTGGCCCTAAATAAATGAGCTGCTTCAATCTTTCTGTCTCTCTCTCTCTTTCTCCCCCCTCTCCCTCTCCCTCTCCCCTTCTCTTTCCCAAAGAAATTTTGTGAATCCAACCATAAATGTAATCAAGCTGAGAAGCCTGCAGGAATCTATAGTTCTGGTCTTGTCTATTCAGAGTGATTTGAAGGCCCAAGTCATTCTGTATAGGGAGCAATTCAGCACTGCAGAGCTGATCTGCATGTAAATAAACCACTATTTCAGTGTGAAGGGACAGAGCACAGTCTTTCTCTCTCCTGTCTCCTCTCAATCAAGATCCCTTGGATGCAACAGGAGAAACAATGCCTCAGTCTCATCCGTTAGTCTGGGCAAAAGGAGAAAGGTTTTGTTTTTTGTTTTTAAAATCTTTTATTATAATCAAATGCTCCAGAACATTAGGTTCCATGTTAGGGATGGTGGTGGACCTGCCCATGGCTCAGTTGGAACTTTAAATGAGCTATCAAAGATGCTGAAGATATTTTGGAGAGTGGGTTCATTACCATAGATAGCTAATATTCAGACTAAAACTTGGGATGGATTCCTTACCCCAGTGACATGGAAGCCAACAGATGCCATTATTCCAAAGTGCTAATGACACAATATATGTTGGCTCCATGATTTCAGGAAAGCTCCCATAGGATTTCCTCCCAGTGACTCTTCTTTATGATTGGCCCACAAGAGGTTCACAAGGGTGCAGGAGGTCCTTCAGATTTCTTGGTCTGATACTTTTGGGCCTTTCAGGGTATTCAAACTGGACACAGAAACAAATGATAAGGAATGGGTGAATCTGTCAATTTGGATTTCCTAATTTCTCACTTCTCCTATCCTTCTTTCCATTTTGTTCCCATATAGGTTTTTTACCATACACATTTTTGTGCATAATTTGACATCACAAAATCCATACAAGTGTGCTATTCCCTTGATGGCACTGGGTCACTCACTAGCCTAAGCTACCTTGGGATCATAAAATGGGTTCTTAGGAGAATAAAGAGACAGCCACAATGTTATTCCAAACTCCTTAAAGAAAGAGTGGAATAAGCCATCTTGCACTCCCACACTGTATAAACAGATCAATTTATCTATTATGACACAACTTCACAGAATACAGCCAGCAATCGAAGGCTGTTGGATATTATATGAATATTTTAAGCAGATAAAAGGAAGTGTGTACCAGCTCTTATGCTGTTTCAGCCTTGAATTTCCCCGACATTATTTCATACAAAGTACAACCAGAGCCTTATGATCCTTTGAATTTCAGATTAATTTTTAATATTATTTTTAAAAGATGTTCCATTTTCAAACTTGTGGAGTTTTGGGAGCCCAAGTCATGGAGAGAAAACCCATTCAAGAATCACATGCTGTTTTTGAATTGATTCTATAAATCAGTCATTAGGGAGAAAACTTGGCAAGACATATCAGGGAAGGAACCAGATAATGACTGCCCTCTTTCTTTGCTTTTTAAAGGAATGTTAACTCCATGTCCTTGCCCTGTCTATAAAACTGTGGGTCTGAACAGCACACAAATAACCACAATAAACAAAAGAGGTATTTGGGGAGACAGACTAAAGATACAACCTCCTTATTTTCACCGTAGGATTACATTTTGGAAGGACTTTTTTTTTTTAAAAGGCTTTGTCATAAGAGTTTATACAAAGCTTTAAGATTTCTTTTCTAACTTAACCTCTATTGGCTAACTCTGTTTTTCAAACTGCAGAAAAACAGCGGCTGCAGAAACAGTTTCATTGAAAGAGTTACTTTTTTTAACTACAGTTTTCAGAATCCTCCAGCTACTGTGCCATTGGCAGAACAATTCCAAGCTGTGAATAATACCTTTCCTTCAATAAAACAGTTTCTGAGTTTTTAATTCATTTCGCACAGATTATTCAACTCAATATGCATGAGTTAAATTTATCATGGTTTAACTGTTCAGTCAACTTGTGGTTGAGAGCTGTCGTCTGTTTTCATTTTCCATCTGATCAGCACTCCGCTTCATATGCTTATTCTACAGATATAATTCTTTTCTAATTTTGTTTTCAATGGAAGCGACAAGTAATTTTATAGCAATTTTCTTCTTGCTGTGACAAAGTCTTCAAAAACTGCAGAACTGTTTGCAGTTCAAGGTTTATTCTTTGCAAATATTGCAATTTTTGCACAAAAAACTGCATTTTCTGCATAGGCAACAACATTTTCTGCACAGAAAATACTGTTTCTGGTGCAGAAAATGAACGGTTGTGTGCAAACCCCCTCCGTGTGTGAATTTTGCACAGGATAAGTCGCAAACTGTGACAATTCTCATAAGACCAGAAACTAGGACATAGACCAATAGATTCAGGCTACAGGAAAAAAGATTCCACAAAAGCATTAGAAAGAACTTCCTAACTGCAAGAGCCATTCAGCAGTGGAATATGCTGCTGTCTCAATGGAGTGTGGTGGAGTTATCTTCTTTGGAGGTTTTTAAACAGAGGCTGGATGGCCATCTGTCAGGAATGCTTTGATTGTATATTCCTGCATGGCAGGGGGTTGGACTTGATGGCCCTTGTGGTCTCTTTCAAGTCTATGATTCTATGAATCTATTATTCTAAACCAGGAATCTCCCTGTCAAGCTTTTTTGGCATTTGAGAAAAAAGCATTTTGCATCCATTTTCAAATATTTTCCAATATAATTTCCATCCCTAGCTTGCTCCTATGTCTGTGGTAGCAATGGTGTAATGATCCTCAACTGGAGCAATTACCCTAACTGTAGTTGTTGGTGAAGCAGTGGCAAATTCTGAAGTGCAAGCATTCATCATGTCAGTTCCCACAATCACATAACTAAGCAGAGTCCAAAAATTCAGGTGACTTTGTTGACTGACATTAAGAAACCAGTTCTTAGACATTGCCTGGTCTCCTAAGGACAGTTTACTTTCAACACAGAGGGACTGGAAATTGTTCAATCAAGAACAAATCATGCCAAAATGTTATATATAAAAGTCAAAGTTTGTTTGTTTGTGTCAGGCAGAGAAGACCTCATATGATTGGCTGTGTCAGGCAAAGACCTCTTATGATTGGCTGCCTAAGAAGATTCTATGGAATCCTGGAGTTTGCAGTTTAGACAGCGGACTTTAGAATTTTCAGCCAGAGAACTCTTGGGCCTGTCTTGAATAGGCCAGTTGCTATGGAGATGAGGCCTAGCAGCAAGGAGGAGGGCAGTGTATTTCCTCAGGAACCCAACCTCTGTATGTTAATAACTCTGAATACATATTTTATTGGGGAATACAGGGAAGAGTTCCAGATACTGACAGTTTGGAGAATTAGAGACACAGGATCTCAAACCTTTCTAATAAGTATTACCTATGAGAAAATAAAATCTTGGGCAACTCTGTGTCTGTACTCTAGTGCTCTGTATTATGCAATACTTTGCATTATAAATGGGGACTAGTTAAAAACAATAAATTGGTGATAGGGATTCAAGGTGGGCTAAGATTTAAAAGAAGTACAATTCAGCTAAAAAGATACAAAAAGTGAACATTAAAATAGAATTAAATGACTCACAATATTGAAGCAATTTAAGCCACTTTTAAAAGAGCAGTTTAAGAGTGATTTAAATCCATATAAAATATTCAGTTAAAAAGTTAAAAATAAGTTAAAAGGATAAATAGCAAAACAGTTCAGTATAAAATAATACTGCACCCTATAAAAAGCCCATTCTTAATAAACTTTCTGCTTTAAAAGTCTGATGGACTTCTGAAGCAAGCACAGCAAGGAAGAAGGCATTCTGGCCTTCATGGAAAGAGAGTTCCTGAGTCTAGGACAACCACTGAGAAGGCCTTATCTTATGACCCCACCAATGCTACCTATGAAAATGGTGGAACTGAGAGAAGGCCTCTCTGAAGAATATTGGGCCTGGGTAGAGTTATATAGGGAGATATGGTTTGTTTGGTGACCTAGGCCTAAGCCATATAGGGCTGAGTCAGTGTGGTGTAATGATTTGAGCTTTGGACTGCAACCATGGAGACCAGGGTTTGATTTCCCACTTGGCCATGGAAACCCACCAGGCAGTCTTGGGTGCATCACACACACTTAGCCTCAGAAAACTCCCAAGATAGGTTCTCCTAAGGGTCAAAATAAGTTGGAAGCAACTTGAAAGTACACGACAACAACAACAACAACAAATTTATATATACCTTAAAAGTACCAATTCCTATCTGATCTTGGAAGCTAAGCAGGGTCAACCCTGGTTAGTACTTGGATGTGAGACTACCAACAAAATACCAGGGGCTGTAAGATAAATTTCAGAGGAAAGAACTAGCAAAACTACCTTTGTGCATTCCTCTGTGAAATTCATAGCATCACCATAAGTTGAAGGTATATATGTACACACACATTTAGCATTCTCAACCAGAGAGCTTTAGCACTTCCTTTGATTTTAATAGAGCTTTGGCATATTTTTGGGAGAGCCAACATGGTGTAGTGACTAAAACACTGTATGACCACGCTGTAGACCAGAGCTTGATTCCCTGCTCAACCATGGGAACCCACTGGTGATGTTGGATGTGTCACACACACTCAGCCCCAGAAAACCCTATGATAGGTTCACCTTAGGTTTGCCATAAGTTGGAAAAGACTTGAAGACAAGTTGGAAAAGACTTAAAGACAAGAACAACACAACAAGAACAACAGCAACAATGCCATATAAGGCTGAGCACACGTCACCAATAAGATTTCAGCCAATATTTTATTTTTATTCAGAAAAAAGAAAACTGCAGAAAATAACATCTATTTCTGTGAAGTGAAACAAAAGGCGAAAGTCCCTTAATGCAAAGCAGTTGTTTTGACAATGTACTATTTTCTGCTTTCTCTCTCAAGTTCTCAGGGTACTGTATATATATAAATATGTGTGTGTATATATATATATAAGAATGGCAGGCAGACAAACTGCCTCAGGCAGAACTTGAGAGTACACCAAAGAGTACATTCAAACTATGGTCACAGTAGAATAATTCCCTCAGTCTGGTGTGATGGCAGAGAGCAAGAGTGTTAGAATACAAATTGTCAGAGATTGATAAGAAAAATAATGTATCAACTGCAAAAATGAGTTACATTTGACCAGACAGCAGAAATCTGTGTAAAATTGAGAACTGGGTGTCTAGAGGATGGTGATGTAGAAGTGGTCGTATGGAATCAAAATGTAAAAAGATTTCTTTAGTTGGCCATGAGAGAAATCTATTGGGTAACAGATTTTAAAAATTGTAAGTGACACTAAACATTATATTAGTGTCACTAAACATTATATTACTCAAGATTCCGCATTACAGGGGCTATCTTGTACATATCTATTCACAGTTTGATGGAGCTCACTCTTTGACGAGTGTAAGATTGGAGCTTAAATGCAATAACCCTCTTTGGTTGTAAAAAAAAGTGTTATGAATTTACATACCAAGAAGAAAGCCTGTGATAATTTATGAGATTTATTAGAAATAATCTGCTTTTGTCTGCTTTTATTAGATTTATTAGAAATAATCTGCTTTTGTGAGATTAACGTAATATGATGTCAAGGAAGAGGTACAGAAACATCACAAACAATTTTTTGTGCATATGTATTTATAGCATGGTACTTACAGCATGTATTTATAACATGGTAAGCAGAAAAGGTAGAGATTTTTGAAGGAAGCATTTAACAGTTTTACATTTGAAAATATGAAGCAGATGGTAGAGTGGTAACAGCAGTTTCAGGAGTTTCCAAATCTAAGAGCCAGTCTGCATACCTGAGTCTAAAACTAATTATTAACTCCAACAAAACCAGATCCACTAAATCAATGAAATCTGTGTAAATATTGATTTATCACATTCTCATTAATTCCGTGGGTCTATGCTAGTTATTGTTGTTGTGTCTTCAAGTCATTTCCAACTTGTGGCAAATCTAAAGTGAACATATGATGAATTGTTTTGGCAAGACTTGTTCAGAGGGGAGTTTGCCATTGCCTTTCTCTGAGGGTAAAGGAGTGTGATTTCCCAGGGTCAGCCAGTGAGAGTTTCCATGACCGAGTAGAGAATCAAATCCTGGCCTCCCAGAGTCCTGGACCAACACTCAAAGCATATGCTGACACTGAGATTTAGATGGCATTAAATTGCATTCATCTATATTTGGTTGCTTCAGCAAACAGTGGGAAGATGAATATGTTGGTACGCAACCTGTGCCAATAAGTAAATGAATATAAATACTTCAAAAACAAAAAGCCAACTTTAATTTCATATCCTCTTCTTCAACTTATGCAGGGAGAAAAGCAAAAACAAATGCATAATAATAAAAGAGAATGCGGTCCATTTGTCTCCAATATAATTCCAAGACCACGAAGCTGAGACACTAGAAGTTTTGCATGGATACTTTGCAAAACTCATCCTGAAGTTATTTTGTATTCAAACTGATGAATTAATTTTAGTTCATTAAAAGGAGTCTGCAGCCTGCAAGATTATCTTTAGCTGATGTCTTTAACATCGGCAGGCTGCAGAGAGACATGGGGCATTCTTTTCTCTCCAGGGCCTGTAGGGACTGCTCTGTGATGCTTCAATCTGCCAACGAGCTCTCTGACTGAGAATTCTAATTGGCCCTCCCTAAACCCCAGAATTCCACAGGATGTTGAAAGCGGAATAATAGCACTATAACAATATATGTGGAAATGGCCTAAGACTAAATGGGTTTGGACTGCAATCTGAGGACAAATTTGAGTGGCAACAACATGCTCCTTGTCCTTATTCAGCTGCACTGCAAGTAGAATATTGTGTCAAGCGGGACCAGGGAATACCCTTGCTGCCACTACCAGGACTACAAATGGGAAGCAACAGTGAGAAAATGACCAAATTAATGAAAAAAATTACAAAATGAACAAAACAGGCAAAAGGCCCTTCCAGTCAACTGACTTTCTCCCTAAAGCCCTCCTTTATTGCTGAAATAATCTGATGCAAGATTTCTGTTATCTTTACATGTACCAGTACTTCAGGACCAGTTTTGAGAAAAGGGATTCTACATCTGAGATTCTTCTTTTGGATACTAAAATGAAAGGTGTATAGATTTGCCTTTTCTGGACTTTGCAGTTGGACTGCAATTCTTTCTTTGCTAATTTCTTTTCAGCAATTTTCTTCCCAGTCCAAGATAGTCTTGAAAACCTGCAGTTTTCAAAGGCTATTTCACAGTTCAAGACTTATTCTACACAAAATGTTGGTTTTGTTGGCACAGAAAATAACACTTTTTGCCCAGAGGAAAAAAAAACTGTAAAGAAAGCAATGTTTCAGCACAGAAATATTATTTCCGGTGAAGAAAATGCTGTTTTCTGTGGGAGGGAAAATAGAAATTTGTGCAACTGAGGATTCTCCTCATTTTCATCTTCTTTTCATATCCTCACCAAAAATTAAAGAAATATGCTTTTCAGCATTTATTTCACTATTTTCTAATATAACTGTCAGGGATTCCAGGCAGGGAACCCTGGGAAAATGATCAGCCCACTGCAAAGATGTTGCATCATGCTCCAGCTGTGGGTGATTGCAAGGTTGCATAAGAAACTGGGGTCATGTGTAGATGGTAGAGGGAGGAGTGCAAACCCTTACCTGGTTGGTTGTAGATATGTTTATAAGAAAGCAACGCCAGTATGTATTTGTCTGTTGACCAAACTTGGTGCAAGCTTTTGCCAGTCTGTCCTATGTTTTGTATATAATGGAACTTTGTTGCAAGATAGAGCGCCTCCTGTTTTGGAAGAAACTCCTCTGTGTGTGAGTATCCTTATTGGGGAACAAGGTTACTGCTGTTGGCTAGCTGTGCTCTGGCTTTTCTGCTGTGTTTCTGTGGGGCTGAAACTCCTATCATCCCCCAACAATAACTTCCACCCCTACTTTGCAATCTTTATTATGAATCTGCTTTGGATCTATGTGAGACCTATGTGAGAACTCTCCCAGTGTAATTTCTCCTCAACTACAAACACATTCCGAAAGTATTTCAAACAACTGCCTTGTTTTCTTCTCCAAAGGAAGTGTTCTCCAACAACTACCTCCAACTCCTACTGAATAAAACCAAAAATGGTGAGTGTGGCAGGGGGAGGACAGAGCAAGCAAAATAGGCTTATGTCATTTCCCTGAACTCCTGGAAACATCCCTGAGAGTCATACTCATGCCTTGATTTGATTCAAGATGCCTATAATGAAACTGAATTACTGGAACAAATATCTGTGAATATCTGATATTAGGAAAGGCTAGAGTGTGACTAACACAGTGAGGAAATTGTTAAAGAGTAGCTGCTGTGTATACCTCTGCGTCTGTCCCTAGTACACTGTCAAGGTTAAGATGACATTGTGTGACTTGCTCTATAAACTGCCATCAAGGGAAATAAAACAGATGAGATTTTTCAGGTCTCTGCCTTTCAACATCCAGGTCTATAGAAAACTGTTCTTTCAATAAAAGAAAGAGAACACATTTCCTTTAAGGGTACTTATAGGCTCCATATTCTGTACTCCTTCTGCAACTCTGAACTACTTTTGTGTTAAGCTCTTTATGGTTCTAATGCTGTCAAGCACTAAAGATTAGGTTCAGTTGAAATCTCAGATTGGCACATTAGAAAACAAGTCAGTTCAGCTTAGTTTATTTCAGAAAATACCCAACTGTATCTCAGGTTCAAATCAGGATCTTACTTCAGAACTTATGACAATCTTCTGTCATGGGGAGGCAAGAACTTGTTACAGCTCTCTCTTCTTTCTTTCTTTCTTTCTTTCTTTCTTTCTTTCTTTCTTTCTTTCTTTCATCAGAACTGATGTTCTGTTCTAATATGAAAGACTACTTAAAACAATGATCTCAACCCACCATTCTGCACTTTTCCTGATTTGATAAATTCTGTCTGTGCATGCATGCTCCCTTGGAAGAGTGTGATGCCACTTTTGGTGAGCATGCTGAGCAGGTAGGAAAAGCTCTCTCCCATTGGTGTCCTTGGTCCAGAGCAGGAAAGGCATGAGGAAATTTGATACCATCATCTGAAGATTCTTTGAGTGCCAGCATATAGTGTTGATAACCAACTTCTCATAGACCAAGAGCTAAGAAAAATGCACTCCCCCTAAGGCTGTCCACCAAGGCCTCTCAGCATCTCCTGTGCCCCCCAATGTCAAGAATGAGGAAATTTTGTCCTATTTGGTTGTTTTTCAGGGCTAAGATAAGACATTCTTTAAATAAGAAATGGACTAGAAATGGACTTTTTGGTCACTTCCTGATCTTTTTTTTTTAAACTTCCCCTGTGCCTATTACAGACCACTAGGTGAAAACATTACAACCTCTATGGGCTCTTGTGGGCATTTTGAGATAAAAAAAATGTAATCATTTTTTAGGGGTGGAGCAGATGGAGGAGTGTTCATGGGAGGCCAATGCGATCCCAATGCCTGACAACTCTCCATCCTTATCACAAGAAAAGGCAGGTGGTCAAATGTCAGGATTCTCTCCCTGCCAAGCCTTTGCCAGCAAGGGAGGAGGGAAGTTGAGAATACTTGCAGGGAGAGTCCAAATACACCAACCACAAGGAAAACGCAAGGTGAGCCAGGTCAAGGTCCATGTCCTAAAGTTCAGGAGGCAGAGATCCATCTGGAGGGTTTCAGGGAGCAGGAGACACAAAGGTCATGAGGGCTTGCTAGCGATTTGCTGCAAGCAAAGAGCAGCCACACCAGTAGACTTAAATAGCCACAGTGAGCAGGTGCTGCTTGTTATCGCTTCCTCAACCTAGTCCATGCAGCCTCCCTCTGAGCAGTCCATTTCAGCCTTCTTCGTGATTGAGGGCTGACGGACGCAGATGGTTGTAACTCATCTGAATCACTGCTGGTTCCCTCTCCGTCATGAGCTGGCTGGGAGAACTCTGTCTCTGTTTGATCTTCCAGTGTGAGGGATGTTTGCAAATTGATTTGCTCACTCACTGGCTCAATTCTTGGCACAATCAGTTGCTCCTCGATCTCAGAGGCATAATCTATCACATCAAAGACGATGCTATATCACATTGTTTAAAAGTGCTTGAATTGCCTCTTCCTCAAGGTAGCAGAATCATCTTTCATCACATTACCAGCCCCACTCTCACTGCCTTTTCCTAATGAGAAAGGGCTTAGCTTGAAAGTAGCCAGAGGTACAGAGATGTGTATGTGTGTGTCTCCAATTACTATCATACAAATTTCCACTGTGAAAAGATGGTGGCTGTGTTGAGATAGGTGAGGGAAGGAAGTTTGCCTGAAGGCTGAGGACTGGGAGTAGTGACACAGTCTTCAGCTTAGTCAGTGAAGCCATGCCAATATTTTAGACCTTTTTTAAACCTCTATGACACAACCTCCAGGCTCACCATTCAAAGCTGAAAATTCCTATTGCTTTAAACAACCAAAAGTATTATCACTGTGTTACTACTTCTCTTTCCTTTTCTAGAGCTGAAATAGTCTGTCATCTTTTGTAGCACTGGGAAAACATTTTTTTTTTAATGGAGCAATCAAAACTGTACATAGTACTACAAACATAACCACACCACAGACTGAAACTCATATTTATTTCTGAGTCAATGAATTGAGTAATCTTTCCCATTGCACAATGGACTTGCAATCAATAAACCAACCAGCCATGGTGGCCACTGAGTCCCACTATATGCTATGTCTTTTCAGGCAGCACAATTCTGCTTGAATCTTCGGCAGGCGAGGGAGGATTGCTAAAGCCATCACACATTAGGAAATACTAATGCCTCTGAAACCACCCTAGATTGAAGTGGGTCAGGCAAGCTTACTCCTCTTGTATTTATTTGCTTGACATTTTCTACAATGAATCACTGTTGCATCAGTTCACATTTTCAATGCTGACATTATTTTGCTGTAATTTCCTTTTTATTAAAGAAAAAGACTCATGGGAAAATAAGGGGGGAAACCTATTGAATTTTGCAGTAAACATTTGTACAAAGGTACTGATAAACTCAGACCTCTTGCTTGAAGGAAACAAAGCTGAAATAGTCACATGAAGTCTCTTGGAAGCCCTAGGCTTTATCTTTTTTGCCTTTATTCATTAATCATTATTATATTATTTATAATGAAAAATGATAGCAGGTTGAATGAAAATAGACTATAATACTAAACTAGGCAGGCAATTGTAATTTTACTGAATGAACATCAACAAGTTTTAAGATTCAATTTTATGCACTTCAAAAACAGTTCCAACATCAAAATCTGAAAAAAACTGAAGTTTCAGATTAAGATTTTCCATTTGTCTCAATAATCCTGCCCTTTTTAGGCACACTTGCAATATCTTTATGGATTGTTCATAGGGAAAAAAAAAACCCTTTCATTAGAAATGGACTAATGTTTGCCTTCATATAAAAGCAGGCAACAAGTCTTATAGCTTAATATAGTTAATATATACCTCATTATCAATTACTGGCATCCTGTTGGTTCATCGCAACTAGAATAGAATCAGAGTTCTATTCATAGAGTTGAAATGGGCTCCATGGGCCACTGAGTCCAACCTGAGTCCAATCCTGCTCAGTGCAGGATCTCTAGCTGGACTATTCCCAGCAGGTAGCTGTCCAACTTCTTTCTTAAGACATCCACAGGAGACCCCATCACCCCTCTAGGTAATTAGTTCCATTGCCAATTCAATCTTAATGTCAAGAACTTCCTTCTAATGTTCAACTGAAATCTATCCTCTGATGACTTAAAACCATGACAGCTGGTTCTAATCTTTGGGGCAGCAGAGGAAAGGCCTGAAGCTTCTTCTCTGTGACAGTCCTTGAGATATTTAAAAAGAGCAATTATTTAAAGAAGACAATCAGCTGTGTGAACATGCACAGATCCTTTGTGAAGAGAAGACTTCATCAAGAGAGGAGGGGCACTGAATCAACTGTTGACTGGTGAGCGAAACCCATAGGTAAATCTAATTGATCAATAGCTCTATTGTAGCAAACAATAGGATTTAGGCCTATAATTTGCTTGATACATGATACTATACTTCATTAGGGTCAAATTATACATCTCACTAAAGATCCACGGTGGGATCTCCTAACATCTTCATTTCCCTAAAGGCAACCATTGTGTGGGAAAGACACAACTTTGACTGGGGACATGATGTTTGCAGAATACAAATCAAGCACACCTCAGGTCCTATTAGTTGCAAGGAAAAACAGGCAACGACTGTCAATGGATCAGTTTTTCTTCTGAAAAAAAAACAACAACAGCTTAGCACTATGTACAAGAACAAACTAGTTGATAGTTTAATGAAGAATATGAGGAAATAAGAAAGTATGTGCTGGATCAATCTAAAAACCTCTCTAATCCATGGTTCTCTCACAGCAGCCAATTCAGCACCTATGAGGAGCCCACCAAGAGTTTGTGAGGGAAACAGACCTCTTTTAGCTTTGATTTCCAGAGTCACACAGTTCCTGATTCTGGGAAATAGCATATAGCCATCATGACTAGTAATCAAAATGACATGATTAAAACCAATGTCTTGCACTTTTTTTTTTAATGCAGGACTTTGAAAGTAGAACTATGCATGCATATGCTAAAAAAAATTGTTCCAGTAGCTTCAGCCAAGCCAGGGTAGGGAACCAAAACACCAGACAATGAGGAGGGGATAGTATTTTTCATATTTAAAATGATTTTATCACTTTATTTAGTTTGCATTATACCTCTGTAGGATATTCTGAAAGTGATTGCACTTGCCATAAACCTGTGGTATATCAGGAATCTAACACAAAGGAATAAGACCAGGAAGGGCCCCCAGCTCCATAAGACAGTACCTTCCCAGAGCCTGAACAATAAAGAGCAGACAGAGGCAATTTAGGCTCTCTGGACAATGACCCCTCACTTCAACTACAGTACTTGGATGCCAGGGAGAGTCTTCTTTCTTTCATGCAACAAGAGCAAGCCAAAGAGAAGCAGAGGTGGAGATGATGCCTCATTCATTGGCTTAAATATTAGACAGGAAGCAGTTAGCCACCTGATTGTCAATGTCAAGCAGCTATAAATCTCCCAACAGCAGAAGCGACTCTTCATTACAGACAAATGTTTGACAGCCTCACAGGTATTTGGCTTTCTTGAACTTTTGACCCTTTGAATTGGCTATAAGGTTGTGATGAAATTGTTTTGGGAATTAGCTATTTGGAATGCCAGTGCAGCTTGATGTCTGGTTGTTAGGTAATAGGAATAGCACCGCAAGAATTAAACCCAGCACAGTGGTATGTATGGGAAGGGCTTGTGGACAAAAGGAATTCTATATAAGGCAAAATTTCTGCATAGGTTTTGAGCCCTCAATGAGAACTAGCCAGAGAGATGGTGGTTTTGGTTTGTGATTAAGCAGCTGAGGAAAAGATACAGGGAAATGGTGACTGAAGCACGACTTACCATAAATGAGAAAGTCTGATAGAATTTTGACTGCTAATGTATTAACACTGTACTACAACTGAACTCAAACAAGATTCTTTATTCCCACTGTTACTATAATAAATGTTAGAATGTATTTTAGAACTGCAGAGTTGGTCTGACCTATCTAAAGTCATTGTAGTAAAGAGTATATGCTACCTTAAGTAAACAGTTTGGTTCTGAGGAGCAATTAAAACTCTAGCCATGTTGCACAAAGGTTTGGATAAAAAGGGTGAAGACAGGGCAAAGTGGTATTGACAGGGCACCTTATTGGATTAGAACTGCTACACCAATCTGAGGGAGAAAAATCCCATAATTCCACATGGTTGTCAATTTCAGGCAGCTATATATTTCCCAGCAGCAGACTTGAGTCTTCATTACAGACAAATGGTTGATAACCTGACATGTATTTGGTTTTCTTGAACTCTTGACCCTCTGAATTGGCTCTAAGGTATACAGCTTGTCTTTCCAGTTCTTTCAGTCTGTCCTTCCCATTTGTCTTTTTCCAAGAGAGACACTGGGACATCTCAGACTTCGTGCTGCATGTCTCCTCACTCTGATTCTCCAGTGATTGCAGCACCCTACTAAAGCCTCATTCTCCTCACACTTGTTGCTTCTAAAAACTCCCAACAATATGACAGACTTGAAGGTACATAAAAACAACAACAACCAAACGTTCCTGCCATCTACACTGCTACTTAATCCTACCAGGGATTGAACCTAGGGGCTTCTGTATGTAAAACAGCTCCTCTGCTGTCAAGCATGGTGGTACAGGATCACCAACAAGAATGTCAAGTCTGAATAAATACTCAGAATTGCTTCAGAGTAGGTTTTAGAATCCCCTATTGGAGAATGGAAACCATTCCAGGGGAGATATATTGGAATACATTTTATTTTGTTCCAACGAAGGTTTTAGCCTGGCTTCCCTAAAATAAAGGTACAGAACATGAGAGATTTCCTGGATTCTTTAAACTTGAAAGGTATATGAACTGACCTCAAATGCCACTTGTAGCTCTTTCATGCTGCTAACCATTGGTATCTTGAGTTGGCCTTTTTATTATATTTTTTCCCCCTGGTACCAAGGCACTCTCTTCTCCAAATATTAATGAGTGATGTATTTGAACTAAGTTTTAGCTCTCATCATGAAAATGCACTCTTGACTCCTTCTAAATGTTTTTTTCTTCCTAATAAAACTTTTCTACTACTGTCCCCTGGACTTTACAGTAGTAATTTAGTACAATATTGCAAGTCATGTGTGATACTTGCAATGGAAGAGGAAGTCCAACAACAGCCGCAGCAATTCCATCAGAACTCCCATGGCCCAAATCCAGTGTGAACAGAGTGTGTTTCCTTTTCCATAAAACAATGTAGAACCAGCACAGAATGGGTATGGCAGTGGGAAACTACAGAAATGGATTTGCAGATGTGACTACACATGTGGCAATGGCTCTTTGAGTTGTTCCACAGGGGTCTTTTCTAGTCCTGCTTGAAGACATTAAGACTGAACTCAGAACTAAGGTGGGCAGATCCACTTCCAGTTTCTGTAACTTTTGCATATGTTCACTCAGAAGTCTAATCCATCCTATTTCTTTTATGAATCTGCACTCAGATGGCTAAAGCTAACATTAGTCCTACCTGCAGTAGGCTCACTGAAATGAACAGAACTTAAATTAGTTGTTAGAACAAATCCCATTCATTTTTAATGGGTCTGCTCTAGATAACATCAACCAATAAGCTCAAAATGGAATTATTTTTCTCTTTCAAAGTATATTCTCTCAAATTATGACTTTAAGAAACATATATCTGTTTCAGAACATGTGAGAAATGCAGCAAGCAAGCAGGGGAAAGAAGAGAAAAGGGAAGAAAATCTACATTTAAGATCACATTTTAGACTTCAAGGCACAGATCAAACCAACTTATGTATAAATTTGCAAAGACAGAATTCATCAGTTCAAAGACAGAATTCATAAGTGGCACTTTCCTCTGTGGCTAAGCTATTCTCCTTCCCCAAATGTATGTTTTGTTACAGAAAGTACACAGTGGTATATGAGACAGACAGCAAAGTATGAATCTCTAGTTCATCCCTTAAGAGACTTTAATTTTTCCAGGGAGAATGTAGCCATACCTGCAGCCAGAAATTCAACCCATGATTATGAGCATCTCAGCTTTTCCATCCTGTTTCAACACTGGCGACACACAAAGCTACTGGAAAGCAAGTACATGTAAACATGCATATATGTGCAATAGTACCAAAGAATGCATGGCAATAAAAAACAACAATGAACTAGTAATAAATAGCACTAAACCAGAGAAGTTGACATTTCTAATCCTTGACTCACTGCCTGTTCAATGTGGCAGATGCTGTTACTTTTATGGTCACTGAAATAGACCCTAAACTTTCAGCACATAAGTTGCAGGGGAAAGATTGCATTATTTATGAGGAACATGCAAACAAAAGTACCCCTAGACTACCATTTCTAACATGCAATCAGAGTTTTTAGCCCATTAGCAATCACTTGGAAACTTACTGTGGGAAAAATTTTTGCTACCTGTCCCACCATCTAACTGTGGTTTGTTTGGCAGATTAGAGTTACCAGATAGAAGGATGGTAGCATCACTGTCATCACCACTACTGCCACTGCCATCACCACCATCATATTGGTCATTCTGAGTTGTCATGTTGGTCATATTGGTCATTCTGAGTTGTCATGTTTGATCTCAAGAGTAGGATTATCAGGTCAGGACTACCACAGGCTCTGAGATTTCAGGGCAACACCCGAGCCCTGGAAACAAATTATGGTGTCACACAGAGTCAGCATGGTACCACAAGCATCATCCACAGTTGCAGAGTACAATGTTCTTGTTGTGGTTGCTGTTACAATTCAAACTGCTCCAGAGTACAACATTACCTACCAACACACACACACACACACACAATCTTACAAATTAGGACTCCCTCCCTCCCTCCCTCCCCATATTTTCAAAGTAGTGCTCTCATCCTGATACCCCCCTCACCCCATTCAGAGGACTGGAGAAGAAGACTCCGGGCCCTTCTGCGAGATGAGGGGACATTACTCAGGAAAATCTATAAAAAGGGACCTTATTCAAATAGGACACAGGAATAAATTATGGTCTACAATTATTTAACCAGACAGTAGAAGATTCATATACAGAATGATGGTATGAGAATGGATCTAGATTCTAAGTGGAAATTAGTTGCTGTCAAATCAATATGACTTTCTTTGATATTTATTACATATTCTAAGGTTTTTGACAGTCATACTCTTCAGAAAAAAAAAATGTTCCCAATGTGTATTGACAAAGATTGATTGATTGCTCCTTGTTCTCAGACTTGCCACATGAAAGTAGTAACATAAAAGAAAAGGCATTGGTGAGGGATGAGGGAAGAGGGAGGAAAACAATGGAAGATACTGGTTCTTAGGTACCTATCTATGACCAGTTGCTGCATTTTAGTGGAATGAGTAGAATTTAAAACATGTGTAGAAAATTATCACAATAATGAGGAGGAGAAAGTGGAGAATATCCCCCCCCGTATCCCAGGATGCCAAAGAGACCTACAGTAAAATCAATTTCAAATTTAAAACAATTCAGAACAGCAGGAATTTAAGCAAACAAGAAGCATATCAAGCAATTAACAAGTTAAATTAAGACTATTTAAAACCAATTAGAATAGTTCAAGACTATTTAAAACCATTCACATATGCAGATCTGAGTGAGACCACTTAGGTGCAAAAGGCTTTGGTAGAAATACATATTTTTACCTGATATCAGAATGACACTAATGATGGCATCCCTCAGGCCTCCAAAGAGAAGGGTGGCAACATCTATTTCATTCCAATGCTGTAATTGGGGTGCCACAGCAAAGAAGACCCTGTCCTACCATGTACTACGTTGTTTTGCCCCTCATTAACGGGACACAGAGGAAGAGTCTTCTAGAATATTGCTTATTGAAATAACAGGAAAGATTTTGTCTCATCAAAAATGTGTGTGTTGGGGATGGTGCATCACCATCTTGGCATGGACAAGACAGAGATGTGGGAATGAGAAGACATCTTCTAGTGCAGACTGTACAGAAGTGTACATTCCTAAACACAGAAACTTCATGGAAAGTTAAATGCATTGGTCTAAATTATGTGGTTAGTCCTAATTAGACTAGTGCCTTTGAATCAATTAGATAAATGTATATGTTAACTTAGGGCTAAATAACCTGAAGGCACCAGATGCCATCTGATCTTGGAAGATAAGCAGGGTCAGGCCTGGTAAGTACTTGGATGGAAGCCCACAAAGATATACCAGATGTCGTAGGCTGTATTTCAGAGGAAGGCAAAGTCAAACCACCTCCTTGCCCATTAAAACCCTATGAAATTCAAGGTGTCACCATAAGTCAACAGATGATTTGGATGTACATATATGTATTGAATCACCATTCAGCAATAGATTCAGTCTCCTCTCATTGGGACAAACCAAAAGGATTCTCGTCCTTGTCATTCAGCTAGAAAGATATAGCATATCACTGACAAGAGTATTTTGAGTACAAGATTCAATTCACTGGGAACTTGTGATGTGTACAAATCCTGTCGAAATGAACTGGGCATGAAGAACACCAGAGCTGTGTTTCAGCGCAAACTCACTAATCTGGAGACTGCAGAATGAGCAAAGCTGTCTTCTTCTGCAAGTCTCATTTGCTTCTTATGCAACTTGTACTGTGGAAGTCTATTTCCCTGTGGGCTGTGGAAATACATATGCATTTCCATATTTGTCTTGAAAATCCTCCCTCCGAAAGCTTTTCAGACTTCAAGATGATGCTGAAGTACTTTGTTAAAAAGTATTTTCTCTCCGTCCTTAAAACAGATATGCTCTTATTAGTTATTCTCTTAGCCGAGTTGCTTAGTCCAAGTTTCCAAGGCAACAGACAGGAAGCTGAAGTTAAGCAGAATCTTTCATCTGAGGAGGGGGGGAAGCGATAGGAATGGATGAAGGAGTCTGAGCAAGGTCAGGCATTTACCACTAAATACAAATCTGTCACGCCTAATAGATGAAGCTCTTTAGTTTCCCAGCTACTCGGCCAGCTCCCAGCAGCCAAGGAGAAAATAAAAAAGACACTCAAGCATGAATGCCAATCAGCATGCACTGGCAACACTGATGTATATACACATGTGCCACAGCAGCTGGAGCAGACTAGACTGTGAATGGTAAGGAGGAAACGGAGGGCTGTCAATAATTATATCGAAGGTCAAGATGCAGATCTCAGAATATTAAGCAGATTGTCAGCCTATTGGTATGGGCAAAGGGAAAGGAAGTGTCCTTGCAAATCCGCTCACAGTTTGGGGGGCAGGTGGTTTGGGAACATGAAGTAAAAAGCAGGACTGGAATTAACGGGTGGAAATTTCACACTGGTGGATACTGGTGAGAAACATCCTAATGGGGTAAGAGCATTTTGACAGTGGAACAAACTGCCTCAAGAGGCCATGCTTTCCAACAGTCCCATTATGGCAAGGATACCCCAATTAATCGTTTGTCATCCCACTTTTTCAGCTGCTTTTAAAATGTCCCAGTTTCTTTCAGGAAGAACTTCCTGACAGCCAGGGCTGTCTGGCAGTGGAATATGCTGCCTCGGAGTGCAGTGGAGTCTCCTTCCTTGGAGGCTTTTAAGCAGAGGCTGGATGGCCACCTGTCAGGAGTGCTTTGAGGGTGTTCCTGCATGGCAGGGGGTTGGACTGGATGGCCCCTGTGGTCTCTTCCAACTCTACATTTCTATGATTCTATGATTCTCTTCTTCCCACTTTCCCTTTATGTCTTCAGCTTACTTTGATTGCTGCAAGTTCAGCTGAAAGTGAAAAAGTAGTTTGCACTCAATTCAGCGGGGAGGAGAGGGCAGAATATTAGCCTTCCCTGTAGACTTAGGCAAAAACAAACTCCTGCAGCCTGTACTAGCTTGTGTGTTCTTTTTGATTAATAATTTCTTTCCACCATCTTCACTACACTCTAATCTTGCATCGCCAGATGTGTTCTGGTTTTTGTTTGTAAAACATTGAAAGATATGGGAGATGGCAGCTTCTTCTTTACTAGAGGTTTACTAAATAGAGGTTAGATAGCTTTCTGAGCAGGGCGTTGGTTTTGAGGGCCTTACAGATACCTTCTAGATCTAAACATCTTACACTGCACTCAGCAGTTCAATGGAAAATCCGCCATCAGTTAATCCCCATTTCCTTCTAAAGAATTTAACCCCCATGGAGATAAGCTTTAAAAGAAGATAGGTATGGTGGTCAATCTGGCAGTTTGGCAACAGTCCAATTAAGTTCAGACTGATTTGGAAACTGCCCATTGTGATGGGTTTGATTCCAAATCTTGATTCAGAAAACCAAAACCTCATGAGTCCTGTTCACTGTTATTGGAAATCAATGGAAAAGTGCAAGTTTTCCAGTTTTTGAGCACTGGATGGAAGTTCCTTATGAAGCTCCTTATTCCCAATAAATTTCAATTTCAAACTAATAGGTACAGGGACTTTGTGCTACCTTGCTCTAATTCTTTTTTGTACAGGCAACTTCTATCACTTCTCCCATTTTCTGGGTAAGATCAGATGAAATTTGGAGGGATAGTTACTGCTTTGAAGGAATAGGACTGTCAAGTTTCAGAAAAAGCAGGGACAGAGAATAGGGATCTAAACTTTCCTTTATTTCATTCTTGCATGCAATTTCAACAGATTCCTCCCTGCTGAGTGAGAATATAAGGATTTTCCCACTACTTTCAACTGCAGTTTGGACTTTAAAAACTCCATTTTATCTGAAAATTAATTTGTTCAAATATACAACCTTATATTAAACAAGCTTGCAACCTACTGCAAAACAAGAATGGGAAGGAAATGCAGGCAAGATTCAGAGAGATTGAGAATGAAAGATTTTTACATCCCTGTCCAAAGGAAACTCTTAAATTTAAACTTTGTGAGCAATAGTTACTAGAAGAATCTGGGTAGTATTTCTAGTCAACAGGAAATGGATTTTGTCAGGATCAGAGGTTGTTGGGTTTTTTTCCTTCCCCAAGCTGTTGTGATCTGGCTAGACTTCAACAGGATAGAGCCTGGTGGTATTTTAACTCAAAGCCTTTTTACGTTACTCGGTTATAGCACTGTGATTCCACTTTAACTGCCATGGTTCCATTTTATGGAATGCTTTGATTTGCATTTTAGGAAAAGGTATTAGTCTTCTCAGCCAGCAAGCTCTAGTACCTCACAAAAGTACAAATCCAAGGATTCTATAGGGTGTTGCCATCCCAGTTAAAATGCAACCATCCTTTTATGATTATGTAGTATGAATGGGCCTCCAGTGTTGTGAAACAGGCTTTGCTGATGTATATCTCACTAAGCCAGTTCACAAGTTTCTTGCATATATGCCATTCCCCACCTGTTGCCCAACACATTTTTTTTACTTGTTGTTCCACTGTGGACCCCAGCTCTGCCCCTCCTCATGACCTGTGGCAATAAAATCTGAGCATAACATCAGTGCTGCAATTTTATAGTTGTGACTTTCTGTCTGGTATTTAGCTTTAGCATTTTATTCTGTCTTTCCATTCTATCTTCATTTTTTCTTTTTTTATGGAAGATGTCCAGGGATTTTTTTAAAGGGTTGTTTCTTTAATGTTTATGAAAAGAGGCCACAGTGTAAAAGGGTTTTTAATTGTTCTTCCTTTGACTGATTGTTATTAATGTTCCTGATCAAGCAGGTAATATACTTCGAATTTATGGAACCATTCTGTTGCATCCCTGTGTGCTCAAACTCTCAGAAATAACAAGCTCAAAAGCATTTTAAATAGTCCGTAAGCATCTAATGGTTACTGACTCTTGATCCTTGCATAAATATAGCTAAAGTGCTTGGAACATTCTCAACAATTTCCCTCTTTATCTCCACACACTCTGCCCAATTAATCTAGTAGAAGACCTAGGATAGCCTTTCCTAAGAAGGAGATTTGGAAAGAAACAAGGCTGCTTTTTTCCCACCCATCACACTGCCTTGGCCTAGCATCACCGCATAGCTTAGGGGAAGCTACCAAAGAAAGATCCCAAGATCTCACCAAAGTCTATGGCTGCATTGATGCTCGTCCTATGGATCTGTCCTTATTAATTCCCCACCATGCTGCAGCATAGCTCTGGTGCATTACGGGAAATCAAAATGACAGTTCCAAACAATCCGAGACTTATCATGGAACTTCTGCCGCTGCCTGCTGTGACATGAGGGAACCTAAGGTCTGCTGGGGCATTTTGCCATGGACTTGTCAAACACGGAGCTAACTTCGACACTTGATTTCAAGAAGAAATGGAAAAGAAGAGAAGACACCTTAGAACACATATTTTGTGAACATGGATGTGTACTCAGTCCAGCACAATTTCCTGTATTTTGTAGCAAAATCTTTAATGGAGTTCAAGTATTTGAATAGATGTGCATAGATGTGCTGTAAACAAATGGCATAATTCAGCATTTCATAAAATGAAATACAATATATAACCCATCTCCAATTACACACAGCTTGATATTTCTACAGAACAGATTGCATCAAAATTAGGTGCTGTTAAGTGTACACTGCGCATTACACAAGCCTGCCATAATGTTTACGATGTTTAACAGGTTATATATTTTTTTGGCTTTATGTTCCTCCTCTTTGACATTTACAAAGTAAGGAATTTCAAAAATGTTGCAAATGTCCCCTTCCCCCTGCAATTAAGATCATAACAGAATGGTTTCTAAGCTCATGCACCTTAAAAAGTGATGTACCATCACCAAAGTGATTCCATGAAGATGTTTTAAAGTGAGTCTAAATGTTAGAATAGGAATCCTAGTTCTGTCTACCCAGAAAAAATAGTGACAACCATCAGGCAGTAGGATTGCCAAACAGCTCTGACAGTCTAACAAAGAAGGCAGAGTCTTCTTTTCATTCCTTGTTTGCAACTTCTTATATGATCCGTATAAATCAGAGCTTGGAAAAGTTACTTTTCTGGACTGCAACTCCAAGACTCTCCCATGTTAGCAAGTACAGTGGGGATGGAAGCTTCTTGAAGTTGCTGCTTTTAAAAAGTAACTATTCTGAGCTGTGCTTTCAACCACAGCAGCCATTATAGCTTCAGCTATTTCAAAGAACTCTAAAGAAAATATATACCGTAAGTCTAAATCCTAATTTTAGTTGGGTTGCTCTTCTCAGGGGTTAGCCCTTAGTTCTAGTTTCCATGGGTCATCCCCAGATAGGAGATAAGGCTGTAAATTCTCCAGGTTTTTTTCTTTTCTTTTTTTCCTCTTTTTTGGGGGGCAGTGGGGGCACTCATCTTTGGGCAAGAGGAAAGAGTTGTGTGCAAATCCCCAGTTGAGTTGGTAGAACAGCAGCTTGTTACAAATTTTCAAGGCTCAATTATTTGGTGCTGCAGCTTAAAAAGACTTTACAGTTGATCTATGTATTTACTTAATTTCCTTCTTCCTTCCTAGTTTCTGTTGTTCCAGGGCTCACCCTCTGCTCTGCTCTGCTCTGCATCTACCTGCCAACTAAAGGCTAGTTGGTTGTGGTTGTTGTTGTTGTTGTGTGCCTTCAAGTTGTTTCTGACTTGTAGTGACCCTAAGGTGAACCTATCGCAAAGTTTTCTGGGGCTGTAAGTGTATGACACTCCCAAAGGCACACAGTAGGTTTCCACGTCTGAGCAGGGAACTGAACCCTAGTCTCCAGGACTGGAGTCTGATGCTTAAATCACTACTCCACGTTGGCTCTCTAAAAGCAAGTAGACTAGGCTAAATGTTCCTCATTCTGCTTCCCTGAGTCAGCGAGAAGAAATAAAATTCTTTCATTTCACCCAGAACCAGAGATAACCCAGTTAGCTAAGCTTTCTGTGTTCATTTCCAAACAAGAAAATACATTCATGTCCCCCTTTCCATGTGTGTGTTTGAATGACAAGTTGTGATTACCTGTTGGTGCTTAATGCAGAACACTTAATGACATTGGGTCATCCTTCGATATCAGGGGTCATCCCTAGATATCAGGTTTTGGCCTGGAAGCCTCAGAGCCTGAGATAATCCTGAACTGCCAGCCCTATTATTCTTGACTAGAGCAGAGTCATTGAATCAATTGGATTCACCTATGTGTGGATTTAAGAGCCAGTGGTGTGTAGTTGTTTGAACAATGGACTGCAACCCTGGAGACTAGGATTCGTTTCCCCACTCAGCCATCAAAACCCACTGGGTGATGATGATGATGATGATATTATTATTATTATTATTATTATTATTATTATTATTATTATTATTATTATTATTATTATTTTGTATCCCACCTCTCCATATGGATCGAGGCGGCGAACAACTTACAAATAGCATGTATTTCTATACATTTCGATATGTTGGGTACATCACATACTCTCAGCCCCCAGAAAACCCTGTGATTGGTTCACTTTAGGGTCGCCATAAGTTGATTAGCGTTGATTTGCTATTCAGCAATTAAGTTAATGATTCTACTCTAGTTTGGACTAAGCAACAGGACTCCAACCATATTCTTCCTTTAGCATTCCCTTAGAAAGAGCCTACTTTCAATAAATACATATAAATACGACACACAAACACACAGCATCAGTTTCTATTAGAAGATGTCTGTATCAGAAATATATTCTTCTTTCATGAGTAAAAGACAAAGCCAGAAGCCTATTTCACCTCTGGTAGTTTGGATGACTTATGTTTTTAATGAGCAGAAGAGATGAAAATAAACCTCCTAAATGTTTCAGATCTTATTTAATGCCTGGTTCTGCATCAGTAGGTGAGCAGCTGTCTCAATTTTTTATCTATTGGTACTTCATAGGGAGTTACATTAATTTAAATCTGGAACAAATCTGTTTCACTTAATGAAATTACATCAGATTTGTACTGGTGAATTGAAGATTAAAGTGGCTGTCATTCCTTCTGACAACAATCGCTTTAGTGGAAGAGAAAGCAAGAAAGCTCACTGAAATTGGCAAAGAATGGATAATTCTGTGCTAAAGGAAATTATTTGCATTAAAGGCTCAGAAAGAAAGTATCTTAAACTTCCTCTGGACCAGTGACAGGCAGTCTGTGTGAGCAGAGCAACCTTAACCTCCCCTATAAAGGTGAATCCCAATGATTCTCAGCATTATTTATTTACTTGAATATTTACTTAAATAATTTAGAGTGACATGAGTCACCTAACAGTGCACTGTTGCAACATTTTAATGTCAACCTAATCTCTGGTCATTCCTCAGGAAAGTCATTGGATCAGGGGGGGAAAAACACAAATACATACACCTTGACTTGCTCTTGTTTTTTCAAAACCAGTCTAACCTGAAGAATTTTAATGATTTCTCCAACCCTGTCCCCAATATTTGTGACATTCTTTCTGTGTCTCTTCCTGCACAACACGTCTCCTAACATTTCAGATTAATACTGGGACACATGGGGTCAAAGAACATCAAAGGCCATTTCTGCATGATGTCACTGTCCCACGATGGGGACGCATTGCTGGCGGTCCACGAGTCATGCTTCTGCACAATGTCATCCCAGTCCCACTGCCCACATGTCCCTAGCCATTGCAATCGCAGGATATTTCGGTACCAGAAAAAATCCAGTAATGACCCCTGACTGTCCGATGCTCCCATCACCGGCAGCCAAGCAGAAAGGGTAGAAGCGCAATGTAGGTGCTCCCTTCCACAGCACAGCTTGGGATGTGGCCGGCTGCACTGAGGAGGAAAGGAGCATGTCCCTCGCATCACCCTTCCACAGGCAGCTGGCCGGGTGTAGAGGGAGCATTTGGGTCACAGTGGCACTGCCAAGATAGTGACGGGATGATGATGGAAAATGGTAAGGTGCGGAAATAGCCATAGCATGGTTAAGATCATAAATGATATTAAGGAGGAAATACAGACAAGCTAGGAGAGATTGTGGCAGGTTGCTTTAGTCTGAGTCTTCTGGGAAGGGGAAAATTTTGCCCCTTCCTCTCCTCTGACCCCTACTGAGTTAATTGAGCACAAACTACTTTCTCACTTTGAACTCAGTTTGCAGCAAAGGAAGGGACAAAGGAAAAAAAGTGGAAGAAAGATTGAGCAGCTGGGACATTTTAAAAACAGCTGGAAAAGTGGGATGACAGATGATTAATCAGGACTGTCCTTGCTAAATTGAGACAGTTGGAATATAAGAAGCATTGACTTTCTTTTCTGTCTCTTTTACAGAGAAGAGGGAATATCTGAAGATTTTTTTATGGGGAGCAGAGGTTATAATAAGCTCATTAAGAATACAAGTGGTTGAAGGATATCAAGCCTATTTTTCAACTGTAATACAGTTGACTCAGGAGTGTATCCATGGTGGGGGGAGGAATTAAAGTATTGCCCCCTTCACATAAGAAATTTGCTCCTCCGATGAAATTTTCATTTGATCTCCAAATTTGTTGCATTGCAGTAACTTAAAATTTCACATAAGCTTTTAGAAATAGGTTGTAGGCATCCAAACTAAAGGTGAAGATACAGTTACCAATGCAAACACATCAAATAGAAGATTTCTAGATGGGAATGAAGGTAAATTCATTGGAGGGAATCTTATGGGGCCTTCATTTTGTTCTCCTTTCACAGCTACATCTCTGCCTAGTGTCTATCATTAGCTGATAGGGTTGCTGTTTTCCAGGCCTTTTTAGTTACATCTCTGGGGCATTTTTACATTTGTAGAACTTACTGAAACTTACAGCCAATTCTGAATGTGAATCCTTGCTTTTTTTGCTTTTGTGTATAAGAATGAGAAGCTGCAGAATTTCATCCCTTCACTTCCAATCTATTTTCTCTTAGTTTCTAGAGAATTTTTACATTTGTAACAATGTTTGTGCAAATTGTTCAAATTGTACAGTTACATCAATGGCAGACAGAAGCCTCCCACATATTTTTTTTTCTTCCTCTTGACCCTTTTGGACTGCCTAGATGATCCTTTTTTTGCTACCAAAAAAGTAGCATCGATTGTCCTACTGGAAACTTCCAGGAGCACCAATTACACCCTTCAAAGTACAGGATCCCGTACCCGCCTGCCATATTGCTTAATAGACAAAAATCCCATTCTGGCCTTCTCTTGTGGGAGTTCATATGGTTCAAGGCAGTCTGTGCAGCCTCTGTAACATTAAGGAGCTCTCAGCTGCCTCATATACTTCACTACCACATGTTGCGCTATTACATGTGCAAATGTTGTGCTTTAAGGTTACGAGGACCCCTCATAACCCAAGTGTGTACTCTCCCCCTCCTCTCTCTCTCTGTCTCTCTCTCTTTCTCACACACACACACACAGTTCCTGAAAACAAAATGGAAATATTCAGTACAGCACTACCAAAAATCACCAGATGAGCCTGATTTTTTTAAAAAAACAACAACTCATCAGTTAACCTTTCTAGCAAAACTCAACTTCTCTCTATAGCCATTTCCGCACTAGGCTGTTATAGCACTATGATTCCACTTTCAACATCCTATGGAATCCTGGGGCTTGCAGTTTCGGGAGGGGCCACAAGAAAGAAATCCTGCAAGCCCCAGGATTCCATAGGTGGAATCTATGAATTGAAAGTGGAATCATAGTGCTATAACAGCCTAGTGCGGAAATGGCCTATACTATCTCCTTTCTAAACATGTGGCAGCTCAAAACTTAACCTTCAGTGTGATATTATACATATGTATGTTGTGGGAGGCATTAGGATGAAAAAAGGAAATTGATTTTAGCAAAAGATAGAAAAAGAGAGAGGGAAGGAAGGACGGATAGACAGACAGACCACAGGAAAGTTGAAAGGGAAAGAAATGCTGTTTCTCAGCAACACTAGAAAAGCCCCAAATTTTCTCAAAGTATCCATTCTGGTAACTTAGCAGGATTCAATAGTTTCACTACTAGCCTGTGAAATCCCTGTGGAGACATCCCCTATATCCATACACATATTGATGAGAGCCAAACACAGTTCCGAGAGCCTCAGTACTAAGAGAAATGCCAGGTCTGAGTGGCTGTAATAGGTTAACATTTATGGGTCAGTGTCAGAACAGACTATGGGCCCCCTGAGAATTCAGGCATTAGCAACTGCTCAATAATGTCAGATCATGATGCTGGGCCCCTGCTTCATAGCCAGTTTATTAGCACAGCTTCTGAGCAAGTTTGGATTATAGTGTTTCTGAGTATACTTATTGATATCACTTTAACTTTCAAGATACCATCCTACAGAATCCTGGGATCTGTAGCCTGCTGAGGTAGTTAGAATTCCCTGCCAGGCAGCTGTTGTGCACTGCTCTGAACAATAGCAAAGTATCTCACCAAACTACAAATCTCATGATTCATTAGGATGGAACCATGAGAGTTCAAGGGGTATCAAAATGATATAAATCTGTAATGTTGATACACTCTCTGTAGCATACCTCTTGTGGAAATGGATCTTTATTGCAAGCAGCACATGCCATTAGAAAATGAAAATAAAATGCAGCACAGCACATGCCAAAAAACAAAACACCCTCCCTTTCGGATGAGATTACACATTTTTTCCTCTCCCGTATAGACAAGAAATCTCTCTAAATGTGGTAAGCTAGACTAAGCAGGGACAGGAGGAGATTTTAAGTCAATAAAACCTGTTTAACTCTGTCACCGCTGCTTTCACTGAGACACATCTAACTCTTTAAAATGCTGAGCATTGCTGCAATCCCAACACTAATGTTGGCAAAGTGGGTTCCCAGAAGCATCTAACAGTCCTGACTGACAATTCTGGCCATGGATCTATTTTAGATCTGTTTTGTGCCCAGGGAGGCAGAAACTTCCCCACCCTGAATGAAAATAACCCTACACTCCCCTGAAGATGATCCAAAAATGGCCAGTCATGTCCCTGACTTTTCTGGGTCCACAACTCACCAATTGTAGGGCCAAAATTGCTCCTGGGGACCAGGAAGACAGCAGAAATAACCTTCAAGGACTTCCTTACACTTTACAGGCTGCATTTTGTCATTCCTGAAGTCATATTGTACCACAGAATATGGCATTACACCTGCCTGCTCCCACAAGGGGCAGCTGATGAGTTATTGGCAGGAAGCATTCAGAAATCCATTCTATAACATGCACATCTGAGGAGGGGAGACTGCACTTCATTATCCTGAATTTCAAATAGCACTGGGATGATTTGGAGAGACCAGGTGAAATCTAAGTGAAGACAAAGTTGTTCTAAAGAAAACCAAATCCGAACAGTTTGAAAGATTAGTTTGCAATTTCAGATGCTTCTTCTAAAGAAGACTAGATGTAAGTTTGCAAGATAAAGATGTTATTCCAGTTATGTTATGTCTGGTGAGAGCACTAGATATCATTTTGATATCAAACAATTCGGCCTCTACTTGACCTTTCTCTGCCATCCTGCTCCACGTGTTTGCAAGGGTCCTCCGGCCAAGCACGTATTTGGCGCGGCTGTTAATGGTTTTACATTCCAGACTCCATTGAGGCAGGCAACTCAAGCCTCCTCGTTGCTTCAGGGAACACCTCATTGCAAACAGGCATTGCTCAGCGCGATCCTTGTACAATAGACGCACGGCAGAGCCGAGCAACTCCTTTTGGCCAAGCTATTTAAGCTCATCATGCAAACTTGACCTTTTTCAACTCCTTTGTCCCACTCCAAAATCCCCTTTGTTCTCACCAAGCATGGCATAGCCTGTAGGCACAATCCACCCTATAAGAAGTCCCCACTTTTGGGACTACTTGGATCACTTTGGACTGCCATCCCGCCTTGCTGCCGGATGTCTAAGGAAACTTCCCTCAGCGAACCCCGTTGAGCTTTCTCTCCTGGAACCCCGTCTTTCTCTCCAGGACTATGAGACCAGGTGTCATATTACCCATTCCCCGAAAGCTCTCCATTTCTATTTCTCAGTTAGCTGGTGCGTGTGTTGTCTTATTTGTTGCTTACCTTTCAATAAAACTGTTATTTTTGTTACTTTTAAACTTGTCGGCTTGCTCTCTGACCTGAAGCCGTAGACATAGGGTAAAAGATCCTAGCTAAAGTTACCCTGCCTCTCATTTAGCTAAGAGAGTGCTCAAGCTTAATTTCCCCCAGCTTGTGTTTTATTTGGTAATTTGGGTGCCCCTCCCGGGACCCCCAACATACAGGGTAACAAAGACACCCCAATGAAACATATACTGCCTCACTAAATATTCTGGGATGGGTGAGAGGGGAAAACTAGAGAGCCCTGCTTCTGCTTCAGACTGAGTGTTCGAGAAGCATTTTCCTTGGAGTCCTTTCACACTACGCAATTACAGTGTTATGCTTCCACACACTAGCGTTATAGCGCTATTATTCCACTTTCAACATCCTATGGAATCTTGGGGTTTGCAGTTTAGGGAGAAGCCTTTGAGGCCCCTCCCTAAACTGCAAACCCCAAGACTCCACAAGATGTTGAAAGTGGAATAATAGCGCTATAACAGGCTAGTGTGGAAATGCCCAAAAACTGCTATCAAAACATCCAATGGAATATTTGGGTTAGCAGTTTAAGGAGGAGAATCTAGAATGCTTAGCCAGAGAGTTTCAAAGACTCACCAAACTAGAAACTCCAGGATTCTACAGGATACATCTATAGTAGTTAAAGTAGAACTGGAATAATATAATTGTGTAGTGTGAATGGGCTTTTTATCAAGAGTGATTTTAATTTTAGCTGCTTGTATTTCTCAGGGAAAGCGGGGGAGAAAAACCCACTTGTCTTCAAGAATAGGGAGACATAAATGAAAAATCCTTTAAGATGATAAAAAGAAACAAAAACAAAGAGAAAATTCAAAATGTAAAATGAGAGACTACAAGAGAAAATTCTGTGCTTGCAAGATGTGTTAATCTGCTCAAAGGATACATAGAACAGTTGGCAAATGGATGAAAGTGCCAAAAAGAACTGGAGGAAGTTCAATCCTACTTTGTATGGAAATAAACCCCAATTTAAAGAGTGGAAATTTTCAAAGTCTCTCATGCTGAGATTTCCTTAATTAGGAGAAAGTGGTGGAAGCCTTTCCAGGTGGAACCCATGTAATTCCAATAGCCTTCCTTCCTTATATTTAAAGCCAACCCCTTTCTCCCATAAGGCAAAAGAAAATAAAAACAAATAAACTAATTACATTGTTTTCCATGGAGTCTGGCACTGAGTGATCTCTGACAGTAATTTTAAGTAGTTCCTTTGCTTCCATGAATGGCCACTGGCAGCCAAACACAAATTTATGAGTAAAAAGTACAAAGAGCATTTTTGAGTCTAGGAAAAATGTATATGAACCTGTCACAGAACCATCTCTATACTTTGCAGCTCTCTCTGTGTGTCACCTGATGGAGTAAAATCACAATTTGGAAAAATGACTAAGCCACAGGGCCAGCCCTATCGCTAGGTAGAGGGAAGCAGCCACTGTGGGCAGGTAATTTGCACTGTCATGACAAAGTAAATTGGTAATTGATTTACTTTTAGTGATTGTTTACTGATAATAAGAAGGGAAAGGGGCTTGTGGGAATATCTGCCTCTGGTACTCAAAGAACCTAGATGGCCTTGGATACTATATGCCTTCACTTGAAGGTGCCATTTTCTGTAGTGCCTCACATAGCAAAATACCTGAGCTAGCTCTTTGCAGTGCTGACTTAGTAAATTACTCAAAGGGACACAGCTTTGTGGCAGAATTCATGTTTTTCACACATAGGCTGCAATCCTGTAAGGCTCAGCATAGTGTAGTAAGTCTGCACATTGACTTACACTATGCTGAGCCATGTACCACTCCCACTCCCAACACTGAAGCTCCAACACTGCCACTTTGTGCTTTGTGGGGACCAGGCAGGACTACAGCCCCACACCCAGATGTGAAATGTTTACAACAGTGCTGAGACCTCCTGAGGTCCTCAGTGGGTCTTAGTGCTGATGACATCATTTCAGATCTGGATACAGGGAGATGAGTTAGTAATCTTCTCTGTTCCCTATGAAAGCTGGGAATGGCTGTGCCAGGGATTTCACAGGCTTCCCAGTAAGACCAGGGGAGGGGATTTGGGTACTGTGGATGGAGAAATGGAATATCAACCCCTGAAGTGCCCGAACAAGAGAAACAGGACCCAAATTCAATGCCTGGAATTTCCTGTTAAAATAATCAGGTAGCAGATGATGGGAAGGAGTTTTCTGAGATCCTAGAGAGCTATTGCTAATGATGTTCACATCAAGATTATCTGCCCCACATGTCTCATCCTGCCCCACTCTGTCATCTGAAGGATACTCTTGCTAGATTGTTTTTTAAAAATTCACATCGACAAATTTGGAACAGGGAATAATATGCAAAATAATGCATATTTTTCTACAAGGTGTGCTAACATAAAACCACTTATATGATTTTTTTTATATGCAAAACATGCTTCTTCACTCTTCTCATTTGTTTGCATCTCTTTCCTCATCATCCATCAGTCTTCAAAATAACAAAATATTTCCAAAGGGATATACGTAAGTGTTGCTATAAATTGTGCAGGCAGAAGATCTTTCTCACCTGGCTACAGATTCTGCTGAAACAAGACAATCTGGTACTGGGATGATTCCACTATTTTGGTACTGTGGATGGAGAAAGGAATATCAACCCCTGAAGTACTCGAACAAGAGAAACAGGACCCAAGTTCAGTGCCTGGAATCTCCTGTTAAAATAATCAGGTAGCAGATGATGGGAAGGAGTTCTCTGAGATCCTAGAGAGCTATTGCTAATAATTTTCACATCTAGATTATCTGCCCCACATGTCTCATCCTGCTCCACTCTGTCATCTGCAGGATACTCTTGCTAGATTGTTTTAAAAAAATTCACATTGCAAATTTGGAACAGGGAATAATATGCAAAATAATGCATATTTTTCTACAAGGTGTGCTAACATAAAACCACTTATATGATTTTTTTAATATGCAAAACATGCTTCTTCACTCTTCTCATTTGTTTGCATCTCTTTCCTCATCATCCATCAGTCTTCAAAATAACAAAATATTTCCAAAGGGATATACGTAAGTGTTGCTATAAATTGTGCAGGCAGAAGATCTTTCTCACCTGGCTACAGATTCTGCTGAAACAAGACAATCTGGTACTGGGATGATTCCACTATTTTGGTACTGTGGATGGAGAAAAGGAATATCAACCCCTGAAGTACTCGAACAAGAGAAACAGGACCCAAGTTCAGTGCCTGGAATCTCCTGTTAAAATAATCAGGTAGCAGATGATGGGAAGGAGTTCTCTGAGATCCTAGAGAGCTATTGCTAATAATTTTCACATCTAGATTATCTGCCCCACATGTCTCATCCTGCTCCACTCTGTCATCTGCAGGATACTCTTGCTAGATTGTTTTAAAAAAATTCACATTGCAAATTTGGAACAGGGAATAATATGCAAAATAATGCATATTTTTCTACAAGGTGTGCTAACATAAAACCACTTATATGATTTTTTTAATATGCAGAACATACTTCTTCGCTCTTCTCATTTGTTTGCATCTCTTTCCTCATCATCCATCAGTCTTCAAAATAACAAAATATTTCCAAAGGAATATAAGTAAGTGTTGCTATAAATTCTGCAGGCAGAAGATCTTTCTCACCTGGCTACAGATTCTGCTGAGACAAGACAATCTGGTATTGGGATGATTCCACTATTTTGGGACAGGGAAACTCCAGTACCAGTGGGTTCTGTGTTAGACTGTACCAGCATCCCTAGCTGTTACCAGTCAGAATTTATCAGGGGGAAGACTACAAATCCCATAATCCCTGACCATTCTCTATGCTAGCTTGGCTCGATATATGAATCCAGTAAGATCTGTAGGATCACCCATTCTACTGCAGTAGTCAATACTGGTCTAGATGGACAAATCCCAATATCCACGGAGCATGCTGTAGTGAAATGGAGAATGAGTTGTGGCTAACAATAGTTTTGCCTTCTCTCCAGTCTACTCACACAAATGTACATGTGTCTCTTCTTCCCACTTCATCCTCAGATTAAACCTGTCAATTAATTCAAGCCAAGAGAGAACTACTGGCTCAATGTTACCCAATAAATTACCTAGGAACGTAGGACTTCTTAGGGTCTTTCTGCACTACACTGTTATAATGCTATTATTCCACTTTCAACATCCTATGGAATCCTGGGGTTTGCTGTTTAGGGAGAAGCATTTAGAATTCTCAGCCAAAGAGGTCTTTAGCCTCAGTAAACTACAAACCCCAGAATCCCACAGGATGTTGAAAGTGGAATAATAGCACTGTAGCAGTGTACTGCAGAAAGGCCCTTAGTGATAGTATTAAACTTAACCACTATATTGGGATAGACAATGTGTGTTTTTGAGGTACTTGTGGCCCCTTCAAGTCTGCTTTTCCCTATGCCATAGGTGGGGGGAGGCAACAGATGTCATAAACCATGGGAGAGCAAAACTGTGGCCCTCCAGGTCTTGTTTGATTGCAATATTCATCAGCCCTGGCCAGCATTGTTGTTGTTGCGGGCCTTCATATCATTTTTTACTTATGGCACCCCTAAGGTGAGTATTAAAGGGAGTTTCAGGGCTGAGAGTGTGTGATAGGCCCATGGTCACCCAACATGTTTCCATGGCTGAGCAGGGAATAGAACCCTGGTCTCCAGGGTTGTAGTCCAATGTTGAAACCAGTATACCACACTGGTTCTCTCCTGGCCAGTACAGCCATGTGTTGAAAGACTACTGGATGAGGCAGACCAAGGACATCTAAAGAGTCTCACTTTGCAAAAATAAAACAAACATTCCTCTCTTTTGGTAGATCCTACTTTTGTAAGTATTGCAAGTCTGAACTCTCTCAGTGGTGAAGAAAACTGCTGTGTATTCTGAGGAGGTTTTACAGCTTTGAGACGTCTTTTCTCTCTTCCACCCTCCTTTCAAGTTTCAGGGGAAGGAAGAGTGAGGTGAGAGGCTCCAGAATATAAATAGGGATAAAGTCTATTATAATTACAAATCCAAGTACCCAGTGCTTTGCTCTAAACCCTGAAATGATAGGCTGACACTGCCATTCCAACCTAGACACCAATTACAAATACATCTAACAGAGGCCATGGAACCCGACAGAAGAGAGCTGGATTGAAAGAAGCCCCTTCTTGGGGAATCGTCCTTCCCAGTGCTTGGAGGGAATCTTATTCCATAAATTATCAACAGATCATCCCAGCTAAATAATTAATGTTGAAATCAGGTGTGTGATATATTTTATTCCTGAAAAGATGAGGCTTGCAGCAGAGAGAGGGAGGGAGAGAGGAGGATATGAAGCCTATTTTATTCTGTCACTCACAGCAACATGGTATTTACATTTTACCCATCAAAGACACTCATATATCCCATGAGACCAAAGACTTTTCTTCTCTCAGCAACACATGCTTTATTGTGTTCTGAAATAAGGAAGGAAGGAAGGAAGGAAGGAAGGAAGGAAGGAAGGAAGGAAGGAAGGGGGACATTTGTATATATTTTTCTTATTCTAAAGATAATTTACAGGAGAGAAAGCAGAAGAATAACATTGCAACATTTTGGGACATTTTTTTTTGCAAGGAAAAAAAATTCTTGGTGATTTTTATTGTTAACTGCATTGATGGCCTAATAAAGACAGACTAGGCATTTTTTACATTTGAAATCTCTCTCTACAGCATTCTGTCTGTCTCTAAAGAAATATTATTGGGATAGACCCGACTTCAGAAAAGGCACACTGGGACATATAAACACATTATTGCCATCACTGCAACTCAACAATAGGAACACACTACTTCAGGTCCCAAGACAAGAGTGCTCATTTGATCTCTTTAAAAGTCTGCTGCTAAACTCTAAAACTGGGCTTGCACTGAAAAAAAAAAAATCAATTTGGGAGCTCATTACATAAATCCATATTAAACTGTTTAGTCTATAGTTAACACTAGAAGAAGGATAGTCCAAGTGTATTAAATGGATTTTATTTCTACCCCCCCTCCTTTTTCCCCCTCCTTCCTTTCGTCCTCTTCTAATCTTTTGTAATGGCTGAGGGGAGGAAATCATCTGCATTTAAAAGAACTGAGAGGGAAAGAAACACACAGGCACAAAGGAGAGGGGAGAAAAAACTGACAGTCCTTCATTATTATATCTTTAAACACTAATGAGATCAATATATTCAATCCACAGGGTGCTATTGACGACATATTTGCACTGCCTCATTCTAATTCTGTCCATATTTCCTTGTTCTAAACAAAGATTTCTCAATTACCTAGTTGGAAATGCTGGGCTGTATGTATCACATCGCCCATGCCAAGTGAACAAAAGTGTTTCCCTACTTCCTTTTCTTTCAGGAGGAGAGCGCAAGGCAGGGATATAAATCTTTGCTTGTTTCCTTCTCACGCACAAGGATGAAAGCTTTCAAAAAATGTTCTTTCGGATGCGTGAGATCATGAGAATCTTTGCACATTTTTCAACAATATTTTTTTTCCATCATATTTTTGAAGGCTTAAAACTTTGGGGAGACTGTGTTTTGACAAAAAACCAAAAATAAAATGCATTTCTGCAAAATGTGTGTTTGTGTAAAAAAAAATGTATTCTGCACAAAATACAAGGTTTGAGGCAAAAAACCTCCCATATAAAATTACTTGAAAATGCACAAAATTTCTCTGGGCATTTTCATACATATCAAGATACCCTTTCTTATAGAAGATGAATCTTCCCCCCGGCACACACGCTGCCGTCCCTTTTCCTTTTGTGTAAGGTCTTAATTAATATGTAAGCCTAAGAGCAAGAAACTGTTTATTCTTTTATTTATAAAGCACCATATACAGTGATGGTGCTGTATAAATAAAAGATGAAGATGATCATGATTGTAGATTGGACCTTTTTCTGTTCTCTTTCCACCAGCAATAACATGTGTATTTCTATGCCACTTATCAGCTAAGCACTCTCTAAGCAGTTTACAATGTGTTTAGCTAATTGCTCTCCACAAGCTGGGTACTCATTTTACCAACCTGCGGAAGGATGGAAGGCTGAATCAACCTGGAGCCCGGTAGGATCGAACTCACAACCTTGTGGTTGCAGTACCGGCATTTAACCACTGCACCACCAGGGCTCCCTGAGGCAAATACTTCCTTATTTACATAGGTTTCTGACTACTAGAGAAACAGTATGGTGGAGACCAGGGTTTAACTCCCCACTTGGCCATGGAAATCCACTGAGTGACCTTGGATGCATCACACTCAGCCCTAGAAAATGCCACAATCACTTTGCCTTAGGTAGCCATAAGTCAGAAATGACTTGAAGGCATACAACAACTTTCATTGCTTACTGGTCATTGCAGAAGGTCTTTTAATTGAAGTAGACAGCATTCATTATCATTATTGTTATGTTTTTACTGTCTTTTCAATTTTTTAAAAATTCTTGCTCTTATTTAGTTATTCATTTAATTGTTTTTCATCTTCTGCAATAGCCATTGTTTGGAATCTATTTGATTTTAATTTACATTGTAAGCTACCTTGGGTCCCATTTGGAGGGAAAGATGAGAGACTAGTAAATTAAATAAATAAAAGTAAAAAATTTGCATTTTTTTCATACTCATAACTAGAGACAAACTAACCAGTCAAAGAAATTTTGCAAACCTACAACCTATGGTTTACCCTTACTTAGTCCAAAAGCTCTCATAATTCACTTACATTTCACTTAAGGGTAAGATATAGGTTAATCTTGGAATCTGTAGGATTAACGACCAAAAAATTTTATGCAAAATTCAAATTCTAAGTTTTACCATCAAAATTCCTTGGATGTTTTGCCCGATAAATATGCTTCACACACTTCTTTGTCTCTCTGTCTGCCCTTCCATCCATCCCATGACTTTCCATAAGGCAAAACAATCAGAGGAGGAAAAAAATAGTAAAATACAGAAACAAAGCAAAAATATTCCTTAAAACACAGTATAAAAGACAGACAGTCAGAAACTATTTGGTAAATTTTGGTGACACCTCCCAGTTCATTCATCCAATGTAGTATAGCTTCTTCTATCATAATTATATTTTTGAATGTCTTCTATTGTCCACATTTTTCATCAAGTTGTAAAAACCTGATCATGTTTCTGAATCAAAAACAATGCATAAGGAACTTTCCACATTGCATTTGTTATTCATAAATTTCACAGACAGTGCTACTGTCCAGCACAAGATACCATAGCTTTCATTATTTTAATTGCCAAAAACATAGTTATAAAATAGAACAAGGTGTTGGGTGTCATCTAGTCTTGCCTTGAGCTCTCTTTTGATGATTATATTTAAATAGCCCCTTGCCAGTTTAAAAGATGCTATGACTAAATCCTGCCCGCTCTCCCCACAATGCTACTCCTGAATGCTATGGGTATCCTCCCGATGGTTTGAACCATAATCCCCACAATTGCACAGCATTGGCCACACTGGAGGGGTTTATCAGAAGTATAGTACAAAGCATTTAGAGGCCATCAGGATGGCAGCAGTCAGCCTGCTGTGTTTCCATATGATGTCGTTCCTGGTCTGCTGCCATCTTGTCCCTAAGTGATGTGCAAACATGGTGTTTGCAAAACAGAAAAAAAAAAACCATTTTGCACCTGCTATCACGCTGCACTCTCACCCTTCCTGGCCATGTGGAAGGGCTGGAAGCATGCCGGCAATGCTCCCTTCCCCAGCACAGCAATGGAAACTGCCCGGCTGTCCTGCGGAAGGAAGAGGTCGGGCCACTGTGCTCTCTTCCGTAGGGAATGGGTGAGGTGCAGAGGGGAGCCTTCCTGGAAGAGGTGCTGCCATGACTGTGACAAGATGATGGGCGGGAGCATTGTTGTGCAGAAATGGCCAAAGTCTTGTAAGAATTACAGATGAGCCCTTCAGTTGCTGGAGGATCCAGCAAGATCTAGTAATATGAAGAGGAACCAAGCACATTAGTAATCAGAGATAGTGAGAGCCTGTGTAGAGCTGCCAGATTAGATGGAGATCTTGTAACTTTAATCCTTAACAGATCCTTGAGTAGGCTGAGGTACCTTAAAGCTCCTTAGAGCAGGACAGATCCTAATTTTCACCTGCAGTTGTCCCCTTCACAGCTGTCGCTTTGTCAGTGGAAAGCCATGGGAGCACACAGCCCTGTTCTTGGACAAACACAATCTCTCCCCTTCATATGTCTGCCTCCTCCTGCTCTCCACTGGGCAAGACAATAGCCACCTTAGGATGAAACAGCTGAAGCTGAACACTGGGGTGTCGGAAGTGAGGGAGATACGTTTGTCCCACTTGAGATAGCTTTACGGTACTTCATTCTACTCCAAGCTCTGTTAAGGATTAAAGTTACAGGAGCCCCCATCCTACATCCAACCTGGCAACCCTACATCTCTGATGCCTATATAATGCACAAACCCCCCAAACATATGTCAGTACATGGTTAGGCCTTTAGTATCCACATAGAAGACATATCCGCATAGAGAACATAGAGGACTATCCCACTATTCCAGGGGAAAGTAAACAGGATTGGTACCACAGCTGGATAACTGGTATACATACACATACTGTTCTTTCATGGCTGGCTATAGATACACATCGAACAGTCAGAAACATAAAGGCAAAGAGAATGAAAGGAGCAAAATGAGTCTAATCAATACTCCATTACTTTTTATTTCCTCAAAATGGACAGGGCCTTTTGTTTCAGGCCCGTACAAATGACGTTTGGGAACTGGCCAGGATGAAGTTTGTATTTTTGAATTCGATCATCCTTTTCAATTTTGTTTTCAAAAATATCTTCCAAAGCAGCAGAATGAATAACAAACAACAAAGTTTACACTCCATGTGGGTTACTCAGCATATGGTAACAGCAGAGTGGGGAGAGCCACCTGTTTTTCACTTTAGCTAATTGAGATTCTATCACTAACAGAGTCAAATACTTTTATTTAATGAACATCATTGTTGATTAATAACAGAAACATTAGAAATCAACATTGGAAAGTAATATCAAGCTAGAGTGTATTTTGCAAAATGAAATAGTATTCAGTAGTTATTTCCTGTTACTGTTAAAAAGCACAATCATTAACAGAGCTTAAAGTAACTTGCTCTTCTATTATTTTAAGTTAATTATTGTGCTTTTTTTAAACAAAAATTACTTACAAATACAAAATACTCCCAAATCCTCCAAAATGACTCCTTCAAAAAAAGGTTCTTTAGTAACAGATAATGTCATTAACTATATTAAAAATCAACAATGTTTATTATGTGTTTGTTACTTTTAAAAACTAATTATGCTTCTAACATTATTACATGAAGCATAATATGTTAGAGGTAGCAATACTTGTAATTACTTGTTGTTACTTGTTGTTGTTACTTGTAACATATTACAAGTATCCTCATTCACTATTTGAAAGTTAAATTGCAAGATACTTCTAATGTATTAAAGTTTGTTATAAACAAGCCATAACTCAGTCACATTATGTTTCTAACAAAATTAGTTAGGGATGCCTTCCTTTATTTAGCAATATAATTTTTTAGGTACTTTTATAGTTTTGGGTTATATGTTGTCTCACTACATAGGTGTGTCAGATAGGTTAAAAGCTTGTAACATGGGTGAGTTGAGTATGGTTAGTCTGGAAAAAAAGATTAAGAAACATTATGCTACCCATATTCATGTTTTTAAAGAGCTTTTACGTAGACTATGGAGCAAGTCTGTTTTCTGCCTGTCTAGAAGGTAGGTCACAAGCCAATGGCGTTATATTGCAAGAAAGGAAACTATAGTCATTTTTGCACAACACTGTTATAGTGCTATTACATCCTATGGAATCCTGCAGTTTGCAGTTTAGAGAGGAGCATTTACAATTCTCAGTCAGAGACCTCTTTGGCCTCAGGAAACTACAAACCCCAGCATTCCACAGGATGTTGAAAGTGGAATTATAGCACCAAAATAGTGTAGTGAGGAAATGGCACTTGACTTAAGGAAATAAAGTATGTTTCTCCAGGACAGGTGCCATTAGTTGAGGAAAGGTTCATGTGACAGATTCACTTAGGGCCCACCAGAGATGCTGCTGCTGTGAGTAAACAGTAGGAAGAACTTCCTGATGTTAAGAGTTGTTCATCATTGGAATAGCCTGCCTTAGAAGGTGGTGGGATTGCCTTTTGGGAGATTTCTAAACAGATGTGGGATAGTCATCTGTCAGGCATTCCTGACCTTTAGATTCCCTGCATTGGAAGGGAGCTAGACTAGAAGACTTGACACTTCCAACTATATGATTCTGCCACTGTAGATAATAGATAGATAGATAGATAGATAGATAGATAGATAGATAGATAGATAGATAGAACCTAATTATATCTAAAAATAAGTAAAAGTATCTAAAAAATAAAGAATTAATGTTTCTAAAAAATGTAATTATTTACATTCGTGACTTAAATCCTTCACATGTGCCAGTGCAAGCACAGGGAAAAGAATATAGTCCATTCAACAATTGGAAAACAAATTTATTGGTTTCACATTTACACACACACACACACACACACACACATACACACACACGTATATTAAAAAAAAAATCCCTCCTGAGACTGCCAAGGGCACAAAATGCATCTTGCCAAATAAATTCATACACTGCCAATGCTTGTGATGTGTTTAAGAGGGAAACAATCTGTGCAGAAGACTATATCTACATCTGAAATATATGCACAACTAAATAAGCATCTGGAACCTCCATGGGCTACTTGGTATAATCCAGGGAATGAAGAACCACAAAGCAAAGGACTGTGCTTGTAAATTGTGAGGAGAGGAGGCAAAAGAGAAGCAGACTGAGGAAAAATGAGGATGCTGCTCCAAGTAATTGGAATTCGGGGCCTTACCATTTTTTTAGGAAATGTGATTTTAATTTATAAATTCAGGCCATCTGTCAGTTCCAACTAAAGCAGGCCCACGAAATCAATGGAATTTCCATAAGGGTTGATTTAAGTCTATGATCTAATCTCACTGGGACTATGAAGTGATTTAGCCTCAAATATGCATAGGCTAATTATTTCTAGTAGCTTTATGTGTTTTTGGATATGGTGCCACAGAGGTGCTATCCCTTGCATAAGACAGTGAACTTTGTGAGCTCAGCTTCAGTAAAACACATACTATTTTTGTTTTTCATAGTACACTCAAGTTTGGCATTTCATGTATTAATTCTTGACATAACTCATGATATAAAAAATATTCTAAAAGATCTAGGACAGAATCTTGTTGCTTTTCTTAGGCATACCTATATTCCCTTAAGGAAGCAGTTGGGCATTTTTGTCTGATGCATAACATCTGCATTCAGTTCCAGGCTGTAGAAGCAGAGTTTGGCATGTGCATGTAATGTGCATCTATATGCATGTGGATATGCATATTGTTACACATTCAGGTATGCCTTCAGTTGTGCAACTTCATAAGGATTGCAAAGCACAATCAAAGGCTAATTTCATATTTAGAGATTTCCAGTATATAGACCTGATACAGGATTTTAGCCAAGGTATCTTGAAAGTATGGCTTCTTCTGAGGATGTGCATGGCAGGATGTGGAAAAACTCTCACATCAGAACTGGCCATCTCCTGGCACTGAGATGGCAGCTGCCACTACAAGGTGCCGTTCTGGTGATACTGAAGCTATCAGCTTCCCCAGCCATGGATAGGAGGCTAGGTTGGATGTTGAGCAATGCCTCCACCACCAAGGAAGCTTGCCCATTGTCATTGCTGTTGCTACTGGTGATGGTGGGTTGGGGTGCGGAACAACAGCAGGAAATAAAATGTCAGGGAGGGTTGATGGCAGGAATGGAAGTAAGGACCTTGTCAGAGGTCCAAGAATGCCAAGCAGGGATGCAAACTTTTATTTCTAATTTCCTTCTTGAAGGAAGCAGTGGATAATTTTAGCGATTCTCCTCCTGCTGCAAGAAAGGCCTCAAATATTACCGTTTGCAAAGACTATATTTGTATTTAGGAATTCTTCTGTGAAAAAGCCCCATGTTTCATTTGTACAGAAAAAAATATTTTTTTCTTCCTGGGCATAACAACCATTTGGGGTTTCTTATGTAGGAAAGTCCACAACAATGAAGATTCTCCTTGGGAAACTCCCTTTCTAATCATTACTTGGATATTTTTGAATGTTCTTCCTATCCCAGATGCAAAATGTTCATGCTGAGCCTAATTGCTCCCATATATATTTCTGCCTTCTGACATAGTGGAATCCCATACTCAGGTGACTCACTTATACACAGAGAGAGAGAGAGAGAGAGAGAGGGATGGGGTATGTGTTTTGCAATGCAGTTTTAAATCACTGTTGCATCTCACATAGATCACAAGCTGTTTTAAGTTCCTTATCACATCTACCATGCAAAAGACCAGACCTCCTTCTCAGCAGTACAATGCCAACTGAAATCATAGCTGTACATAACATCCATAATGGCTTTCATTGTATAACTATGTGTTCACTTGCTGTGTTTCGGCATGGATCCCATGATAAAACTATCACTCTATTCCCCTTTCAAGACCTCTGTCTACCAACAGAGAATCTGCAATTTATGCCTCAGTTTAAAATGCTGCCTGAGCATGTCAGTCTAATTTAATCTTAGCATGTCTATTCTGGGTCATCTAATGACCCACCCAGCTAAGAATCCAATCTCCAGTAATGACATAGGGTAGAAGCTGCAGAAGGAGAGAACCTGATTGTGAGACAATAATGCAATGCTCGTATCACTGTCATCCACTTCCTTCCACATCTTCCTTAGCCCTGCAATTTACTGAAGGAGATAGAAAACAATATCATCAACCTTGTTTATGTGTAGAATGCTTTTGGGAATTATTATATTGAAATGCAGAGGAGGCAGATGGATAAGTGTCTGAGGCAGGTAGTATTAAATGGGAGTAGATTGAACTTTTCACACTTCTGTGGCATTAGAATGCCTATTGAGGTTTAGCAAGAACTTGACACAGCAACTTTTAGGGGTGCTCCCTCCTCCCTCCTGCAAAATTTTCTAATCACTATGCAGAGTGCCGCAGGACTCTAAGGGAAAACATAAAAATTGCTGAGCTTTTGCCAAAGACTTTTTTTTTTAAAAAAAAATCCCAACAATACGATGAGCTTTGAGAAGAAAACTCTTTCCATCGTACTTGAAAATCTTTCTCCAGGAAATGAAGCTTAGAAGTTACAGAAGAATAATCTGCTCTATGATACTGGTTTCTTTCTGAATGAAAGCCTTCAGTAAAAGCAGTTCAAGAAAAGAAAATGCAAAGGTTAAAATCCGGTATAGACTGAAATAAAACATTCCATAAAAATTTTGCATTGCAAATTTAAATTATAATGAGTCACTGTGGGTCTACTATGCTCACAACTAGCCTAATGGTGGATCATGTTCTCCATTCAATAGCCCAGACAGCTGTTTCTTAAAAATAAAATAAAAAAGAAAGGCTAACAGAGAGAAATCAAAGTTGCACACACTGGGACTAGCATCCTGTTAGTGATGTATGCAGCTGTGAGTCCACTGAGTGCCTCTGCCCATCCGTCCGTCTGTCTGTCCCTCCCTCCCTCCCTCCTTCCTTCCCTCCCTCCTCCTAGTGTTGCAGAGGTTGGTATTCTTGTCCTCTGTCCACAATGATCAAAGCCCTGCCAAACTCACTGTTTTGCAGCTGGAGCTCCCTCATGGCCATTTACTGGCTATGTCCCTGCTAAATGCCCCCACTAACTACTGACTGTTTCCATAGCCAGACATATAATGATTACATCATCCACTGAGACCTCCGGAAAACCCCACTGGATCTCAATGGATGATGTCATTGCTCTATGTATGGCTATGTGGACATCCACCTTCTGTTCTCCATCAGCCACTGAATGACGGAGGCGGGGGGGGATCACTGCAGCAACCATGTAATACATGCTGAATCTAGGTGGAGCTAAAAGCAGAGACGTAGTTTAGTTCTGTCTGTGGAACTTCAACACTATGCTCTACCATACAGGATCTTGGTCTTTATGTACACTTTGCTTCAACTTCACAACAGATAGTTTAATGGGCTCTTGTGACTAAAAAGTCTAAATTAAATATACTTTTTGACACATTCCAACACAACAGCCTAGACATTCTAGAGGATATTAAGAGTGTGGAGATCATTATACTTAATTATTTGCGATAGGTTAAAATGAGACTGAGTAATTTATTATATTTGCTATTTTTACACACATACTTTTGTTCTACAAATCAAGCCACAAATTAAATTTTAAAAGATTTGAGATGCTAGTGCAAAACAGTGCCATTTGTCATTCTAGTCTAGCAGTCCATCAAAGTTTCTCTGCCAGACAGGCCCTGTGAGTCCATGGACACCTCAAATGTAAACTGCAAGCAAACCACATATTTCTAAAACTCTTCAACTGTTTGGGATAGATCACAGCAGTGAAAACAGCCTGAAGTTTGTGCAAAACTCTGTACAGATGAATGGCCTCAGGGATGTAACAGAAGTCTCCGCAAAGATGCTTGTAAACCCATGAGAGGGGGAACGACTAAGGAAGATAATTTGCTGTGAAGAAGTGTTAATCACCAAAGGGTTTAAGCGCCCCCTGATACTTTGTTCAGCGCTTTTTTCTTCTCAGACTTTTTTTCCACTTTCCAAGGGGGAGGCCTGTCTTCTTATTGCACACAGTTGTGTTGAACTAGAGTTAGGCCTTTAGCTTTGACAATTATTCTGATTATTATTAATTTCCCTTTTCCAATTTTAATATACAATAAAGCAAATCTCCAGGTTCAGTCATTTTTTTTAAAGATGCATGGGACCAAAAGCTGTTTCAGTTGCAGCTTGAGGGCCCAGCACCAGTGAAGCAGTAACTCCAGCTCTGGCTTTTTAGCCCTCAGATCAGTTCAGCACCTTGGACAGGTCCTTTAAACTTTGGGCTAAAACCTGCAGAGGACTTACCGCCCCTCTGACACCAAAGTCCCAAGTGGCCATTTCTGTATTTTGACCACTGATAGATATTATTATGTCATGTGGCAAATAAATACAATAGCAACAACAACAATAAAAAAAAATCAGGATTTATATGAAATTTACAAAAAATCTAGTGGTATCTTACAGAACAATTTTAAATTGGCATAAGTTTCAATAGACTGTAGCCCCCGTTCAACAGATGTAGAGGCCAGTCCTAAAGATACTTCTAGACTCCTTGTTGCTGTTTTAGCTGTGACACTCTAACATGGCATCTCATTTGGTTGTGATATATATAACTGACCAAGAAACAAATATTGACACACTCCATTTACACCTCTTCAGCTTATATCAAGACACTTTCACACTTTAAATACTTTCACTGGGGAGAGCCATGAGAACATTTCCCCAATGGTGCTATAATAGTTCAAGGAGGAAAATGTATGGTCCTCCAAATTTTGCTGAACTCCAACACCCCTCTTCTCTAACCAGTAGCTATACTGACTAGACAGAGTAGCAGACAAGGCACCTGGAAGAATGTGCTTCCCTCCTTTGGCCATTGAGATGAGACTTGCTTAATTTTTAGTAGTGACATAGACTTGAGTCGATAGACTCGGACTCAGATTTAAGTCGCTTCAGTGACTTGACTTGGACTCGACTCGGCCATAAATGATGCACTGACTCAACTCGACTCGAGACTTGTATATTTTTAATGACTGACTTGATGCACTTGGTTCAGTAACATAACACATTCATCTAGAAACCTTATGACTCTGAACAATGCTTCCATCTCTTTTTGCCTACTAGTCACATGACAATCTGTCACAAGCCCAAAGTGTGGGATCTTTTCTCAGAGGGGAACAGCAAATTGGCTAGGCAGTGGGCTTGAGGTCTGCTCAGCAGCCTGTCCCAGCTGCATATTGGAGGAGCCTTCTAAAATGTTTCCTAAGAGCAAAAGACAAGACTTGCCTCCAGAGTGCAGAGCACATTTCTCAGAGGGGAACAGCAAATGTTTTAGGCAATGGGCTTGAGGAAGATGGGTCCTTCCTTCTAAAGCTTTTGAAAGGTCAGTAATGGGGAGTAAGAAAGGGTCCTATTCCCCACTTCCAAAGCTGCAGATGGCAAAATTGCAAATGTGGAGCACTGACTCTGCTTAAATTGTTAAAAATGAATTTATTTCACTTTATCCAATAATTTTGGAATTTTTGTTGGAGGGTAAAGTTGGCTTCCAGACTTGAAACTTGACTTGAAAGTATCTTTAAGGTCTTGAGACTTGACTTCAGACTTGGAGTAAATACATCACTGATTTATAGAAATGTGTCCAATGTGGACTACAAAAGGCCCCATGAATTGCCATACTGTAGCTGGTAGAGAGTAGGAGAAGGATTAGAGAAGCATCTTCCTATGTTCCAACAGCCAGAAACTGACTGATAATATCTTCCCCTGAGATCTTCCAGGTCTAAGTGTCTCATTGTTGCCCCAGTAAGAACCAAAACCCCGAAAGATGCCTTTAAGTCTCCCTCTCACCACATGCAGTCATGTCTTCCTTGGTTCTTGTTTTCTAAAGAGATAAAAAGTATTTATGGGAGAGAGCTTCTCTTCTATGAAACTGTTTCTAGACTATACTATTCCTATCTCTTCTTGTTTAGAAGGCACTATTGACCTTTTCTAGTGTTTTTGTAAAATTTAGGCTGGCAGCTGTTGACAAATTAAGTACCGCAATGTTATGCAATGGTTTTTGACTGATATGTACTTCTTTTTAGATAATACATCAAGTGAATCACTGCTTCTTAAGGTCTGGCAGTTCATCATTTCTTCAAAGGGATTCAACAACTATCTGGAAAAACAAAATCAAAGAGCTCTCCCATAATATCACCATTTATGATGTCATTACAAAACCAGCTTTCCCTATTACTATTTTCCCTATTACTATTACTATTACTATTTTCTAAATGTTAGATAACTTCTAAGGTAGAGGTTGGCAACTGAAGTAGTGGTAGGGGCAAATTTTCACCCCCATGACCTTTATGGTGGGCAACATTTCTGAATTTTCTGCCCAAAAATTCAGAACCATGAGTCTTGTCTGGATCAATTCTGATGGTATGATAAAGACGACTCATTCAGACTGCTTCTTGCTGTAAGTTTACTTTTGAAAAATCACTAGTTAATAATGTGATTTGTTGACTTGGGAAGGCACAAAACCATTGAGGTCAACAAAAGGTACCATGATTATAGCAGTGTTGTGCTTTGTTGTCATAGCACAACAATCTTCTTCATCATTCATTGCATCATGCAGTGTTTCAGAATCTGCTATGAGTAAATGCCACTCAAAATAAAACCTGAGAGTAGGAATGTGTCCGTAATTCAAATGGTTTTTCCTTAATAATACTTTTATAGATTGACATCATTGCACATCTTTGGGAATGAATGTGAAACCAGATACAATCTACATCTTTTTACACTTGCAATGTGCTCCATGAAAGTCAGATTTGAAAAGGATTCAAAAATATGTTGACATTTTAAAAATGCACAGAAAACACTATGTCGATTTGTAAAATGTGTGTATACAAACATGCTTTAATGCATGGGAGTATGCATCTATTAACATATCCACTGAAAAATCCACACAAAAATATGGATGAAATTTTCCAATTAAAATATTGTCAAAACGTGGAACTGGTAAAGAATGTTGAGGAAGAAAATGCACAGAAATAGGCTTAATAGCTCTGGCCTCTCCCTAAACTGCAAACCCTACAATTCCATAGGATGTTGAAAATGGAATAATAGCACTATAATAGTCTAGTGCAGAAATAGCCTAAGAAGAGACATGGTTGAGGGCACTGAGGATATAGCAGAACCAAAATCCTATATCATGTTTGTTTGATGCAAATTTGCACTCATGTGGTTAAGTGGTGGTCGTGCTACAATACTGTTCTGTGAAACACCAACATTGGGCGATTGATTACAGATCTGTGAATGTCTGTGCTATTTCCACAATCCCAGTAAATCAAGTGGTACTTTGAAGGCACTAATGAGTCAGTTATGCAGCTTCCAGAAATGCAAAACTGCATGTGCAACAATTATACTTGCAGAGCTTCATTTTCAGTTCAGCTGAAAATGGACATTACACAACAGCCAAAAAAGCTGTGTGCTTAAGGGAACTTCCGTGTGTGCAAAACACTAAGAGGATGCCAGCCTTGTTTTGGAAAAGGAAGACCTCCCTCTTTCCCACCATTTTTTTTAAACTCACCATTCAGCAGCAGTATGGGAAAATGGTTCTCCTTAGAGACAGAAAGAATATTTTCACATGTTCTCATCATCAGTGAGAAAGAGCATCTCAAAAGGACAACACATTCTGTTGGAAAAAACCCTTTTAAGTGCTGTGTAATTTTTCGTGTATGAGCATGAATAAAATGACCAATACATTCTTGTTTGGTTTTTGGTGGGTTTTATGCAAACACACACATACACACAAACACAGAGTTTTCTTGAGCAAACTCAAATGGCATTTGCGGGAAAAACAATAACTGAGATACATTATTGTCGATGTACATATAAGGATGGAGCTCCTTCATTGACAATATCTGGCAATATTGACAATATATTTGACAATGCCACCTTCCAAAAACAAAAACAAAACACCCCACACACACACACACACACCTAAGTTTGAAGTCTGATAGCACCCCAACCAAAGCATTTCTAAGGCATTGGAGATTGAAGCATTGGGAAATGGTAGAAAACAGGCAGAAAGAAAGATTTGTGGGTCCTGCCATAAATGCACCCCACAATTGGGAGTGTGCTGAAGATGTCATTTCCCAGTATGATGATCTCTAGTACCTCAGGAAAGGGTTCAGTCAGGGCAGTGCCATGCTGCAAAGACAGTTTCTGGGAGTATTGTTCAATCATTCATGATCATAAACATGAGGATTTAGCAGCTATGAAATCATAACAATCTCATAACTGTTGAACACAATGTTAGCCAATTAAAAAATCATTTTTATGCAAAAAGAATTTTTGCAACAAAGTTCCAAAATGTGAGAAATCATTAAAAATGTGCCAAAGCTCTTGTAAAATCCCCCAGGAGAAAACTTTTTAAATAATTGTTTTCCTATGTGAGATTGATATAAAATTTGGATTCCTAGCTCCACACAGATCAACACAGTCCAGAGTACATTGTGCTCCCAGGAAGAAATTTATAAACTGCAGAAAAGTGCCTAGATCAAAAAACTTCTGAAGACTTTGGGGAAGGACCAAAATGTGAACTAATTCCCTATTCTAGGTATTCAGGGAGCAACAGAATCACAGGTGCAGGTATAATCACAAAGTTGTATGAATGGAATAAGAAGCCCCATAAAAGAAAATTTTCTCTCAAGGGCAGCATTCGCTGGAGGGTAATTCAAGGGCCAAAGTTTAATACGGATAAACATTTGGCTGATATGATTATAAAGCAACTTTTGCTGTCACTTCCATATGCAGAGTAAGGTTACAGGGTGTTAAAGTAAAGGGTACCATAAAATATGCATTAGCCATAATTCATACTTAGCATCATCACCACCATTATTATTATTGGTGCTTATACAGATGCATAAGGGCATAAAAAACTGGTAATGCATGCTAAAATATAGGCAATCAAATCTTCTGCTAGGGGAGATAAAGAGATTATGGCAGGGAGTCAGGGAATCACTTCCCACCCACCCCCATCTGATTGTTTTGGACAGGTCTGAGCAACAATTATACACACTAGGGTTTCAACAACCATATATTTAGTAAGAAAGACAGGTAGGGAAAAACAAACAAGCTCTCCACAACTTTTTTCTAGAATATGTGTTGAGCATTACAAGATTCTTCTCAACCAGATAGGCTGAGAAGATGAAATGGAGGACAAGGTTCCTACAGCTTCAATAGCTTTGCAGGAGACAGAATTTTAGCAGGTGCTGTTTGTCATGCATATTAGCTTGATTTAATGGACATAAGTAACTAGCTTATTTACCTAAGATTGCCCAGAATTTTATTTTCTCATAAGTAATACTTGTTAGAAATAGCTGAAGGTAGCTTTACAATTACAACTTTTCCCTCCTTTTTTTATATTATTACTAACTAAATAAGACAATTTTTTCCTCTTAAGAACTCACCAAACTGTCTTGTCCAGTACTTGTCCAGTACTTGTAACTATTCCCCAATCCAATCTGTATTCAGAGTTGTTAACATACAGAGGTTGGTTTCCTGAGGGAATACACTGCCCTCCTCCTTCTTGCTAGGTCTTGTGACCATAGCAACTGGCTTGAGGCCCAAGAGCTCTGTGGCTGAGTTCAAAAGGACTCTTTCTAAATTGCCAACCCCAAGATTCCATAGAATCTTCACAGCCAGCCAATCCTAAGAGGTCTTGATGCCTCACACAGCCAATCATATGAGGTCTTCGCCTGCCTGACACAGACAAACTCACAGACTTTGACTTCTATATATTCATAGAATCATAGAAACGTAGAGTTGGAAGAGACCACAGGGCCCATCTAGCCCAACTCTCTGCCATGCAGGAACACCCTCAAAGCACTCCCGACAGATGGCCATCTAGCCTCTGCTTAAAAACCTCCAACGAAGGAGACTCCACTACACTCCGAGGCAGCATCTTCCACTGCCGGACAGCCCTGACTGTCAGGGTGTTCTTGCTGAGGTTCAGGTGGAATCTCCTTTCCTGCAGCTTGAATCCATTGCTCCTTGTCCTGGTCTCTGGAGCAGCAGAAAACAAGCCCTCTCCCTCCTCTACATGGCATCCCTTCAAATATTTAAACATGGCTATTATGTCCCCTCTTAACCTTCTCTTCTGCAGACTAAACATACCCAGCTCTCTAAGTCTATCCTCATAGGGCATGGCTTCCAGGCCTCTCACCATTTTGATCGCCCTTCTCTGGACTTGCTCCAGCTTGACCAGGTCCTTCTTGAATTGGAGTGCCCAGAACTGGACACAGTATTCAAGATGAGGTCTAACCAAAGCAGAGTAGAGCGGTACCAGTACCTCCCTCGATCTAGACACCATACTTCTATTGATGCAGCCGAGAATTGCATTGGCTTTCTTGGCTGCCGCATCACACTGCTGACTCATGTTCAGCTTGTGGTCTATGAAGACTCCTAGATCCCTTTCACACATACTGCTATCCAGCCACATTAGATGACTCATCTTTCACCAACTAATCTAATAAGTCTACTCTAGCTGAGCCCTGCAATTCAATTTAGTCTACATCTCCAGAAATGTTTTGAACTCTCATCATCCCCCACCCAGATGAGTGATAACCAGGGATGATGGAAGCTGTAGGCCAACAACATACAGAGGGCTGAAGGCTGAGTATTCCACCTCTGTGCTGCTTTAGGTACCATCAACTAAGATTAATTTCCACAGAAGTCATTTTGAAATGAAGGCAAATTTTTGTAAGCAGACTTTTTTTGTGGAGAGGGAGGGGAGTCTGTGATTCCTAACAATAGACTTCAAGAAGTAATCCAATGTAGCCCATGATGTATTCTCTGCATGATAAAGCCCATGCAGCTTGGGAGCTGTCTAGCACAATATTGTTTTTGTTTGACATGGTTTTCTTTATCTCGGCACTTCCAGCTTTGCTACCGAAAACAGTGCCTGTGGCTATTAATGATTAATAGTTTTCTCACATGTCTAAGGCTTAGCAGTGCATCCTCCAGCTAAAGTTCTAGCTACCAAGGTAAGTGTTATGAAATATTGTTGACAATTATCCTGGCGGTTATACATCGGGTGGAGAAAAGGCTGTTTATGTGAGATTTGTTACAAATGGCTTTTTCGCCTCCCCACCCCTGATGGTTTAGTCTATGAGACAAATGTTTTTTATTTATTTATTTTTTCAAGCTCTTTTTGTGTGGAAGGAAGTACCCTCAGGGTCACACTCCTATTTCTTGTTACATAGGTTTGGAGCCACTCTAGTTCACCAGCCTAGGGAAATTACTTTTGCAACTACAATACCCAAGATCCTCTAACACCTGTGGCCATGCTGCCTTGGGGATTCTGAGAACTATAATCTGACGAAAAGGGGAAGTTCTTTATGCTGGGTGCAAATCAAGAGAATGTAAAGTCGGAGGTTTTCACGGCTGGAATCCATAGGTTGTTGTGGGTTTTACGTCAGGGGAAAATACTAATAGAACATGGCCTCAAAACCTGGAAAACCCACAACAACCTAATCAAGAGAATGTTCAAGCATGAGTAGAAGGCTTGAAGTGTGATCATTTATGCAGGTGCAAAGGATGAATACTTGTATTAATTGATTAAAGCTGGAAACAGCAGCATCTTGCGTCACTTTCGAAACTAACATTTACCATGATAGCTGGCCAGCCATGGAATAATGAGACTAGACACACAGAACTGGGTTGAAAAGGGCCACATTATTAAACCTGGGACCCATTTAAACCAAGTTGAACCTGGAAAGCTGCAAGAGCCTAGCACAGGATCAGCTGAGATCGGGCATCATTCCTCCTCAGCCTTCCCATGGGTGAACCTCCTGAGTCCCAAGGGCAACCCAATAGCTGGGTTACTTCCCATCTGGCAACCTACTAGAAGGCAGACCCAAGGAATTCTACCCCAAGTCGCAGGACTTACATGAGGGCAAACAAGTGATGAATTTAAGTCTTGAATTCCAAGTCTTAAATCAGTTCTCAAATCTCTACCTTCAAATCTCAAATCGAGTCTTGAGTCCTTGCAAGATACTTTCAAGTCAAAGATTCAGTTAAGTCTCAAGTGGAGAAGTTGTAGTTGGGTGTATGGATGGGGTCAATGGGCTTACAAGGGTCTGCAGCTTCTGAAGTGGGGAACAAGATTCTTCTTACTTCCCATTTCTGAAGCTGGATGCTTTTCGGGAAGTGGAAAATAAGATTCTTCTAAATCTGTATTACTGAAGGTTCAAAAGAAGGATGGCTCCTTCTTCCTCAAGTCTGGTGCCTAATAATTTTTCTGTTCCCCTCTGAGAAATGTGCCCTGCACTCTGGAGGCAAGTCCTGCCTTCTCCTCTTAGGAAAAGTTTTAGAAGGCTCCTCCGATATGCTGCAGGGACAGACTGCTGAGCAGGCCTCAACACCATCTCAAGCCCATTGCCTACCCTGTTTGCTATTCCCCTCTGAGAAATAGGCTCACACTTTGGGCTTGAGACAGATTGTCACATGGCCAGTAGGCAAAAAGAGATGAAAGCTTTGTTCAAAGTTGCAAAGTTTCTGGATGAATGGGTTAAGTTACTGAGCCAAGAACAGCAAAAGTGGTCACTTAAAAAAAAAGTCACAAGTCAAGTTGAGTCAGCACATCATAGAATCATAGAATCATAGAATCATAGAAATTCAGAGTTGGAAGAGACCACACAGGCCATCCAGTCCAACCCCCTGCCATGCAGGAACACCCTCAAATCAATCCCGACAGATGGCCATCAAGCCTCTGCTTAAAAACCTCCAAGGAAGGAGCCTCCACTACACTCCGAGGCAGCAGATTCCACTGCCGGACAGCCCTGACTGTCAGGAAGTTCCTCCTGAGGTTCAGGTGGAATCTCCTTTCCTGCAGCTTGAATCCATTGCTCCTTGTCCTGGTCTCTGGAGATAAAAATATTGAACAGCACTGGGCCTAGGACAGAACCCTGTGGCACCCCACTAGTCACTTCTCTCCAGGATGAAAAGCAGCCATTCGTGATCACCATTTGGGTTCGGTCGGTCAACCAATTACAAATCCAACTAACAGTAGCCCTGTCCAGCCCACATTTTACTAGCTTCGTTGCAAGAATGTCATGGGGAACTTTGTCAAAGGCCTTACTGAAATCGAGATATGCTACATCCGCAGCATTCCCTTCATCTATCAAGCTAGTAACTCTATCATAAAAAGAGATAAGATTAGTCTGGCATGACTTATTTTTGAGAAATCCATGTTGACTTCTCGTGATTACCGTGTTGCTTTCTAAATGATTAGAAACTGACTGCTTAATGATCTGCTCCAGGATCTTTCCGGGTACTGATGTCAGGCTGACTGGGCGATAATTATTTGGGTCCTCTTTTTTCCCTTCTTGAAGATTTACTGCTAAGTCAAGTCCAAGTTGAGTCACTGAAATTACTTGAGTCAAACTTGACTCTGAATCAGTCAACTCAATTCTACATCACTGGGGCAAAGCCCCCTAGGCCAGCTCCAAAGGGTTTTCTCCATCTCTACTCCCCAGGTTTCAGGACCTAAAGAGGCAGTTCTAGAACCTTCCTCTTTCCCAAAAGGGTGCAAAGGTTTCACTGTAACTCTTGTTTCTCACCCTGCTGCCTGCCAAGAGGTCACTGATTTAATGAAGTCACCTCAAGCCAATTGACACAGCCCCCTGATAAAGTATGAGGTAAAAAAAGAAAATAAAAAGATAAAAAGGGCAGAAATTCCTATCCCTGAAGCAACCAGCAAAGCTCACAGTGCATTGGAGGTGGGAGAGTAGGTCAAAATGTCACATGAAAGAAAGCAAAGAGGGGTGGAGCTAATAAACACCTAGCTCTAGCCTCAAAAGCCTGGCATCATGGTTTGTTGTGCCTGACATCTTCAACACTGGCCTCTCCTCCACTGGAGGCCAGTAAAAGTGGGTCCTCCCCCACAGAGCCCCATGGAGGTCCAGGTTTGTCTTGTGGACACTGTCCATTTCAGCAGAAACTGGATATTTCCACAATTTAGTTTCCATCTCTGCAGTATATAGGTGGACTGAGAATGGGACCACACACACCATACCAGAAATGGCAACTAGGGCTCTCTAGATGTTGTTCAGCCTACAAACTTCCATCAGTCCGAGCCAGTGTACCCAGTGGTGAGAGATGGTGGCAGTTGTAGTTCAAAAACATCTGGAGGGCTACTACTCCCATTTCTATACTTCTATCCAGCTGTTTCAGCATTAGTTTTCTAGCCAGTGAGGATCTCCAGTCAGGCAGAGTTCCTTCCTGACTATTTGGATTGCCTGAAAACTAGGGAGGGAGAAATGTCTTGCTCCCTTCCATGTTAAAGTTTAAATTTGGAAGTCTTTCAACTCTAAATACAAAGAAATTTTTAACTTTAGGTAAATTCTTTAGAAAAAAGCTGAAAGAAGATTGTCTCCCATTCTAATTGGCCAGATTTAATTGTTGTTGTATGCTTTAAGTCATTTCTGACTTACGGTGGCCCTAAGCTAAATTTAGCATGGGATTTCTGGGGCTGAGAGTGTGTGATGCCCCTAAAGTTACCAGTGGGTTTCCATGGTTGAGCAGAGAATCAAATCCTGGTCTCCAGGGTCATAGTCATGTAGCTCAATCCACTATATCATGCAGAAAAAGCTATTCCCAGCATTGAGGAGACCATGTTCTACGCTGATATTGAAGATGCAGATTATACAGGTGGCCATTCAAATCTAGCACTAACAATTTACAGGCTTTAGTTCAAGCTCAGAGCTCAATCCTGTTGGTCAAGAGTAGGAATCATGTGGAATTCTGCAAAACAGTAGGACACATCAGAAGTACTGCCTTGACAGGTCCCTTGCTTCAGGAGGGATGAAAGCCAGCTGCTGGTCTTAGTTAGAGCCTCTGCAGAGCAGAAGAGCCAATAAAAGACCACAGAATGTCCCTGAAAAGAAGAAGCTGGAAGGCAGAAGCTTCAAGACAGCAGCTTCAAGGCCGCTTTTGGGCTTACTTTGCAAGGGAAAGAAGGGCTGCAAACTAGCACTTATGAAACAATTTTGAGGCTTTCCTTGGCTGTCAGAGTTGGACGGATGTATCCAAGAAAGCTGTAACTAGAGATGGGCTCAGAGGGAGCCAGGAGATGAACTTTTTTTCAAACAGGGAAACCCAGACAAATTGAAAAAGCAAACAGAGGTCTGTGAGTGGCTGATACAAAGCATCTTTTCTCATGCTTTACAGGCAACTTCTTTCATTGGTTTATTTATGTTTTGCTTCCTTCCTGGGACAAAAGCTCTCCCATTCTATCTCCTGCTGCACTCCTCATCTTGCAATTGCCCACTGTAGTCATACCAAATGTCTTATTCTGAGGCTGCATGCAACAGCTCCTCCTGAAGCCACTTTCACTGGTGTAGTCTCTAGTTGCCTATCCAAAGACTCTCTAAACTTAAAATAAAGCCTCTTCTCCCTACCTGGGTGGCTCTGGCCTTGACTGAAATGGCATGCAAGCTGCCAGTTTTGACCCGCTTCTTCCCATAGAGGCTATCACCTCTGTGATGCTATACCAATGTTATTGGACTGCCAGCATTCCTAATCATTGGCCTTTTCCGCATTTTATTTTTGAAATGGGGCAGTGCGTCCTCCAGCGAGGACGTTCACATTTGGGGGCGAACTGGGTTTGGACTACTTACTGTTTGTCCGGACTTCAGCCCACTCCGGAACGCCCAGAACTAGTGGTTGCCCGTGCTATTGAAAGACCGATTAAAAGAGGACTTTCAATAGCACGGTGCACCTCAGTCCGTCGCTCTGTGAAGTATAGAACTACAGGCTCACACCAGTGCGAGTCTGCAGATCTTCTGGGGGCGGGCTTCCGGCTGGCGAACTTCTCCGGTTGGTGGAGAGCCTCCGCCAACCAGAAGCCTCCATTTTCGTCACCGGAGAGTGTGTAGCGCAGGCACACACTGCTCCGGACCATCGTGGATCGTTGGGAGGGAGCATGCCAGTCCAGTGAGTAACGTACTGCCCCATTTCCCCTCCAAAGTGCGGAAAAGCCCTTTGTCTAGGCTGGCTAGGCCTGAAGTCCAACAGTATCTGAGAAGCCACATGATTCCCACCCTTGCATCTGGTAACTCCAGTTAGAGTAAACCTGTTGAAAAAAATGGTGTTTGTATTAGTGTTGATTCACTGTTGAACAGCTGATTCAAAGGGTCTCATCTACCTGGGTTTACAGGTTACAGCCCACAGACTTTAAATCAGTGATACACTGGCTTTTCATTTTTCTATTTAAAATTAACTCAATATCAATAAAAAAAGTTACAACATTTTTTCGATATCCCTTGCATTCATCATCTATACCACTAAAAAGTGGGAATATGATTTCTTTTGTGTAATCCACTGAGTATAATAATACTACCTGCACAATTTTTTTATATCTTTTCAAACAGAAAGGCTGGAGATTACATTTGGTTCTGAAGAAGTCTAGAATATCTCAGACAATAACATGCTAAAGTCCCAAAGGCCAGACATGAGAAGTGGGTGTCTATTTCAAGTGGGTTAATTTCAAGCTGTATTTTGAAAATCTGGAATTAACTCAATTATAAATCAGGCTTCTTCTGAACTGGCAAAGCCTCTAGGCTGATCATGACATCTTCCTAGCCTTGGCAAGTAGCCCAAAGGCACTGGGCACTGCTAAGGATTGATGTGGTGCCAGCCTTATGGTAATTATTGTTTTGAAAAAGCTGGCAGAACTGGGGCACAGCAGGACTACCCTTGGCTGCAACTTCTTTCCACCTCCTCAACATTTCCAACAGAGAGGGCTGCCTTAGGGATGATCAATGATACAGTTGCACCTAGTCCCCTGGATAGAGAGGAAGAAGTACTGATTTATGCACCCGCTAAATCAACTACAGCAAAGGGCCCCAGGTGACAAGAAGCCTCTAAATGCAAAAAAACAACAACAACAAAAACCCCAAAGCCACTCATGCAAAAGAGATATTTTGAATAAATATTAGTGATGCAAATCTTACTTCTTTCTTGCATATGAGAACAAATAATTTTAAACCTTTTCCCCTTTGCTGGGCAAAATTATGAGAATCTGTGCACATTTTTCAGTCACTTTTCACACTTCTGAATGTTTTTGTGAGGAAAAATATATATATATATATATATATATATATATATATATATATTTGGTACAAAACAGCTGGTTGTTATGTAAATAATATATCACAAAAAAGAGGTTTGAAGAGAAAAAAAAATCCTCATGGCAAATCTCTCTGTTTTTTTTAAGAAAGTTTCTTGATGTGCTATGACACTGTTTCTCACAGAGGGTAAGAACATTTAGGAGTATTTGCTCTGTAACATGTACATCCTAATGTTTTGTCAAAACCTTTCCCAAACACTCCAGAAATATGTCAAAAGCCCCAAAATGCAAACAAATTTTCACAAAATTCCCCCATCCCATGAGATACATTGATTTTCTTCTGTTTCCCCTCCAAATTGGTGATAGGAAGTGATGCAACATCAGTTCTGGTCCCCATTTTGGAGAAAAAGAGGGAAAACAGAGGTAGTTTGATACACTGGGGAAAATGCAGCCAGAGGGAATGGGATGAGGAAAATTGGCCCCTGCCCATCATGCAGTTCCTTCCTCCTGCTCTACGTGGAATTGGAAGAAAGGCCATTTTGTCCTTTGGTGTGAGCAGCAAAATGTCTTCTGGATGACATTATGTGCCAGCATTGTACTACATAGCAGTTTATAGAAAAGGGCTAAGGTCCCAGTTTTGCTTCTAAGGCCATTTCCGCACACTGGGATTTGCAGTTCAGGGAGGGCACCCCCCTAAACTGCAAACCCCAGGATTTCATAGGATGTTAAAAGTGGAATAATAACACTATAAAGGTCTAGTGAGGAAATGGCCTAATATTCTGTGCTCTGACCAAATGCATTCTAAGCCCTGTATAAATGAAGCAAATCTATACACTTTTTCTTCATGTTACCTAATTTACTCAGATTTTTCTAGCTACAAAAGACCTCCCCCTGCCAAGGATTTACTTGTACAAAGTGACTTGTAGATTTAAGAAAGGCTATGTTCTGGAGATTACTTCCCAGCTCTTTCCAGCCAACTCCCGTCCTATTATGGCTTGTTTAGTGTTGAAATGCAAGGCAAGAAATCCTACAAGTGTAAACACCACTAGATACTATGAACCCTGCCCCAATACGCCTATGCTTGTAGAGTTAGGCTGTCAGTATTATTTTCAAACGATCTTATTGTTCACTCACTGTGGGAAATGTCCATTTAGGGAACCCTAATGGTTTTCTGGATTCTGTGTATATGTGCGCCTGACTCTGCTTCAATGTGAGACAGCAGTCTTGTGCAAGGCACTTCTCCTGTCTTTCACTGAACACCATGATTGGAAAAGGATGAGTTGGCCACCATTTGTGAGACTGTATTGAAAGTTCATTAGCGGCTCCCATAAATATTCACTGACAGCACATGGTGGCTTTAATAGGTCATTGTTGGGGTCTCAGCACACAGAGACTGTCAGAGTTGCCAGGGGTAACTCCTTGTCTGTGTTGCCTGTGGACAGACTCAAAGAGAACAGCTGGGGTGTGCAGTGCTCATGCCATGTGAGAAATAGATGGTGCCCATTTATTGACAAATTTTTTAAACAGAGAGGGCTATGTTCTTCCCACTGTGGTCAATCCCAGTACTTAATTTGTATTTATATCTGGCTCCCCCACCATCTGTGCATGCCGCCATTTGCAACATCTCCAAGGAATCAGAGTGGCATTGTTTGAAAGATCTGATTAAAAAGCCCAGGAAAAACAATACATCATTTATAAAGGGGGGATTGGAGACAGTTTGCAAAGGGATCCCCATTGTTCTTTAGGATTTTGTCATTTAAGTTTGCTTTCATTCTAGGCCAGTGCTGAACATAATAAAGAGCACAGGCCCAAAGAGTAAACACAGACTGTCAATACTGGAGCATCTAGGTGTAGTCTGTAATGAATTATACAACATCCTTTAGGCTCACTTGGCACCGAATTAAAAAGCATTACTGCCAACCATCGTCTCCCTCCCTCCCTCCTGTTTGGGCTGGCATCTCTTTAAGAGAGCATGAACTAAACAAGGGAATTAGGCTGCCACTTAAAAATAATAATAAACACTTAAAGGGGTGATGTAGACAAAAGTCCTTCTGAAGAAGAAGGAAAGCTTTTCGATTACAGATGAGAAAACTGGGAAGCAACAAATAAATAAGTAACCAAAGTACTAAACAACAAAGAGAACACATCTCTGTAAAGCAACTGATAGATTACAAGGAATTTCCAAAAGTTAAAGTCAAACTAATGGTGCCTTAATGCAATGTGAATGTTGACAAGGATCAGATGGATTTTGCAAACTTTCTGAAACTCAGCAAGACATATGCTTGTGAATGCTGACAGCCATCACATCACACGAGGTAGACAGACATTCAGTTTATGCAGATGCTTAGCCTGCTCTCATGAAAAGTGAAAGTGGGGAAAGAACATGACAGGCAGCCATTCAGTCCTCAGCCTTCCCAGGGTCAGCAAGCAGGAGGTGCTGCTTGTGTTCACTTGCATGCCAGTAGATGTTTCTACTTCAGGGGTGGACAAAGTGAACCCTCTACGCTGCACACAGCCTCCAAAGCTGCTTTTCTGGCATAGACCCCTTCAGAGTTTCCTAGATGCCCCCCACTCTGAAAAAAAATCAATAAAAGTGAGCTTCTTTCCATTCCTAGAGGTTCTTAAGAGCTGTGGTTTTACATTTCAGGAAGTCAATGCAAACTCATCCTTAAGCCTCCCAGATTGCCAAAAGAAGAGAAAGAAAAGAAACTGGAAGTTATCTGGAAGCCAGCTGGGATTAAAACATTTCCATTATTTTGAGCTGAAGTACACTTTGCAGGGGAGTCGCAAAGGCCGAAAATTGGCTCAGCATTTTGCAAAGTTGTCCACTCCAGTCTATCTATGTGCACGTAATAAATGTTTCAGTAGATGGGCAAACATGGCCCTTCACATGTTGTTGGACTGCAATATTCATTAGCACTAACCAGCATGGCCAATATGAAGAGATGCTGGGAGCTGCAGGCAAGCTGATCGGCTAGGGCTGCTCAGCCCTGAAACCAAGAGACCTGATAAATCTATGTTCAGCACCACATGGAACATTCAGCTGACATTCAAATATAAGGAAGAAGAAACTTTCTTCGGACTAGAGTCTGCCTATCAGAGTAACATCAGGCACTAAGCAGCAAAAGGATGCAAGCATCAGAGGCATACCCAAAGATGGGAAGTAAATAGTTACAAATAACTAGCTGTAATTAATTTCTTTCCCCTTTAACTTAGCATGACTAGCCAGAATGTGTTTACAGAAGAGCAACAAAGACAACAGATCTTATGAGTAATCAATTATGGAGCTAGGCATGCTTAGCTGGGAGAAGAGAAGACTAAGAGCTGACATGATAGCTCTCCTTAAATATCTGCCATGCTGGAAACCAGTGGATTCAAAGTACAAGCAAAGCAATTTTGCTGTTTTCTATGAAAATATGTGAATTTTGTGCAGGATAAGCCCATAATTACAGCTTTTCTGCTCAGAAATTAATATTTCTGTCTGGAAAATATTATTTTCTAGGCAGAAAATGCTGTTTCCTGCACAGAAAATGTTTTACGTACAAAACAACTGCATGTACATTTTGCATAGAATACATCCCCAGCTGCAAAGATCCTCATCAGTCCTGGATCGTGCCTGCTAGAGCTTCTTGAGATGTGAAAACATGTTTTTCAGCCTTTTAAAAAATATTTTCAAATATCCTTTACATATTCTTTACATTCACATCTAATCACATCTACACAAATCACATCTACACAGCAAATCCCAGGCCCAATCCAGCTACAGTTTGGCAGCCAGGTAAAGGCAGCTAGGAGAGAAGAAGAGAGAGAGAAGTAACTGCAAAACTGCAGGCAGGTGGTGTGTAGGAGTCCACACCTTTCTGGTCACTGTTTGGTTGGGGGAGTATGTATCTTTGTGCTAGTGAGCTGTATACATGGTACATATGGAAATTTATGATGCAAGGAGCCATTGAGTACTACTTTTGCAATGACCAAAGAAGCATATACACAGGCATAATATGAGGTTTTATCAGCCTATGTCACCAACAGGATTCTGGCCATTATGAGCAAGTATAGAAAGGGCTCTCACCCACAATATAAGGAGAGATGTCTTTTTGGTGGTGTTTCTAAGAATCCCACTAGGAATATAAATCCATGCTTTCTTCATTCTCATGGAAGAATGAAGACTTTCAAGTTTTCTTGAGATTAGAAGCACTTTTGTGCTTTTTGTGAGTCCTTTCCTGGAAACATGTGACCAGAACAACAATCATACTGCCATATCATAGTACATCACTGTGTAGGTATAATCCTCTACAAAATTCAGGAATGCCAGCAACACCAAGAAAAGAAAATCCTTAATAATAACATGGGGAGATAACATCTTTGGGCCGCTACTCCCACAGTCTTGCAAAGTGGCTAAGAGGCCCTGGCATTTGTACTATTTACTAAAACTATTGGATGTTCTGTCCACTCTCATTGCTAATAATGGGACACTTGCAAAAATTACTGCAAAGACAAACCGCAAATTTCAGCAGCAGCAGCACCATCATATTTTCATAAATTATATTTGCCATAATATTAGCGTGAATTAGCTCCCGATTTGCATTTCTATGAATATAATTAAAGATGAGTAGCTTCAGTGATTCAGACGATTTTGATTCTTTTCTTTTTTCTTTTCCAAAAGAAAGGAGCAAAGGTAGAATTGGTCTTATGCCAGTGCCTCTGTAATCTATTTGTTCATAACAGCTTTTTTTTAAAAAAAAAATATTTATTTTGAAGCTTACTATTTAAAAAAGTGAGTCACAACAGAGAAATAATTGAGCAATATGCAAACAAACAACAGCAAAACAAATTCACTGGGTTGGGGGACAACTGAAAGCTGCAGCCTGAAACATACTGAAAGCAGCTTGTGCTACATATGTAAAAAGGGAAGAGAAAAAGGAATTCAACAGCATCTTTTAGACTAGTGAATTTATATTGTAGCATAAGCTAAATTAGTCAGCCTGAAAGGTGTTGCTTGTTTTTCTCTTCCTTTTTTGCCTTTTAAGCTACAGCAGACTAACACGGCTATTTCTTTGAAAACTGCTGTACACATGCCAAACATTTCACTGCTTCCTTACAGAGTAACACTGCAAAGACCAATCAGCTTCAGACCTTCAAGGATTTTACACAGTTTTCCCAATGACAGAGCAACCTTTATAAGACTGATCAGTTCCACACCTTCAGCAATTTACTTATCTTTCCTTTTGGGTGTAATGCACTATGGGGTTTAGTCTAAAAGATAAAGGAACTGTCCTGTGTGCTGAACCTATTTTAGAGCTAGGGTTCAGCCCTGAGAATAGCTCTTTTAAAATTTGGACTCAAAATGCTGAGTGGATTCATTGCTCAATTCACATGGAGGCAGTCATCCACTACTGCCATTTTCTATGCAATGCAATGCATTATAATTATGGCAGGAAAGGATGGGATATGCCCCTAAAGAAATGAAGAATTTGCTGGTGGAATGGCCCATCTTGGCCTTTTCTTTCATCCTTTCAGTGTATTTTCATGAGCTTCCCACAAAGGTCATATCTACTCTATATCATAGATCAATAGGTATGGTAAAAACACCAGGCAAACTACAAAAGATGGATGTGATTCTGCATAGCAGAAGCATGACTTCCTCCTTCTAGGGTGGGGTCATGGGGGGAGGATAGTCCTGTGACATTCTCTGCATCGCTGATGAACCAACTTAGTAGCTGTTCCAAGGGCAAGGCAAAATGCTTTTCCACCAAAATGAAAACAGGTGACACACAAAGATGAGTGATGATTTGCTGCTGTTGCTATAGACTGCAGGAATGCAACTGTACTATGGCAAGCAAAAGGCCAGGGGCTGGTGAGGGTCACATGGTTCAGGGCTCCAGTAATCCTGCTAATTAAAGCTAGAAATTCTACATATCTTTTTTTATCTTACCAGGCTCAGGGATGATTAACTGTGCACTTGTCTGTGCATTCCCGGCTTCATTTTCAGCAACGCACTGGTAGAAGCCTTCGTCTGACTTTACCAGCCCCAGAATCCGCAGGTTGCTGCCACCCTAGAGAGACATGGAGAAGCAAAGAGGATTATCTCAAGGTGTGTTTCACATACGTCCGATTTAGAAGAGACCCATTGGGCTCAAATTACAAGAAAAGAGATCTGGGGTAAAGATCTAGGAGGACCTCCTGGTGACATAAACTGTTTGATGGTCAGACAGCCTGGTTTAGAAGGTGGTGGTGTACCCTGCCCAGTATACTAGAAGCAGAGTCTGGACTCACTGCCTAGTAACAGTGTTCCTAAATCAAATCAAGATCAATTTGGATGAGATCATTATGAATTCTACAATTCTGAAGGGTAAGTGTTGGCAAAATACAGCTCGCCAGACTGCTGTGGGACTCAGCCCCTTCTGAGTCCCACAGACCTCCCCTGAAGCCCTCACCTCCAGAAAGAAAAATGATTTTGTTCCCTTAATGGGGACTACCCCAAATGCTTTGGAGGCCCAGATGACCCAGAGGGTAATTACCAATACATTTATACATTCTCTAACAGAAAGGGGTAACTTAATTAAAATAATTTTAAATTTAATTGATTAGCTGAGTGACTTAGGTGATTTTCGTATTAATCTAATTCCAGAATTGTTTAATAAAATAGAAAACTATGCTAAAAAGTCAACAAATTTTAAATTTCCCAGCTTGTACTTAAAAAAAATGGAAATGGCTATAGCAATCTGCATTTTTGTTCATGATTAGTTTTATGACATGAAATATACTGAAAAACAAATTTATTCAGTTCACGCTGTATGGTACAACTAGCAAAACTTTATATCTACCTTTCATTTTGCTGTCATTGGGAAGAAAGTGTGAGCAGCAGATTTTTTTTCCTCCTTGTGTGAATTATATACACAACTCACTGAGAAATGCACAAAGTTGACAGGGAAGTATGTACAAAAATATGTACATGAAGAGAATGTGAAAGAAAGTGTGTACATTGGACAAAAGTATACGAAAATGTGCACACATTTCCATACAAGAAGGACAAAATGTCTTGTAATGCAACCCAATGCCAAACATAGATAGGAAGAAAATGCAGGCAGAATTTGGAGAAACATAGTGAAATTGACACCAAAAGGTTTTCACTATCCTTAATGGCAAACATTCTCATTAAAGATAATATGACTGAAAACAATGACCCTCCTTGAGCAGTGGCAGAATGGACTAAAGGCAAGGAGGATAAGTGAGTTTTGTGTATTCCATAGTTATTAGGGGTCACTTAGGAATCTTATGGATGCTGCCTTGACTTTAAAGAAAGTTGTGATAGACACTTACACATCTTCCCTCCAGTTCAGAATTTGAGGAACACATGGCCTTTTAACTGTGGCACTCTGTGAAACGCCATCCTCTGAGAGGCTCACTTGCCAGTTACCTTGGTGCATCATTTAAGCACTAGGCAAATACATCGTTTAACCTACTTTAGCTTTAACCTGTTTCAATTTTCTGGACCAGTTTTAATGGTGCATTTGTACTCTTTTGTTGTTCTGTGCCTTCAAGTCATTTCCAGCTTATAGTGACCCTAAGGCAAATCTATCAAGGGTATTTTTTTTTTTTTTTTAGCAAGATTTGTTAGAAGGAAATTTATTGCTGCCTTCCTCTGAGGCTGACAGAGTGTGAGTTGCCTAAGATCATCCAGTGGTTTTCACGGCTGAGTAAGAACCCAAACCCTGATTTTTCGGAGCAGTAGTCCAACACTCAAACCACTGTATCACATTGGCTTTCTATTTCTACTCTTATTATTGCTTATTTAACTTCAAATTGTTTTATTTCTCGCTCTGAGTTGCCTTGATAATTTTGTTATGAGGGAGACCATAAATAAAGAAATAAATCCACTTGTTAATTCAAATTTTGGGAGACCCATTGAATTAACGGAACCTACTGAAGGGTAGACTTAACAAGATTCTCTTGCCTTAATAGGTCTGTTCTATTTGGGACTATTATTTGAATTTAAGACAGGAGTAGGCAAGGTGTAGCTCTCCAAATGTTGGGCACAGCCAATGGTGAAGAATATTGACAGCTGTAGTTGGAACAGTAACTGGAGAGCTGCATGATTCCCAGCCCCAAGTTAGGTCAAAGGAAGTAAGATCACTTTAAAAAGGGGTTCTAATTGCATGAGCATAGCATGACAGCTTTCACCCAATTAATTAATTTCCTTCAAATTGGGTGGGGTCGTAAACACGCCAGAGGACAGGTTCAACATTCAAAATGACCTTGACAGATTGAAGAGCTGGGCCAAAGCTAACAAAATTAATTTCAACAAAGAGAAATGTAAGGTCCAGGAACAATGGAATGCACAAATATAGGATGGGGGAGCACATGACTAGATAACAGCACATGTGAAAGGGATCTAGGAATCTTGGTAGATCACAAACTGAACATGAGTCAGCAGTGCAATGCAGCAGCCGAGTAAGCCAATGCAATTCTTGGTTGCATCAATAGGAGTATGGTGTCTAGATCTAGGGAGGTAATGGTACCAACTCTATTCTGCATTGGTTAGACCTCATTTGGAATACTGTGTCCAGTCCTGGGCACTTCAATTCCGGAAGGATATTGACAAGCTGGAGTGTGTCCAGAGAAGGGCAACCAAAATGATGAAGGGTCTGGAAGCCGTGCCCTATCAGGAGCAGCTTAGGGAGCTGGGTATGTTTAGTCTCCAGAAGAGAAGGTTAAGAGGAGACATGATGGCCGTGTTTAAATATTTTATGTTGAGGGGGGAACGGACTTGTTTTCCACTGCTCCAGAGACTAGAACAAGGAGCACTGGACTCAAGCTGCAGGAAAAGAGATTCCACCTGAACCTCAGGAAGAACTTCCTGATGGTCAGAGCTGTCTGGCAGTGGAATATACTGCCTCGGAGTGTGGTGGAGTTTGCTTCTTTGGACTCTTTTAAGCAGAGGCTGGATGGCCATCTGTTGGGAATGCTTTGATGGGTGTTCCTGCATAGCAGAGGATTGGACTCAATGGCCCCAGTTGTCTCTTCCAACTCTATGATTCTATGATTCTAAGAACATGAATAGTTCTCTCACAGCATGTGGGTTTGGGAATTATTGGAAGAAACATTTAAAAAAAACCTCTTAAAACCCAACTTTTCTGAGAGGAGTGCCTCTTATAAAACTTTGTTTACAAGAACCTGTGGAAGGTAAGTTAAAATATGCAGTCATCCATTCAGAACTCTCCCCCCACCCCCAGAGGACTGTAATAAAATGCACACTCATTTAAAAAATGTGCTGACTCTGATTGTTCACTCAGCTGCCAGGAACTGGAGTGGTTAGAAATAATAACAATACTGCAAAGCAGAAGGGTAGTTCTTACTCCTTACGCAACACTTAAAATCACTTAAATGTGACATTAAAGGGAGGAGGTATTGCATAAGAGGCATATTTGCTCCAGCAAATTTCACTGCGTAGTGGGTTTATGAATTTAAAAAAAAGAACAACTTCCAAGTAAGAAGGAGGATCTGAAGGTCAGCTCCACCGAGACCTAGGAATATTTAGAGAGCCACAAAATGGAGGGGGTAGGGTGTGTGATTTTATATCAGCAGTACTGGGATAGGATTTCATCTTGGAGGTGCTTTTGGCAAGCGATATGAAGTGATGCTGCAGAACTTCAGCTTCTGAAGGAGAACTCTTGGCACCATTCTTGATTTAATTTTATTATTTTTGTTTAATGTTCTGCTTTGAATGATGCCTCTTATTAAAGCTTTCCTCTCTGGGAGATTTTGAAAGGATATATCTGCCCTTTTTCTTCCAATTACATAATGAAATTTTCCATATCTTGGCAAGCAGAGTTACGACTGCCTGATTGTCTTTATTATAAACAGCAATGGTGGGTAAAGTTGCCTGAACTTGGAGGCTCATACGGTGGAGTAAATCTTCCTTGAAAAGAATGAGGAAAGTGCCTCAGCCTTTTATTAACTAGAACAGGTTTAATTTAGATAATCATTGGCAATTTCACTTAATAGAAGGAACATTAATTAAGAAAGGGGAGCTGCATAAGCAAGCTGATTTATACGCATGGAATAAAGCTCAGCCCCTCAAAGCAACATCTTGAAGGGGAGGGACAATTATCAATTGCCCACAGTGTTTAATAAACATTGGTTGGTTGGTTGTTGTTGTCATATTCCTTCAAATCATTTTTGAGTTATGGTGACCTTGGCAAACCTATCATGGGGTTTTCTGGGGCTGACAGTGTATGATGTGGCCAGGATCACCCAGTGGGTTTCCATGGCTGATCAGGAATCAAACCCTGGTCTCTAGAGTCATAGTTCAATACTGAAACCACTACACCATACCGAGTCCCTAAATACCTTAAGTTGTTTCCAACTTATGGTGACCCTAAGGTAAACCTATCACAGGCTTTTCTTGGGGCTCAAACCACAACACCATGATGGCTTTCAAACTCCAGTTAGGTGCTTCTAAAAGAAAGAAAGTATTTCCAAATACGTGGCATTATAGGCATACAACTGTGATAGATAAAACAGTAGAATTAGATTTGTAATTGCACATTCTATTTACTCATTGCCCCCAAATGGAAAGACTCACCAAAGAACAGCTGCTGAAACTACTCAATTTAGCAGAAATGGATAAATGAACTAAGTTGATTAAAGATGGAAATTTAAGTAAATTTAAAAATGATTGGGGAATGGTGATGACATATTTGAGAAACTCTTTTGGGGAATGGTCTCAATTTGGGGATTTAAAAGGTAATAGTTATTATTAATATGCAGAAGTAGGCCTGTCTTTTCATTTTTCAGCTGGAAGAAGTATATATAAAATCTGGATTATATCCATCACAAGTAGTGCTGGAAGTCAAATTCCCTTAGGTCAGAGTTTTCCAAACTTTTCATGTTGGTGACACACTTTTTAGACATGCATCATTTCGTGGCACAGTAATTCAGTAAGTGGAGGCAGGTCCTCCACCCGACACTGGCTTGCCAGCACCCTTGTTGGAGTCCTCCTTGGTTTCCTTGGTCTTTGAGATTCTTCCCTTGGGGGCAGGAGAGGCAGCCCCTCCACCCATTATGTTCACACGACACACTTATACACTGCAGCTGTCACACTAACATGTCATGACACAGAGTTTGGAAAGCTCTGCCTTAGATTATTTAGTGTTAAGAGTAGTTATATCAGTTAAGTTAGTAGTTAAATTGTTATGTTAGTGCATTTTAGTTGTCTTGTATCTTTTGAGTCTTTGTTCTTTTTAGTCTATATTCTAATCCTTATCTGTAGTTTTCTATATTTAAAATCTGTGCTTCTAATAAAAATAAATATATTTTTAAAGGAAGTGTTTTATTATTCAAGTGATTCCTGATTGCCTAGGACTTCTCAGTATATTTTTAAAGGAAGTGTTTTATTATTCAAGTGATTCCTGATTGCCTAGGACTTCTCAGTTGATGAGTGTAGGGAACATTGCCCTCACTCTGATTATTTTCAGTTAATAATATGAATACATAGACATTTCTGATTGACTGCATAGGACTGTGATATCATCTCCACTTCCGATTTCCAATTGGCTGACACCTCTCAATCAGGGAAAAAATAAATAACCTGAGGTAGTGAGAGGAGATAAGGAGCTTCAAGTAATTTCAATGAACTTTTACAGTAAGTTGTTTTTAGAAGATGCCTCCCTCGGAAGATTTTTGAGGGGAAAAGCATACCTACAGAAAGGTTCACTTAGTGTTAATATTGATGTCACTACTAATCTCTTTTGGTGGAACATCTTGCATTGTTTTGGCTGTGTAATAATTTAAAAATAATTACCACTATCTGAAAATAATCGCTAGGAATGACAACTTCTCCATTCTTGATCCATTGGACTGTAGGGACCGGTTTACCAGAGACCGCACATTCGAACTCAATGTCCATACTCTCATAGGCATAGAGATTTGAAGGATGATTGATAAACCATGGTGGAACTGCAAAAACAAAGGGAAAGAAACAGCAATGGTATTAGTGCAAATGAATGTACTTATAGAAATCTGACAGTGGTAAGAAATAAGAAGAAGAAGAGGAGGAGGAAGAGGAGGAGAGGGAAGAAAAAGAAGAAGAAATAGTGACAAATCTTCAACAACAAATCCAGTGACATTTGCACACAACAAGGATAGAGGAGTCTTAGCATCAAACTAGACAGTATGTTTAGTACATGTTTAGAAGAGGTGCTCCTTCAAATTGTGAAAGATATCTAGTTGTAATAGTAGCATGTATTCTTTTTCTTCATCTGCACATCTTGCATTTAGCATCCTTTGATTGTAATTGATCATTGGAAGGTAAATATCCCTTAATTTGCAAGTCTGATTGCTGAAACACAACTAACTTGTGGGAGGAAAAGCAGGTTAATATTAGTCACTGTAACATGTAGTCTGACCCATAAAGAAGTCAGTGAAATGCAGCCATACAGAAACCATATAACACTTCAGAGCTGACCAGGCCACAGATGTGTTAATAAGCAAATTTTGGAAAGCCTTACTGAGCATGAGGACAGCCTTTTTCTTTGCTTAAGTATAACCTGTGATTGGCTTTGCAGAACAATTTTTCCTAAGCTCATGGGAAGAAGACATGAGCCAGCTGATCTTTGTGGAGGACAAATTCTTATTAAGCTGGCAATTATCTGTTGTCTTGTATTACTAAAATATATTAATACTTTTCATGTATATTATATGATATGCTAATCTAATTTAATTTCATCATTACCATAATACTAGTTATGGTATGATAGAAATTTGCAATTCAAGGGAAACTGCTAATATCATCACATTTCTAATGAGTTTTCCCATAATAAGAAAAAAGAAAGGGGGGAAGGATGAGGCCTGTTCATCAGTTTTCAACAAGGGAACAAAATTCATTATTTTGAATATTCATATCTGCCAGAATACCAGATTAGGTTTTAATTTTCAGGATAGCATTTGGGGCTTATATTTTGACACAGAAAACGCAATTGTGTTTCTTAAGCAGCCATGCATAATGTCTGAATTACATCATTTTTTTTACACAATTATATCAATAGCTAATGGCATTATGCCCTGTTATATGCATGTATAATAAGCTAGTCTTGTAGTTCTTTGGAATACAGAATTTAACCCAGCAAGAACGAGAGATGTCTTCCTGCTAATTTGTTGCTAATGGTCAACTCACATCACGACCATTAAACATTTAAAGCCAGCAGATAAGTACATATTTGTTTGCTTTAACATATAGGACATATGCTTTTCCTTGAAAATCCACTTAACAACTGTATAGAAGTAATAATGTCAAAAATAAAAACATCTAGAGCAGTAAGATAAAGCATAAGTGATAGGTGAATGGGAAGATGCCAGATAATAATAGGTTCTGTGGGCTGTATTTCAGATGAAGGCAGTGACAAAACATCTCTAAGTTTTCCTTGCCACAGAGAAACCCTATGAAACAAGGGGCTTGAAGGCACATAAACACACAAGCAACATCCAAACAACATCCAATGTCACAATGAAGCAGGAAGGGAGCTTAGAAAAAATAAGTTGAAATGACATAACTCTAGGAGGAAATTGACCCGTAGAGCTAAAGTTCACCCAATCTTGGCCAGAAGAGGTGTGCCTATGGGGGGGAAGGGGAAGATGAAGGCATTGTCCTCTCAAATAAGAACCTCCTCCCCAAAAAAATTTCTTTTAAGTCTCAAAATTTCTAGTATTTGTGCAATTTTTAGTACTCTTTAGTCCTAGGACAGAACTAGCCCAAATCATAGAAGCATAGAGTTGGAAGAGACCACAAGGCCCAACCAGTTCAACCCCCTACCATGCAGGAAAATACAATCAAAACACTCCTGAGAGATGGCCATATAACCACTGTTTAACAACCACACTCCCATGCTACATATTCCACCTTCAAAGTGCTTTTATTATCAGGAAGTTCTTCCTAATGTTTGGATGGAATCTCTTTTCCTGAAGTTTGAAGCAGCAGAAACAACCTTGCTCCATCTTCCATACGCCATCCTTTCAAATATTTAAACACAGCTATTATGTCACCTCTGAACCTTTCCTTCTCCAGGCTAATCATAGTCAGATCCCTAAGATACTCCACATAAGACATAGGCCCTTTTCGCACGGGCTTTCTGTCACGCGACAGCCCCGTGAGCCTCGCGGGAGTGGGAGCGTCGCTCTGCACAACGCACTCCCACTTCCGCCGTGCTCACGGGGTTGCAGCGGCGCGATCGCGGGGTTTTTGATTTTCGCCTCAAAGCGAAAATCACCTGCGCTCGTGCAACGCTCCTGGCGCCCAGGCGTACTTACCTCCTGTGCAGAGCATCGGGGAGGCAGCCGGGTCGTGCTTCCTTCCCTCCGCCCCTGTGGACGCGACACCTCCTGCTTTGCGCAAACGCGCGGGGGGACGGACGCGAAAGCCTCCTGCTTCGCCCGGGGGGAGGGCGGCTCACGTGAATAGCCTCCTCCGGTGCCACTTCCCCCCTCATTCCTTTGCCTTCGGAAGGAAGGAGGGGGAAAACGGCAGCCTCCCGGAGGAGCCTGCTCACGTGAGAAGCCTCAATGCGAAAAGGGCCATAGTTTCCAAGCCTTTTTACCATTTTGGTCACCCTCCTCTGGCCCTCCTCTTAACCTTCTCTTTTCTCCAAGCTAAACATACTCATCTCCCTAAGCTGCTTCTCATAGGGCATGGCTTCCAAGCCTTTTATCATTTTGATTGCTTTCCTCTGGACTCATTCCAGCTTATGTAGGAACCTTGTTTTCATTTGCCTCTTGAGCCTCTTTTATTTAGGACATCATAATAAAAGCTTAACATATATATATATATATATATATATGCAACAGAATGGATGGAAGGATGGATGGATGGATGCCATGACAATTTTTCTTTTTGTAGTATATATTTGCCATGGAGTGTTGACCTTCCTCCACCTGACAAGAAATCTTGCAGTATATGAAGAGGTATTTTCTCTCTCTACATTATGGATGTGAAGAATACTCATTAATATTCACATTGTCAATGAAGAAATGGTGTCTTGACAATTGAGAATAAGGATGGAAAGAATATTCTAAAATATTTGGGGAAAAGCAATGTTTTTCCAGTGTTGAGAAACCCTGAGAAGAAAAATTCTGCACTGACAAGAGTCTGTGGTGTTCAGAGCATCCATCTATCTATCTATCTATCTATCTATCTGTTTTTTAAAAAGTTAAAAACATTAAAATTATATAAATAATTAAAATATTGGAAAACATATAAAATTATAAAAGTTACAATACATTTTAAAAAACAGCTAATAAGTAAATATCCCACACAACATGTACAACTGCTTGGTTTGCACAGAAAATAATATTTTCCACCACACTGTTTCTTGTGCGGTTCCTGTACAACTGTGTCCACACAAAGCGAAATTATTGTGTAGAAATAAAAGCAATATTATTGTGTAGAAATATTATTTTCTTTGCAGAAAATATTGTTTCCTACACAGAAAATACTGTTTTCTGTAAGAAACAGCCATGTGAAAATTTGCACATAAGAAGTCCCAAATTCCTGTTAGGCTTCAAAAACTGTGAGATGTGCTAAAATGACTCATTGCTTTCTTCAAGAAGAAACTTAGTGAAGAATTATATTCCTACTTTAAATGCACAGGGAAAAGAAATTAGTTGTGAGACTCTTTCCACTTTGGGATTTGTGTGAATTTCCCACACAGGACAAAAGTTTTGGGGCAGAAAACATATGCTTTGTGCAAAGCACACTTAATCCTGTGCAAAAATATTTGTCTGGGAGCAGAAAACACATACAGGAAAACATTCCTTGTTTTTCTTCAGAGAAATCCATGTGTTTGCAAAAATTACACATCTTTGCACAATTTGTGTGAATTAACAGATTTCCACACAGGAAAAAAAAGTGTAGATTGCCTGCTTTTATTTTCTGTGCAAAAGAAGCAATATTTTGGGGCAGCAATCAATGTGTTTTGCACAAAATTCTGAACTCTGAATACATATTTTTCTGCAGCTGAAAATCACATGTATTTTTCCACAAATGGATTTCCCCCAATGATATGCCAAAATATGAGCAGTGCTCAAAAATAACTCACAAAATCTCAAGGAATAGAGGAAAACTACTCCAATTGTTCGTTCTTGCCTGCAGGAATGAAATAAGCAAAGATTTACATCTCCTGTATTCTCTACTATCTTTTTGAAATTGGAATCTGAATCGAGTGGAAGAACTGTATGGCCAGATTGTTAGCCCCAAGGAATTCATACAAAACTATCACTGAAAAGTAGAGAAGATTCCACAGTTATGTCTTGTTATAAGTATGCCAATAATAAAGCAAAGCCCCAAACTACCAGCTATCCATCACCATAATCTAAGGGGAGCAGTTAGCAGTCTGAGTACAGTATGTCTATCTATGCCTTTGAATGTCCCTGGCTAAAAGCAAGCATGATCAGCATTTGGTCAAGGCAAATAATGGGCGGCCATCCAAGCCCCACTGTTCTGTCCTAGCAGATTTGGATGTAAATCAAGGGCTGGAAGTCATGCAGGGATTGACAGGAGAATCCTAGTTTGTATTTGCCAACCTTAAAAGAAAAATGATGATTAATTGGTTTTGGCTTGCAAAATATCAGTGCTTTGCTTCCTAAATGAGAGATGCTGATGAGCAAGACATGCCTGCAGATGAGGGACCCTCCTTTTGATCAGTCTAAAGGCATAAAAGTCAGCTAGCGGGAGAAATCTGAGTGAAAAGAAAAAAGAACTCACCACATGCACAGAAATTAGCACCTTTCTTGTCACTTGGCTAAGCACTGGATGGTTCCAAAAGAGCCTCACCAATTAAGCCTCACCCCTTAAAAAGCCCAGCATTTCCATGTCTAGGTCAAGGAAAGTAAAAGTACTACTTTATTCTGTTTTGGTCAGACCTCACCTGGAATACTATGTCCAGTTCAGGGCACCACAATTCAAGAAGGATATTGAAAAGCTGGAACATGTCCAGAGGAGAGCAGTCAAAATAGTAAAAGGACTGGGAACCATGCCCTATGGGGAGCAGTTTAGAGAGCTGGGTATATTTTGCCTGGAGAAGAGAGGGTTAAAATGTGACATGATGGCCATGTTTAAATATTTGAAAGGCTGCCATATGGAAAATGGGGCTAGCTTGTTTTCTGTTGCTCCACAAACTAGGGCCCTTTTCGCATCTTACCTTTTTCCGCGACGGGGGAGCGTGTCTCGAGCAAGAAGCCTCCTTTAAGACTCTGCTGCTTCCCCCCTCCTTCCTTCCACAGGTCGCTTCCTGATAGCACGACTGTCGCGCTAGCGCCCCGCCCCTTCCTTCCGCAGGGCACTGTGGGAGCTGTAGGCTGCACGGGGAAAGGAAACGCTTGCCGCCCGGCTCGCCGATGCACCGCACGCAGGTAAGTGCGCGAGGGCGGCACGAGCATTGCACGAGTGCGAGGCATTTTCGGCTTCAAGCCGAAAATCAAAAAATGCACGCCCGCCCCACTGCAGCCCTCGTGAACACCTCGCAAATGGGAGTGTGTCGTACAGAGCAGTGCTCCCATTTGCGCGGCGCTCAAGGGGCTCTCGCGCTAAAAAAAAAAAAAAAGTGCGAAAAGGACCTAGGACATGGAGCAATAGATTCAAACTAGGAGATTCCATTAAAACATGAGGAAGAATCCTGACAGTAAGAATAGTTTGACAGTGGTATACATTGCCTTGGAGTGTGGTGGAGCTTCCTTTTTTTGAAGGTTTTTAAACAAAGTTTGCATAGGCATCTGTCAGGAGTACTTTCTGTCTTCCTTCATGGCAAGGCAAGGTTGTATTCGATGACCTTTGTGGTCTCTTCCAACTGTATGATTCTATGGTTTCCCTGTATTATCGAGATCAGGGATGGGCAAAGTATGGTGTGTAGGAAACATGTGCCTTTTGGACCCGAGGGCCCCCCAGGTTTCATTTTTTTTCCCCAAAATTATCTCTGATTATATTATATGATATTATATGACATTTCCACATGTTCGGAGCATCTCATAAAGTCCTGAGGCACCAGAACAAAGTTTTGCAATTTTTTTTCAAAAAATTGTTTTGTTTCAAAATGCCTTAGTGGTCCAAGGGAAGCCCCAAAAACTTCATTTTCTGGAGGGGTGGGGGACAGCAGGTACAATCTTCCAAGATCTCCTGGAGGGCTAATGAGTCCCCTCTTGTCTTACACAGTTGCCCACTCCTAATCTAGATTGTCTAGTATTTGTCTGTTGTGCAGTTTGTCCTAATTGTTTTGCTCATCTTAGGGGGAAAAAAGCACTTTTGATATCCCTCAAAAGAGCTTGAAAAGATGGTGGGACAGAGAGAAGTCTCTCTTCTGAAGGTCTTATTACTCTAACAGGCTCATGTAAAGTCCTTCAAATATCATAGACAAGCCAAATAGAGCTTTATAAGTCATATATAAGTCATCACCAGCATCTTGTGCCTGAACATGAACCAGCAAATTTGTTGCAAAAACAGAACTGTGTCCCAATCAACAATCTGGTTGTATGTCTTTGGGCCACTGAAGTTCCTGCACACTTTTCAAAAGCAGCCCCACAGAGAGTGCAACACAGTAATCCAACACAATGAAATGTAAACGTTCCCTAATTAAAAAGTCTGACCGGAATCTTAGATAAAGCCATTGCCTTCAAGCTGGGCCTAACCTGGAGAGTGCTTTGCACCTCACCTCTGAAGCTACCAACCATCCTTTTCACTTCCCTCATGAAATCCTGAAAGAAAACATTCCCTTGAAAAAATAGCCCATTATATTTTCTCTTTGAGATATTACTAGCATTTCTATTTCTATCTATCTATAGTTAGCAAGAGTTTTTCAAAATACAATTAAAACAAAGATATTTTGGAAAAAGAAAAAGATTTCTTTTTTTAAAAAAAATGGGAACTATTCTTTCCATCTTCACCTATAAGCCTGTCTTCTTTGAGAAAAGTAGTGCTCATTTTGGAAAGAAAAGGCAGGTAATTGAAGGCAACAGATTTACTTCAACTTGGCAAAACCTTGGAACAGCAAGGGACGTGTAGAACCTGGCACAGAGAAGAGTCTGTGATTAATAAACATTTGGTCTTTCATACCCTCTAAAAATTCACAGATGAAAACTGGAACATCTGTGTCCAAGCAACATCAGTGTGTGCTGAAGACAGCATAAGTCACTAATGAGGAAGAACACACAAGCTAGAAGAAGCTGCAGCAGTTTGCTTTTGTCTGAGCCTACTGGGAAGGGCAAACTTCCTCCTTCTCCTCTCCTCCCTGTTTTTTTTACTACAACATGCTGGCCCCTGATATTGCATAGTAACATTATGGCATCAGAGAGGACTATATGTCAACCTTTTCTGAAAGCTTGATTCCACTGGATTCCCACCAGGAAAAATCACATTTGTGCTCACTTTTAAAATGTATCTGAAGTGCACCCTGATTATAACATTCAAAACAGAGAGGAGAGCAACAAAATACAACCTAGCCTAATCTAGCAAATCTCAAATTGGCAATGTTAACACAGTGAGAGATAACATGTATTCCATAGTAACTGCCTTTCAAAATAAGGCAAGCGTTATAAATGTTGCACAAAGCATATGGCTATATCCAGTGACGGACAGTATTAGAAAATGTGATAAGACCAGTCAGTGATAGGCAATCTGAGAATCTGATGGCTAATGATTTTTTTTTTTTAAAAAAATCAATTTCTTAGTGCACAAAAGAAAGAAAACAGAATCATTTCTGAAATGGGTGATTATCTGTTTTCTCCTCTATATCAATATAAAATTGGCATTCAACCCTTCTGGCAGTAGGTGACTTCAAAAAGCCATTTTTCATTGTCCTTTGTCCACATTTGCAGTTCAGTCTGTGTGGTGGCAAGAGCATGAATTCTGAGAGATTGAGTTCCTTTCTGATGTGGTTTGGGCATTTCAGATTGCCACAAAAAAAGTCAAGAAATTTCTATAATAGATCGACAAAGCTGTCCTGGCAGCCTGCCAAATAGTCACTACCAAAAGTTGTATGAGGAACATGGGCAGGTGACTTCACTGTTTCTAGCAATGTTTTCCTTAGTAATGATACTTGATTTCGCTCTGGAAAATAAATCTAGTCAGTTATTTTATAATGCATAGTTCCACCACTTCAAATAATGCTAGTCAAGCCAAGGAAAATGGCAGCTGTCTTCAGTTGTCTAACCATAGTCATCCTTTCCAAAAGAAAGGATATTCAGGGATGAAGCTACAGAAGAGGGGACAAAACTGGTACTGTTTTCCATATAAGAACCCTACCTAGCAATTTTTTTTTCAGCCCTCAGATCTCTAGCATTGCATAAACCTGAAATTTCAGCTGAGTACTCAGAAACAAAGTTTAGACTCCCAAAGAAAACAGTTAGCAAGGGAACGTGAACACAGCAAAGAATTCTAGGTGTGAACAATTTTCAAAGTCTCACTGTCTTTAGTGCTAGAAATTTGGGGTCTGAAGGGAAATTTCATGGGGGAGCAGAATTCTCATTAGTGGAAATTCCCTCATAGTGCCTTCCTCCATAGCTTATATCTCTGCCTAATGTGTATCATCAGCAAGTTTGTTTGTCATTTTTCAAGCCAGTTTGGCTAAATTTCTGAGGCATTTTTACATTTTTATAATTCTTTTAAAAAGACCTACACCCAATGTTTAGCATTAGTCCTTGCTTGTTTTGTTTTCATGTGGAAGAACAAGTAAGAACAAAATTTCTTCTCACCCACAAAATATTTTTTCTCAACATTAAGTATCCCTCAGTATCAAGAGCATTTGGAAAAAAGTATGAACCTTGCACATTTTTTTTAAATTATTTTACTTGTATCCCGCCTCTCCATATGGATCGAGGTGGCGAACAACTTACAAATAGCATGTATTTCTATACATGCCCCCAACAAGCTGGGTACTCATTTTCCTGACCTGTGGAAGGATGGAAGGCTGAGTCAACCTTGGAGCCCAGCAGGATCGAACTCACAACCTTGTGGCTTGCAGTACTGGCATTTAACCACTGCGCCACCAGGACTTTTATTGACTGAACTGGAGAAAAAGTGTGGCCTTGGGGCTGCATGTGGCCCTCTAAAGTTTTTGTGTGGTCTTGACCACTCTAGAGCTGCCTTTCTAGAAGCTTCCAAGAGCAACAATTTACCCTTCAAATAGGTTGCACCTCCCCCCCCCAAATTTTTTTATTTATCATTAGGGATGGGCCAACCGAATCCTCAAATCCTCAGCAAAGATTCGTGATTCACAAATTTTTGCCTAGGCAAAAATAGGCAAACCGAATCTTTCAAATCCACCAACCAAAAAATAGAGTTTTTTTTTAAAGTTCTGTTTAAAAAAAAGTTTTCAAAAGTTTATTTTTTTAAAAAAAAAAGTTGCATTTTAAACCCTTTTTTATATATATATGACTTCAACTTACGGTGACCCCCATGAAGTTCATAGGGTTTTCTAAGTCAAGGAATACTCAGAGGTGCTTTTGTCAGTTCGTTTCTCTGAAATTCAGCCTACAGCACCTGGTATTTGTTGGCGGTCTCCTATCCAAGTACAATCAAAGACTGACCCTGCTTAGCTTTCAAGATCAGACAGGATCTGGTGCCTTTAGGGTATTTATTAATAGTCCTCCCTAAACTGCCTGTTCCAGGATTCTGTAGGATGTTGCCATGGAAGTTAAATTGTATTCATAGTGCCATGACTGCATAGTGTGAATGGGTCGCAGATGTTTTGGTCTGCTTTATCTTGGCCCCAGCACTGTCCCAGGCTCACCTGGTGAAGACACAGGAGACAGCTACCTTGGCTTCCACCTTGGGAGAAAAGGTGACATATAAATTCAATCAATCAATCAATCAATTTCCCATCAGTCCTACTCAGTATGGCCAGTGATAAGCCCTGGTGGCACAGTGGTTAAATGCCAGTACTACAGCCACAACTTGTGAGTTTGATCCTGCAGGGCTCCATGTTGACTCAGCCTTCCATCCCTCCGTAGGGATGCTATTGCTATTTGTAAGGGACTGTGGAATCTGTAAGCCAAAAGATCTCAGAGGACCAGTCTTGTGAAGCAGCCACTTTTTATTTCCCCACCTCAGTTTGGACTAAGCAGAGGATCAGTGCTTTTCTGTGAGTTATCTCTGTATTTCCTTCTATCTTCTTCCTGTTACACTCTTCCCTTCTTTAGATACTTCCATAAAAACCATAAAAACCATATACTTCATTAAGGAATTTGTCTGCACAAGAGGCTTCAGAATCAGGTCTTAGCTCTCCTGCCATCCTTTGGGACTGTTCATACACACAGTTGCTTAGCTGAAAATTTTCACCTCTTCCTTGAAAAGGAACCAGGAGATCTCAGGTGGAGAACTAGAGTACACCATGTACCACTACCATTCTAACAAGACCCCAACACTTTCTCTGTCTTCCTTTAGTTGATAATGCCCAACGCCCCACATCATCCATGTAACTACAGTGATGAAGCTCCAGCACTGAGGTTACTTCTAACAATGTGCACCCCCCCCAAGAAAACCCTACCCTTGCTACCTGGCAGCACTCAATTTCAAATATTTCTGAGGTTCTGAAGATTGGGGTATTGTAGAATGATGTCTGCAGTGCTTTCCCAGTCATATGACACAATGAGAACAAGCAACTGGAGAGGTCTTTTGCCGTCTGACCACAACTACTTGTCTCAGTGTGTCCCATGAGTGGGAAAATGCTACGAATGTCATTCCCCACCACCCTAAATCTTCAGAGCCTTGGAAATACTTTGGTCAAGGTGCAACCAGGCAGCTGAACAGGAGGCCAGTCAATATAACTTGATTGGGGGTTGGACTGGATGGCCTGTGTGGTCTCTTCCAACTCTGAATTTCTATGATTCTATGATAACAACATTAATAAATATTTGGAATGCTTTTAGAGTATACTATAACCACAGTTTTTTAACCATATGACTAAACAAAAGAGAGAGAACCATTATCAAGGTCAAAATGATAGATCATATCAAGCCAAAGTAAAACCAAGAGCAAACTAATACAGTGCCAGGATCTAAAAGTACCAAAAAAAAAAAATATTAAGATTATTAAGATTCAAGATGAGGTCTAACCAAAGCAGAGTAGAGTGGTACCAGTACCTCCCTCAATCTAGACATCATACTCCTATTGATGCAGCCAAGAATTGCATTGGCTTTCTTGGCTGCCGCATCACACTGCTGACTCATGTTCAGCTTGTGGTCTATGAAGGGCTCTAGGAGTCTTCATAGACCACAAGCTGAACATGAGTCAGCAGTGTGATGCGGCAGCCAAGAAAGCCAATGCAATTCTTGGCTGCATCAATAGGAGTATGGTGTCTAGATCAAGGGAGGTACTGGTACCGCTGTACTCTGCTTTGGTTAGACCTCATCTTGAATACTGTGTCCAGTTCTGGGCACTCCAATTCAAGAAGGACCTGGTCAAGCTGGAGCAAGTCCAGAGGAGGGCGATCAAAATGGTGAGAGGCCTGGAAGCCATGCCCTATGAGGATAGACTTAGAGAGCTGGGTATGTTTAGTCTGCAGAAGAGAAGGTTAAGAGGGGACATGATAGCCATGTTTAAATATGTGAAGGGATGCCATGTAGAGGAGGGAGAGGGCTTGTTTTCTGCTGCTCCAGAGACCAGGACAAGGAGCAATGGATTCAAGCTGCAGGAAAGGAGATTCCACCTGAGCCTCTGGAAGAACTTCCTGACGGTCAGGGCTGTCCGGCAGTGGAATATGCTTCCTCAGAGTGTAGTGGAGTCTCCTTCCTTGGAGGTTTTTAAGCAGAAGCTAGATGGCCATCTGTCAGGAGTGCTTTGTGGGTGTTCCTGCATGGCACAGGATTGGACTGGATGGCCCGTGTGGTCTCTTCCAACTCTACATTTCTATGATTCTATGCCACAGAGAACAATATCTAGCAAGACAGCCTACGGGCTATGCCACTTGCCTGTCATTAACTAATGTTACAACCACCATGGCAATAGGATAATTCTTGTCCTTTCTAACACAAGCTACAATTTGATGATGGAACTATTGATAGTGAATCCAGATTGGGTGTTGTTAGGATGGTGAAATTGTATATCAAACCATTATTTTTGTCAGGATCATTTTGGCAGTACTCTAGCCTGCAACTGTGATTTAATACTAGCCCAAAGAATGGAGCCTGGGAAAAGCAGGAGTCAGAAGCAACTCCAACACACTTTGCCATACAGTATCTTAAGAACATCAGGCCACCAAGCTTAGACACAGGCCATTTCTGCACCTTACCAGTTGTCACTTATGTCCCATTGTAATCCCAGCAGCACCTTTGCCGGGATGGGACCACGACGGGAATGCTCTCCTCTCTGCACACAGCTGGCTCCCTGTGGAAGGGAGTGTGAGCAACATGCACCTGCCTTCCTCAGCACAACCAGCCTTTTTCCCATGTAGTGCTGGGGAAGGAAGTGCATAATTGCACTTCTGCCCCTTCCACATGGCTGGGGGTGATGGGAGCATTGTGTGATTGTTGGCACTTAACAGATATTTTTAGTTGAGCAAATATCAATCATGACAGGTGGGGATGGGTTGGCCTCAGGATCGCAACACTGTCATGTGAAAGCACAACCTGAGGACCCCTGCCATCAGGTCCCTGTCATGGAACTGCGACACCATGAGAAATGGTCACAGTTTCCAGGCAGCAATCTGTGGCCTACTGTTCCAATTTTCAAAATGGGTATCCAAATGGATAACCAGTTAGAGAAGAAAGGAAGACAGGTTCAGGTGGGCATGAAGAACAAAGAGCGAGACAAACAAGATCAAGTCAGTAATAAGCTGAGGTTTCAGCCAAGACATTCAGATTAACACTTCTTCAGTTCAGAAATACAACCTTTCTCTGACAGGCATAGAAACATAAATTAGGGGAAATGGTTGGACCCAAAAGTTGGGCAGGGTTACTGCCTGAAATGGAGTAGCAAAGTCAAGTACATAAAGCCAAGGTCAAGTAGGTTATTTTGGTACCTGAGGCAGAAATCTCCACAAATACTACTAGATCTTGGAAATATTACCATAGGAGATTGCAGTTCCCAGTTACAACAATGCTGGTTGAGGGATTTTGGGAAATTCAGCCACAACAAATTACTTTCCCAAGCTCTGAGTATCTCTCTCCATCTTTTGGTAGTAAAATCACAATAATAGTAGATAATAATGTTGATGCCTTTTCATGATATACAAAAGCTGCCCCTCTTGAAAGCACAGGCTGAGCAGATGTCTCAGTCCATCCATTGCCTTACAGTCTCTCTCTTTCTTGGAAAATGTATTTCATGGATGGGCAAGTTCTCTTTTTTTTTTTTTACATTGATCATAGTGATGAGAATAAAACCAGCACTAATATCTGAGCAATCACCTGTGTGGTGTAGTAGTATTTGGCAGTAAAACCTGTGAGGCTGGAATCCACAATTGCAGCAATAACCTGTGGCTTTATCCCCCCCCCTTCTGCTCTTATTTTATAATCATATACATATCCGAGAACCAGACAGCCCAAAGCAACAGGCTGTGAAGATGAGAGTATCATTTCCAAGACAGTGTGATGTAGAAAACACATGGGAAACAAAGAAAAATAAATTGTGATAACACTGCAGGAGTAATGTTCAATGCACTGAAATGAAGTCCAGTCTTAGGGGTAAAGTCTGTTGTGATAGCATTAGTAATGGGTGAGTTTCCCGCAGCATGCACTGGATTGTCTCAGAAATAAGACGAGTTACACATGCGCACACCCCAAAAATAGAAAAATAGGTCAGCTCATTTCCAAAACAATCCAAATTTCATTGATTTGGAAAGCAATATAAACCACTTGCCACAAAATTCACCCAGTCCTGTATTCCCCACCCATCCACCAGTCCTCCTACTCCTTTCCTTTCACCCTATTTTCCCTGCTGTCTGCCAAGTAGGTAAAGAAAAGAAAGATGATCCTCTTTTGCTTCCCTTTCCAGAGCTTAGCATACTGCTACATGTTTGCTAACCCACCAGAAAGTAGACCATTGGGAAATACAGTTTTTTTAAGTCCTATTGAAATATCAATAACTCTTGGGAGGAGTAACCATATTTTCTAAGTTCTCTTGCTGTTATTTTAAGCCAGGGAGGAAGAAAGTTCTTGGACTGGCTTTTAATACTGGAGACATCACTAGATCTCCAAGACAGGCATCATGAGTTATTTTTAGGGATGTAAAAACGTCTTGTCTCAAGTTAGCTAAGTTTCTCTGCATTTTCTCCCTGTTTTTATTTCTTACCACACAGTGAGACATTGAAATTTCTTCCCACACTGAAATCTGGTACATTTTTATGCATGTTGCCTAATGTATGCATTCATTTTGTGCAATTTTCTTAAATCGCTCAGCTTTCTCCCCTTGATTAAAGTTTCTGTGCACATTCTTTGTTACATTGATTTTTAGCCATTCACACTCTTTTCAGCATACTTTTATGTTTGGAAACATAATACTCACAAATGTGTGAATTTTCAAGGTGACATGTACATTTTCTTGTATCATATCTTGGGAGGTGTGAAAATACTCTTTCTATTGAGATTGCTGAGTCCAATGAAATTTATTTCCTTCACTCAGCATTCTGGCATCAACTCCAATTCAACTCTAGCAAACTCTATTCTTGTGAAAACAACAGATCACATGGGACTGTGGACTGAGATATAAGCACGTACATTTGGCTTGACAGAAGACATTCCAAAAAGATTCAGCTGATCATTAAATAAGCAGTCTATTAACACTTCTCAAATTTTTATCTGGAATCAAGATACACACCAAAGCATTCCACTGATCTACCAAAACTTATAGCTCAATTAGAGAAGGTGGAAGAGGAGGAGGAGGTGGTGTTAATTGGCTTGCTATAACTTATTTTGAGAAATGGAGTTTAGTAATCACAGCATTCTTCTCAAAGTTATAGCAGGCTAAGTAACCCCTCCTTCCCCTCTTCTCCCCCTTCCTCCTCTTCCTCCTCCTTGTGATGGATTTATAAAGCTGGTAGATCAAAGGAATATTTGGTGTGCATCTTGATTTCAGAAAGGCCTTTGACAACATCCTTCCTTTCTTAAATTTTTTAAAATTATTTTCAAAGTACATTAAAGCATATATTGACACTAATATGTATATCATTATTATGATTCTTCTATTTCCCCCCTCCACTTCAATGTATCAAATATTTCCAGTTGAACCTATCTTTCCTTTATACCTATCTTATCAAATACCAATATAGTCAATCCACAGACATTTACAGATTTAGCAAAAGCATAATCCTTTTCTATTCTCTTTCAAAATTTTGAACCGTTTTGTTCTTAAGGGAGTTAGCTAATTTTTCAATCTCTACCATATCTAACATTTTTATTTCCCATTCATCTAATGGGATGTCTGTTTTATCTTTCCAGTGTTGGACATATGTCAGCCGTGCTGCTGTGATCAAATACAAATAATATCTTCTAATCTCCTGGTTCTGATCTAATATATTCAATAAATAAAATTCTGGTACCATTTCAAAATTGACTTTGGAATTTTTTTCATTTTCATCATGAATTCCCTCCCAAAATTTCTTAGCCTTAGAACAAATCCACCACATATGAAAAAAGTCCCCACCTTTTCCCCACATTTCCAGTACTTTGCATCACCATTTTTTATTATTTTTTGTAGTCTTTCTGGAGTCTGGAGTCATATACCACCTATGAAACATTTTATAATAATTTTCTCTTAAATTTAAATTAGGAGTGAATTTTATGTCCATTTTCCATACTTTCTCCCCATGCCTCTAACTCGATTGGATGACCTATATTTTGGGCCCAATTAGTCATTGACTTTTATTGACTCAGATTCAAAGTCCCTTTTTAATAGTAATTTGTAAAGCTTTGAGATTCTCTTTTGATGTTCGTTCAACAGTTGATCTAGTTCATTTTCTTTGAAAACCATATAATTTGTGGTCCATTTTGTGACAACGTTCTTCCTAACATATTTGGAGACAAAATAGTGAAATGTGGACCATGTTTTGCTAATAAAGTTGATTTGTACCTAGCTAGCCAACTGAACCCAAAGACTGCTTGTCATTTGTTCCTCAACCAGGGTGTTGTTGCAGGGTTCGGTTCAAAGTCCAGCTTTGTTCCACATCTTTATAAATGTCTTGGATGAAGAAACATCCAAGGTACACTCATCATTTTTTTTCAGATCACACCAGGCTAGGATGGGTAGCTAATCCTCAGAAGACAGAATCAGGAATCAAGATGAGTATAACAGGTTGGAGAACTGGACCAAAAGTAACAGAACGGATTTCACCATGGGTAGTAAGGAGTTACATTTAAGTAGAAAAAATGAGATACACAAATATAGTGACATTTGTGCTAAATTCTTAGTAGACCATGAGTTATACATGAAACACACACAGACAGACAGACACATACATATATTTTTTTAAAAAGGCAATGTAGTTCTGGGCTGCATAAAAAGAGCTATAGTGTCCACTCTCCAGATCAAAGGGTTTAGTAATATAACTCTATTTTGTTTTGGACAGACTTCATTTGGAATACTGTGTCCAGTTCTGGACACCGTAATTTAAGGATGTCAGTAAGATGGTATAACAAGCTCTACAAGAATAGTTGAAGGAGTTGGTTATGTTTATGCTGGAGAAGAGAACAGTGAGATATATTCTGAAGGGATTTCATAAGGAGAGAGCTTGTTGTCTGATGTTCTATGGGATAATACTCCAACCAATGAATACAGAATACTGGAAAGGAGATTCCAAGTAGAACTTGGGAAGATATTTTTGAAGACTTTTAAGCAGAAAATGGATACTTACTTCTCAGGGGTGCTTTAAGAGTAGATTCCTGCACTGGTAGGGAGTTAGACTGGATAACCATGTAGTGCTTTCCAGCTCTACGTTTCTATAACTCTATGATTCCCAAAGAGAAAGACACTACTTTTGTAGAGATAAATTTTGACCAAATTGTGGAGAGTGTAAAAGGGAAGAGCTTGATATTCTAGATACTAGATCATTTATGTGAGTTGGAAAATCCTGACAGGCTGACTCACTGTGATGTACAGGATAGCTCCATGTTCAAGTAAATAGCTTTAGAAGTTTCAAAAGCTTTATTCAGGAACATTGAAGAAAACAGCTATACACCTTAGCAATGGCCAGGACTAAAGGAACATTGGATTTGCAGTCCCTTATAAGTTGTGATATTTCAAATAATCACACACTAGCATTCTATTTGACAACTAGTCATAACAACTCCTTTCCCAGCCTCTTCCACCCCCTCCCATTTTCTCATTTAGCTTGCCAACAGCATAACCTTGCAGCTGCATCTGATCTTTCTTATCACACATCATTACAATAACATTCCGTCATTTCCAGCACACTGTTGCTCAGCTAATCCCACCACCCCCTCAAGTACAGTAAAGCCCATTTAAACATCAAAGTAAGGCAACTGCCTAAAAACATTGCATGGAGAGTAAGGCTGTCCTGACACCATAACCAGAAGCTTCTCATGATCAAAGTCTCAGCAACCATGAGACTTCAGTTTGCAAGTGTCAGCTGGCATTGCTTTACTCTTATTCCCCTTTTGACTGGCAATCCTGAGGTCCTTTTGCCCATTGTGGGACAGTGGTATTGATGGCAGGGACCGTGCTTCCAATGTTATTGCTCTTCCATCCCTGCCCCCATAGAAGGATTCCATAAACTCTCACCTCTCATATGAGATGAATAATGCTATGAGATGAACAATGCTAACCCATAAAAACATGAAGTTTTTTTTTTCTGCTACTCCAGAAACTAGGACATGGAAGCAATGGATTCAAACTACAGGAAAAGAGATTCCACCTAGACATTAGGAAGAACTTCCTGACGGTAAGAGCAATTTGATAGTGGAACATGCCGCTTTGGAGTGTGGTGAAGTCTCCTTCTTTGGAAAATTTTAAACAGAAGCTGAATGGCCATCTGTCAGTAATGCTTTGATAGTAAATTCCTGTATGGCAAGAGGTTGGACTCAGTGGTCCTTGTGGTCTCTTCCAACTCTATGATTCTATGATTTGGATACCTTCACATGTGCAGTGTTATCAGCCCCCTTTCCCAAAAACAAAGCTTACATTTCAGGTTGTGGTGGTGACTACTTGATCAGACTCTTCTAAAATTACAGATACAGGGATAAACAGAGCTCCCTAAAATATTATAGGCTACTGAAAAAATGGAGTATGAACTCTTGGTGTCCATAAATACATTTACCATACACATTATGCCCATGGATTACTAAAAATCTCAGTGAAAATAAACCAACATGGAGATGTAACTAGGGTTTTAAGAGATGTATGATAAAGCTCTCTGAACTGAAGGGTGGCACTCTGGATGAGAAGCTGAATTTAAAATAAATGGGGATGTAATACAAAGCACAATTTCAATTGAACCAGGCTACTTTCTTACTGTTCTGCCAATTTGCTGCTCTAGGGATTGAATAACCTTTGTTCACCACTCTAAAAGTTAAGTGCAGATAGATGAAAGGGAATCAAACCCAGCCTTGGAGCTATAGGCAGTCCATTACATTGCTGCCCTTCTGGTTTTGATGCGGTGGTTCCATTTTGATCAAACAGGAAGAAATCATCAAACTCTAATTTGATTAGCAGTAAGCAAGTAATCCAAGGTCACTGGTAGTAAAGGGCTGCTCTTTTGCATGTGTTGTTCAGTAGAACGAAAGTCACACCACAGTTTTACTCTTTGCATGGAGTTGCTGGTACAGGAACAGCTCTGGAGTTTCAAAAGTGATAATGGAAGAAATGCTATAACACAAGTAGACAAACATCACCAACGTCCTTCTACCACATACACTTTAATTGTTTTATTTGTATGTTTCATTAATATTTTGGAAGATCCAATAGGGAGGTAAAGAATAATTACAAGTGTTCTTGATAAGAAAGGATGCCTCAACAAGATATCACATCAAGAAAATGGTCAACCGCTAAAAGATTTTTTTTACATAACAGGACATTTTTGTGAAAATTCATTTGTACAGTAAGCTTGTTTTCACACCAAAAACCCTCCATTTTATGCAATAACTAACAAACTTTTTGCATAAAATCCACTGCTTTTTGTGCAAAACACAGTTTTCTATTGAAAAATAAAATCAATTCCCCAAAGAGTGGATTATGATGGCATAAGTCACTATAAGTGACTAACAGGATGACAGCCACCCAAGAACAAACTTAGCTAAGCTTGGAGAAGTTTGTTAGAAGGGGACAAATTGGCACAACAACTCTAAGCACAACAGTGATGTGGATAGCTGCAGTTTGCATCAGCAGAAGGACTACCTGCACTAATAAAATCACAATGTCAGGTATTCCACTGAAAATGTTCAATTTTAATATTAGTTTCTACAATACTGACACATGACATGGCAGGCTAAAGAAAGGAATACATCCCAAAGGACCATACTGTAGCTCATGGCCTCAATACAACATCCCCTTCATGTAGTGTAAAGACCCACAGGCAGATAAACATCACAGGAAACTATGTAACTCTCATCCAACTCTGCTTCTACTGCTATCAGCAAAATACATCTGTTATGCAAAGGTGACCTTTTGGCCCTGAATGCATACAGTGACTTATACATGTGCACGTTCCTAAGCGAATTCCAGCCTATGTCATCCAAATTCAAATTTCACTTAGCATTTTGGATACTGCATGGGTAAAATGAGTTAACTTCATATTCAGATGAAATGCATTCACATCAGGTAAGCAGAGAGACCCAGATGACAACTCTATGGATTGTTGAGCACCCACAGCATGCAGTGGGGCCCATGTCATTGGAGTAGTGAATCCACTCCAAGTTTTATTCTGAACTTTAAATGACTTGTTCAAAGTGATGAATCTATTTGAGGAATAGGCTTCAGCACCTTGGGGAGCTCCTTGATTGAGTGCTTCAGTGTTGCTCAGCCACTCTTCCACCTGGTGTCATCTCCAATGCTGCAGCAAGGCAATCAGGACATCTCATATAAACAAAGTAACACATGTCCAGGAGCCATAGTGGCGCAGTGGTTAAATGCCAGTACTGCAAGCCACAAGGTTGTGAGTTCGATCCTGCCCGGCTCCAAGGTTGACTCAGCCTTCCATCCTTTTGCAGGTCGGTAAAATGAGTACCCAGCTTGTTGGTGGCATGTATAGAAATGTTTCGAAATACATGCTATTTGTAAGTTGTTCACCGCCTCGATCCATATGGAGAGGCGGGATACAAATAAATAAATAAAAAAAATATGGCCTAAGCCAATTGGTTTGCTATTTTCTGTCTGCGATAAGCTAGGAGGTTAGCAAGGTAGCTTAACAATGAACAGACACTACGGCACTAAGAGGACCACTGAGAATAGAAATAGCCAAAGCAATTAGTGGGGCTAGGATCTCCTGCCATGCCCCAATATTTTCATCCTCAAGCAATGGCTTCATTCTCCTTTATGCTAAGGTCAGCACTACTGGTAGCCCAGTGCTGAAGCCTTTTGCATAGTACTGTTTACATCTCTCAGTCTGGGACTTTCAACAGACAATACTGAGTGCCCTATCAACGACTTCACCTACACCAAATATCTTTAATGTAGTTTCATGTACTATGCTGCATTTATATCATTTAGAGGTACATAAGAAACTGCCATGTATGGAGTCAGACCTTGGTCTGCCCAGCTGAATAGAAGCTTGAACAGTATAGAATATAAGGGGACTATTACTTCCCTTGACTTGAAAGCTATGCTTCTATTAATGCAGACTAGGATAGCATTTGCCTTCTTTGACTTCTTTGCTGCAGCATCACACCATTGGCTCATATTCAACTTACGATCAACAATAATGCCAAGGTCCTTCACACATGTAGTACTATACCTGTGCATTTGGATTTTGTGGCCTAAATGTAGAATTCTGCATTTGTCTCTTTAGAATTTCATTTTATTAATCTAGTTTTCCAATTTATCAAGGTCATTTTGAATTCTGTCTTCCAATGTGTTAGCTACTCCTCTTAGTTTTGTATAACCTGCAAATTTGATAAGAATTCCCTCCCTCCCATAACTAAATCATTGATAAAAGTATTGAAAAGTGTTGGTCTCAGGACAAAACCCTGTGGAATTCCACTTGAGACCTCCTTCCAGTGTGAAACTCAGCCACTGATGACAACTCTTTGGTTATGGTCTTCCAGGCAATTATGGATCTAACTGATGGTGCTTCCATCTATTCCATATTTAGTCAATTTGCTAATCAAAGGGGATCTTATCAAATGCTTTACTGAAATCGAGATATATGACATCTGCAACATCCCTACCATCCACTAAACTGGTGATCTGATAAAAAAAAATATGTTTAGTTTAGCAGAATTTCTTCCTGACAAACCCATGCTGGCTTCTACTGATCACTGCAATGCCATGAAAATACTCACAGTCAGGCTCCTGTATAATTCTATATGATTCTATATAGTCTATGATTTTAAGCATGGTAAAGTCTAGATCCAACCCAGTGTGAAGAATGGATAGGGCTAGTGGGATCTGGGGTTTGGCAATGGGCTCTGTGCTGATTGTTGGTCTTGGTAAGCGCTTGCCAACGCTGGCTCCTAATGCTGGCCCTCAAACATGACCTAGGACCAAGATAGTCCACTCCTTAAAATTTCAGTATGGGTATAGACAAGCCACTATCATTCAATCCCAGTTTCTCGCCTGGAAAAGAAGGATAATAGTGCCATCCTTGTTCTTGTTGTGTGCCTTCAAGTTGTTTCCTACTTATGAGGACCCCAAGGTAAACCTATCACAGAGTTTTCTGGGGCTGAGAGTGTGTGATGTGCTCAAGATCACCCAGTGAATTTGCATGACCAAGCAGGGAATTGAACTCTGGTCTCCAGGGTTGTAGTCTAAGACCATTTCCGCACTAGGCTGTTATAGTGCTATTATTCCACTTTCAACATCTATGGAACCCTGAGGTTTGCAGTTCAAGCAGGGGCCTTATTCCATAGGATGTTGAAAGTGGAATAATAGCACTATAACATCCTAGTGCAGAAATGGCCTAAGGCTAAAGCCACTACACTATGCTGGCTCTCAATGACATCCTCCCTTACAGATGTTATCACTTTCTGTCATCCACAATTTATACCTTTTAGTAAAATCTTGCAAACTGGTAAATCTGTTTTAAATCATATCCTTTAAAAAAAAAATTGCAATCCCTTTCATTTTATGATTCCATGATCTGTCTCCAATACTCTGTTTTAAAAGGAGAGAAAGAAAGGGGGAAAACATAGGCATCAAACTGGCACATTGCAAGGGCGTGGGGTTTTTTGGGACTTAGCTTTGTAAAGTGCCCCCATCCCAGCTGAAATAGGAAACCTAGGAAAAAATGGTATGAAACACAACAAGAACTCATTGTCTGAGTGATATAATCCTTGGAAAAGCTGTTTATTTGGGACGGGGAACAGGGGAGCTTCAGTCACCTCCATTTCATATCTCATGTGATTACTCTTCAGGAACACCTGTATTTCTTCCCTTTTTCAATTACTCTTTTAAGTAGTATATAATCATGGAATAGTAAATACAAGTCATAACAGATGCTTCACCCACAAATTACCTGACAGAAAGGCACACCTGTATTTCGGGCTAGCTCACCACTTCTGCACAGTGAGTGATTATTGTTATAAACAATTAAACAGGCTAATGTACTAGGCATGTTTGCCAAAGGCATGATCACATTGCTGGAAATTAAAAATGAAAACGAAGAAGGAAGGGGGAAGTCTTGCTTGGCTTCTCTTGAAAATATGCCTAAAAATATTCAGCAGCACAGATAAAAATGCTTGTGAGAGGCTTATGCCTATAAAATGGGTGGCCCAGGGAGTCTGGAAGACTTAAGGGTGAAACAACAGCATTGGGCCACACTGGTCACTTTGTTCAGCTCTGTCAGAAACCGTGGGCCTTTCTGCACTACACTTTTATAGTGCTATTATTCCACTTTCAACTTCCTATGGAATCCTGGGGTTTGCAGTTTAGGGAGGGGCAATTAGAATTCTCAGCCAGAGACCTCTTTGACCTCAGTGAACTACAAACCCCAGAATTCCACAGGATGACGATTTTTGCACTACATTGTTATAGTGCTATTCTACCTTCAACATCCTGTGGTATTCTGGTGTTTGTAGTTTACTGAGACCCAAGAACTCTCTGGCTGAGAATTCTAAATGCTCTTCCCTAAACTGCAAACTCCAGGATTCCATGGGAGGTTGAAAGAGGAATAACAGCACTATAACAGTGTAGTGCAGAAGGGCTCTATGAAGCTTGTTTTGTTGGAAGCAAAGAGGCATCTACACTTGTAATGGATTAATGGGTAGGTGGGTGCGGGTAGTCTAGATAACACCTGCCCTTTGTTTTCACCTCTCTGTAACTTTCTTTAGTCTATATACTCAAGCCTTTTGCTTCCTTTTTACCTGTAGATGACAATTCCCCCTTCTCTCAAGAAGTTAGATAACCTCTTTGTTCCCTTTTACTGGAATGGGCATCCATGAGGCACCAATCTCAACACTGGATGCTAACTTACACTCACACATTAGAGGTAGCTTTTAGGAGCTCTTCTAAACAGGTATGGATCAGCTTGTCTATCTCTTTTCCTACTGAAAGTTGGATGTCCCGAGACACTAAGGTCTTCTAAGAACACCCAGAGTCATTTCTCCATTTCTATCACAAGCTCATGCTGCATTAGTCCCACTACAATTCATCCCTCCACATTCACCAGGGTTGGGGGCACAGGAGCCCTGTGAATGTGGAAAAACCATGAATAACTCTAGGCCCTCCAAAACCATATTTAACACACTAAAAAGCATGATCACCATATTCAACCCACCATGGATTGCTTTGAGGCATCAGGGTCCCTTCACAAGGCAGAAGTGGGTGCCTGGTGGGGCTTACTGCCACCTCCACTGCTGCCCCACACTATTTTTAAGAGGGACTTACAAACCTTGTTCGCAGTTTCTCACGAGGCTTGCAGTTCTTATTAAAAATGGCATAAGGTGGCCGCAGAGGTGAGAGCAAATAATTTGTGAATGATCAAATCTGCAAAAGTGAAACCTGCAAATGTGGAGGGCTGACTGTACTTTCTGCTTAATACTGATATCATATAGTCCTACACGTTTTCTTTTTGGACTGTACTCAGATTTGACAATGCCATAGTATATTCTCCAGCATTTCACATATGAAAATTGGGACACACGTGGCCAAGCAACATGACAAAATGGTGACGATGGCAAAAGTTATTAATGAGGTAGATGATTAAGAAATAAGCTGGGAGAGACAGTCACACTTTACTTTCATCTGAGGCTGCTTCCACACTACACTGTTATGATGCTATTATTCTACTTTCAACATTCTGTGGAATTCTGGAGTTTGCAGTTTACTGAAGCCAAAAAGCTCTCTGGATGAGAATTCTAAATGCTTCTCCCTAAACTGTAAGTCCCTGGATTCCATAGGATGTTGAAAGTGGAATAATAGCACTATAATAGTGTAGTGTTGAAATGGCCTGAGTCTACCGGGAAGGGCAAGACTCCACATTCTCCTTTCCTCTCTCCCCTCCTGATTTAACAGAGTACAGACAACTTTTGCAGTCTGAAGTCAATTTGAAGCAACTGAAGTAAGATGAGGATGAAGGGGGAAATTGGGAGAGGGAGATTGAAACTGGGGGCCTTTCTGCACTACCCTGTTATTCCACTTTCAACCTTCTGTGGAATTCTGGGATTTGTAGTTTACTGAGGCCAAAGAGCTCTCTGGCTGAAAATTCTAAATGCCCCTCCTTAAACTGCAAACCCCAGGATTCCATAGGATGTTGAAAGTGCAATAATAGCACTATAACTATGTAGTGCGGAAAGGACCTGGGATATATTAAAAGCAGATGCATAAGTGGGATGGCAGAGGATTAATCAAGACTGTCCCTGCCAAATTGGGACATTTGTAGAGTATGCAATGCATGAAGAGACCTCCTATTTATGACCAAACAATCATTTCATCCGGCATACAGTTGGGTGGCTCAGTCTATTTCTAGTTCATGCCAGTTTTGTGCATGTCTGCTCATAAATCCTTTCCGTTCCATTTTCCCACTAGTCTGTGATTTTTGCAAAACAAAAACGTGTTCCAATATATTTAAGGTTTTCTATATTCATTTCATGTTTTATTAGTCACATTTATATCCCATCTTTCCTCCAGTGAGTTCAAGGCAACATACATGGCAACATACATCCTCTCCAGTTTATCTTCACCATAATCCTGTTATAAGGGACAAGTAGGCTTAGGGACAATGGCTTGTCCAAAGTAACCAAGTGGGTTTTATGGCTCAGTGAAGATTACAACCTGGACCACTCAAATTTAAGGACAACACTAAGTATTACATCACACTTTCTATTGTGTATTCATGAATGGATGGTCTTCCAAAATTTGTGCTTATATATAGATTTATCTCAAAGTAGACATTTTTAAATACATTTTATCCTTAAACTTATGCTTTTCTAAATGCTATTTGGAAGTTGTTGTTTTTTTAAACTAGGAATTATGACATTCAAAGCACAGACAAATTCAAAAGATAATTGTGTGCACTGATCCACACAGTAGCTCAGGAAGCATGATTCACATCAGTTGGCAGTTTGCAAACTGTTTTGCAAAAGACTGAATTGATCAAGCATTTCTAGATCAGCATTTGGTTCCCTACAGTGGCTTCTGGAAAACTCACAGAACAAGAGAGGCAACACTATGGTGGTTGTGGTTTGAAACCACAAGAAGACTGTAATGGAATAATCCAGTGAGTTCTTTGGTATATCTTTAGAATGTTTTAGGTTTGTAGGTGTTGTTGCTAGATGTGTTTTGCCTTTCTCTGATTTTATAAACAGAGATGTTGTTATGATCTATCTGAGTGCTGGACAGTAATCAGAAGGAAGTAAACCTTGGGAACTCAAACTGTAGTGAATAGCCTTTCCCAAAATTCACCAGCCTTAAATACAGAACCACACAGCATTAAAAGCCCATCCCTAATCAACTTGTAAAAACCTGATGGTACAAAAATGTTTTGACATGCCATCAGAAAGAGAGCAAGTTTGGTGGTTCTGTGAGGCTGCAATAGTGTTAGTTAAGAATTTTTTATTATTTTTTGGCTACATTTATTGCCTTCCTCATAGACGTTCAGATAGATTTTAGCTTGTTTTCAGATGGACTCACTCTGAGTTTTCTGCCACTATTGCTCTAGTCCCTGGTTCTTTCCGCGCGACACACCCAACCCACCATAGAGTCAGGAGAAGAATGGGGCCAGGATGATGCTTATGAGTGATGTCATCCCGGTTCTATCCTTCTCCCATCCCCAAGCAGTGTGATTGCACTGCAAATCACTGATGAGTTTTCCTTGTTAATGACTAGTGATCATGCCACCCTCTTGCTGTGCGCCCACATTTACTTTGCTTGTGGAAGTCCTGGAAGCATAATGGCTGCACTTCCTGCTGCAGCGCAGCCTGGGACAGTACCTGGCTGCACTGCAGCAGAGACAGGCATGGCCATCATGCTTCCTGGATACCACAGGCAGCCAGTGTGGAGGGGAGCACTGCATTGTGCTCGATTGTGCTCCCCTCCCAGAAGAGCTGCCACCGCCATTGTCACCAGATGCCACTGGGGCAGAGGTACGCTGTGGAAAGGACCTCTGTCTTCCTTACTTCATTGCTGCCAGCTCCTTAGAAAACCAGTGGGCTGGCTTAGCTCCACTCTGTGAGAAGCAACACTTAGGAGAGATTGTATCTATTCCCATTCATCTCTGTGTGGCTTTCCTCCAATAAACTCAAGGCTTCATGTAAGGCCCTCTTCCTCCTTAATTTATTTTTGCAACATTCTTATTAGGTAGGTCAGTCTCAAGGAGTCACCAGTACGTCTTGCCTAAGTAGAGACTTGGAGCTCTCCATCTAACACTCTTAACACCTACACAACCATGGCTTCCGAAGGTGACATGAAAAATTGTTTGCTGAATGAAATCAAATTGAAGTTTGGATTTTCTCAAATATCTTGAACTGTCTTCCCTCCCTTTTTCTTTTCTTTTTTGAAAGAAAGGTCAATAGCTTGGTTCATTCTAAGCCAATTAAGTCTAAGCTGGAGTGAAGTAAGGGGGTAGGGTCACTTTTCATAAACTAGAGTTGTGTTGGTTCTCAACATGCTTTATGAGAGAAAGCACATTCTTTTCCAATGGCTATATGCCATATTTATATCAGCTGCTCAAATTCTTGCCTTTATAAAAGTGACACAAATAACACACACACACACAGAGCACAAACCTTGCTATGCTTTCAGCACTGGCCCTACCATTACACAATCATAGGCAGTTATCTCAGGTGGCAGATGAAGGAACAAGACTAGACACCTCTAACTCCAGCTGTACTTCCCAAGTACCCTTGGACCATTCCCTTTTCTTGGAAGACATTGCTGTGTCACACAGCCTGTTCTGTATCTCCTAAACATATAGCTGTCCTCAGGTATGGTGAGGGACACTATCTCATCTCAGCATTAAAATAAGAGTCAGAATGGAGAAAAGTAGGTCCCATTTTGTATGTTGCCTTAGAAACCAAATTCTTCTGTACTTTCTTATTAAAAACAAATCCATTATTTGGTTTGCTTGGTAGATAAGATTTTTGTTTATCTCATTGAGGTTTGGCCTCTTCATCAAGGCCATCCACCAACAAAGTTTCCAAGTTCCTCTGCAGAAAAAAAAGTCCATAAAGTAAAAGAAGAAAATATAAGAACTTCAGTTGAAAGAATGGACGTATAATAGGAGGGGGAGAACATGGAGGAAAGGGGGAGAGCAAATCATAAGAAGTCTGCAAATTAAAGACAGGGATGAAAAATGAAAGAGGTTTGTCTGGGTCTCACAAACCCTGCACAGCTGTAAAGGGGCAAACAATTGTATCTTCAGGAAGCTCTGGGATTCATAAGTATAAGCAAAAGAAGTGTGGCTGAATGAATAAGCTGGTATAAAATACAATATGAATACGACAGCTCAGGTTGGAAAGAATTTCTATATAGATTTAGAGGAAAACTTCAGAAGAGATTTCTCTGCTACTCTTCATTTCTGACTCATGCAAACTAAGGCCCTTTCCACACATGGGCAAAGAAACAGCCGGAAACATGCTGAAATGGAGCTTACCTTAAACCAGGTAAGTCCGTCGCCAGTGGAGCAGCGCATTTTCGATGCTCCACACTCGTCGGTGTCCCACAGCGTCCTGTACTGCCCAAAATGGTGGCTTACAACTGGCGGAGGCTCTCCACCAACCGGAGAACCTCGCCAACCGGAAATCCCGCCCCTGGCAGATCTACAGGCACGCCCTTGTGCGCGCCTGCAAATCCACACCAGGCGCTGCGACGCGGCTGCACGGGGCTGCATGCCCCATGCCTTTTAAAAACCACATAAAAAGTGGTTTTCAAAAAGCACGTGGCGCCACTACTTCCAGTAGCCCTAGCGCAGATTGGGGTGTGGAACTACGCAAAAGTAGTCTGCCCCAATCCACTTTACGGTGTAGACGACCTCCATCAGAGATCGCTCTACACCGTTTTTTAACCCCCGTGTGGAAAGGGCCTAAGACCACTGGTCCATAGAGCTCAGTGTTCCCTACTTTATTTGGTTCAGCTTTCTGAGCAGAGCTTCGAAAGCTTGTTTGGACTATAATTTCCATAATCCCCCCATCAACATGGCCAAGACATATCTGATTTCATCTGATTTTAGCATCGTTAGGTCTGGTTAGTTCTTGGGCAGGAGACCAACAGGAAAAACCAAGTGTCTCCATATACAACTAGGAAAGAATTCTTCCTGAAATCCCAGAGAGTTGGTAAACAGAATTAACAATACTGGGACAGATGGGACAGTGGTCTGCTTCAGTATAAGGCCACTTCCTACAATCACTGCTATTTGGGACAGATAACTTGATGGGGCAGGAATTTGACTTTGTGTAAAGATTCCACAGTGATGTAGTGGGTTGGACTATGACCCTGGAAACCAGGGTGTGATTGCCCACTCAACCATAGAAACCCACTTGGTGATTTTGGGTGTGTCACACACTCTCAGATCCAAAAAACCCCATGATAGGTTCACCTTAGGCTCACCATATGTCAAAAACAACTTGAAGGCACACATACAACAACAACAGATTCATACAGAAAGCCAGCATGGTGTAGTGGTTGGAGGGTTGGAGGGTTGGTCTACAACCCTGAAGAGTAAGGTTGAATCCCAGTGTGGCCATGGAAACCCACTAGGTAGTCTTGGGCAAGTCACACTCTTTCAGTCTCAGAGGAGGGCAAAAGCAAACTCCCTCTGAACAAATCTTGCCAAGAAAGCCCTGTGATAGATTCACCTTAGCATTGCCCTGAGTTGGAAGGCACACAACAACAAAAACACATAGTTTCATTTTCCTGGTTTGGGTAAAGAACCTTCAGGAATTCAGTAGACATAAAGGTCTGACTGCCATAACAAATCTCATAAAATTAATACCTGCTGGCTTTGTCCTGGACTAGTTGTGTGATGGCAACTTGCCATTGCCTTCTAATATACTCATAGCCTAATTAAGCCATCTTTAAAAATAAATAGCATGAACAACATCCAAGCCAAATAAAACCAGACACTTAAGCAGTCTTTGCAACAGGATGTACAACATAATATAGGATGATTCTACACAAATTTTGCCATTGAGAGTATTTCCTTTTTGTCTTAATTCTAATTATTAAATAGGCTAGGCAGATTTTCATTGGGCATCATCAGGGAAAGAATAAAACCACATCTTTCCATGTGCTGTGGTTCCGATGAGACTACCCCCCATTATTAAAAAAAATTATTAAAATTACTTAGAGAAACACTGTTTAAAACATTGTTGTGGATGCTAATTATGAAATTAAAGTGACATCTCAGCTGGCCCTTTCCTCATTTTGGCCAAATATGTTCCTTCTAGGATCCCAAGCCAGTTTTTCAAGGTCCCCCATATGGCCACACCCCCAGCCCATAACAACATCTTAGGGTAGTTTTGCACTTTTGTGTGCTCTCCCTACCACTGTACAAAGGCTGAAAAGCCTCTCTGGAGGCTTAGTTACTGGTAGTAAGAGTTTTAAGCTACACTATGTTTGATCTCTTTCTTTAGCTCCAACCACCACTAGATTGTGGCCCTTGAGACATTTCTTGAAATAAAATTCTCCTGACCAGGTGAAAGATCCATCACTGGAACTGGATCAATCAAAATCTAAAACAGAATCAGGGTGTAGCTACTGGAGCTACACATAACTAAACATAACCAGGCTGTAGCTACTGGAGATGGGTGGGAGACAAAATAAGGCCACTGTCCTTCTCAATGAGAATTCTGCCAGGCCAATGAAACTATCCTTCAGTTCCTAAATTGCTGGCATTGTAGAGAATGAAACACTGAAAATTATTCAGAGCTAGGACACTACTGTTTGCTAGGTTTGCACACTTTTCCATAGTTACATCCTACAAATGCATAAGCAGAAGTTGAGCAGAAACTGGGACCCCCCTCATAGTTTGTCCCTCTTTTTATGCTTCTTCCTTCTGGGATATTATTTTCATGATGTCAAACATACTAATCCAATACAACTATGCCAGTTGTTGATGGATCTCAGGAACTTCATTGCTTTGTCTTGGTACTAACAGTGACAAAGAACTCTTAGATAATGGCCTCAAGGATTTTCCAATTACAGTTATATGTATCCCTTTGACTTGGCTCATTGCCTTTTGACTCACATTATATTTATCTCTATTATACAATAGGTTTTCATGCATTTTTTGTAGTAAGCACAATGCTTGTATCCCTCTTGATTCAGTTAGTTGCATTATTCTTTATTATAGTCTGGACTGACAGTGATGACGATGCAAGGCCCTGAACTCTGATGTAGAAGAGAACACTTATTAATATAATTAAATGATTTGAGAACCCCGTTGTGCTATTGTCTTCCAAACTGCAATCAGCAGCAAAATTTATAATTATACTCCTCTCCATTCTGCTTATTTATTCTCCCTCTGGCTTACCTTATTTGCCTCTCTGCTATTATGTTCAGAAAACTAACAAAAGGTAATAAATTTAGCAAGAGATATGGAAAAGGTAGGCTAATATTTCTTTTGCGCATCTTACTTTGAAAGTGAAAATTCATGCAAATCCCTTAAACTATTCACCACTTCCTCCAGTGTAAGAGTCTGTGGCTATAAAGTGTGTTGTCTTTCAAAGGATTATGCTTTTGATCCTCTGTGGCTTGCCAGATTGCCTCTCTATTATATTCAGAAAACTAACAAAAGGTCATTATACCTGTTATTATAATTAGCAAATTATATTTGCTAATATTGTTCTCAAAGGAAGGAGTGACTAATTTCAGCAATTTTCTTCTTGCTGTCTGAAAGCCTTTGAAAACGGCACTTTTCTAAGACTATTTGCAGTTCTCACCTTATTCTGTGCAATATTTCCACCAAACATTTTGCACCAAACAGATTTTGCACCAAACAGATCGTTTTATGATAGAAAATATTTTGGCACAGAAATACTATTCTGTGCCCAGAAAAAATGCTGTTTCCTGTGCAGAAAATTATTTGTTGAAGAGTTATTTCTGTACAAAATTTGCCTTTTTTTTTTTGCATTTTCTGAACAAACAATTGCCTAAAATAATATTTAATTATATTTTCAGAACAGAAACTAATAATCATGTACCAGAAATATTATCTGGCTCACAGAAAATGTAGTCTGCTGATGAACAGAAAAGCTGTTTTCCTTGCCAGAAAGGTGTGAATTTGGAACAGAGTAAATCCTGGGCAGGAATGTTTTTGCAAACAGTCTTGCAAGGAAGATTAAGAGGTCTTTAAACTAAGATCCACTGGGGAGGGAGACAATATTATTCAGGGCAAGGACTCAGAGAACACAGGGGAAAAAGTCCCAAATGATACTGGACAAGTAGTACAAGCGGCCAATGGCGAGAGGACTAGAAACAATAGTACAGGACTTGCAGGAACCCAGGGACTTAAGTGTCTCTACACTAATGCAAGGAGTATGGGAAACAAGCAGGATGAGCTTGTACTCCTAGTACAAGAAAATAAATATGATTTGATAGGCATCACTGAGACCTGGTGGGATGAGTCTCATGATTGGAATATAGGAATAGAGGGATATAGCCTCTTTTGTAAAAATAGACCAAACAAGAAAGGAGGAGGAGTAGCCTTGTATGTCAAGGATGTCTTCACCTGTGAAGAGATCCGGGACTTAAACCCAGAAAGCCAGGTCTAGAGCATTTGGGTAAGAATTAAGGCAGCGAGAAACAATAGGGATATTCTGGTGGGGGTTTACTACAGACCTCCAACCCAGGCTGAGGACTTGGATGACGCCTTCCTCAACCAAATGACTGCACATTCAAAGAGGAGAGATACAGTAATAATAGGAGATTTCAATTACCCCGATATATGCTGGCAGTCAAACTCTGCCAAGACAGCAAGGTCCAGCAAGTTTCTTGCTCGTCTTGCAGACAACTTCATGGTCCAGAAGGTGGAAGAGGCCACAAGGGGATCAAATATTCTAGATCTGGTCTTGACCAACAGGGATGACCTTGTGAATGAGGTAGAAGTGGTTGGATCTTTAGGGGGGAGTGACCATGCCCTGTTGGAATTTAGCATTCAGTGGGAAGGAGAAGATAAGGGTAGCCAGACACTCATCTTAGATTTTAAAAAAGCGGACTTCTGTAAACTTAGGGAGCTGCTGGCTGGAATTCCGTGGTCAGGAATAGTGAAAGGGAAAGGAATTCAGGAGGCATGGGAGTTCCTTAAAAAGGAGATATTGAAGGCACAGTCTAAAACTGTGCCAATGAGGAGGAAAAATGGAAGGCATCTGAAGAAACCAGAATGATTGACTAAAGAACTCTCAGCTGAGCTAAGAGTCAAGAGAAATACAAAAAAATAAATAAACGGTGGAGGGAGGGTCAGTTCTGAGTGTGCTACTTAGTTTTGAACCCTCCGCCCTTTATACTTGACTAAGTATTGAAAGAATTAAATCTAGTATCTCGGTCTATGTTCAGACATTAATAAAACTCTCATTTCATTTCTTTTATTAATTAGATCAACATTCATTTGATAACTTGTTCCAGACATTCCCATTTACTTTTTTCTCCTACTGGCTTCGAAGGGAGATTTGCTTGCAATTATTTGGTATTAGACATTTGCATATTCCATCCAATTAACATGAAGAGAAAACCTTGGGTAGCAATCAGTTGGGTGTAAGTTCCCTTGCAGAAGCACTTGGACATTTTTGCCCAATGTGGAATGGCAGTATTCAGTTCAAGGCTGTGGAATCAGACTTGTGCATGCAGCGCTGTTATCAGGGATTTTCTTTTGTGCATGAATACACATGGATGCACACCAGTGTGCCTTATGAATTGATGTGCCTTGTGCACTGAGCATGCCAATATCCACGTACATTTGGCATTGAAGTCATGTTGCACAACTCCATGAGTATAAATTCATGTTCCATTTCTCTGATGCCAGATCTCAGCCTTTTATCTATTTTTTGTCAATGAGACTTATAATCAAAGGTAGAGGCTCAGTGAAAGTAGAATAAGAAGCAAAGGGGACTTTTGCAGCTCTAGGGACCAGTGGAAACCCCAATGAGATACTCCCAAGACTTGGAAAAAGGAGCCTGTGAAGTTACAGAATTTGCCCAACTAAGCTTTAGAACCCAGTCTGAGTTATAAAACAAAGATCAGACTAGTATAGATCCCTTCCTTTTTATTTACCTTTCCTTTTAAAGGGATATGGTGAGATTTTTCTGAGGCAAGAAAGACTTACTTCAGATGTTCAATGCAACTGCTATAATTGGCTATTTCTCCACTGGGTTGTTTGTCTTCCCAGTCTGCCTAACAGTAGATTAGAGTCTGAAAATTATCAGACCTGTTCTGTTGCTTATTGCTTCCTTGCTTTTAAAAAGGATAGACTACAGAAGCCCAAACAGTCAAATCTAAAATAGATAAACCCCTCCTTTTATGCCATCATGACTCTTTCTGATGCCAGACACTGCATTTGGCAGCTAGAATTGAAACAGAGGTGAAATAGCAAGAGCAACTGCTCCAGGTAAACCTCACAAAAGACCTCAAAGTTACATCAGAAATAGCAAATTTATCATTAGAATGCACTTCTCGGGGCACTTGTATTTGTTTTCAAGATGGTTAAAATCCTGTTCCTGTGATGCTTAGAAAGGGCACACCATAGAGTCCTTTTGAGGGTTCTCTTTTGTCTTACAAGGATCCAACCTTGTATTCTGAGGGATTGCAGAGATGTAGTTCAAAAAGGTCATTTTTCCAAACTCTGATCAGGCCCTGAACACATGGAACCTTCTTATCAGTCTCAGAGGAATGTGACTCAAATGGTTCTCTCCCTCCAACAGCTTCCAGCTTGCCCTTTCAAGGTTCTGCTTGTGTAGAGGCTTCCACTTAGATGAAATAAGAATGCCTTTGAAGATATTTGTGAGGAACACCGGAAGGCCTTCAGAAGAGCTTGCACATATGAGAACATGGTGGACCGGGACTGCATATACACTCTTTAAAGACGTGTATTTTGACATGATTTACATCCCTACACTTTCACATGTTAAATTGGAAAACAGAAAATTATTTTCTCTTCAGTGAAAGATAATGTACTGCTGAGTGATGGTTGGTCTTGGATAGGTATGTCAACATTTCTTCTTGTTTTCATTCACAGTGGGAAAGAGTATCTTGACAGAGTGAGATATGCTCTCAAAAACAGTTGACTGTCACAACATATTTTCTCACATTTTGAGGCTGTTTTGAATATTTTTTGTGCAACTTCCATAATCACAGTGAGATTCTTTGTTCTTGTGTGAGAGAATGGGATATGCAAAGATGTATATCTGTAGTCTTGGAGAAAATGTGAATATTCTGACAAGTGCGCTTTGTGATTTTTTTGTAAAATTCAAAGCATTAGAAAGTGGGGTATCCCTTGTCTAATTATTAATTATTAACTAAACTCATTAACCCTTTTCTTTTAACTTTACTATCTCTGGCAAGGGCAAATCTGAAAGAATTTCTTATCAGTAAAGGGGAGTTATTCTCCAGGACAGAATCAGCTCAACTTAGACTTTCATACAATGGTTCAGATTCTGTTCTATCTGTAGAAAACAGGTTTTGTTCAACTGTGATAAGAGATCTTTGTAATGTGAATACAATATATACAGCTCAATGCGGCTACTGATACTGACATTTTTCAGAGGGTGTACCATTGTATCCCTCATTCTTCCCCTTCTCATAAATATTACAGAACCATTCAACATAATCTCCTTCATGCAGGTGGAATCTCTACAGGAGATCTGTGTGAGTTCCGCAGATTAACTATGTGATATTCACTTCCGAGGCTTCCGAGAGATAGCAATGAGCAGGCTTTTTTATGCCCTTCTGTGAGAGGTCAAAAGGTTAAATTTTGGTATTCAGTGACCTTTGGAAGTTTAGTGTTTTGATCAACAGTAAGTGCATTTTAACAGGAACTGAGGAAGTGCAAGCAATCACCCCCCTCCACAACCCCCTGCAGTCAAATTCACTAATGGGTTGTAAGCTGTAAAGAGAAAGAGAAGCTATAACCTGACACATTTTTAAGGGAATGACATGACATTTAACAGCTAGATAGTTGAGATACATAAGCATCTGTCTTTGGAAGAGCAGATGTTGAAAATAACTTTATTTATTGGGAGCTGTCAATGATATGATGGCGTGGAAGATTCAAGGAATTTTGCTTGTTTGTTTGTTTATATCCAACCTTTCTTCCATATGAGACCCAAGGCTGGTTGAACTGAATCAGAGTTCACACGGTTGGTTTGTTGATGTTGCGTGCCTTCAAGCCACTTCTGACAAATGGTGACTCTAAGACAAACCTATCATTGGGTTTTTGTGGCAGAATTTGTTTAGAGGAGCTTTGAGAGGCTGAGAAGAATGTGGTCTACCCAACAGATTTCCAAGGCTAAGTGGGGATCTGAACCCTGGTCTCCCAGTCCCCTAATCCAACAATTAAATGTTTATACCAATGCTGGCTGGGTTGGTACCCTCCTGAATCTGAAAAAGGAATTGGAACGTCAGCATTGCCAGTAGCTTTCCCTGTTTTCCTATTACCACATAGAGATGTACATTCTGATTTGTTTAATCCTTGCATGGTAAATTAAGCAACAAAAAAATGTCAAGTTCTTCCCTATGCAAGCTACCATGAGAGGGAGGGTAGGTGGTATAGTGGTTTGAACATCAGTCTTAGACTCCAGGATAGCACTGTATAAATCCCTGCCCAGCCCTGGAAACCCAGTGAGTGACCTTGGACAAGCCACACTCTCAGAGCCTTAAAAAAAAGCCATGACAACCATAAATCTTGCCAAGAAAACACTGTGATATAGTTTCCATAAGCTAGAGTTGACCTAAAAGGAGAAAATATGTGCAATTTGGCAAGTGAATTTTGCACATTTCTTTAGTATAGGTGGTGCTGAAAAAACATTGCTTTGTGGTAAAACCAGTAGCATGTGATGTTTTATTTGTACCTTCGTGATCAACTAGCTGATCCTGTTGGGCTTGCTTTATGTGCTTGCTTTGCTTCACAAAAGATCACAATCGTCTAAGATCCTATATTGGGGTCCATAGCATAAATTTTTTTCAGGGATGCATTGGTTTTGCTAAAAAAAAGGAAATAGTAACATTGTGAAAGTGATAATACATCCAAATGTAAAAATGAATGCAAAATCAAGGGCCCTTTTCATATTTCACAATTATACTTCTATAATTTCACTTTAGCTGCTATGGCAACATCCTCTGGAATCCCAGGGTTTGTAGTTTGGGGTATTGCATTTAACATTCTCAGCCAGAGAGCTCTAGTGCTTCACCAAGCTACAAACCCTAGGATCCTATAGGATGGAGCCATGACAGTTGAAGTGGAATTATAATGCTGTAATTGTTGAGTGTTCAAGAGACACAATGGAACTCCAATACACAATTCCATTTGTACTACCTTGAACAGAATATGGACATTCTGCATCTAATCCAAATGTCTAACTGTTCCTGTTGGGGAACTTACATATACATAAGCTACCAGCAGGATCGTGGTCTTAGATTCTGTGAAGAGAATAGAGATTTGCACAAGGTATGTTTTGCACTGTGACAAAAACACCCATTTGGCATCTTAGTCTTATGTTAGAGGTCAGACCCAGTAATTGCATGATTTCTTCGCATCTTCATTTCTTGATGAACTTTTAAAGCTGAATAGCCTGTTATTCAGATAATTGTAACTGACTGGTTGCCTTCATTTTAGCCAATGAAAATCATCTCAACATTGTCAAAACTTCAGTGTAGATACTTCAGTGTAGATACAGTAAGGCCTACAATTTAATGAATAACAACTGTCACTCATGCTCCAACAGAAAGGCTTTTCATGTGTTTACAAATGATGTGTGAAAACCCTGTTGTGCAGTTTTGCTAAGTGGATCAAATACTCTAGACTTCCCTTGTCACTCCTGTCTGGGCAAAACATGAGTGGAATTCCACTATCACCCTGATATTTTGATTTAGATGGAATTCTCCAGCAACTGAGCAAAACACAACTCTTGAAGAAATTCAATTGAGGCCATTTGGGAGTGGGGAAGATCCAGGCTTGGATCCTTTCCATTCAAAGTCATGGTATTCACCCAAACAGGATCAATTTGGATCCATTACATATGCCAGTATGACAGCTGGCATAGCAAATATCCTACACCCTCCTATTGTTGTCGTCAAGGGGGAGGAATAGATGCACAAACTTATCCTGTAGAAAAACTTGCTAACCTGCATCTAACCAACACCCTTTCTCTTGTACCGAGAACAACCCAGCAGGCTTAGGACAAGATGGGAAATCTGTCACTCTGATCCTTTCAAGTCATGTATAGGACTGCTCAGCAAACCACTTTTGTACAAGAGATACAATCCATAGGCTGAGATCCCTCATTAGAAATGTAGGTATGATGTTGTGGGTATGATCTGTTTCCCAATCTGACACATGAAATCCAGCCAAATGCACCAAGGGATGGAGTTCTGTGGTGCTGGCAAGCAGGGTCCTGAAGGATGATGTATTGAGATGCCTCCCACCAGCGATCAGTGGTGTACCAAGCAGAAACAGGGACCATGGTGCACTTATCAGTGCACCATTGATTTCTGGAAGAAGTGGACTGAATGTGTTATGTTTCAATGCCTTGCTTGTCAGTACCACAGAACTCCATCCCTCAATGCACCTGGTTAGTTTCAAGGTGAGTTTAGGGATCATTCACAATAGTGACAATAGTTCCATGATTGTAAATGTGAACAAGAAACCATTACAAGGCTGTAAGTCTAACGTACAATATTGTAACTAAATAGCAGGATGCCAGCCTATTAATTGGAAATGGCTTACCAATGAGTAGTGTTGAAAATGATTGTCCTAAAGCCAAGCACCACCAAACCTATTGACCTACATTAAGATATAAAGTATATTTACAGATTGTCTCATTACCCACTGCAAGCTTTTTGCACTTCAGGACATTTTTGCAAAATGTTCATTTCTGCAAAGAGCCTTGATTTTTTTCAGTGAGGAAACAACATTTTGCAAAGGAAATAATGTATTTTGCATGAAATATAATTTTATTTTTTTAAAAAATGTAAAGGGTTGTGCTAAAAATGAGGGGGAAGCTTGCAAATTCCTGAAGTGCAAAAGGAATCAAAATATGTCCCAAACTCACATAACCTCATCTAGTGGGCAAAGGTTTACATTCCTGTCCTACAGACAAACACATCTAAACCCCAACTGCTGTTGTGTTTGTGGAAGCATAACTTGAGCGATATGGAATTTAAAATAGAGAAATGTTGCAAGTTCAGTTCAACTCTTGCTTTGCCCTGTTCCATATCATCAAATCCAAAGCCATTTTTTTACTGTGGGAAAATGTGGGGTTCCAGACATGTACCTACAACCATACACATTTGGATTCTGATTTGGATCGCAAGAGCAGCTTTTTAAGAGCAAAAAATAGGGAGTGACAAATGGCTTCAATGCTTCACCCTTCCCAACTGCTTCTCCACTCTCTATCACAGCTGCCTTCTCATGAAATAAATAAATAATAACATGAAATGAAATAAAAGGTTCAAAAACAAGTGGTCCTAAGCAGCTCAGCATAGATTGTCACTCGACACACTAAGTAAAATGACTTTACTACAGCAACAGCTTGAGCACTCAATTGACTTTTCTTCCCTACAGGCTTAAGGTAATTCTCAAACAGATTCCCTATTTGGGATGCTTATCTACACCCAAGAGTTTCTCCTGCCTTAATCAGCAAATGTGTACGATAGAGAAGATGCATAGTGCACTAACATACACAGTGTTGGTTTTGATGGAACACTTTATTGCAGGTGAATAGGTAGACCAAACATAATCTGCATCACTATATTCCTGACTTGTTTTTTCATAGCTCTGAAAACGTGGCACCCAAAAAACAGATGAATGAGCATGGATCATTTTATTGATGAAAACTTCTGAAAAAATTTGAAAAATTCTTCATAAATTAAATGAAAACCACTGGATTTTTTTTTCATTTCTTCTTTTGTTTTTCTTTCTTTCTTTCCTTTTAAAATGATAATGTAAGAAAAAGTGAAATGGACAGATTCACTATTCAGGCAGAGGGCTTTTGAAAACCTGGCTTGGGAATCTTGGGTGTCCAATCATGTTTATAGTACTAAATTATGGTTTCCACCACTTTTTTTTTCTCCCCTAACAGACTCATTATCTTTAATAGAGGAATAGAAGAAAGATATAACAAAGCCTTCTCCATGTTCTAAAAAAACCAGAATTGGGCTAGGTGTAGATGGCTGATAACTTTTAACCATTTTTCATAAAATGTATGATGATTAAAAACTTTCATCAAAGAGAAGATGGAAAGAACATATTATTTTATAGTGAAAATTACTATATTACATCATTAAGAAGTAAAGGCTCAGAGCCCTTTTCTTAGATGAAAATTTGTTGGCTGAGATCCTGCTGCAGAGGCTACTATGTATAGTTATAAGATGATGGAATTATGTCACAGACAACCATGCTCTTGAATTGTAACAATGCAGAATGGGACACCAGGTAAGATGCCTGTTGTATGACATGTGGTGATGTACAATGTGTACAAATGCACAATTTGTCCCAATGCATAACATGTTCCATCACACATTGAGACATGTTGTCCATGAGGGCCATTACACAATGGCCCCATTTGTGTAATGGTCCTGAAGATAGAGCTCCATCACTGCTCTCCTTCTGAGAATACAGTAGACCCTCTGTATTGGCAACCTTCGGTTCCATGAATTCCAGCAATTGTGGAATGCCATGTCCTATTCCTAAAATGGCAGCAATGTGTGCACAAATGCTGACATTTAATAATATGGGATGCAGGAATTTGCAATTTTTCTCATTTGCAGGGGGTCCTGAAGGGGATCTCTCGCAGATATGGGATCACAAGTCAGTTTATGATAACGAAAAACCTAGCAGGATTCCAGACCTCATTTTCACCTTTTCCTACGCCTTCACTTTTAACATCTCAAACTCTATCCATCAAAGTTATGAAGAAATTTTCCCATTTGAAGAATTTCGTATCAAGAGATGAAATAAACAAAATTCCTCACCCATCTCTATTCAGCAGGCAGGTCTGTTAATTGGTGTTAATGCCAATCAGTGCCACGGCCAGTGCCAATGAGGATAGCTTAGAAATAAGAGAATGTCTTCAGGACTATGCATATCATTGTAACAGTCCACAAGCAGACCTTCTATACAGCCAAATACTTTAAAAAATATGAACAATGTCAAAGACAGATCTTAAACACCTAAATCCAACTACAGGCCTCAACTAGAGTAGATCCAGTTGATTAATGGAGCCTTTATTAAGTCAACACTTAGAGAAGTATGAGTGGTGTCCAAGACAGATCCTAAGCACTTAAATCCAACTGCTTGTCCCAACTAGAGTAGACCCAGTAAATCAACAGAAACTTTAGTAAGCTAACACTTACAAAAGTTTGACTGCTTCAGTGGACCTATTTCAACTGGGACTAACAACTGGATGTAGACCGTAGTAAAGTACAAGATATTCATCTAATGTCTGGAGAAGAAAGCAGAAGACGTGATGCTCTATATATTTTATTAAACATTTTCCCCTCACATTACATTTTACAGCTCTCTCAGGAAGACCATTACACTACAGAGAAATGTTGCGTAGCAGTTAGGAATCAATCTAGCTCACAATATCAATATGTAGAACACAGAAAACAGTCTTCGCAGAAGAACTGCTCAATCAAGTGAACAAAGCAAGCAAAAAAAAAGCAGGGGGGAATAACACAAAAACAAAACAACTTCATCATGAATAAATAAAACACTGTCTTTCAGTATGGAAAAGCTTAACTCTTCACTGTTCCTTTTGTTTCTAATAAAGTGGAACCACAACAATACTTCAAGTATACCAAATAAGTCTTTCCTGATTAAACAAATCTTAGTTGATTGTACAATTTAATTTTAGTCCATTAAACTGTACTAATTAGTATATGAAGGGGAATACAAGGACTCCAATTTCTTCAAAAATGTTTTCCTTACATTCAAATTGTGGTGGCTAATCAGTGGTGGATTGTGGCTCTATTATGTCAGGATAATGAATGCATACTTTTAAATGGGAGAGCCAGCGTGGTATAGTGGTTTGAGCACTGGACAACAACCTTGGAGACCAAGGTTCAGATCTCTGCTGGATGATTTTGGGCACATCACACACACTCAGCCCCAGAAAATCCTGTGATAGGTTTGTCATAGGGTTGAAAATGACTTGAAGGCACACAACAACAAACAACTCTGAGCTTCATGGAGCTATCCAAGCTGCTGAACCTATTTGGGGAATAGAGTTCAGCTTCATAGGCCCTTTTCACACCTTACCTTTGTCGCAGCAGCTCACAACAGCCCTTCTGGCTCCCGCATCGGCTTCCTGGTAGCATGACTGTTGCGCTGGCGCCCCGCCCCTTCCTTCCACTGCACAGTCTGGGAGCTGTAGGCTGCACTGGGGGAAGGAAGTGCGACCGCCCCGGCTCGCCAAAGCACCGCATGCAGGTAAATGCGCGAGGGCGCTGCAAGCATTGCGTGAGCACGCAGTATTTTCGGCTTACAGCCGAAAATAAGAAAATGCACACGCACCCCACTTTAGCCTCATGAGCGTCACGCGAGTGGGAGTGCGTCATACGGAGCGATGCTCCCACTCACGCAATACTCAAGGGGCACTCGCGCAAAAAAAAAAAAAAAGCATGCGAAAAGGGCCTTAGTTCCAACAAAACCCATAACTAAAAGAGGAGTGACTAAAAACAAAGCATGTGAATGTTTTTAAAATCAAGAGACAAAAACAATATCATATTAATGGTGGGCCAAAATTTCATTATCATTTTTAGTGTGGCTTTATCTTCCTGTGGAAATAGAAAATGATTATTTGACTATTTGGGGGATGGAGAGAGGTCAAAAAGATTGGTGGAGGACTGGCTTCTATTACTGCAGCCTTCTCAATCATTGTGCCATTCAGATGTTTTGGATTACAACTTCCACACTCTGACAGACTGTACATCTGGAGGGCATCAAATTAAGAAAGGCTGCCACCCCTCTCCCATTTTTCTCTATCATTATTATTATTCCCTTTTATTATTATTATTAAAAATATTAACAGATTCTAAAAACATAGAATTTTAGAGTTGGAAGAGACCACAAAGTTCTCCAGCCCAACCTCCTTCCATCCAAGTAGAGTCCTCCCTCCACACTCATGGATTTGACCTTCATGAATTTGTTCACGAGGCATATGTATGCTTTCCCCACTTCTCCTCTTCTGATCCCCTTGCCTTTTGTCCAGGCACATTGTACCTTTTTTCTCAGTGCCAAGGCAAAAGGCAAATGAATGGGAGGGGGACCTCTGCACATAGAAAAAGGAAGGTACATGCATGCCTTCCCCCATGCTGTCCCCTTGATTTTTGCCCAGGTGTACCTGCCCACCTTTTCTGTTTTGGGGCAAAAGGCAACAAAATAGGAGGAGACACGCACAGGCATTCCTTCTCCACATGTGGTGCTCCCCTTCCTTTTCCCTTGGCCTTTTATCCATGCATAGAAAATGCACCCTGGGGCAAAAGGCAAGGGAATGGTGGAAAAGTCATTCCTCTTTCTGAGAAGAGAAGGAAGGCATGTGAATCAAGGTAAAATGTAAGGCAATGGGAGGGGGAAGCCCTGGGAGGGAATGGAGGGGGAGCGCAGGGGAGTTATTCATTTTTTTACTCACTTTCATGAGAGTTCTGCATCCTGAACTCTCAGGAAAGTGGAGAGGGGTCACTGGTAAAATACTCCTGAAAGATGTCCCTCCAATCTCTGCCTCAAGACCTCCAACAGTGGAGAATCTACCACCCTTCAAAGCCATTACTGTAAAGTTCATCTTAATCTTTACGTGGAATCTCCATTTCATGTAAGTCTGTTCATCTGTGAAGGCTCTCCTGGATCTTCCTACTGTGATTCTGTTTCCTTATGGAACTCACATTGCATCACAGCTTCAAATTATCATGGAAGCCTAGTGCAGGATGAGGGAACATGGCATGAAGGAGTGGGAGAGTTATCATGCCCTGTGAGTGGAGAGGCATATTTTGATGTAAAAATGGAGGTGGGTGGACACTGGCCACCTGCTCTCTAAATGGTATACTAAGCCAATTTGGAAATATCTTTCCCTTTTTCATTTCCAATCTCCAGGAATAATTCTTTCCAAACCTCCTCCAAACAGCCAAGGACGAGGAACTAAGCTGAGGACACTAGCCCAACGTAGTTCTGTACATAGTAGAAAGACGCCATGACCAGATTTTCCTAACAAAAGAAAATACTCTCAGTCTCCCTTGTGTCAGAAGGGTGTGTGTGTTTGTGTGTGTGTGTTTCCTTTTCCTCCTTCATAACTCATAAATCTGCTGCAGAAGGTTGAAGAACCCCTGGGAGATAGTTTACTGAAGGGCTGAAAAATCAATTAAAATAGCTTTTCCCTCTTTTGCTAAAGGTGGAACTTCTACAGAGCCAAAGGTGAGCACCTTTGGACCCAAATCATTATACAAGTGTAACACAGGTAAGAGATAAGCATGGATGTAACAGACAGTTAGAATTTTGAATACATCTCTCCACTTCTGATATGCCATATATACTGAAACAAATTAAGTTGTGGTTTTAGCAGCAGGAAGAGCAAAATGTATTAGCTAAATTGTAATTGAAGCATCTTTCCAAAAGCATTAATAAGTTTAATTATTTATGCCCAATCACAGTCTGATGAAATGAATGTACTGGGAACTATGTGTGAGACTGTACACACTTAAACCTCCGAAAAGAGACTGAAGGATGTACTCAGATGTAATCTTGACTCCTCCATAGGTGCAGAATTTCTGCTCAATTGACCTAAAAAAAACCTTGAAGAACACCTCTCCCTTTCATATCAGAAGTAATTACCTGTCTATGAGCTGTATTATTCACAGCAATAGAGTTTAATGCAATGCAAAGTACATAGGCTATTATCATCCTGAGAGCTTTCCTTTCCAGCTAAATAGAACATTTTGATTATACCCAACAAAGTTTACAAGTTGTGTGCAACTTCATGTTCATAAGATTGCCTTCTCAATCTATTGAAGGATGTACACCCACAGAATTGCATCCTGCTGCCCTAGCCAGAAAACCAGGAGTAAAAACAACAGGTTTAATCATTCTGTGAGTATTGAGACATAAGTCAGTTCCAAGGTGATTCTTCTTTGGCAGACTCTTGACTAGTCAAGATGGATTGAGCTGGAAATTGTATTAACACACTTTATGGAGGCAGGGCTTTGCCTGGTCAGCAGCAGCCTAGAGTACAAACTTCTTGTTTGGCAAAGTGAGATCTGAAATGTAACATTGAGGATCTTTGCAGCATACCAAAAAAGGAGAGGTGGGACAGCATGATATAGTGGTTTGAGTGTTGAACTATAACCCTGGAGCCCAGAGTTCAGTTCCCTGCCAAGCCATGGAAACTCTCTGGGTGACCTTTAGCACATAACACACTCTCAGCCCCAGCAAACTCTATGATAAGTTTACCTTAAGTTCAGCAGTAGTCAGAAATGACTTGAAGGCACACAACAACAAAAAAGTTCTATGCACTCTAAAGTTGTTCCTGGATTCTCCATCTTATCTCTTCTGCCACCCTCTTTCTCCCATTTCATCATCCCATTGTACTGTCTCATACTCTCCAACATTTATCAGAATGTGGTCAAGATGGAAGAATTTATTAATGAAGAAGAACAGACAGGCTAGAAGAGCCTGAAGAAGTTTGCTTTAGCCTGAAGCTGCTGGGAAGGGCAAGATGCTGAGCCTCCTCTCCTTCCCCTCCTCCTGAATTGAATGCAAACTACTTTTATACATAACTCAGTTTGCAGTAACTAAAGTAAACCAAGGACAAAGGGAAAAGTGGGAGGAGGAGAGAGGAACTGGAACAGTTTAAAAGCAGCTGAAAAGCTGGGATAGTAGAGGATTAATGGAGATTCTCCCTCTCAAATCAGGAAAACTGGAGCATATGCCCTATGAGGAGTGGCTTAGGGAGCTGGGTATGTTTAGTCTCCAGAAGAGAAGGTTAAGAGGGGACATGATAGCCATGTTTAAATATTTGAAGGGATGCCATGTCGAAGAGGGAGCGGGCTTGTTTTCCACAGTTCCAGAGACTAGGACAAGGAGCAACGGATTCAAGCTGCAGGAAAGGAGATTCCACCTGAACCTCAGGAAGAACTTCCTGACAGTCAGAGCTGTCTGGCAGTGGAATATGCTGCCTCAATGGACTGTGGTGGAGTCTCCTTCTTTGGAGGTTTTTAAGCAAAGGGTGGATGGCCATCTGTTGGGAATGCTTTGATGGGTGTTCCTGCATAGCAGGGGGTTGGACTGGACGGCTCCTGTGGTCTCTTCCAACTCTATGATTCTATGATTCTATGCTATCTAACAGTATTCCAGGGCATGGATCTCCTAAGCTCTCCAGTTGTTACAGGAAATGTTGCTGTGGAGGCTTTGCTGAGCCCTAAGGAATGTTTCTCAGTTTCCTCTATTTTCTTTTACTAGAGAAACAGAGGCAGTCCCAAATTGATACACACAGAAACTTAGAGAGTTCTTGCCCATTTTTTTTAAAAAAGACACCTGAGGGCTGATCTTTCAAGTACCTTTTTTTCAGATCTGAAGATAGTTCTTGTTTTGTTTTCTAAAGCCTTCAGAATTTCAGTTTAATGTTACTTTACAGTTTTGTATATTCAGATTATATGTGTTTAGATAAGGGAGTGATCATTTTAATTTTCCCCATCTCAATGGGTGTTGGGGAGAATCCATCTTTTTTTCCCCCCTGTGCTGTTGGGAGGTGTGAGATTTTTTTTCATCTAAGATGACATGAACCTGTGCAGCTTTCTTTGGAAAATGTGCACCTTTCATTGAAAAGTGCATAGCTTTTCCAGCTGACATATGCAGGTTTCCCTCCCTTTTTCCCCAGCCCCCAAGATGTATAGAACTTGTCAGCTATGAAAAAACATGACAGCTGTCAAACCAATTGGGGGCTGAAGGGGAAGGTGGATAGTTGACAGCTGTCATTTAAGAGCTGCAGCCTCTAACCAGGATTTCTGTGAAAGACAGGGGAAGTTTTGCAGGGAGGTTGTGAGGGAAGAGCTGTGGATGTTTGGCAGCTGATAATCTAATTTCCCCCACATCTTATCTCCCTCCAAGCCCCTGACAAGAGGCTTTGAAAAGATGTTTCAGCTACCAAACTAGAGGAGAGGGGCTAGGGGGTGAAAATGAAAGGTCTTTTCACAGCTTCTAGTCAAGATTTCTGTTGAAGACTGGGGGTGGGAGGTATAGTCGAATATGTTTGACAACTGATGTTCTAGTTTTTGTTTTTCCTGCAACTTCCCTTGCCCACAAGCCCCAATCCTGATGAGAGACTGTGGAAAGACATTTCAACTGTCAAACCAATGAGGGAGGGCAAAGGATTTCTGTGAAAGACTGGGGTTTGGGAGAGGGAAGTTGTCAGAAAAAACAGAAACTAGATGTCAGCTGCCAAACAAACATGACTCCCCCTCCTTTGCAACTACCCTTCACAGTTACCTGCCCCTAATCTTTCAGAGAAATCCTGGCTAGAGGCTGCTGCAACTCTCACACAAGAGCTGTCAACTCTCCGGAAACTTTCTTCCTTCCCCCAGTCCCCCCAACCAGTTTGACAGCTGTCATGTATTTTCACAGCTGACAATTTGTGCTCAACTTTGGAACTGGGATAGGGGAAGAAAGGAAGTAAAGTTGTGAAGAAACAGTACCTAGTATGTGTCAGCTGGAAAAAAAAATTTTCAACGAAAGCTGTGCAACTTTGGGTCTAAAAGGGGGGGGGGAGTCCCTCCCAGCAAAGCTGCATGAACTTCATCTTCCCCTATCCCAACATCAATTTCCACAGGAATCAGGAACACTAATTTCTACCCCATGAGAGAAACTTGTGAATTCCCATCCCATCCCTAGTTTGGATAATATATTTTTTTTTGTTCTGTCACATTTTCATATTTATCTCATTTCCTTCCTTCCTTCCTTCCTCCCTCCCTCCCTCCCTCTATCTTCTCTGTTATTAAATTAAAGTGGATCGTACATCTTTGGCAGGGCTGCATGCTTATGATTTGATTTTTGTATAGTGCTATGTACATCAATGACACTAAATAATATCCATTGGGAAGGAGGAAACACTGGACACATTTCAAGATGCTCAAAAGATGGTCCAAAAGAATGTGCTTTGGCTTTTCTAAGTAGTCCCCCAAAGAAGGTCTTAAAGTAAGGTTGCCAGATTTCAGGGCCTAGCCTGGAGCCTTCAGTTTTCTTATGTCTTCTCCAGACAGGAGACAAGGGTACAAATCCTCTGGTTTGGGGGCTCAGTTCCTGGCTAGAGGAAAACATTGTGTGCAAATCTCCATCTCAGAGTAGAGCAGCAGCTTGCTATAGTTTGAAGGTATTAACTGGTTCCTTGCTACAGCTTGCAAAAATTCTCCAGGGGGGTCTATATATTTAGCTCCCTCCTTCTCTTCAGTTGTTGCAGTACCAGGGCTCCCCCTCCACTTTGCTCTGCATCTACCTCCTGGATTGAATCAAGTAGACTAGATTAAATATTCTTCATCCAGTTTCCTAAATAAATCAGAATAAATAATCCCCTCATTTCACCTTGATCTGGAAACAGTCCTTTAACTAAGGTTTCTCTCTTGCTGTATAAGTAGGAAATTATGTTCTCTCTCAATCTCTCTCTCTCTCTATTTTCCTGCTTGTGTGTTTGAATTGCAAGCTGCCATGTGCTGCACCAGGGACTAGGAGATGGAGCAATGGCTTCAAGCTACAGGAAAAGAGTCCACTTAAGCATTAGGAAAACAGTAAGACCAGTTCAGTAGTGGAATATACTGCCTCAGAGTATGGTGGAGTCTCTTTCTTTGGACATTTTTAAACAGAGGTTGGATGCCATCTGTCCAAAGTGCTTTGTGCATTCTCTGTTTGGCAAGGAGTTGGACAGATGGCCCTTGTGGTCTCTTCTAAGCTGTGAGCAACTGTGGTTGATACTTAAACTATAACACTTAATGACATCACAAGAACCCTAGGTCCCTAGGTCTCAAGTTTTGCCCTGGAAACCTCAGAGCCTAGGATGATCCTGAACTGAAACCTTGGACTTAAGAGTAGACTAATAGAATCATAGACTTGGAAAAGACCACATCTAATGCAATCCCCTGCTATGTAAGAATACACCGTTAAAGCAATCCTCACAAATGGCCATTCAGCCTCTTCTTAAAAACCTCCATAGAAGGAGACTCCACCACACTCCCAGGCAGGTTATTCCATTGTTGAATTGCTCTTATCATCAAGAAGTTCTTCCTAATGTTTAGATGGAATCTCTTCTTCTGAAGTTTGAAGCCATTGCTTCATGTCCTACTCTCTGGAGCAGTAGAAAACAGGCTTGTTCCATCCTCCATATGACATTTCTTCAAATATTTAAACATAGCTATCGTGTGGCCTCTTAATCTTTTCTTCTCCAGACTAAACATACTCAGCTTCCTAAGCCACTCCTCATAGGGCATGACTTCTTGACCTTCTACTATTTTGGTCATCCTCTTCTGGACACATTCTAGGGTACACATAGGCTGAAATGAATTGGGCTTTTATACCAATAAGTATTCCTCTTGAGCATCTTGGGATTCGCCTCTTGTTTCTTCTGTGGATTGCATTGGCTGTTCCACAATTGTTGCTTCTTTTAGTAAACAGCAGCAAAAAGAATTATAGATGACATCTGCCTAGAGCTCGGCTCTAGCAATCAACAAACCCTTTAGTGATCCAAGGCTTCTCAAAAGCTGAAATAAGCCTGATGAAACAAAACCTCTCCTAATGCTAAAGCAAACAAACAAACCATTTCCATCAGCGATGGCAAAGATGTTTTGCTTGCCATTGAAAGCACCCACACCCCTAGGGCCCTTGTAGCCCCCCCCAGCTGCATTTGTCCCGTTACTGAACTCACTGAGAAAGCAAATCCCATCCATCACCTTACTTGTTTGGAAGTGCTATTTGCAATTATGGCAGCCTTCATATTAATGCTCTTTTGAACTCCACTTTTCCTGAGCATTTGTTGGATTAGTGTGTAGTTATTGATTATTTAGAAAAAGCCTTGGTGGGGAGCGCGGAGAGAAAAAGCCCCTGGAAGTGTAATAAAAATTGTTCTAGGCTGTCACTTTTGTTAATATCTGAATGCTACAAGCAGAGGCAAGAACATACTCATTTGTACTTTGCAATCTTGACCTTGCTCAGCATTGCTAGTCTCAGTTAATAAATATTGCAGACTAAAATATCTCAAAGCTTGTTACAGTCAATGAACATTTTAAAAATAAGCATTTAAAGCTAGATTTTTAGAGAGAAAGAATTGTTTCTCAAAAGTGGGGAGGGAGAGTGCTAGACTGTTATTAAATAAAGATCAATGTATGCATTACATTTCCTCTGAGGTCAAAAAGACTGTTTTTGAAAGACCTTCTTCCTTTGAATGGGGTGGTCAGATGGAGGGTGTTAGAGGCTGGGATGTTGTGAGACAATTTTGTGTAATGAGACAGAAGATAATCAACAAGTCACACACATATGCACATGTGTGCATGCCCCCCCAGGTCTAAAAGAGAAATGAAATAATCATAGTCTTTGTTAAACATATTTTAAAAAAATGTTACCTGGGAGATGGAGGACTTTCAGGCCCACCTGCAATGCCAGCATCTCCTTAGAATCTGGAGAATTATAGCTCAAAGGAGGCCTGTGAGAGGAAGGTAATGGCAGGATCTTTTCAGCTATGTATATACCAATATTAATTGCAGAGATAACTCCACAGGTTAAACAAAGTATTTAATTGGGAAATAGCAAGCATGCCAATGATCAGACACTCTCAAGAACCATACGTAGCTCTTTGAAGGTGAAACAGGAAAGACTGGATAGAGAGAGATTTGGTGAAAAGGGTGATGGTTACCAATCCTGAAGGAGAACAGCAAAGCAGAATGGCTCACATAGCCATCTGAAAGTAGTAAAAATGAACAGAGATGTGGGCACCACAAATTACATCCAAGTACTATAATTTACTGGAGTTGGGGCTTTTATACGCTATTTCCTGCCCTGAAGGAAAAAGGACAAAGCAGTCATGGCTCTCTCGTGGGGTTGACAAAGGAATCCAGAATGGGCTGATTGCTTTAACTCTATGTGACAAAACATTGATGGGAGTCCTGACAGTCTCTTAATGTTTTGGTCAGGAAGTGTGAATAGGGAAGAGCTATATAGGATATCCTCACAGTAAGTTTCCTGATTCCTTCATCTGAGCAATTTCACCTGCTATTGTTTTCGGGAGTGCTCACAACTTACAGTTTTTGAAAACAGTCTGTTAGCATCAGTCTTTCCTGCCTAATCCTCTCTCAACTTATGAGTTGATCACGTCTGAGGTCATCCTGACCTGGTATGTGCTTACAGCCAGCACACTTTCAAACATGTGTTCCAGCTATAAATATGCCCAATTATGAAAATAGCACACACTGCAAAGTGGAGGTGTATGGTATTGTAACACAGTCTTACAGAATTTTTGCATAATCAAATTCTTTGTCTAATGAAGGTGAAAGAGAGAAGAGGAAAATAATGGCAGCAGGTTAGAGTAATGTAGGAAGTGCAAGGTGGTAGGAAGAAAAAACACTCAGAAACAGGAAGTTACCAAAAAAATATATGCTATATCTAGACTGTAACATACAAACTAGACTCTAACACTTATGGCATTGGCTAGCTTTTAAGATTTGGCCATGATTCTGATAATTCTAGAATCCATGGAGGGGGGATGGAAGAACTTTGTATGATGAGGGTTAGAATGACACATGCAGATGTCCCACTGGGCTAAACCTCTTGGCCTGTTAAGCTAACTTTCTTGGTTTATTTCTCACAAAATTCTCTGTAGCTTCAGCTAAGTTTTGGACTTCAATGGGGCTAAACTTATAACCTTGGTATCTGACTACCTTATCATCATCACATGTTCAGAACAGCCTTGAGATGGGAACTTGGAAACTTGTACCAACTACCAGTTAAGACACATTCCTAATCCATTAGACATAAATACCTCGAGTACAGCAGCCGTTCCTTTCACCCACTGGTGTTTTTAGTGCCTCTGTATCTTAAAAGAACCAAACTCATTTGGCATTAATCATCTGCCTAGTGTCAGAGGGTTACATTCGCCATGGTCTTTGACATCCTACCAGGTCCTTAACACTCCAGCAGGGTCTACCAGCCCTGCGCCTCCAATTCTGAACACTTCAGTGAGCATCACTGCAGGTAGGAATATCCACAATATTTCTGTCTCCACCTCCTGCCTCTACCTTCGTCATATAAAAAAAAAGAGAGAGAGAGAGAAGGCACAGAGCAGGGAGGGATCCATCTGACTTTCTATTACAAATGTCAAAACATCCAAAGCTGGCTATACAGAAATGAATTCTTCACAAAACTGATCTAGCTAGTGTAGGTGAAAACAAATACATGAGAAACTAACCTGACTTCTTGAATCCAAACTATTAAGGGTGAATACAGATGAGAAGTATATTGGCTTTCTCTCATCTTGCTTGCCTAAAAATCAGCTTAACTTGATATCATTTTATACCCTTATATAGTTACTCGGTTTTTCCATGCAGTGAAGTCCCTTGTTGCCAACATAACATCTATTGCTGGCATCAAAACTGATCACTGCAGCATTGAAGCATTAACAGAACAGGATTTCACGCTAAATAATGCATATCTCCCAAATTCCCTCTTTCATGCAAATCAAAACCAGAATAATGGATAAAAGCAAAAGATGGGCAAATCAACTGATTGCAGGAAACACAAAACTCCCAAGGCTTACTGTATTCAATATTGATCCATCATTCACCTGCAAAATGGTTACACACCCTGCATACACGGTTTGTCTAATGTCTGCCTCAAGTCAATAAGGCAAGAATTTCAGCACCCAAAGGAATACTGTGCTTTCAGAGATATGAACATTTCAAAATTACATACAAAATAATTAACATGCAAACCTGGGTCAGGAGCACAAGGTTCTTACCATTTCAGGTACCTTGACTATTGCTTATTAAACCTAAGAGCTGATTTTAAAAGCATGAAATTCATCTCTGTATTACAGCCTGGGACATATTTGCTTAAGGGCTGAGCTATGCTTTGCAGTTCAGGAAGCTGATGTATTGGGGCTTATTGCTGAGTAAGGCATGCAAAGCAGACCTTTGGATGCATGAAAATTGCTGGTCTGGAACTCACTCCTGACTTCACAAGTATACCGTGGTGTAATGTCTCTTTAAATTAACTATGTTTGTACTCCAGCTGTATGGTATTTAATGGGCTGATCCTCCTGTGTTTGTTTGAGCATACACAGAATCCTCAGCTGGAGCCTTGGAAGGAAATAAAGCCTGTCTCTTCTGTTTTGGACCCTTATTACCTTGTGAGTTTATATAATTGCAACAGCAGACATTACATATACAATTCAGTTTTGTGTTTCTATGCTTGATGAGACATATCAGAATAAGAATGATATCTGGTTCCACCCACTTTATGTGGGTCTCACCCTGTGATATCTGTTATCCCCACCCATTGAATGCTCACTTTCATAACTTGCTCTGGGTTTCCCAAATATGCTTAGCTAGCTATTACAGAAAAAAACAGAACTCTGGACTTGTTGTCTGATTGAGCAGGGTTCTTATATTCTTTAATTCATCAAAATTTGATAGAAAGCCTTTTTTTTCCCCCTCTCTTGTTATCATGATTTTCTTCCAGAACCCATTGGAAAATCCCTTCTCCTTTCTGTAGCTTAGAGATACAACTCCATCATTTCCTATTTTGCAGAAATACAGAATGGAAATTGTAAGCAACACCATGGAACCCATTTTATATTGATTTCTATCTCTTTTCCACAATGAGAAAACAAGACCACAAAGGCTTTAAGTCAACATATATTTTGGACACCCTTTTTATCGTCTGGAGTTACAAAGAAGATTTACGATCAAAGAGGGTTTGTTGCCAGTTGTGCAAAGAATACAGGAATGAAGCCAATATATGGAGAAGTATGCAGTTTAAAATGCAGCGGGTGAGAGAACACACTTGTATTCCAAGGGAAAAGGATAAAAAGAAACGTTCAGTAAGGTAGGATGCCTGAAATATGAGACCTTTTGAACAGGTTTCCCCCAGTGACTCTCTAGCAACGGGGAAGTTATTATAGTCCACTGATCTGTTGCATAAAGCTATCAGTTCAGCCAGAAAAGAGCCAAGGATTAGACTGCAAGCACTAAACTTATAACACTTTCTACAACAGTTGGAGAGGATAGATGTTTTGCTTCTTTAGCTACTGTGTGAAAATCACTCACATTAAACTCTTATTAGAAAAATATGGCATTGGGAGTGCTACAGAATACAAAAGGATATCTAGTAATTAACAGCAACATATTTATTGGCTTGACTGATAGTGCCCTCTGTTCAGAGACCTGCACACATTAAATGGAAGAAATAGAACCAGTAGAACTGAGCAACAGAAGATGCTTAGCTAAGGGATAACAACATATACCCTATGAAAGAACAACATCAGAAACATGCTGGAAGGTGTCAAATGGTTGGAATCCTGTTGGGGTCTTATGTATGGATATGTTCCCCTGTGGAAAGAGAAGAACATTTTTGTCCAATGAGAAACCACTGTCCTCAGTAGAAGCTCATGCAAGCAGAGTTGTGCATGAGGCACCATTGCACATGTTGGTGCACATTGGGTTGTGTGTTCAGTTACATTGCTTGGTTTTGCAATGTTACAATCCAACACAAGGACTGAGTAGCACAATCTATGTGTAATTCCTTATGTGGAAATTTATGCTCTGGAACACTGCTGCAGGATCTCAGTCCATGTGTTATCAGATTTTATGATGATGGTGTTATGAACATCACTAACCATCTAATCTCCATGATGAGAACTATTGTATTGTGTACCTGACATGCATAATATATAAATGTACATCAAACTATAAGATATTATTTACCCAAGGTAAAATCCTCTCTTCAGAACTGGGTGAACAGAAAGCAGCACTGGTGTGGTTATGCTTCATCCTCCCACTGGAGATTGGTGTTAAGAGTGGGGATTATGTGGCCCTTTATGTTGGACTACAGCTCCCAGAATTCCTCACTGTTGACTATGCTGGCTAGGGCTGATGAGACTTGCAAGGCAAGAAAATAAGAAAGGCTACAAGCTTTCTACCCCTGCTCTATTTCTCCAATACCTGGCTTTGAAGATTCTTTGAAGCCAAACGACTATGTGAGGGATGACTTCAGAAATTGCCTGTGCTAACGGTTATAGGATTCCATGAGACCAGGAAGCTTATAAGGCAGGATCTTATACAATTCATGCCTTGTACCTATATTCGCTTGAACACAATTGCTTGAACTCAGTTACAGGGCTTTCTCAGACATCTTACATCAAGATAGCAATGTTGGAAGCTGAGAGGACAGGGTTGAACCATGCATCCCTGGCTCCCTCTATATTAAATCTGGGACTTTTGCAGCCTATGGGCTACATATGGTCCTCTTCAAAGGCCCCGGCAGCCTCCAAAAATGTGGTTAAATTGTGGAGGACTAAAGAAAACTTTAAATTGATGTTACCATGCTATATGCCCTCTCCATGATACATGTCTATGAACATTATTTAATGGGCACAAAATATAAACCATACATTTATGGCTGAAAAGCCATGCTGGCAAAGAAGACTGCCTGCACACATGCAAAAGTAGATCAGGAGGGACCTCAAGGCATGGCCAGGTCATAAGTTCATTGAGGATTAGTCAGAGAAGAAGGTCTCCAAACCTAGAAGACAATAGCCACTGAAACTCCAAGACAAAGTGACAATGACCAATGCCCTATAATCTCCATTCTGCTAAACTTCCCCCTTTTGTTGCCACACATGTCCAGACATCAAGAAGATAGCTCAATTCCCAACAATTCTTTGTCACCTAATGTTATGACCATTAGCAAGGTTTCATCCCCTTTGTTTGTTCTGCCAGAAAGCCATTAAGACCTTCCCTTTCAGGGCAGAAAAAGGGTATTTAAACCTTCGCTTCAAGCCAGACAGTCCATAGTATATTGGATATAAGGCCACCACTCTGTTTCCCAGATTCCCATTCTTGTGCTACCCTTGAACCCCCAGTCTGAGCCACATTGCTTTGTCTCTTCTCTTCAGGATAGGTAAATATCACCTGCTCTGCCCTTCTCCTCACTATCCAAATTCTCCATCTTTTCTCTGGTTAGCCTTATGTGGTTGTGAGACTCCCTGAATATCATGTATGTTTGTGATCTTCCCCCAATAAAATATTCTGTTAACTTCCAAATGGTGTCCTTGGATTAGTACCAAAATACACACGTAAAAATATCTCAGAAGTTACCCCCCTCCCTCTTGCAGGCCTTCCTTTTGAGCTAATAATTCTCATCTTTCCATGGAAGTTCTGGCATTACAGGTGGACCCCTGAGTCACTCACATTTTGGGGAAACATTGAAGGAAAAAAGAAACCCTTGCAGGGCCTTGGGGGGCATCCCCTGAAAGAGTTAAGCCTGCCCCCCCAAAAAGTAGGTGGCAAGAAATAATGTGTTGTCACTTCCAATTGCCCAATGGTAACTTTCAATGTTCTCACATTACATATTCGCAGAACTATGATTCTACTTTAACTGACATCATTCTATTCCATGTAATCCTGGAATTTTCAGTTTGGAGGAGGGTGTTAAGAATTCTCAGCCAGAGAACGCTAATGCCTCATCAAACTACAAAGCCCAGAATTCCATGAGTTGTATCCATGGCATTTACAGTGGAATCATAGTACTATAACTGCATAGTGTGAAAGGGTCCTGAACCATGTTCCAGGGGACTGGAACTTGGCTTTTGCATGTTCCCACCCCTGCTATATATGCTTAAGGAAAGAAAAATACCTGAACTGGGCTAGGACTGTTTTAGTTACAGATAGAGATGTAGCTAGGCTTATCTTTTGTTCATCTTTCGGCCTGCCCTTATGGTGGAATCCCTGAATCACTAGAACCAATTCTGGCAGAAGCAATCATATTATCATAATCAGAGAATTACAACTTCAGGTAAGGGATAAGCATAGTAGACATTTGGTTTAGAATGTCTTCTATACAAATATATTTGTAATACAAAAGAACAAAGAGGGGCAAAATATAGAAACACACAGTACATAAATTCAGGGCCATCTCTAAATAAAATGTTTACTGAGGTTTTTCATGAGGTTTCAAGTAGCTTCTTAAATGGAGTGTTATTGGTTTCCTGCAGATTATACGCTTCACAATCATACTGAATTATTGAGATGCCTAGCATCTAACTATTTATCTGCCCAAAATATACTGTTTCATTTTTTAACCATGATTCTAGACTTCACACAGACAGAATTTTCAAAGATGAATGTGCTTACATTTACTTGTAAAGCTAACATTTCTGCAGGCATTGATGGTATCCAATAGAATCCCTACATCTTGATTTATAGATGAGGTTGTGGCTCTCAGGTGTAGATTAAACAACTGTTATTGCTTCAGGTCCTAGACAGAAAGCTACCCTCCTATGCCAGAGCCCCTGGAGAGAAAAAGGTTGCAGTCGGAAGACACTTTCACTTAACTATGCATTGTTACATGTAAACAAATCTTCCCCTGAACAATACTAACACATAAATTTACACTCTACTTTTTATTAAAACTAGAATTGCATCTTTCTCTCATGTTTATCCCATTTGTCTCCCTTCAAAGGGAAACACAGACTGCATAACCCAACCATGAAATACATTCTACAAGTGTTACCTTTAGGAAAATGCTAAATGCTCTTCCCACTCATGGCCATCTGGCTGCCATTTTCCAGAATCAGTGGTGGAGGTTGGAGTGTGTGGAGGGGGTGGGTGGGAGGGAGACTACAGCACATGGGGGCATGGCCAGGGCACGTAGGGGTATGGCCAGGGTGCACAGGAGCATGGCTACAGGCTGGGATGCCCAAAAGTATTGCTGCCTGGGACAAATCGTCCCCCCTGCCCTCACGTCCCTACACAACTGTCCAGAATACTGTGTTCCATGGATGATCATTCCCCCAGCAATCAATGATCAACCCTCTAGCAATTACTGACCATTCTATGGCTAATCTGCCTGCTCGCTCTTCATCAGGCTTTGGTTTTGTTTGGGATTGGAGGCGTTAGCAATGACTACCAATTGAATCTACCAGTAGTTTGTTTTTATTGCTTGATATGCATTAAATCTGTGCCAAGTAAAGAAGTGCTTTAGATACAGCTAAAGGCTAAATATGATTTTTAGCCTCAATAAGAGCAGACCTATTAAATCAATAGGACTTGCTAAGTCAGCAGTTGTGATCATTGACGGTGCTAGTTAGGGCTATTTGCAAGCCAATAACATCTTGAGGGGCCATAAGTTGCCTGCCCGTGAGACAAACACTGGAATTTGATGGCAAGAGTATCAGGGAACATTAGCTAATAAGCACTGTTCAGGTATGGCCATATTGATTGAGACTGCTAATGTCCACATAGCTCTGCTCATGGAGTTTGACATCCTCTACCACCCAGCAACTGTCACTTATTGATGAGAAAGGGAAGCAGGGGTCATTCAGACTATAGAGAAGCGGCTTGTCTCAGCACAGTTGCGGGGGGTAAATGAGCATGCACTCTTTAATGGAGTGCACTCACCATTTCCTTCCCCAAGGAACTCAGACTTCATGGTCTGAAGTGCCTTCCCTCTTTCCTTGTGACAAAAAGGATTAGCAGCAGATTTGATGCTGCTAGAAGTCAGATGCTTTCAGACAGAGTGCAAGGATAAAAGAATAGCACCTCACTGAAGAAGGGACTTACGTATGTGTAACCTGCACTTACACACATGTAGATCACTCAGAGCATTGTATGTGTGGGACAAATGGGAATGAGTTCAGACATAAACAGGAATCTGACAGTCTGGCTTCTGGATACCATTACCACCATCATAATTACCTATGTGGGTCTAACCTAGTGAATTCCAAATTGTGAGCCAAACATAAAGAAAATTTGATTACTTGTACATTAAAGAAAACATTGTACTGGCAGTGTGATCTGACAGGATATTGAAAAATGATGTCCCTGGACCAATAGAAAGTGTTGGTCTAAATTCAGTTGTGGCTCAAATAGAGCGAACCCATGGAACCAAGGGAAATTACACAAGTGTGTACTTTTCAAAGTTCTCATTGATTCAATGGCCTATTTAAGTTGGAACTACTCATTAGAATTAGGCCAATATCATTAAAGAAATCTGGTAGATTAAGAATTTTGCTAGAGGAGCAGTTGGAGATCACTATTGGTATTACTGTGATCAATAAAGAAGACATAGTTAGAGAGATCAGGTTCAAATCCCTGCTTGGAGATGAAAATCCACTGGGTGACCTTGGGTGAATCACACTCTCTCAGCTTCAGAGGAAGGCAATGTCAAAACCCCTCTGAACATATTCTGCCAAGAAAGCCCCATGGTCACCTTGGGGCCTCCATAAGTCAAAAGTTACTTGAAAGCACATGACAATGACAACAGTATCGTTTCAAGTGTATTTACCTAGGAGGGAATCCATTTTACTTACTTATTATGGAATAAATCCTATTAAAATCAATGGGACTTCTGAACAGACATGTTGAAGATCTTCTGATAGCACTGTAAATCATCAGCATCATATTGAAGATAGCTTCCTCTAATTTGCGTCTTCAAACTGCAAAAGCCTCAGGCAGATTAATATTTTAGCTCTCACCCACCTACTGAGGCTAATAATCCTGTAATTAGCTGCACATTTCAGTACACCAGCTAGTTCAACAGGACTGGAATGTACTTGAATCTCACCAGATTGGAAGCCAAATGGCCTAGTCCAGGGAAGCCAACAACTGCAGATTTTGCAAATGATAATATTCTTCCATACTGTAGGCACAATCTCAAAGACAATAAAGTATGCTCAATCTCCCAGAAAAAAATTAATTGTATAGTTCCATGGAAGATGCAGATCCTTGAAAGTGGCCATCAGGAGGTTGACTACATGGTCCAGGATTAGCAGCAGATTCTGTGGGCCAAGCTTATACCTTCCACTGTCCTGATCTGGCTAAGCCAGTCCTTATTAATCCAGCTGCCTTTAAAGCATCCCATTTTTCACTTTTCCTTCTACTTTCCCTCTTTGTCCTCAGTTTATGCCAGCTGTTGCAAACTGAATTGCAAAAGTGGTTTGCACTCAATTAGCTTAGTGGGCAAAAAGGACAGGAGGGGCAGAATCCTGCCCTTCACAGAAGGTTCAGCGAAAAGCAAACTGCTGCAGCCTCTCCCAACTTCTCTATTTTTCCTCATTAATAACTTTTTTAAATCTATCTTTATTTGAGAAAAGTTACCAATAATAAAACTTAGTTTATAAAAATTAGGACAAATAAAAAGGAAAAAACACCCAAAGTAAGTAAACTTATACAAATACAACAACAAAAACTTCCCCCTGAATGTCTTTGGTTATTTCTTAAGCTATATAATTAAAGATCCTTAAACATTTTTATAATTCTTATCTAATTCTATCGTAAATTTAATTTTCCTATTATATGTGTGTGTATATATATAAAATTTTTAATCAGAGAAGCCAATTACTGTTATTTCAGAATAATTATTTCTGAGAAAATTAATCATCAGATCGCAAGTTTTTAAATAATTATCTATAGAACCATCTCTTAACAAAATTGTTAACTTGTCCATAATTGCCATATCCAATACCTTCAACTACCATTCATCTACTGATGGTACCTCTTCTGATTCCCGTTTTTTCACAAATAACAGTCTAGCTGCCGCAGTCATATAGAAAATAAGTCTTCCAAGATTTTCCTCTACTTTATCACTAACCATAGCAAGAAGATAGATTTTTAGTTCCATTTTAAATGTAATCGTTAAAATCTTTTCAATAGTTAAGTGAATGGACTTTAGATTTGTTACAAGACCACCAAGTATGGTAAAAGGTCCCTATATCCACAAGCATTTTTACAATTTTTATACATTCTAGATCATTTTTCTGGGAAGAAGTACCATCTATAATGCATTTTATAGATGTTTTCTTTTATATTTTGATTAGTTGTAAATTTTAATCTATTAATCCGTGTTTTCTCCCACTGTTGTAATTCTAGTGGTCGACCTATATTCTGGGCTCATTTTATCATTTGTGTCTTGATTGTTGCTTCCTCTGTATCTTGTTTTAGTAAAACTTTATAAAACCCCATTATGGATCTCGCCACAAGAAGCCTTTTATAAAAGAGAAAATATACTTTTTGATAAATGGATAACTTAAAATGATTTAACAAATTTTCAAGGAAAACTCCCATTAAAAAATCTGATTTAGATAAGATCTTAACACAAGAGAATTCAAAGCTTATTTCCTCATTAATAATTTTTCCCATCTGATGTTGATTGACCACATGTGTCCTAGTTTTCACCTGAAAAAATGTTGGAGAATATGCAAGCAGATGATACTGCCTCATCCCACAGTGTCCTTTCCCAATTATGATTATATGCTGCTACTGCTCTGAATAACATGTACTTGGGAATGACAGCAGGTAAGTGTAATTGCCCTCATGTCCCATTCATGGGCTTCCCTGGATATCTGGGGAAACAAGATAGTGGATTACATAGGCCTTTGGACTGATCCTTTTGAGATCTTTCTATGAAGATCTTAGACATAAGACATTCATGAGAGGTTATAATTGCAAATTAAATTGAAATAAACCTTTCTTTTCCTTTAGGATATAAGGTCTGGATCTAAACCAGAGTAGACAGACAGAATCAACTGTATTTATACCAGTGGTAAGTCCAAGCCAACACACACATAAATCCCTATATGTGTCTGCATGAGGACTGACGTCTGCTGAGGAGTGGTTTTCTCCAAGTCCCTCCAGTGAGGTCAATTGTCCACGTTGAGATCATTCTCAGCCATGGCATCCTAATTATTGAATGCCCTCCCTTTGGATGCCTGATTGGTGCCAGCATTCTGTTATCTCACTGGAAAAACCCTATCCGAGGGTCTACAATTTTGATATTAAAATATGATTCAATGTGCCTGAGAGGTCACCCGGATGGGCACGTGTGTCAAGATCAAAGACCCAGGCAGCAAGCCAGCCTAGAAAAGGGAGAGGGAGAGATAGCAGAGTCCCACCGGGAAGAGTCAAAGCAAGCAATTACTCATAGGCAGTCCATTTACCTAAGCCTGAGCGACAAGCAAAAGCCACAGTCAGAGTCAAAAATCCGGGGGTCAGGAGCCAAGAAATCAATCCAAGGTATCAGGAGCCAGGTGCTGGAAGCAAGGAGAGGACTTGTAGAAAGTTTCCCATAAGCAAAGGAAAGCTTCCAGGCAGGCAGTTATATAGCCCAGGCACAGGTGTGACCAGTCACCGCTTCTTGAACTTAATCAAGGAAACCTCCCTTTGCTCAGCTCTCTTGAGTCTCCGCCTTGTTTTGGGCTGATTGACGCAGGCTCCAGGGTCTCCTCAGGATCACAGCTGGATCTCTGTTGCCGTAAAGGAGCAGGCAGAGGAATGGCCGAGCCTGCTTGGTCCATGGCAGCAGGGGGAGCTCTTGAGCTGCAGGACTCATCTCCAGCCACAGCAACAGGAACCAACAACTCCTGCTTGTCATCTCCACCCTGCACAACAAGGACCAACAGCTGCTGCTTGTCATCAGCAGCTCTGACAGGGGTTTCAGTTATCACAACATGGGCAGCAATGATCAAAGATCGAAAACCAGGTCAGGCCAGTAAAATCCCCAGTCACATAGCCCCAGGAGATCTCAAGATGTGTAAACCCACAATAAACAAATGGTCCTCAGCCCTAAGATGCCGACTTGAGGGGATTAGCGTGTCTGCCCCAAGTTGAGCAAATATTCCAGAAGGTGAAGACCATTTACATGAAGTCACACCACAAAGATCCTGAGACTTTGGCAACACCTTGCAAACCCATCGCATTAAGGAAATTACCATGGTGGAGCTTCGTTATCGCTCCAACACCCATTGTTCTTCCCGGGAAAGGATTACTCCTCAAGGTACTTTTTTCCCTACAAATAGTCCCAGTTTTTGAGTGGTTCTTTGGATCACTCTTAGTCACCCCAGCAAACTGTTGCTTCATCCATTTAGTGATCCCCTCAGCCCTCCCTGTGCTGAGCCCCACTTCTCTGCTGCCTTCCTGGACCCCGGACTTCAGGAAAAGGTGCAGTATTACCCCAGCTGTACCCCTTCAATACTCCACTATCCAATTTCCTCTCTTTTGTTTCTTAGTAGCTCTTGGGTGCATGCATGTGTTGGTGTGTGAGACTTGAATTCAATAAAATTATTTATTGGACATTTTTATTTGGTTTTTGGCTTGGCCTGACCCCGTAAAACCTGGGTAAAAAGACCCTGCTAGGTTACCCTGCCTCTTGCATTGCTATAGCTTGTGTTCTGGCTAGTTTCCATTCTTCATCATGTGGAGCACACTGAGGTATCCCCCAAGGGACCCCAGAAATCAGGGTAACAATTCTTTACTTTTAGATTTCAAGAGAAAGCATGGCTTCTCCCCAGGTGCCTGGACTTCTGTAGTTCATTCAAAATAGTGTTGTACTTTGTTTTAAAAACAAACCTGTTTTTAATCCATTATTATGATGTTTACTACATTTTAGCTTATTTAAATTACTCTTATTGTTTTAGCCTGTTTGGCTTGTTTCAATGTTATTTGTAAGCCACCCTGTGACCTTTTGATCTAGGGTGGGATATAACTATTTTAATAAATAAATAAATAACTCCTATTGACTGAGTAGATCCCTTCCAGGCAGCTGCAGTAACCAAGCTGGGTCAGAATTTGATATCTTTAATGGAGGCTCTGTTGCAGATCTCCCCAACTGGTGTACTGAATACCTGATATAAGCCTTCCTCAGTAGCAAGTCACTGGTTGTGAAACTCCCTCCAAAAATCTGGCTTCATCCCTACTGAGCTTCCAGTAAGCAGCCAAGAGAGTATAGTTCCACATTGCTTTTGGTGCTTGAAACCAAGGCTGGCTTTTCAAGTATGTGTTTCTTGGGATTTTTTTAATGGTTTGACTTGTTTTTCAGGAATGCATTTTGCTGATTTTTTTATCTTGTGCATTGCCTCAGGAACCCTTGAGGACTAAGAGGCAATAAACAAATACATTTAATTTAAATAAAAAACATTTAATAGTCCTAAATATTTAAAGCAGTATGTAAAAGGATAGGCAATATTATTAGCAGTAGTAGGATTAGTTACATTTACCACCAGATGTCATAAGATTAGGATATGTCACAGATATGCTGTGTATCCCAATAAAAAATATCTGATCAAGAGAAGATCTGGGGAATTATGTATGATTTTTCTTCTTTCTTAAAATTAATTATCACATTCATACAAAGGTGAGCTCAGTATGAGACAAATCTCTATGAATAGGCTTAATCACATTTCAAAAAGATTTGAAAAGCAGGGTTATAATATCTTACTGGGTTTGTTTTGGAGATAGGAAAGTCAGTATGAAGGAAATACTTTTTTAATTGTCGTGTTAGAAGGTAACAGATATAACGGAATTGCATTTATATTTGAAGTGGATTTTTTTTGTGTGTTAAATTACTATTTAAATTTAAGCCACATGCCTGCAGTAAAAGACATACCAGGATGAAGCTGAAAAATACTATGCATGATTTTACTTCGCACCATCCCAGCTGTGTCTCTATTTTTGAGCTTGGGAGAGAAAGAAATAGCTGAATAAATTGTTGGAAAACCGCATTTTTCATCCATCAGAAAGCCTTTTCTTTCTCCCTCCCTCATGGTGTTATCCACTCTTATGTTTACAGAAAGTGAATTAGTGTACTGATTTCCACATGGATCTCAGCAAAAAGCCCAGGATTAAAAGCTTCTGAATTCCAGTTTATGAGACATAGGAGGTACTTTCTATGCAGTCTCCAATGTAGAAAACAGGAAGGCCACCTGAATGCAAAGAAGCCTACCTCCTTTCTAGACTGTCCTTACCATTTATTGCTTTAAAATCTTTTAATAAAAACTTTTAAACCTTGGAATGAATTAAACTACCAAACTCTAATGATCAACTAAAATAAGTTGGCTGAATCTACAAGATGTAGTATTGCAAAAATTTTGGAAGGACCCATTGGAAAATATATATATATATATATATATTTAAAAAAAATCTATTTATACTATTTCTCAATTAATTAGTAACTTGGACCATTTCTGCACTACACTGTGATAGTGCTATTCCACTTTCAACATCCTGTGTAATTCTAGAGTTTGTAGTTTACTGAGGCCAAAGAGCTCTCTGGCTGAGAACTCTAAATGCCCCTCCCTAAACTGCAAATCCTAGGATTCCAGAGGAGGTTGAAAGTAGAATAATAGCACTATAATAGTGCAATACGGAAATGGCCTTAATTAATTAACTGATTCTGGTATTAAGTTAATGCTAATGTTTCAACTTCATCATGATAGTTAAAACATAAATGTGATCAACTTTCCCTTTTAGACTGGAAAATTTCCAACTTAAATTGAGTCATATAATGAGGTATATCTCTGACATCAACTATCACTGCCAAGAAACATAATACTTAGGTTTATTTTCTTCCACTTCTTAGCATCAGGTTGCCTGTAAAACTCCAAACCTACATATACTTACCTGAAAACAAGCATCATTGAAATCAGTGAGACCTACTCCTGAGTAAACACCCATAAGCTGGTCTTTTAAACATCACTATCTAATGAAATCACAATCATCCTAATGGCCATGTTGCCTGAAATCTGAACTGTGTACTCATATATGAACTCAGTGTCAAGATTTTAGCCTGTGCAAGTCAGGGAACCACCTGGGAGTCAAAAATAAGCAAAACCACTGGCCACAAGTTATGTGGTTGTGGGGAACAAGTCTGAATTTGAGTGATGGAGTTCATTTAGAAATATAATTCTTCACTTAAGTTTCTTCTCAAAAGTAACAACAAGTAATTTCAGCAATTTTTCTTCCCATTGGTGAGAAAGTCTTTGAAAGCCAAGCAGTTTTCAACAGCTATTTGCAATTTGGGACTTCTGCACAAAATCCACACATGCATTTTTGTGCAGAAAGCAGCATTTTCTATGCAAAGTAATAGCATTTTCTGCATGGAAAATAATATTTCAACACAGAAATGTTAACATTGCCCCCTAAAATGCTGTTTTCTGCCGAAAACAACCACATGAGAATTTTATGCAGAAGAAGTTCTGAAAACTGCAATCTGAGGTTCTTCTCGTCAGGGTTCCTCAACACTTGAAAAGCATGTTTTTCAACCATTTTAAAATATTTTAAAATATTATTTATATTACTAAATTCATTCTAACTATAATCACATTAATCCTTCAACCCATTATCCTTCATGTTGTCTGTGTGAGACTGTCTTAGAGACAAGCTGTTGAGGCAAATCGAACATACTTCAAATGCTATGCAGGATTTATATTTGTTAGACAGGCTAAATGAATCCTTTTAATTATAATCGCTATACTTTCATCTGTCTGAGTGATCACATCTAGATAAACTGGATAAACAAATACAATTCATCCTAAGTTAACATCAACACATGCTTTTCTGGAAAGCATATTGGAATACTCACAGGATATTGAAATAGGAAGAATTTGAATAATAATGTTCCTACATCATCATAAAACCATCAGCAACAATCCAGTACCACCCTGGATCAATTCCATTTCCCCTTGTCCCACTAAAGCAGAGCTGTATAGCACCTAGTAGCTCTTATCTCTTGGTATAAGAAATATGGTACATGTGATTTGAATATATATGTCCAACAAAAAAGAAATTTTGCCTTATAAATATCTGGGGTTGGTGGAGCAAAATCTTGGATACACAAGACGGACACAGTCATTTCCTTTACTGGTGTTTGTTTTAGATGCTTCTCTTTTAGCAATCTTATATTGGTCCCATTCAGATTCATAAGTCTTTGCATTTTTGTCTTTTCCACTGTGGAGCAGATAGCTGGGGAAGAGAGGAAAGACTCCGAAGGATTTCCGTGATTCTCTGAGGTCACTGTAATTTGTTAAGGCACAGCTGAAAAAAAACTATTGAGATGTTGACAGCCCAAGACTAGAGTGATCTAACTGCCAGATATTTATTGACAAAGGCCACGACTTTTGTCAGCCTCTCACCAGAGCTGACAAGGTTGGAGCAACTTCAGGAAAATCATGTTGCTGACCCAACAAGGTGACATTAAAAAAAAAAAAAAACCTTAGACAATAAATGCCAGTCAGTTTGCTTTACAACATATCTTAGGGAGAATGAAAACTGGCTGACCTTTTTTGGAAAATGTAATGTTAATTAATGGCATGTGGTTGCTCCCATGTCAGCAGGGAGTACAATCTGGGTTTTATTCCAAGCATTAAGGTAGATGATGATAATGGTGGTAACTATTAGCTCTGGGACTCAAGACAGTGTATAAAGTTAAAACAGGCCCAGATGAAAGTCCACAATATTGAAATCTAAGAGCCTGAATCTATTTGGGGCATAGTGTCCAAATACCTGAAGGATCACCTCCTCCCATACCATCTGCCCATACGCTCAGGTCATCTGGGGGCCATTTGCTTAAACCAGCCAGGACTAGACTGGCAACGGTCACCCAGAGGACATTCTCATCAGCCGCCCCTGCACTGTGGAATGTCCGGCTGGAAGAGATTCAACAGCAAAACATACTGTCTGAATTTTTAAAAAGTACAAAAGACCTATCTCTTCCAGCAAGCCTACCCAGTCAATTTTGAGTTATGAATTTCAACTTGATGTATTTAAAATGGTTTTATGTGTTTTCAGTGTAATTTAATCTACAATGTGTTTTAATTGAATTTTAATTTATTTTGTACACCACTTTGAGGCTTGGGGAGAAGCAGGTACGAAATAAAAATGTATTATTATTATTAGGACTTAGCAGCTTGCCTACCACTTTTAAAGTTTGTACTAAAACCCAAAGTAGATGCACTTCCTCAGTGACATGGAAGCCACCAACTGGCGGCATTGGAGCTCTTCTTCATACAATGATATAGCTAGGGAGGGGCAAAGTGAGGGCATTTAAACCATCTTACATTGAGATGATATCCTTCCCCATGAAATTTTCCTGCAGACCCCAAATTTCTAGCTTTGCAGTACAAACCTCAGCTGAGTGTTTAGAAGTATTTCTTAGGCATCCAACTGAAAGGGACAGGCAAAGATACCCAGGGAAGACGAACATGGCAAATGTAAGATTTCAAGATAACTGCAATTATTCATGCCTTACTCTCTGTTAAAGCAGAAATTTCGGGAGCAAAGGGGAGTTTCATTGGGGGTCAGAATTCTTTTTTGGGAAGCAAGCAATACCTTCAAGGTACCCTTTACACACACTGGTAGCTACACCACTGTGTCCACATCTTACTGGATGAATCAAATAGGCACAGCCTAAGCAAGTTTTCTGCACTCAGTTGAACCTTTGTTTTTGGCAGAAGATGTAGCTTTATCCACCACTCTCCCATTCTTTCTCTCTCTTTTTTCCCCCCAGTCATCCTATTGTTGGAGAAATTTGTAAAAAATGTACATTTCGGTTAGTGCTTGTACAAAGTAAACAAAATTCTCAAACATTTGCACTGGTCAAATTCAACAGGTTCAGCTCATTAAAGCATAGGGAGAATAGTGTTCTGCCTGTCTGACTTGTATCTGTTTACAGAAAAAGGAGCCTGACAAGGTGGGAAAAAGTGGTAATGTACATTGATGGGATAGTTCCTCTAAATCCTGGAATGATTTGAACAGTTCCTGTCTGGAATGGAACCCACAGTGCTTCCCTGACATGGGAGCCACTAATCTTCACTTCCTGCAGTCCTGGTTGTGCAGCTATCCATAGGAAAGCACCCCCCTTCCCAAATTCCCACCTCTGGAGGATGCTATATTGTGATGTAACATTGTTGTACTGGAGCTAAGTTCTGTGTCTGTCAGTGTTTGTGTGTGTACGTATCCATGTGTGTTTATATTTTTTTAAAAAAATACTATTAAAATTGTCATCCACTTTTTGTGGTAGAACGAACATTTGTGGATGCATTTGTATTTCTAATAAAATGTACGTATCCTCTCATTTCTTTCTTTTTAAAAACTTTTTTGCCAACATGTGTAACGCACATTTTTTGATGGGGTTCCTCTGAGTTTTGCTTGGCAAGAAATCCATTCTCAGGCCAGAAATACTATTATTTAATCTTTAGAAGCCATCTCTACCCTGAGTTTTAACAATGGGATATAACTGTGGTTGCCATTCATCTAAGAAAGTTGCAGGCACTTTTGCTGAAAATGGAAATATAGACCAGCTTTGTCATGTTCTGCCAGCTAAAGCTGCTTGTTTAGTTGCTGCAGTGCAAAACCATTTCACGCTAAATGCAGACCACATACCAAATGCCGAAGGTAATAGCCCAATATTACTAGACTGCTATGTGAGAGAGACAGTTGCAGCCTTTGGATTCTGGTCTTGGTAGTGAGTGGTCTTCCCAAATCTGTTAGTGAGATAATCCTGGGAGGTGGAGTCTGACATCTTGGAAAGAACCTCAAGTACTCTCAGGTTTCCCTCTCAGTTTGTTGGTTCTCTGCATTTATTAGCTGAACAAATCAACAGTTTTTCAAGAAGGAATTTTCTGAACTTCCCCTGTGCTTAACTTCCCAAGACTAGCTTTGCTAATAACCTTTCAGGGTTTTGTTTTCTTTCTCCTCAGCTTGGCATCAAGAGAAAGGAAGGTGATTAATACCCTTGTTCTTGAGCTAAGCATTTTGTAATCGCTGTAATTAAATCAAGCAATATGCATTTAAGCAGGGTCTAATTGTAAATTTTAATCATAACAGCAAACAGCCAAGCATCTTCTTCAAAGTATTAATTGGGAGCACCTTGAAGGCTGCAGCTGTCTGGTTTTAGTGTCGGATACACAACCTGGTTAGCACATTCTGCTTATTTGTTTATGCCATTCTAGGGAACCGGAAGCTCCAATCCCCCAGCTCTCTGCTGTGCAATAATATTTACTTTGATGAGGGATGGCAAAGAGAGAAGAGGGACAAGAGACTGTTTATGGGGTTTACAGAAAACAAACAAACAAAAAGAAAAATCAGGATGACAGGCATTATGACTCCCTGGTCACAGTTTGTGTGCTGAACAGCAGACTCTGTAAGGCAGAAGGAATTTGGATGAGGGGCATGCACTGGGAAGGTTACAGAGAAGAGAACTGAGGAATATTCTAATCCCTCAGTGAAACTGGGGATAAAGCCCTTGAACAGAGACTGAAAATCTTCAACCTTTGAAGTGTAAGTAGAAGGGACAGGAAAAATATATGTGGAATGTAATGACTTGTGAATTAATGCTTTGCATCAACTTTTTGTGGTTTTAACAATTTAAAAAAATGCAAAAAAAAAAAAGGTACTTTGTTACAAGCTTAGTAAAAGTAGTTCCCCAAGCAGTTGGTTACCATTATAGTTACAATTTTAACAACTCATTTGCTTTCCTGTTTCTGAAAAGGAAACAAATTGTAACTCTTGGTTAGCTGCTTTAAAAACAGACTAACTGATGGCTAGGAGCTATTGACTTATTGTACAAAGTACTTTTTCCTCCCATCCTCTTCATCTTCACCACAACATCCAAAACAGACCGTGAGGCACCAGCGCTTGAACCAGGTGGCATTGCTGTACCATCATTTAATGATGCCATGCTTCCGTAATTATAAGGCCTTTTCCACATTTTGTTTTTAAAATGGGGCTGCGCGCCCACAAGCGAGAACGTTTGCACTTGGGGGCGAACTGGGTCCGGACTACTTTCTGTAGTTTCAGACTTCAGCCCGCTCCAGAACGACCAGAACTGGTGTTTCGCCGTGCTATTGAAAGACCACTTAAAACAGGTCTGTCAATAGCCCGGCACACCCCACTCCGTTGCTGCGCTCCTGTGTAGATCTGCAGCCTCGCACCAGTGCGAGGCTGCAGATCTTCCGGGGGTGGGCTTCTGGCTGGCAAGCTTCTCCAGTTGGTGAAGAGCCTCCACCAACCAGAAGCCTCCATTTTCATCCCCAGAGAAGTGTGTAGCGCGGGCACGCACTGCTCTGGATCAGTGTGGACTGTCAGGGGGTAGCGTGCCAGTCCGGTGAGTAACAGACTGCCCCGTTTTCTTCCCAAAGTGCAAAAAAGCCCTAGTTGTAACTAAAATTATAGTTACATAGCAAAAGAAGTTAGACTATCTCTTACACAATTGCAGTCACAGAAACATAATTATATCTTAGTTACTGAGAAAGAAAATTGGTTCTACTCAACTAGGTTTTATTTTGTCTTTGTTTTTTTGCATCTAGTTGTTTCGAAGTTCCAGTGACTTATGGACAACTGTTGCTTGAAAGATGGGTGTGATGCTATGGAGTCTTTATAAATTGTTAAAAAAAGAGAAGTAAAACATCCTACCCTCAATTATATTTACATAGAATATCAAGATGATAAAGATTATGAACACGTTATACCATCAGCGTGTAGGACACCAGGAGACTAGGTTCAAATCCCTGCCTTCTGGGCCTCGGGAAGGCAATGGTAAATCTCCTCTGAACAAACCTTGCCAAGAAACCCTTTGATAAGTCCACCATAAGTCAGAATTGAAGATGAAAAACTACACACTTACATAGCCTTTTTTCATAATTAAAAAGAAAAGGTTCAAAAATGGAAGGTAATGAACATAAGCGATGCTAGGGCTCATATGAGAATGAAAGAGAAAGAAAAAGACCAGATTTTGTTTGACAGAGCCTATATTGATCCCACCATTGTCTTGTATGGGTGACTTTGAAACTTTGGCTTACACTTAACAAACAGCAACCATGGTGGGAAACATCTTGAGAATTGTATTGATTTCTCTACTTTCTTGTTGACATTTAAGAAACCCCAGGCTCTGCTAGTGAGGATGGGCTAAGAGAAGAAAACCTTTAAAAATCACCAACCCCAGAAACACACAAACACATGCTGTGGCTAGTGGCCTAAAACCCTTTCTCAAACAGAGACCTAATATAATTCCTATGAATGATGTGCAAAACCATTCTCTTTTTTTTTTGCAAGATAGGGTAGAATGAAAAGGGGAAAAACAGTACTCCAATTATTGGTAAGTTTGTTTTTGCTGTTTCAGGAACATACTGTTGCAGGAGCTCGATAGTTATGGCTAAGTGGCTGAAACTATGGATCGATGGATCAGACTATTTTCAGCCTCTGGCAGTTTCACATGAGTTCTTTCATAAATCCATTCCCATTTCCAAATGAAATTCACTGGTTATTCTAAAGTATGAAGATTTATACATACTTTTGGTAAAACACATGCATTCCTAAACAGATCTTACTATACAAATATACCATTTTATGTAGGATTGGTACCTTTCAAAAGCCTGCATTTATTGTCCAAAGTTTGGAGGTAAAGATGTTGGATTTGCATGATCAAGGCAAAGCAAATAAAATCCTCAAGCATCCATGGGTGGAATTGTGGCTAGTGGCTCCTGTTTCAATGATGTGCTAAATCTACTGCAGGCTTCATTTAAAACTTTGAAGGCGCTATCCATGGTGCTAAGCCTACTCAGGGGCAGGGGTTCACCTATTTTGGATAGCACCTTTAAAGTTTAAAACTGAAAGTAGAATCACTTTTATGCTGAAATGAGAGCTACCAGTCACTACTACCTGGTTGAAATGTAGTAGCTTGCTATTGCTGTTGAAAAGCTCTGGTCTGTGCTGTTGATCCACATTCCAGCATGGAACACACAACTCTCCTTCCCCTGCACCAATGCAATACCACATTACATTAGCAGGCAAGCGCTGCACATCTCTCAAGATGCTTATACTATGTTTTCCTTTCTTCATTACACACATTCACTTTATATTTCTATTTTCCATTGTGATGTTTCTGGTGGCTTATAAAATCAGCACCATGCAACAACAAGTCAGTGAAAAGAAGATGATCATAAAGTTTATAATAATCCAACAGAAAATGAAGAACCTGTCTTTTTTGGGCAGTTAGCAGTTGATAGTCCCTGCATATGTTGTCAGACTGGTATGTGTAGTGGAACCTTACATTACAGTGATAACTTCTGTAGCAAAGAGCCAGAGTCTGGAAAAATTACTTTCTGGTATTGCAACTCCCAGAATTTCCCATCTAGCCTGTCCTTTTGGCATCTGGCTGGGGGAATCGTGAGTCTTCAAGTCCAAAAAGTAACTTTCCAAAGTTTTCAAACTGTTTCCACTCCCTCTGCTCAAACATTCATCATATTCAGGTGGCTATGGAGCTCAGTATTTATGCAACTTGAGGTCCCAGCTACAGGTTGGCAATATTATTACTAATTATTATTCATACTACATAGCTTTTCAGTAATGCTGTACATGTTCCTGAAATCATCAACATTAAGCACTCTGAACACTTTTGAAAAGTACAATATACATTCTAAACATTATTATTACTCCCCGCTAGTGGTTCATCAGTCTGAGTACTTGCTTTTCAGTGGCAGCTAGAAGCAAGTGATTACATTTAAACAAGGCTTTTGTTTAATATTTAATGGAAGCTTTAGTGCATGTTATCTAAGCCCTACTGACAAGTTAACATGTTGTTTGGCACAAGCTCAATTAAAACAACACGCACAACTGTGACTAAGAAAATTTAACTATATAATCTGGTTGTGATGTCTGAAGTACCAAGTCAAAGTTATAGCTGTTGTTTCACATTCAGAGTTTGCTGAGCAAAGGAGACAAATGCAAACTCAAAGACTGATGAAGCCAAGTAATAAAGGAGACAAAATTAAGGCCAATGGAAACTGTGGTCTGTCTGTTGAATGTTTTAACACATATTTTTTTTCTCTCCTATGTATATCTACTTCGTCTCTTTGCATGTTTTAATAATAATAAAATACTAAAAGAAAGCAAATGATGATTTTGACTCTAAAACAAGCTGAATTTGGCTGAGATCTTACATTGGGGATGTGTAGCATAAATCTCCACACATGAAGTTAAGCATCAATTGTGCTTCACAGTCCTTGTGTGGAATGGCAATACTATGCAACTAAACAACAACAAAAAAAAACCCAACCTAAATCTACAGCAAATACAGACCCAAATGTGCATGCACACTCATCGCCAAGGTCACTGCATGAACAACTCTTCTAGGTGTCCTTGAACTGAATGCAGACATTCTGCATTAGAACCGAAATGTGCAACCACTTCTATAAAGGAGTTTGCACATGTAAGAAACACTAACAGCACTCTGGCCACTAACTTTGGCTTGGCATATTATCTGAATAAGGCTTCAGAAGTGCTACTTAAGATTTCTCAAACGCTTGGGAACTGAAATGAGGAGCTGCATTCCATCAGAGGAGGTTTTGTAGGAAAGCGCAGAGACTGAATGATATTACTTGGCCCAGTGAGAAACCACAATTCTACCTTATGGAGGCTGAAGAAATATCCTGATATTTCCACTGACAAGTCCTGAGGGCTTAATGATGAGCATCCTGATAATAGATATTCTGACATGATATTTGAACCTGGTGCACTAATTTTTGTCTCCTTTGACAATGCAGAGAAATGACCCACAGACTAGTCTCAGTTTATTGCTATCCCTTGTGAAAGGAGACATAAGCAGAATGCCAGGTTTGAATTTCACAATAAACAAATACAGACAGGTGTATCACCATTAGGGATGTAAATCTCCACTTATATTGTTCTAGCAAGGAAAACTGAATAATTGCAAGAGTGCCCCCCATTAAAGATTTTTTTTTTTAAAAAAAAAGATTTTTCACACCCAACATAATTGTTTATGCAATCCCTCTTCCTTAACTATATATTTTACAGAAAACTCGGCCTAGCAACCTATTGGCGACATATGTCTGCGGGAGCAGTTGGAAAATTTTGTCCAATGAAGAATGGCTGTATTCCGTTCATGTTTTTGGAAACAGAGTAACATATATGATGCCATTTTGCACAGTCATGCATTGTGCATCAGCGTGTTTGGCTGTAGAATGACACAGTTCTCTAACAAGACAGTATTCCAAAACTGCTGCATAACTCTATGAATGTAAAGTTATGCTCTGTTACATTGAACAAGGATCTTTGTCACTGTTTTCTGCAGAAAATGTGTGTGTGGGGGTTGAGTGCAAAACAAGGATTCTTTGAACAAAGAACAAGGTTCTTGTGGCTGAGTGTTGTAGCCAAGAATCTGGGTTTTTTTAGTCCTGACAAGAGTAGACCCAATGAATCAGTGGGATTTATCTATTGGTTTGCTCACCATGCAATGATTGAGTCAATAGGTCTGCTTTAGTTGGGATTAGCCAAGGGGATTCCAGCAAGATAATTACAAAATGAGAAAAACTTCATGACCTTTTTCTTTAAGGGGAGTCTTGAAGTGTTGAAGTACTATATTTGCCAGCATATTAGATGCACCGGTATATAAGATACACCCCACTTTTCAAGGGGCATTTTTCAGGAAAAAATTTTTTAGTTCTCTGGTGAGCAACATGCACAGGAAAGGAAGGGAAGGGAAGCAGTATTGCACCAGGAGAGGAGAGGAGGGGAATGAAAAGAGCGCTGCACCACCATCCCTCTCTGCTTGGGCAGAAACTCCCAGCAGAGTCAAAATGCACAGAAGAGGAGGGGAATGAAAAGAGTGCTGCATCAGGAGAGGAGGGGAATAAAAAGAGCACTGCACCAACACCCCTTCCTTCCTCTTTTGCTTGGGCAGAAACTCCCAGTAGAGTCATAATGCACAGGAGAGGAGGAGAAGGTAAGGAGAAACTGTAGAACCATCTATCTATGTTCCGATAGATCAAGGCTTCCACTACACCCTCCCCTCCTGTTTTGCCTGGGCAGGGAAAACTCCTTTCACTTCACTTCTCTTCCCTATGTTTTTAGCATTACCATATTTGCTGGTGTATAAGAAGCACCCCATTTTCAGCAGGTATTTTTTTAGGGAAAAAAGTTTGTCTTGTACGCCAGCAAATATGGTAACTTTTATCATGAAGAGAAGAAAAAAGATGACAGTGTTCTTGATATCTCTACACACCAATTTATTGCCATGTGCCAACCATTCCCATGATATATGTTGGCTGAGGAAAGCCCTTCTTTATCTCTGTCAACTCTTGTATAGTGAGAGGAATTAGTAGAGGATCTGATCTTGACTTCTCATACCTGCATATCTTTGTAAATTATACGAATGTAATTCTTCACTACCTTTCTTGAAATATGCAACAAATAATCTGAGCAAATTTCTTCCCACTGAGAGAATGTTTCTGAAAATCACACAGTTTCCGAAACCAATTTGCTATTTCAGACTTACTTTTCACAAAATTTGCATATGTTTTTTTGCACAGAAACCTGCATTTTCTACACGTGAAGTAGTATTTTCTGCACAGTAAATAATGTAATATTCCTGAGCAGAAAAAGCTGTTTCCTATAGGGGAAAAGTGCTATTTCTTGCATGGAAAATGCTGGTTCATATGCAAATCTGTCACATGTGAATTTTGCAGAGAAAGAAGCCCTGCAATTACAATATTTTCTACATAGGGAACAGCTTTTCCTGTGCAAGAAATAACATTTCTGGGCAGGAAATAACATTTCTGCATGGAAATATAATTTTATGTACTGAAAATGCTGGTTTTTGTGCAAAACAACTACATGCAAATTTTGTACAGAATATGTCCTAAACGATTCTGATCACTCCAGAATCCTTTTCATCATGGTTTCTCAACTCTTCTCTCTCTCTCTCTCTCTCTCTCTATATATATATATATATATATTTTCAACAATTTTTCAAATATTTTTGAATAATCTTTCCACCCAAGTACAATATCACCAAGAGATCTTTTACAGTGGGCAGACCTGAACTAACCAAGCAAATATGCTGCTGTTTTCCCTTCTCTTGGCAATCTGCAAACACATTACAAAGCAAAACTTTTGGAGTGAATGTGTTTTGTATGGCTGCTATTGATATATCTGGATGCCTTTCAATGCAAATTGAGCTAAAGAGAGGTACATCTTTCCTTCCCGCAAGTGAGCAGTGAGACAATTATTCTAAGCTAGCTTGAGGGCACAGATTTTCACTAGACTGCTCTCCAGGCAGGCTGCACATTTTGGCCCACTCCATGTAACCTCCTGTGAAGAAACAAATTGTCTGCAGGAATGTCGGGGTGCGTATTTATGCTTTAGTGAGAGAGCAGCAGCCATGGCTATAATCCTGAGAGGGCTCTCAATCAATAAAACATGGTCAGAGATGAGGTGAAGTCAAAGGAAAAGAAAGCAACTACTCCTTTTGCCGCGAGGCCCCCATGGCTGAAAATATCTGTAATATTTTCTTTGTTAAATGGGATTTCCCCTGTCAGACAGCCAAGAAAATAATACCTGACATCTCCAGATAATATGAGTTATTGTAAGTTACCTCCCTCTGTGTCATTTTCGAGAACACACACACCATCTGCACAATACAAATAATTTAACCAGTGCAACATTTGATCAACCCGATTTTGAAATTCCCTTTTAGCAACACTTATTGATCCTGATATAAAACATTGCATACACCCATTAGATAAAGTAATGAATAGTGCAGTGAGTCAGTGATCTCATTGAAATTGGTTGTTTCCTTCTTGCAAAATTCCTCAAGTGCTTTGGATGAGCAACAACCACATTCACCTCAAGATTTTGCTTTAGGCAAAAGAAATGAAACCCGTAAGAGACACCCGTAAGTATCCTCTCTCCAACTCTACATGTTGTTATCCTGTTTCAGGATTCTCTCAGCCTGGGAAAAGCAATGGTGCTATCAACATAGGATGTTGATGCAGAGGGCCCTTTTCGCAGAGTCAGTGCTTGCGTGACGGAGGAGGGCGGCTCACGCGAGAATCCTCTCCCGAAGTGCCGCTGCTTCCCCCTGCCTCCTTACCGCACATGGAGTCTTCTTGCACGACGGGCGCTCTTCAGCCACGCCCCCAGCTTCTGCAGCGCCCCCTGGGAGCTGTAGGCGGCGCTGGGGCGGAAGCGGGGAGGAAGCGTGAGAGGCCTGCCTGCGACGGCGCTCCGCACTCCAGTAAGTGTGTGACGCCGCTGGGAGCCTTGCACGAGCGCCATTTATTTTCGGCTGCAAGCCAAAAATAAAAAAAAAATACGCGTGAGTGCAGCTTCAGCCCCGTGAGCACCGCGGAAGTGGGAGTGCGTCGTGCAGAGCGATGCTCCCACTCCCGCGAGGCTCACGGGGCTATTTCGCGAGAGAAAGCCCATGCGAAAAGAGCGGAAGTCAAGATTCACATACAACAGACTGAGGGTCAAGGCTACCAAAAACAACAGAGGTGGCTTAGCACATGTTGAAGTAGTGAAGTAATATACACCTACATCTAAAACCTGTTTTCTGCCCACTGGTCCCAGAACCACTGGAAACAGAAGCCTTGTTCCTGTTTAGACCTGGTAAGAAGAGAGGAGATTTTGTCAGCTTTGGCCATTGAGTCAATTTCTGGCATCCATTTCTAAATACCTGAAGAGACGTCATGTGTGAAATGGAGGAAACTTGTTTTCTGCTGCTCCAGAGAATATGATATGAATCAATGAGTACAAAGGGAGGCAGTTGCAGCTAAACATTAAGATGAATTTTCTGATGGTAACAACCTTTTAATAGTATCTGGGAATACCTGGGAAGGTGGTGGACATTTTTCACTGGATATTTTGAAATGAAGGTCGAGTGAACACTTCACAAAGAAGCTTTAGCTGTGGATTCATGCACTGAGAAGGAATTGGATGACATGACTGTTGCTCTACCTTTCATCTGTACATTTTTGTGGCTTTGGGAGTTAATCTCTATTTGAGAAGAGCAGGGTCTTTCCGAGCTTTTCAAACAATTCACAACAGAAGCTTGGCCTATTCTGAGAGCTTCCTGAAATCTCCAAACATCTAGTTCAATATCAAATGCTTTCCTGCTAGCCTATCATTATCCCCAGTCTTTCATACAGTAGGTGTCTGTTCTCTTCTGGCCTTCTCAAAGCTAAACTTACAAGAAAAGAGGACCAGACGCAGGGAGCACTGACCTCTCACTTGCAGATTCAACTGAGCCAAAAATTCACTAATGAGAATTTCTAATTTCCGGGCTGGAACTTTAGGTGGCTGGAAGCAAAACAGGATGGCCATTTATGTCACAAAAAGGGGAAAATGCATTATCAACCCCCCTGAGATGGAAAGGCAAACAATTTTGTTGTTGTTATGTGCCTTTAAGTCGACCCCAGCCTAAGTATTTTACTCACAGAGTTTATCAAAAGGAAGCCTGTCTCTGCCTTCTTCTTGGGCTGAGACAGTGGGACTTACCTAAGGTCGCTCGATGGATTTCCATGGCTCTGGTCTCAGCGCAACACTCAAGTGCAACACTCAAACCACTGCACCAAGATACACACACACACACACACACACAAATCCCCATTATGAACATGTACACAGTTTATCCAGTCAGTATCGTATATATGTGTTGCCTCTGTGTGTGTGTGTGTGTGTGTGTGTGTGTGTATGACAGTAGCGACTGGATAAACTGTGTACACGTTTGTCCTCAACTTCACTTCAATCGCTGCAAAACAAGTCCAAGAGTAGTCTGCACACAACTAACTTAGTGGGAGCAGGGGCAAGGAGGGAGTGGAATCTTGCCCTTCCCAGCAGACTCAGGCAAAAGCAAACTGCTGCATCCTCTCTTACCTTGTGGGTTCTTCCTCATTAATAACATTTTCTGTCTTAATCACACTCTGATGTTGCGTGGCCAATGGTTTTACGCTGTGAAATATTGGAGGACATGCAAAGATTCCTGGGAATTGCAGTTTGCAGGTTTTCTAGTTTCTTAAGTACAATCTGAAGTCTCAATTAACATAAATCAGATTTTTAAAAGATTATATTTAGCTTAAGTGCCCATTCCATTTTATAATGTTAAAGGCATTTGAGTGTACCTTCCCCATTTCATTTCGTATCTTGTTTCCCTATGGGGAAGATTTGATGTTTAGTAAGAATCTAATAAGCAAGAAAAAAATAAAAATAAAATGTCAGTAGCAGCTTATTAAGACTGGCTAATTAAGAAGAAAAATACAATAGAACATGTATTTTTTCCCCATGTGTAAACTGCAATGTGCAATGCTTGCAAAAATATATGAGTGAAATATATTGCTTGCTTTATACTTTGAGCTTCCACACATTAATATTCAATATGAAAAAGTCTGATCTTATTGAGGAGCATCTTTTAATAAACAGCCCATTCTGCCAATCATACCTCAGGGGCTACTCGATGGTTATTTGCCTCTTCCCCTTTAACAAGTTCTTTCTGGCTTTAGCAAAACTGTTATGTTCTGCTAACCACTGTTGCATTTATTTATAAAATTGGACAACTGACTTTCTGACCTGAGCCGCTAATGATTACCTCCTGCTGCTCTTCATTGAACTCTTGTACACTTTGGCACCACACGTTCTCCCCACAGCAGGGAGCTCAGCCTTTCAGTCAGAATGAAATGAGATGGGGTCCTCTCATTGCTCTTGACATCTAGACCTTGAGCACTTGCAACGAACAGGGCATGTAGTCCCTTGGGAGCAGCAAAACAGCTAGCATCAGTGCTGGTCCAGCTGGTCCAGCTCTAAGAGACATTCTACAACAGATGCTGAACAGGACACACCTAAGTGGTAAGTGGCTTTGAATGCAGAAAGTCCTGGAATCAAATGTCTGGCAGTATTTCCAGGTAGGGCACGAGAGGAAGGGAACCTTCCAGTCTGAAACACTGGAGAACCAGTGCCAATTATCCATTGTACAGTGATTGGAAACTTAAGGCCATGGGGCTGAATCTTGTCCACCTGGACTCTGAATCTGGCCTCAGATAGCCACATGACACTGGGGTTACCTGCTGGTTTTCCTTGGGTTTGGGGCTCATTCCAGAAAGATGAAACGTCTCTCCTAAAGCTAACTCATTGACAGCTAGAGAATTCAGGTACAATATGGTAGGACTCTAGACAATACCCTCTTGGCTTTGACTATTTCTACCAGTCGAATGAAGTTCTTAAGAACCTCTATGAATTTCAGTGTCACCATAAGGTTGGAACAAGTTCCTTACTCTTGTTATTGTAGGTAGCATTAAGAGAGATGAGCTAGTGGTTTGATTTAGTATAAAGGAGCCTACACCCCTTCAACTGGTTTCTAGGAAGCAGTCCAGTGAGCTGATAAAATCTTGGGGAGCTTTGCTCCAGACAGCAGTGGATGTGAGTGAATGTTCTTTCATATGAACAAACCCTTTCCTTGCATCTAGAAAACTAGCATTCAGGGAGAATTTTTCTTTTATAAGGAGTATTTGGACATAGCCCTCCCCACCTCAAACAAGCATAAAGATCTGTATCCAGAATGCTTAGTCTAGCAATCAGTTCTGTGCAAATTAATCAATTGCTTTAATTTAGATTGCTGACTGAAAGTGCCTATAGGCATCACACAACTCCTTTGTTGTAATGGCTCCAACAACTGCTGATCCATTCTCAGCCACAATTCAAAGTATTAGTGATGACTTATGAAGTTATGACTACAGAATGTGCTGTACTGTTTGATTGTTTGTTTTAATGGTCTTGCTTTTAAATGCTTTTCACTTTGTCCTGAGTTTAATGATAATTCATAAGTTTTTGTATGATGTGAATTTTAAAATTAAAAAAAAAAACTCTTTTGATTGTGTAGCTTTCAAGGCACAGAAAAGTTTGGCTACCTCTGAATGAAGGAGTAAATTAAGCCCAATACTGTTTTCTGTATGATATGCTCTGTATAAAAGTCAGTTGTGGCACTTTTGGAGTGGTAAAAAGGTTTTCATTACCTAGGCAGTCCAATACTTTCTGTAACCTATAAAGAACAGGCTGACTGTCTTTAGAAATTGCCTGACATGATCTGTTAGCTGATGTATGTCTGCAATATGCTCTCTAGTGTCCCCTCTTTTTATGAATCCAGCTTGGGCATCCACCATTTTTCATTCCATATGTGAAAAAAAGTCTTCGTTGCAAAATCATGAGTATCACCTTATTTGCATGGGAGCCCATCCAGATTAGCAAAGGCTTGGGGCACAGATCCCTTGGGAAAGTCAAAAAAATATGGATAACACCTCCATGATCCCCTTCCCATTGCTCTCTGGAGTCCCCCCTTTCCATTCCTTTGCCTCTGGCCCAGGCATTGCAGGGCAAGAAAAAAGATAACCTAAAAGGCTTGCTGGTACTTTCCCCTCAGAAACAGAAGAGGGGAGTTCTGGAATTCTAATTACTTCCAGCAGCCATCTTGAGGAAGGAGCACCTGACCAATCACTAGCCAATACACAGCTGAATGTGCAACCACATGGCAGAGAGGCCACACTTTCAGCAGTGGGAGGGGCTTTGCTCACCCAAAAGGGGGAAAAATCCATTTTAAATACAAGCCTGGCAAGCCTAGAGTGAGGAATGCAAGGGATGGGAGGAGGAAAATGAGGGAAGAAGCAAGCACTTGCCTCGCTCATAATCAAATTCACAAAGGTCAAACCCACAAATGTGGAGGGAGGATGTATATCTGAGTTACCTTAGCTAACTGTGCAGCTTGCAATAAGTCTTTTCAGAGTTTTACCATACACTTTCTCCTCCTCCTCCTCCTCCTCCTTCCTTTTTTCTTAAAAAAAAAAATACTGAAGGTGACACTACTCCAAGCAAAGTTAAGAGATTCCACAGCTAAAGGAATAAACCCTAGTTCTAAAATTAGATCACTTTTGTGCCATGTTGAAAAGTTAGGAGGGTTAGCAGCATCTTAGATCCAGCTTCACAACATTGAACTAGAAATAATATTTTGATGGTAAGACCCCTTGGCTAGAGATGTAAATCTTTATTCATTTTGTTCTCACATACAAAACCTTAAAAATTTTTACTCGGTTAGGTGGAATTACAAGAGTTCTTTCTCATTTCTCATTTTTTTTATTTTCTGCATTTTATAACTTTCCTATGAAAAGGGTTTTGCACAAAGTGCTCTGTGTGGGAACAAGGGAATTATTTTGCACAAAATCCATTACATTTATTTTATACATTTCTTGCAAAACAAGATTTTTGCATAAAAAAAGCCATTTGTGAAATTTTCACAAAAAGCTGTCCCCTCCCCCAAATATTGCAGTAGTTGATCATTCTTTTCAATGAGGATAAGAAATATTAAGAATATTCATTTCTGCCTCACCTCTGGATGTTTTAAATGAGCTAAGACAAAGCATACAAGGCATCTTGATCAAAAAGAAAGGAAAAAGATTAATAATTAAGATTTAAAGAAAATAAATTGAGTGTTGTTGTTTTTTTAGAAAAAGCAGGAAAACTCCTTTTGATTCTGCAGCTTCCTCTCTGCTTCTTCTTAAAAAAAAAAAAGAAGAAGAAGAAGCCTAACAGAGAAATCCAAGGCAAACCAAGTAAACCCTGCCTTCCTTACTTTTCTGCCAAATAACCATTTACTAGCTTATCAACCTGCATTACATTATCCTCCTGTATCATAGGACCTTTGCCACTTAAACCAGCACTGACAGCTTGTGTCACATGTCACAACCTATTGCCGTACCTGCTCTGAGATGCAAGCTCTGAACTGAGTGTCCTGGTGATCCAATTGGCAGGGACAAGAATTCAGCTGATCTCCTGCTGGGAAAGAATGCATCATTTTCTGTCCCAATGCTACTATCTTCCACTTTCCTGAGGCTGTACACGCCAGAGAATTCTTTGAAAAACTCAAGATGATGCTAATAAGAGACAAGGCCTCCTGTGCCATAGAATTCACTATGTTCTTATTCCAGAGCCCTTTTGTGCTACACAATTATGATACTATTATTCCACAATTAATTATCATAGGTAGATCCAATAGAATCCTGGCACTAGAGATCTCTGGTTGACAATTCCAAATACCTCTCCCTGAGCTGCAAATACTAGGATTCCACAGAATGCAGAGACGGGCCACAGGTGGAAAGGAGGATAACTTCATGCACATCATCTGTGATCTCCTAGTGGGGTATCAAAGTTGTTTGTATGTGGGAAGAGGCAAAGATTTCTTTCATTGGAACATCTAAAGCTGCATTGAAGAACTGCTCTTTTCCTTATTCCATTTTCAACATCCTGTGGAATTCTGGGGTTTGTAGTTTACTGAGGCCAAAGAGCTCTCTGGCTGAGAAGTCTAAAGGCCCCTCCCTAAACTGCAAGTCCCAGGATTCCATAGGATGTTGAAAGTGGAATAATAGCGCTATAACAGTGTAGTGCAGAAATGGCTCTAGTCTTTATGATTGCTTACCTGTAACTTTGAGTGAAAAGTAGATGTACAAAGACTATGCAAACTCTTAGGGCCTTTTTGCACTACACTGTCACAGTGCTATTATTCCACTTTCAACATCCTATGGAATCCTGGGGTTTTTAGTTTAGGGAGGGTTGTTTAGAATTCTCAGCCAGAGAGCTCTTTGGCCTCAGTAAACTACAAACCCCAGAATTCCACAGGATGTTGAAAGTGGAATCATAGCACTATGACAGTGTGGTGCAGAAAGGCCCTTACTGTTCCACAGTATTACTGGGGATCCCTGTTGCTCACCTTGAATATACCTTCTGTGCATTTTCCCAGTGCATAGTTGTGAAAGTGACTATGTTTTGGGTACACGCTCAAAGACCACACATGCAAATTGGCGGCATGGTCTGCAGTCACTGTGATGCCATTTCTGCATGACAATGCTCTTTTGCATTGTCGCACTGCAATCCTGGGTTCATAAGGGAGTTTTCTGCAACACTCTCCTCTCCACCTGCTCACTCTGTGCAGAAGGGAGCACAATGGTGCCACCTGCTCCTTCTGCAGCACAGCCAGGCACTTTCCATTGCTATGCTAGAGAAGGAAGCATCGCCAATGTGCTTCTCAGGCTTCTGCATGGCTGGGAGCCACAGGAATGCTGCACTATCAAGGCACAAAATGGTTTTTTTTCCATTTTGCGAAAACTGTGTGGGCGTGACACTTGGGGATGGGATGGCAGCAAGCCAGTGACAATGTCATGTGGAAACACAACCTGCTGAGTGCTGCCTTCCTGTCCCAGAGTGACACAGCCCCATCATGCAGAAATGGCACAAATGGATGCAAATAACATTACTTTCCTATCCTGGATGCTGGAACATGTAGCATCAATCTCATACTAACCTAGAAAGTCCCTTTTCTTTAGTGAGAACGTTTAGTGAGCTCTTGGGAGGTGCAGCAGATGGTGGCAAAGAACACAGTCGGTACTTTCAGGCTGAGTCTAGCAGACTCTGCTTACTTCACACCAAAGTGAGAGAAAAAGAATAAGGATGCTTGCTTTTATGGGCTGTGAACCTGTCCTGTGACAGTATACTGTGAAAATTTCACCCGTGTAGATAGGTTGGAGCTGCTGGATCTCACAACTTTGCAACCAAGTGTGTAACAGGTGGTATAGCCAGACACTCTTCCACTCATTAATTCAATTCTCTACCCACCACTCTGTAACTCCCTAGAGAGCACAATCACTCACATATAGTATTAGTCTAAACAGGATATCACCCCTGTTAAGCCTATGGAAAGAGGAACTGCTTGTGCTATGGAATTTTGATTATAATGATACCCCAACAGGATGCTGGCTGTGCACCAGAAAATATGTCTTGTGCAATTCCTAAATGTTGCTGTGAATGAAAGATGACTGCCAACACCCAAGCTGAAAGGTGAAAGATGGCTGGATTATTTGAAGAAATCAATCTACTACCCCCACCCAAATCCCCCACCACCACGTATAAGATAAAACAGAAATGCTTCAGCCGATCTGGCATCAGTTCTAGTGTAGCGTTCTTCCTTTTGGCATGTAACAAACACAGCAAACCTATGGGATTATTTGTTCTATTTTTTCTTAGACTTTAAGAAGCTTTTCTCATAGATCTGTAATTTCTCATGATGATTATAGTGGCAGAAAATGACACTTATGTATATTCCAGAGCAGGGATGGAAAGAATATTCATAGATATTAGAATCCCAGATGAAAAAGGAGTTTACCAATGTAGAGAAACTCTGACAAGGAGAATCCTTTGAAGTATCAGCATTCTGCACACACACACCATTTATTACATATATCTTACATAAATGTGGCTTCCTGTGATGTTTTATCCATAGAAAACCATGTTTTCTGTGCAACAAACTTGCCTTCTGCACATTTCTGCGCAACTCCCTCTCCCCACACAAGTCTGGTTTTTACACAGAGCAAGTCCCAAATTATGAAGGTTCATCCAGGATGGTCCTCTGTAGAGTTTCCTGACACTTAGAAGCCCCCTTTCTATAGAGAGAATTTGAACATTTGTGAACATTCTTTACATTCCTTTGTTAAACATAACTGAAAAGTAAAAGGGGGAAAAGGGAGAGCAAACTCAGGAAACACATCCAGCTTGCAGGGAAAGTCAGAACAGACAGGTCATGAACTTGCTCACCTATACTCCACTTAGTGGGCATGAAAGATTTCACTAACATCTCCAGCTCATATTCAGTGACCTGAAGCCAAGCTACTTCTTCATCACTCAGAACTTCTTGGCTTACTCCATGAGGATATGAATCAGTTCAATCCTCTATCCCCACCATAAGCCATCTTCTCTCTCTTTTCTCTACCACCTTCAGCATTTGTCCTACTTGTTGGGGGAGGAAGGAGCTCACTTTTCTCCCCTTGTCCCACTGGATCTACAACACTGAGAAAGTTAGTTTTCCAACAGAGGCACTGGGAAAATTAAATTCCCACCCCCATCATGTCTCAGAATAACTGCCATTATCATGCCAAGCATGGTGGGAAAGGAAAGATGAGACAACTTGTTTCTATGGATAGAAAAGCAGCAAGAAGAGTAGAAGAGGTGACGGAAGTTGGTTCCTCCCTTAGCTTGAATTTTAGCTCAAGGGGTAGTCTGTGTGGATTTGGAGCAGTTAACTGTTGGATTTCAGAAACCCCATTAAATAGCTTTGATGCTCCAACATTGCTCAGATCAAAACCAGGGCATGTGGGGCCAAGCAGCATCAGAGTGTGGCCAAGGCAGCAAAAGTTATTAATGAGGAAGAATACATAAGCTAGATAAGCTTGTAATTTGCTTTTGCCTGAGCCTACAGGGAAAAACAAAAATTCTGCCAACTTCTTTCCTCTCTCCTCAACAACAGAGTTAATTGAAAGCAAACTACTTTTGCACTTTGAGCTCAGTTTGCAACAATGGAAGTAATCCATAATAAAGAGGGAAAGTGGGAGGGACATTTTAAAAGCAAACTAGGACATTTTAAAAGTAGCTGAAAAAGTGGGGCAAGAGAGGAACATCCCTGCCAAATTAGGGTAGCTGGAGGACTTTGTGGCTTCAAATTGCATTTGGCTTAATGGCCAAAGAAGCTAAATCATGATCTGCAGGACCAGCCCTAAATACCTTTGTAAGTTCTGTTTACTATTGCAAATTCTGTTTGAGATGTTTACATCCAATTTAGCAGTGGCAGCAAAAGAACATGAGATCTCAAAATGAAGTGTGACACCACAAAATGAAACACTAAATGAAATGTCAAAGCAAAACAAAACAAAAGCCTACATGGCAGAACAGAGCATTGTGAAACAAAAATGCAGGGAGTGAGATTTTAAATTTATTTGACAACATATTATTTGTAATACTAGTTGTTAAGATACTCAACACTGTGGAGCTGTTTTCTTGGACAAAAGAATCAAGATACGCCAGTCGGCTCTGTTGTTCTCTTTTAATTTTGCTTTTATTGTGATGTTCTGTAGAGAACGTTAAGGAAAATTGAAAATGAAGCTGACACCCCAACATAGGTCAGTGTATCAATTCTTAACTAGGAATTCTGACCTCCACCTGGAAATCATTGGTTGGTGCTAGATAAGCTAAATCCCTCTGCTTTTTAAAGGCTTAAATCTGAACATCTAGGGATGTTAGTGGCCCTTTTCGCATGCAGTTTCTTTTGTGAGAGGGCCCCTTGAATGTCGAGTAAATGGGAGCGGCGGTCCGTACGATGCACTCCCATTTACGCGACGTTCACGAGCCCAAACGACTCTAAGCCAAAAATACTGCGCAGTCACACAATGCTTCCAGGGCCCTTATGCACTTACCTGCCCTGCGGTGCATCAGACAAGCCGGGCCGGTTGCGCTTCCTCCCCCAGCGCAGCCTACAGCTCCCAGGCTGCACTGCGGAAGGAAGGGGTGGGGCGTTCACGCGACAGTCGCACGACCAGCAACCCAGCTGCGGGAGAACGGAGGAGCGATGCGAGTGCCTTGTGCAAGAGGCTGCTTACGCGAATAGCACCCTCCCCACCTCCACGAGCAGGTAACATGTGGAAAGGGCCTCAGTCAGGCTTCCTGCCCTATGGTGAAGGCCCCATTAAGACTAGACAAAGATCCCATAACATCATATGATTTCCAGGCCTTCCTAGGAGAACAGATAATGCTGTTTATGCAGCTCTTTGCAAGGTAATTAGATTTAGTTTGAAATAAAAGTAAATGCTAAATTGTTACTTTATATGATCACCACAGCAAGAATTCAGTATAGCCCAAAATGGAAAGACCAAGAGATGCCTCACCTTAAAGACCGCTCACTAAAATTGATGGATATGACTGAAATGGAAAAAATTACAGTTTGGGTGAAAAAAAAGAATGTTACAAGATTTTGAGAAGGAATGGGAAATAATTAATAAATATGTTGTGAAAAGATGTTTGAACAGTTGACTAGCTAGCTATATAAATTGTAAATATGTAAATAGGGAAAACTTTCAATTATACTGACATTAATGCATTGGTTTAAGATATTCAACTTTTCTATTAGGACAAGAGGATGTAGAGTGGAATTATTGTAAGATTAATAGTAGAAGTATCTATATAGGAAACGTTTCTTGTAAACAGAAAGAAGAAGTGATTAGATATAACAATAAACAGTATCTCAAGGTTTAATTAATGAACAAACGGAAGATAAACAGGAGGAAGAAATGATGTGTAAACTTTGCACTATTCTATTCAAAATTTGTATGCATATTTGATCTTTTTTAATAAAAAGGAAAAAAGTAAGGTATTTAGATTTTCCAAATTGAGATGGCAAAGGATTAAATGGGAGTGGTCCTGCCAGATTGGGACAGTAACAAGGTATGGGAAGCTATAATGCAGGACTGAGGCCATTTCCTCACTACACTGTTATAGTGCTATTATTTCACTTTTAACATCCTGTGGAATTCTGGGGTTTGTAGTTTCCTGAGGCCAAAGAGCTCTCCGGCTGAGAATTCTAAGGACCCCTTCCTACACTGTATATTCCAGGATGCGACAGGATGTTGGAAGTGGAATAAAGGCACTATAACAGTATAGTGCAGAAATGGGGACTTGGGAGGCTTTAAAATGGGCTGGTCAGACATGTGCTACAAAGTTCACACTACTACTCTAACTGGCTACAAATTTGGCCATTGTTTTGAATTCTGAGAGTATCAGGAAAGGCACTGGACAAAATCCAGCGAATGTCATACACATGTGGAAGTTCAGTTACACACATACACACACGCACACAGGATGCTGTGCAAGAGTCATATTTAGTTCATGGTTTACATCAGTGGGATTCACAAGTGTAACCATTTTACATGGGCCTAAATCCTATTGCCAGCCTCATCTATAGAAACCACATTGAAACAGTTGAATTCTCCTCTGTGTTGACTCACCACTCTGCAGTCAGTTCAATGGGTCTGCCTTACATGGGATGAACCAATGGGATGCCGGCCATGCAGCTGCACCATCTTAGATGGCATGCAATCATTTGGCAATGCATTTGGTGGGACTCCCTAATCACCCGGAATGCAGAAATAGCCACTGTGCATTCTCCTTTATGCAATACAATAATAAAGAGACACATTGGCATATACACAACCAACTGCACAACTTCAGTATTTAGCAGAAGGATGGTATGGCATATGGCTAGACAACTGGGGAGGAGGCAGGGGCAAATTCCCTTGCAGGCCACACCATTTCATTTCAAGCACACTGGAAGTTACACTCCCAGACACCTTTTTGGCAGATCTCTAGCCTTTTAAAGCTTTTAACAGCAGGTGTGGGAACTTAAGGATTCTTCAGGGAGAGAGGTAAACCACTGCACTTGCAGCTGGTTTGGGGTTGTCTGGGCTTGCTTTTTCTTAAAGGTGGTTCTTTTTTTGTACTTCTTGTTTCATCTCCCCATCAGAAGGAAAAAAAAATATTTTTTTTAAAGGGTTGGGGTAGGTTCAAGGGTCACCCAAGGGGATCCAGGGATGCAAAAGTTGTATATGGCTCATGAGCCACAATTTCTCCACCCCTCATGTAGTACAACTGCCATGTAACTACATGAGAGCAGATTTACACTGAAAAAGCACAATGTGCAATCTCAGTCTGTGTTTTAATTTGAGCTTCATATGATATATTTTGCAAATTCCACATCTTGTCCTTTTACAAGCATGCTGATGTTCTTTCTTTCTTTGCTAACCTGCTATTCTACACTATTCATGCAGTCCTTTGTACAAAAAAGCTCAGTAAAATCCTGTATTTTATTATGTTTCCTCTGTTGTTTCCTTGATATTGCATTTTATAATAACATTGACCTCATTCAGACTAATACTAAACCACAGTTTGATGCTGGTTTTGCAGCCGTGGTTTCTGTTATGTTCACATGTTAGCCCTATCTAGGTGTTTCAATTAACACAAGGTACAAAGTGTGCAGTTCACATGAAAAGTTATCTGCCTGAAGCAGAGAGCCTCCAATACATGTGGCGGCTCTCCATGACTCTTTCAGGTTCTGGTTCATATGGGGAGCCTCCATACACACAGGTGAGTCTCTCCACATCAGCCTTGTTCATTTCATATGTTGTGTGTGATTGTGGAGGGGATGAGAAATCAAAAATGCGTTGATTTTAAGGAGGGCCCAAATAGAGATTACTGTAAACCAGGTTTGGGCATTTTTAATCTCCAGAGGGAAGGAAAATAGATGGACATGTCTACTTTCTAGCATTAAATCACAATAAATCACACAGGAATAGTGTCATACCAATGTTTTATTGATTCACTTTTAACTGGAAAGCACTCTGTGACCATTTCTGCACTAGCCTGTTGTAGCACTATGATTCCACTTTCAACATCCTATGGAATCCTGGGGTTTGCAGTTTCAGGAGCGGCCAACTGGCAGAAATGGCCATAGTGTTGTTATTCCACTTTCAACATCCTGTGGAAATCTGGGGTTTGTAGTTTCCTGAGGCCAACAAGCTCTCTGGTTCTAAATGCCCCTCCCTAAACTACAACCTTCAGAATTCCATAGGACATTGACATAGGAATAATAACACTATAATAGTGTAGTGTGGAAATAGCCATTGTGTGCATGTGCACACTCATGTGTATATCTGTTTTAATCTAAAGGGAGGATACAAGTATGTTGCAAAACAGGAGTCGAGAAACTCCTGCTGATAAAAAGAAATAAAAACTCCTGCTTGCTTTAGACTTCATGCCTGCTTCACGTAGCAAGTAACAAAACACTGCTGAGGTCATACTAGCAGATTGACTACGTTTATTAGTAAAAAAGAATTTCAAAACAGCCTAAGTTACAGAAGCAAAATCTATTCTGCCCAACATCATGGCAGATCAGCAACAGAGTGCAAAGAGAAAAGAACAGAGAGACTTTTACACAAGGCATGGGGTTTATATGATATGCAGTAAACATGCTTTAGGCACCTTCACCTCACGACAACAAGCGTGAATAACAAGTTCATAGCCATAACATGTCATGTAGCAAAAACACATATGATGGCGCAGCTGTGTGCCAGTTCCGGACAAGCTGATAACGCTGAGGAAAAGTTTCCCATGGAACTGGCTAGCCATAACAACAAGTTTGTAACAGTTTGCGTTCTCACACACACACACACAAGAGCTGTGAGAAATTTGTGGAGCAAGGAGTCCATTATGCATCCACATAATGCAACACTCCCCTACTCCTTGTGGAACAAATTTTAGTCACATATTTAGCCACTTTGGACTGGAAGCTTTGTCAATCCCAGTTTACTTACAAGCTGACCAAATGTCTCAGCAGATAGTGGTTTAGTAAACACATCAGCTAAGTTACATTCTGAAGGCACATAAGTGAGAGATCCTTTCCCATCTCGCAAAAACAACTTTACACTGTGAAACTTGATGTCAATGTGCTTTGAGCGAGAGGAAGTTCTGTCAGAACTTGCCATGTGAATGCAGGCTTGTGAATCACAATATATTTGTACTGATTGTGGAATATGGATTTCCAGATCTTTTAACAACTGTATGAACCACTCTAGTTCAGTACAGAGTGTAGACAAACTCACGTACTCAGCCTCCATTGTTGACAAAGATAAACATGTTTGTTTCTTAGTTTTCCAATCAATAACCACTCCACTGTAAATGATAACATAACCAGATGTGCTCTTGCGATCTGACACATCTTCTGCAAAATCACTATCAGAGTAACACACCAATGTAGGCTGTTCTTTGGGAAAAATACACAAACAATACTCCAAAGAACCTTTCAGGTACCTAAGCACTCTTTTCACACCTTGCCAATGATACTGGGTAGGCTTAGCACACGCTCTGCCCAAAATGTTTACACTTAGAGCAATATCAGGGCGGCAGGTACTTGCTAAGTACAAGAGACTCCCGATGACAGATTGATACAGATGTATGTCAGGAAACATTTCATCACCAATGTTTTTCATAAACCCAGGTACCATAGGCGTTTTTACAGCCTTGCAGTCAGTCATGTTGCATTTTTCTAACAACTTCACAATCTTTTGTTTCTGACACAGCAGAAAACCATTTTTGACTTGTTGTACTTCAATTCCCAGAAAGTTTTGAACTGGACCCAGATTTTTGACTTGGAACTTTTTTCCCAGTTCATTCTCAAACACTTGTGCTTGATTTTGTGTAGCAGAAACTAAACACAAATCATCCACATAGGCAAGGAGAATTTCTAAACTTTCCCCTTTCCCTCGGACATATACACAGGGATCAGCAACACTTTGTTTGAAACCACACGCCTGCAGAGCATTGTGTAAACAAACATTCCAACACCTGGCTGATTGTTTCAGACCATAAAGAGCACGTTTCAGTTTCCAAACGTGAGACTCTTTTCCTTCAACTTCAAACCCATCAGGTTGGAGCATATAAACCTCTTCTTCCAAATCAGCATTGAGATAGGCAGTAGTAATATCAAAATGTGTCAGCACAGCATTCATTTGAGCTGCCAGGGAAAAAACCAATCTAATAGACTGCGGTTTTGCTGTGGGACTGTAGATTTCATCATAACTGGCATCACTTTGTAAAAATCCACGCGCGACCAAACGCGCTTTATGTTTCACTTGCCCATCAGCAGAGGTCTTTAGCTTGTAAACCCATTTACTGTCAATTGGTTTCACACCTTTGGGTAATTTACACAGAGAATACACATTGTGCTGAGCAATTGAATCCATCTCACTTTGCATGGCATCCCACCAGGGCTGAGCTTGTTGCTCAGGCAATCTTTCAAGAGAAGCAAAATTCTCCGGTTCAGAAGCTACAGCTGCACACACACGGACTGCCTGAGCGTCAGGGAAACGACGCGGGGGGATGCCTTTTGTTTTTCTTTTTGATCTTCTGAGGACGGGTTGACTCTGTGAGGTGCCTTCCCCCTCCTCAGCACTACGTGACCTTTTAACTGAATACTTTCGCTCTCCCTCCCCTGTGCTAGACTCAGCCACATCGCTTACAGCTCTCCCCCTTCGCAAGTCTCTCTCCTCTGTTTTAACCCTCGAGGGCTTGGGAGCGGAGACTGAGGGTTGGGCTGGCTGCGCTGCAGACTGGCTAGACACAGGAAGAAGAATTTCAGACGCTGATTGAACACGTGCCCAGTTTGCGTGTTCCTCGAAGGAGGCATTTCTTGACACAACACAGGAATTACCACCAGCATGAAAGCGATACCCTTTACAAAAATTCTCATAACCAACAAAACGCAGACGCTGGGCTTTTGGCTCTCCTTTTTTCCTTTGACTTTTGGGAATGTGCACCCAGGCAAAACTCCCAAACACCTTCATGTGAGCAATGGAAGGCTGTTTATTATACAAATACTCATAGGGGGTTGCATTGATTACACTACTCCAGAGCCTATTGTGTATGTAACAGGCAGTCAGAACTGCTTCACCCCAAAAACTCAGAGGCAGATCTGCATCAGTTAGCAGACTGTGCATCAGAGTTTGTAAAACCCCTGCATTGCGCTCAGCCACTCCATTTTGGTGAGGAGAATAGCTGGCAGTTGTCCTGTGAATGATCCCTTTCTTTTTGAACCACTGTTGCATGTTTTCTGACAAGAATTCAGCTCCCCTATCAGTTTGCAACTTTTGAAGAGAGCAACCAAACTGCCTCTCAATCAGGGAACACCAATTCTTGAGGACTTGACACACATCAGACTTTTGCTTCAACACATAGCAGAAAATGTACCTGCTAAAATCATCTACGAAGAGACAGAAATATCTACCCCCTCCGAGTGATTGTTTACTGAGGGGCCCTACAATGTCACAATGAACCAACTGGAATGGAGCAGTTGGCACACGGGAACTAACCCGTGGTGCTGGCAGCTGCTTGGACTTGGTTTGCTTGCAAATTGCACAATCAAGGAACACACTACAAGACTTCAAAGAACACCCTTTACAGCAACCTGCCAACTTTTTTAACACTGGAAAACTCGCATGCCCCATGCGACGATGCATGAGATGAATGCATTCATGGTGTTGTGGAGTATTAGCATACACATTACACACAGTATGTCTTGTTTCAAGGAAGAACAGTCTTTCTTCCCGTGTAGCCACAGCACACACCTCCCCATCTTTGAGCACTTTGCCCTGTTTTCCACAGAACTCAACCTTAAACCCAGATTCTGTCAGCTGCCCCACAGATAACAGACAGAAATCAAGAGAGGGCACATACAAAACATTTTTCAAACACATATCAAGTGCTGGGACATAGGCAATCCCTTCACCACAAACCTCAGCATTTGTCCCATCTGCCAAAATTACCTTTGAAACACTGGCAGAATTTAAGTCACTGAACAAGTCTTTTGAATTGACGAGATGCTGGGAACACCCACTGTCCAGGAGCCAGGCTGGGTCTGGGACTTCTGCATCTTGGGGACCTTCAGAAACAGCTACAGCAACACGCAACCGTCCCCTGGCACGACCTGCCTTGTTTCCTCTATTTCTGGAACCTCGGAAACCGGCTCTACTGGTACTTTGCTCCCCTTGCTTCAGAAGTGGGCAATCACGCCTGAGGTGTGAAGCAGATCCACAGCGAAAACATCTCCGGACAGCATGGGCATGCACCAGCCCCTCCTCACTGCGATCAGCAGCTGAAGATTTTTTCTTACCGGAGCAGACTTCTGCCGCTGAAGCCTGTGTGGGAGGTGCCGCATTCCTGGCTCGCTTGTCTTCTTCCTCCATCAGCCGGGCAGAAACCATGGAGACAGTCAAATCCCTTTCTGGCACGGACTGGAGTGAAGAAACGACTAGTTCCCAGGAAGCATCAAGGGAATTCAAAATACAGAATACCCTGTCACTCTCAGGCAAAACCTTGCTCTCTCTCGGAGTGATGAAAACAGCTCTGAAAAAACTGTCAAATGCTCCCTCATCGAGGTGCCTGGGGTCCATTTGGTATTGTAAAGTCTATGAGACAAAGCATACTTTGCTGCTCCAGATTCACTGAGATGCATATCTCGTAGTTTGACCCATCCTTGACGTGGAGTATTAAGGTCCCTGATGTGCGTGAGCTGGTCATCTTCCACAGCCAGAAAGAGCATAGACATGGCTCGTCTAGTTGCAGCCTGAATCTGAGCTGCTGTACCTTGCAATGAAACAGGATCAGTAAACGCTCCCCACAGACCCTCGGCCTGCAGATATTTTTCCATTCTCGCTGACCATGCAAGGTAGTTTGACCCGTTGAGCTTCACAAGGGGCAAACCCCAGGCACTGGTTGAGCCATGGTAGAACCAGCTAAAAACTTATTCAAAAACACTCCTCAGCAGGCATAACTTAAAGCAGGACTCAGAACAAGGTCGATGGCTCGCAACCATCCTCTGCTACCATGTTGCAAAACAGGAGTCGAGAAACTCCTGCTGATAAAAAGAAATAAAAACTCCTGCTTGCTTTAGACTTCATGCCTGCTTCACGTAGCAAGTAACAAAACACTGCTGAGGTCATACTAGCAGATTGACTACGTTTATTAGTAAAAAAGAATTTCAAAACAGCCTAAGTTACAGAAGCAAAATCTATTCTGCCCAACATCATGGCAGATCAGCAACAGAGTGCAAAGAGAAAAGAACAGAGAGACTTTTACACAAGGCATGGGGTTTATATGATATGCAGTAAACATGCTTTAGGCACCTTCACCTCACGACAACAAGCGTGAATAACAAGTTCATAGCCATAACATGTCATGTAGCAAAAACACATATGATGGCGCAGCTGTGTGCCAGTTCCGGACAAGCTGATAACGCTGAGGAAAAGTTTCCCATGGAACTGGCTAGCCATAACAACAAGTTTGTAACAGTTTGCGTTCTCACACACACACACACAAGAGCTGTGAGAAATTTGTGGAGCAAGGAGTCCATTATGCATCCACATAATGCAACAAAGTACAATAAATAAGTAAGTAAGTAAATAAGTCTGTATTTATGCTGAGCCTGGTATTCTTCATCTTTGGTGATGGTTATGGAAGTATGTTAAAAAGGCCTTAAGTCCCCATGTCTAAAACATGGCACTGATTTATTCATTCAGCTTTTTAATTTTATCTGTTTTATTATTATTTTTTAAATATACCTGGAACCCCAAAGGTAGGAGAAAGGCAGGAAATAACATAAATAATCCCAAATTTTGAACAATGAAGTTGTGCCATGAGAATATTTGCATCACACAGAAGGTTAAAAAAGCAGGCCAATCTCTAATGAAGTGCACAGTGGATTTGTGTTTGGACATTTTGCTTGCAGCGAATAGCAGATATTCTTATCTTATCTGTAGTAGACAGCCCATTCTCAAATGTGGAATTTTTTAGTGAGAGAATTAATCTAAGCCATTCATTTCTTTTCCCTTTAAATGTTCCTTCCCATCCCATGTCAATTTGCATACTAGTCCCTTATTGCTTTTTTTCTTCTGCGGTCTGTCTCTATTCATGGAGGGCATTGAGTAGTGTATATTATAAAACCAATAGGAAGAAGGAGACCTTATCTGAGCAATTAATCTTTATAGCTATCTGCTTCATTCAATCTCACCTTACCATTTTCTATTATTTTAAAACTTTTATGCTACCTAATAAAAAAATCACAAAATAATTGCATTTGCATTTTAGGATTATTTTTATGTTCTAATTTCTGCTTTTATTTAAACCAGACTGGATGAAGGGAAAGTCTGAGTTGCAGTGTATTAACTGAACCTTGCCGTGTCAAAATAAGCGGGTACCACAGAGATAAGTGATCAGACGCAAATGGGAGCTTTGTAGTGAAGTTCTAGGAAAGGTCAGAGATTAGATTGCTGGAAGCAATGATGTACTCAGATACTCCTGAGCAGAGCCTGACAAAATTCTGAGAGTAGGAGGTGTTCTTTATCAAAGAGAAGGAAGGGTTTATGAGGAAAAAAATCTATTCATCCACAGAGTTATAGGACTATCTGAAGTACTAGCTGCTCTGATTTAAGGAGGCTTTCAACCTAGTTCTGCTCGCTGGAGCTTTAATAGGGAGCTGAGTTAAATCAATCCACTGTATCAAGTTGGAGGAGCTTCCATAATTCCTCTGGATATGTGCAAGCTGGACTAGCATGACTGAGCCTCCATTCAAATATGGCTAACCGCATGATTCCATGAAGGTAAAAGGAGAGGCATATCTAACATAAATAGCATTTAGGGCAAGCATGGAAGTTGAACCCGTACCTCCAGGGCTGCTTCCTCTTCCTCCTCTGCCACTTCCAGCACTGTTTTTTTGCACACCCCTGGCATGGGGGCCCCACTTGTCTCACCCAAGATACACCTCTGGGCAAGAGTAAACATTACATTATTTGGCTGCACTTGGGAATGACAATGGAATCTGTGGTGTTGTAATGGTTTGAACATTGGACTAGGAATTCAGAAAACCTGTGTTTGAATCACCAGTCAGCCAGAAAAGCCTACATAATCCCTTGGCCAAAGAGGAATAAGTCTTGCCAAGAAAACCTTGTAATAGGTTTGCCATAAGTTGAGGCACATAACAACAACGGCATGTGCTGCCCTTCAAGGAACAAAAACAACAGCAATTTTGTAACTGAGAAGATTGGCAACAGAACAAAGGACACACTTGTCTGAGCAAAGCCATACATTTTTGAGCTAGAGAAAATCATCTCAAAATATGTGAACATTTGAAAATCTGAAAAAAATGCATTGCAATGTTTTCCTTTGAAAAATGCACACAAACACATTGTTGGCAATGGGACAAAAAGTGAATACTGGGAACACTCTGTACAAAAATGGGTAAAACACTTTTTGAAAAAGCAGAGAAAGGTATACACATTTCTGTGCAGAGGAGACAAAGAAAGTCTTGCAACAAAAACTAAGGTCCTTTCTGAACCCTATCTGACCCTGGTGGTGTTCCACAGGGATCTCGGTAGAGGTTCTCCTAGGAGAGGAACATGACAGGAGAGTTCCCATCTGCACTGGCTGCCTGCGGGAATGTAGGAAGCGCAATGGCCACACCTCTTGCTTCCACAGTGCAGCCAGGTCCTGTCCCAGGCTGCACTGGGGTAGGAAGCACAGCCATTGCACTTTCTGACCCTCTGCAGCTGAGGTAAGTGTGGGTGGTGGGAGGGCAGCACAATTGCTGGTCACTGACGGGAAGAACACATCAATGATTTGTGGTGTGATCATGCTGCCTGGGAATGAGAGAAGGACAGGATCTGGATGACATCATTCAGAACCATTGTCTGAGTCCTGTGCTTCTCCTGTCTCCAGTGTGGGAAGATGATGTGCTGTATGCAACAGAATCCTGAAAATTCAAATAACAAGATTCACAGATTTTCTTGTCTCCAGCTATATTACAGGATATTGTTTCAGAGGATGGGTGTCAAATCCTCACCACAATCCATCTCCAAACTGAAGGTCTGTTTGGTAAAAGAGCACTTGCTCACTGTGCAAAAGGGGCTTACAGCATGCAAAACCAAAGAGTCTAACATTATTTTAATATATCCCTGGGCTGCACAATAACTCTGGCAGGCTATGCTGTAATTGTGTGATATACCCACTTCAAAAATATTGCCATCCATACTGGGAACTTCAGTTCTAGCTTGGATTCTATCCCCCATTTCATTTGGGCTTAATTCCTGTTGTTAATTCCAACTAGAGTAGATCCACTGAATCAATTCCAACTAGAGTAGACCCACTGAATCAATGTAATGTGTTGACTGAACATTCAATAATTGATTCAACTAATCTACTGTAGATGAGATCAAAGCCTGGAACATTAGGTTTGAAAATTCAGAGATGCTAAATGTTAGAAATTGGAAAAATTAATTCACTAACATAAACTCTAATAATTGAAAATAATTTAACTCAGCAAGCTACTGTTAATTGAGTCATTCATGAAAATGTTAGTTTTGAGCCAGCCCATGGGATTTGCAGAGAAAGGCATTCATGATGCCACTTATGAACATATGTCTTTAAGAGACACACTTCTTGTTCCTTGTGAATCTCTAGATACATCTTTCCTTCTTGTGTGTTTTCCTCCATCAGCCTTATTTTATGCTATTATAACTGGGGAAAAGGCTGCTGTTTTTTTGTAAGACCAATGCATCTCTCTGATTCCTGATTCTGAAGACCAACTTGCTTGGAACTCAGGTCATCAAGCATCTAAGCTAAAGGAACTGATATGTGATTGATAGAGGAGATGGCTGAGAATTCTCTGCCAGTACTTTCCACAGAACTGTATTTCCTAGATTCTCCTGGGAAAAGGAAATAAATTAGGATTACCAGAAAGAAAACTGGAGAGGGCTCTTGTACCTTTAATTTATAGGAGCCATCTTATATTCTGAATCCTTAATAGGTGTGAAGAAGTGGGAATTTCAGCAGGTGTTCCTTGTTACCTGGATTCATGAAAAGCAACACCTTCTTAAAATTCCTTCTTCTAACACAACCATTAAAGATACAGAAATCTTCTTCAGTTTTCAGCTGGTTACCTAAATGTTTGCTCCACCTGGAGCAAACACGACTGCATACTGCCTGAACTTCTCCGTTGTGTTTGATTTTTGAAGCTAAACAGGCATTGGCCTGTTAAGATCTTAGATGGGAGGGCATCTGGAAATAGCAACATTCTCTATGCATCCCTAGGAGTGTTACTGCGGTAGACTAGCCCTCTCCCGGGGTCTACAATTTATTAATATCCAATACTAAATATATCTCCAGGTGCCTGAGAGGGTCCCCTGGATGAGCACGCAGGCAGGCACGGCCGAACGGCCGCAATCAGGAAAAACCCAGTCTGACCAGTAAACAAACTGTCATGTAGCCCCAGGAGCCCTCCAAACATGCACACATTAAAATATACAAAGAATTCTCTGCCCTGAGAAGCCAGCTTGACAGGATTAGCGATCCTGAGAAACAGCCCATCAAGCGAGGGCAATTTACATACAGCCGCGGCTTTTGACAACCCCGGCAAAAACCAATCAGGCAAGGAACTTTGACATTTTGGAGCTTTGTTCTCCAAATCATGCACATTTTGGAGCTTTGTTTTAGCTCCTCAACCCATTGTTCTGGGAAAGGATTAACCCTCCAGATACATTTTCCTCTATAAAAAGACCCAATTTTCAAGCAGTTCCTCAGATCGCTCCGGTTTATTCTCGGCTTCATGTCACTCCATCCGGCAATCCCCTCAGCCCTCCACGTGCTGAGTTTCTTCTCTCACTCTGCTGCTGTTTCTGACTTCAGACTTCAGGACCAGGTGCAGTATACCCCGAAAATACCTCTCCAAAATCCCCTATCAATTTTCCTCTCTTTTATTTCTAATTAGCACTTGAGTGAGTGAGTGCGTAAGTGCAAACATGCACAAGGACTTATTTTTAAATAAAAATAATTTAATAAACAATTTGGTGTGGTTTTTGGCTTGGCCTGACCCCGTAAAAATTGAGTTGAAAGATCTTGCTAGGTTACCCTGCCTTTCGTAGTGCTACAGCTTGTGCTCTGGCTAACTCCCATTCCCCATTATTTGGAGCACATTGAGATGTCCCCCACAGGACCCCAGAAATCAGGGTAACAGGAGAAGACTCTGGAGAGCCATTCCTATCAGCCAGAGTTCAAACTACAGGGCTACATGGACCCTGTCTTATACTCCTTAGGGAGTAAAAAGGGGAGTATAAGAGCCCCATGTGCCTAGTTTTGTTTAGTTTAGACTAGATATGAGCATGGGTCTAGATCAGAGGTAAGCAGGCCCCATCTGTCCTATTCCATTGTTGTTGGAGGTGAGTGACTTCTTATCCCCCTGCATTCTGCTTCTCAAAAATTCCAGTTTAAATGGGAATGGAATGATGTCTAAAATGAATGCCAGAAGACTATGACACCCAGTTTCCTTCAGCTTTCATTTCCTTAACTTTATTTGTAGCATTTTGCACATGTTCATCCAAAACAAAGAGCTGCCATTTTGGAAGATGGAGAGGTATCAATCACCAGTGAAGATATTTACCTTAGCAGTGATAGTAGAACTTTTTCCGAAAAACCTGTTTAATGCTGATAGCTTTGGGGTAGCCAGATAGGGAGTTTTTTTCCCCTTCTGTACCACCACATCTTTCCGGGGTTGCCTACTACAGATGCAGGTTTGGCTCGGAGGACACCAGATGGCCCCTAGAATATGATCTTTTATCCCTAATAATCCCCACCAGTTCTTTTCTTTTTGAGAATTCATCATTTAAAAAAAAAACCAACAATTTTAAGTTTCATCTGTATGCCAACAGAGCAATGAGACATCATTAATTGGCTATTGATTGACCATCTCATGCCATCCATACCATGGATGGCATGAGATCTGGACAAGTGACTTACTGCAGTGCTGGGAAGAGGCACTCTCCTGCTTGGACACAGAGGTGGTGCCCTGGTTGTTAACACTGCTTGTAAACTGAAAGCTGTTGCAGAATTTGTGCAATAGTAACTCCTTATCATGCTTTTTTCTTTAATAAAAATGAGGATAACTTTATATGATTCCCACCTAGAATAAACACTGATATCTAACTCATAAATGTAATTGCTGTTGGTGCAAGGAAACTCCACATGAGAACTAGCTTCCATGTGCAATTCCATCTTGCTAGATTATTTTTCATCTTTGCTGATGAATGCAGTAAAACAAGAGTATGCACATCTCAAGATTACCTACATATCATCTTAAAGGCTGCTAATTTAAAATTCCAGTTCAGCTTTGGTTGAAAGCAATGAATGAATACCTTCTCTGAAAAGCATTCAATTGAACTGGTATGTCATGATAATTCTTTGGATATAAAATGAAAAGTAATCAAGGAAGACAAAAAGAACTGGAGAAGACTATAGCAACAATCCAACATTTGGAACAACAGATTTTTATAACACCAGCATTCTAAAAACAGTTCTACTCAAAATGGTGGTCCATAGATAAGTGTCAGTTGATAAGCCATCAGCTGCCAGTCCCTGGAAAACTTCCAGGGGAAAAAAAATTGAAGCCCACAAATGGGGAACTGGTCCCTAGCACATCAGAAAGCTTGAGAAGCACCATTCTGGGGTGGAGAAAAACAACCCCTAACTTAGAGAGATTCTAATCAAGAAAATAATCAGGTAGTAAGGAACTATTAAGACCTAGATAAAGGTCACAATCCCTATTTTTTTGGCTGAGACTTGGCTTGTATTACTAAGGCAGGGGAAAGTGAGCACTATCTTTAGAACTCTTGTCTTGAGGTTCCTTCTGTGTCCCTGAGACCCAGGGGAGAGGAGGCAGGCTGCCAGATTCAGGGCCAGCCCTTGACAACTGGGTGCCCTAACCTCCAAATTGATCCCAAAGCCTGGCTGTGCTTCTGATCATGTTAATAAACTCACTTTGCTGCACTCTGAGATGTTTCACATTTACTCCAAAACCAGCAGCAAGTCATTTTCCCAAAATTAAATTCTGCCTTGGCTGAGTTGCTGAGATCAAAAGATGACCAAGGTCAGAAACTCGGGATTAAAGGAAGAAAATTATTTTATTTCATCATCATACGGCAAGTTAATCCCTTCCAGATGAATATGTGGACAATGATTTGTTCTTTAGAGTGCTCTTTTTCCCTTCCAATATAGAAATGTAAAGGAGGATTGTGGATTTCCATTGCTGCTCAAATGGTCCAAGCAAAGATGTCTCCCTATTCTCAAATTAAGAACTTTTTATTCTCATGCAGCCTGCTACAATCTCAGCATGCTGAAAGATGCCATAAGGAAGACACACATCAGTGTTCTCTGCTCATTACCAGACCAACCTGGCTCTTTTCATTTATCTCATGTTGGCCTATAGCAATCTAATAAGTGTGTGTGAGGTCCCATGCCTATATTGCAATGGAGGATAGCTGTCAAATACAGATGCCAAGTCTGCTAGCAACCACAACCAGGAAAAAGGGGAAAAAAGAAAACTTCCCTCCGCCATTCCATTCACAACCTTCACATCTTTGCCAAGCATAGCCTCTTTATACTCTAGAGATGGTCAGATTTCTGCCTCCCAATCTGTTCAGGCTATTTTTTCCTTTTTCAAACTGCTCACTAGCTTCCACTATTCAGTTTCTTAGCAAACTACCTGTCAGAAGAATGGAAGGGCAAACATATACAGGATATAAACAAACAATGAGGAATTGTGCTTCATAGGGAACTTAGAAAAAGTCACAGTAGCTCAATAGCTCAGGGTTGTCTGGCAGTGGAATATGCTGCCTCGGAGTGTAGTGGAGTCTCCTTCTTTGGAGGTTTTTAAGCAGAGGCTGGATGGCCATCTGTCAGGAGTGCTTTGAGGGTGTTCCTGCATGGCAGGGGGTTGGACTGGATGGCCCCTGTAGTCTCTTCCAGCTCTACATTTCTATGATTCTATGATTCTATGCTTGTGGGGGAAATCTGGACAGCTGCTTTTGAATGCATCCAGTGACCAGTGGCAAAACCTGGAGTGCGTGGGGGAGGGGCTATGGCTTGTGGGGGCATGGCCACAGTGTTTGGGGGTGTGGCCATGGTGTGAGGGATGGGGCTCTGGCATGTGGGGGTGTGGCTACAAGCTGAGATGCCCCCCAAAAATTGCCACCTGGGGTGAACCACCTCCACCCCCCCCATCCCTATGTGACTGACAGTGACAATTGAAAATGTATGGAAGTTCTTCTCCAATCTCCCAAGAACTATTAAATATTCCATTGTTATTGTTATTGTTGTTGTTATGTTCCATCTTGTCAGTGACTTTTGGTGAACCCTTGAGTGAGAGATCTCCAAGAGACCCCTCTCAGAGTTTGACAATTTAGGGATGCAGATTTCTTGATTGAGTCAATTGGCCTGCAATTCAGTGTTCCTCTTTTCCTATTACCTTCAACTTTACCTAACATTATCATATTTTCTAATGAGTCATGCTGTCTCATGTTATGTCCAATGCATAACAGCTTCAATTTAGTCATTTGGGCTTCTAGGAAAAGTTCAGGTTTAATTTGTTTGCTTACTGAATTTATACCCCACCTTTCTCCCAAGGTAGTATTCAAGGCAGTTTATAGTAATTTACTCTAGGACCTATTTATTATTCTTTTAGGATTTACTGTATTCATAGAACCCTCCACCACCACCACTTTTCAAATTACTGTTTTTTCCATTATAAGCTGTCTTAACTATTCAGCTTTCACATCAGTACATAGAAACTGGAAGCTGTTAATTGTGCTTTTTCACTTGCCCCTTAACTTTCATCAGTAGTTTTTCCAACTCTTTACTATCTTCTGCAAGTAATATGGTATTATTTGCTTACCTTAAGTTATTGATGCTTCTTCATTCAAAACCATACCTCTGTCCTCTAAGTCTAATCCTGTTTTGTTCTACTTTGAAGGGATGTCTTATTCTTCACCTCTTCTGTATACCTCCTAAGAGTACTTCCTTGATATAAGGGTTTCCTCTATTGACCTTTGAGATCCATGTTCTTGGTTTAAATTTGTTTTTGATTTCTTGGATCTTGTGAAGGAGGCCTCCTTTTTATATTTTTGTTGTCTTCTATTTGTTTACATTTTTATAATAACTCTCTTTATTCCTACATGCAAGTCATCAAATAATTGCATTCAGAATTCAACCTAGTTTTTCTTTAACAGTTTAGTGGGGGGGGGGGGGGGCATGAAAATTGCAGTAGAAATCTGGTTCGAGATGTTTTGTGGGCAGGGTGTTTACTGATATTATGCAAGGTGGCATAGAGTGAAACAATTGTGACAGGATGGTTAGAATATCCAAAATATCATCTTCCATATGAACTTATCCAACCACTTTCACTGTGACTAAGGCCCTTTCCGTATGTGGCAAGGGAAACGCTCCCTGCCGCTACTCACCGGCTTTTTGGTGGGTCCGTTTGGGTCTTTCCTGATGAGGACCAGTGCGAGCTCGTCGCTCCGCACTGCTCCGAAGTCCAAAATGGTGGCTTCCAGTTGGTGGAGGCTCTCCACCAATCAGAGAAGCTCGCCAGCCTAAAGCCAACCCCTGGCAGATCTGCAGGAACACACTAGTGCGCACCTGCAAATCTGCACTGGAGCGCGGCAACGGAGCAACATGGGGTCGTGCGCTCCGTACTTTTTAAAAATGTCTTAAAAGAGGTTTTTAAAAATCATGCTGCAGTTCCAGTTGCTCTGGAGTGAAAAGTAGTCCGTCCCAGTCCACTCCACGGTGCAGAAGACCTCCACTGAGGTTGCTCTGCACCGTTTTAATAGGCCGGTGCAGAAAGAGCTTAAGACACTTTTGTTCCTCAAAATGTTGGAATACCACTTTGATCATCCTTTACTATTCAACAACCTGACTAGGTTGTTCTGGGAGATGAAATCCAAAACATCTGGAAAGACAAATATTCCCCCAACCTTTATTGTGCAGAAGTCCCATTGTCTTTTCACCTTAGAAGAACTAGGAATTAAAGAGGATGGAGGCACAAGACTCAGTCTGCATCAATGCCTAGACTAACTTCTCCCAAGATGGTACCCTCCAAATGTTTTTGGGAAGGCTGACCTAGACTATAGAACCCCCTGGCTTGGGAGACCTTGCAATCTAACATTTAGGGAGCAGGTTAAAATGGCCTTAAGGTATTCTTTTATTTTGACTTTAGGTCTTCCAATGAAGAGCTAAATCCTGTTATTCATTTAATTCAATAGAGCGGAGCCATTGAATCATTTGGCTTTATCTATGTGTTGACTCACTGTTCAACAGCTTGCTCAATGGTTCTATTCTGAGTTGGACTACCCAACAGCATTCCAGCTGAGATCTGTGGTGCTAGTTGTTTTTTATCTGTCCCTTTTGTGCTTGAATAGCTTGTAGCATTTTCCAGTAGTACTCTGAGTTTATATTTTTATAAACATTTGGCTAACCACCTTAAGTCTCTTCTTCATGGCAGACAAAATAGGATGCCAATGAGTGCAAACCAATAGATGTTGTTAGTGCCAAAATAGAGTACATCAGAAAACCAGAGTAACTCACAGTGCTCTGTCTCAGAAGGGAACAGTTAGCTTTGCACAGGATGGGGACACCTGGATCTGGATATAAGATGGGCGTTACCTGGCTTGAACACAGTACATGTGGAAAGGATCTAGGAGTCTTAGTAGACCACAAGCTGAGCATGAATCAACACTGTGATGTGCCAGCAAAGTAAGCCAATGTGATCCTGGGCTACATCAACAGGAATATAGTGTCTAGGTTCAGGAAAGTGATAGTACTACTCCATTCTGTTTTGGTCACACCCTACCTGGAATACTGTATCCAGTTCTGGCCCTCTCAGTTCAGGGAAGATATTGAGAAGCTAGAACTTGTCCAGAGGAGGCTAACCAAAATGGTAATAGGAAATGGAAACCATCACCTATGAGGAGTGACGTAGCGAGCTGGGGATGTTTAGGCCAGAGAAAAGAAGGTTAAGAGATGACATGATAGCTATTTGAAGGGATGTCATATGGAGGTTGGAGCAAACCTGTTTTCTGCTGCTTTAGAGATGAGGCCATGGAACAATAGCTTCAAACTTCTGGAAAAGAGATTCCACCTAAACATTAGGAAGAACTTCCTGAAAGTAAGAGCAGTTTAACAGTGGAATGCACTGCCTCAGAGTGTGCTAGAGTCTCCTTCTTTGAAGTTTTTTAAACAGGATGGATGACCATCTGTCAGGATTGCTTTGATGGTGTATTCCTGCATGGCGGAGAATTGGACTCAATGGCCCTTGTGGTCTCTTCCCACTGTATGATTCTATGATTCCAGGTAAGTTCCTTTTCTGTTGCTAATGGAGTTGAAATTGTATTACGTGTCTTTTATTGCTCCCTAGTTATGCATACATAACTAAATTGCCAATGTAGATTATGGGCCAAAATGATTCAGATCTGGAAATATGTTATCATAAACAGGAAGATTAGCCAAAATTCTCAATTGGCCCTTAGTATGTCTGTACACCTATCATAATACTGAGGCCTCAGTGTAGAACGTAGTATGCAGTAGAACAGGACTAATCATCTTTTAGTACATTTCCAGGGGCACCTGAATTCCTCTGTGGGACTTGGCAGAAGTGTTTAACAAGTCTGAATTTATGCAGAGCCCTGCCATGGAGAGGTAATATACATAGTTGTATATGGCAAATCTACACAATGGTTTTCATGAGAAGGCTTTCTTTCCCCCTTCAGTTGTATTTCAATGCAACAACAAAATACAGTCTAGCCCTGTGCCAAGTTTTATGCCAGAATTTAATAAGACAACCTGCTCAAAAACACAGATGCCTCCTGGCTGATGAGGAAACAACCACAAAGACCAAGGTTTCTCATTACAATGTTAGAAAATAAAAAAACAGGAGAGAGGCAGTGAAAAACGACCAGTCATTTCTTCTTTCCTGGCTGATACATATCTTATTTATTCTCCCTCGTAATGTGTGAATGCCGCGCCTGGCCCCATTTTGTCCGATGCCTCAATTAAAATGTAAATTTCTGCAGCCCATCTCTATAATTCCAAACAGCTCCAGGCATGGGAATTTAAACTGCTTTTAATAAAACCAACTACAGATGCTGCAATAAGATCCCTTTCAGAGTGTTTGAAATCAGTTTTTTTTAAAAAAAAAAAAAAAAGGCCAGCCATTGTTCTATACGCAATGCTAGAGTTAGGAACACTGTCTGGAATCCTGTTGGACAGTTATGAATATGTAACCTAGAGTTACTCACTCATGACTGCTTTGTATTAACAATCCCTATGTAGCCTCCAGTTCAGGGGGTAGACAGGGACTGTGACTGTCCTCTAATTCCTACTTACCAGCCAGCAGCCACTGTGATCAACAGGTACTTGTTCACCCATCATTCAGGAAGCAGCTGAGTGACAGTCACCTCTTGCGTGGGCAATCTCCTGCCCAAAGGGGAATCATGACAAAGGTCCTTCTGCCTGTTGCATCAGAGATCTCTTGTGGGAGGGCTGGGAACGTCAGTTAGCTATCTCCCAGTTCACAGGGAAGCAGACCCCCATCGACTGCGGTGGCAGCTCCCTAGTGAGTGGGAATTTAGGTAAGGGATAGAGACAGGATTCACTGTGTAGCAGTGTAACTACTGTGCTTATGCATTTGTAATTCCTCAACAGGATTTCAGCCACTGCCATAAATGCAAACTGAGAACGTAGGCATGAACACACAAATGCAAATAAATATGGAAATTTCACACATAATAAGTCCTGAAGCTGCTGTTTCCTGTACAAAAATAAAAGGCAGATTTTGCATAGAATAAGCCCAGTTAATCTTGTTTTTCATCAGTACAACTGTCTCTTCATGATCATCCTTGAATACATTTTTGTGCAGTAGCCCAGATCAGGCCATGGTCCATTACAAGAATGGTGGTTAAATAGAGATGCAACAGAAGCCAGAAAAAGGAGGTGAAAGAGGCTAAATGATGGTCATTCCTATCATAGCCAAATGGGATATCCAGAGACAGGAAATACTAAGAAGGTTACAAGACAATCCCTCATTGAACTTGATAGTGGGAACCACAAATTCAGTTGCTTATTGGAGCTCACACACTGTAAACCTAAGCAGTATTCTAATGGGAATATATACCGGGTGAATAAAGAGACACATTAGAAGCTGAATTGAAAATAGATTATTATTATAATTGCATGATGGGGGTTCCACTAGATGGCCCTTGTGGTCATCCCCAACTCTAGTATTCTATGCAAAAAAAACACTAAAGAAATCAGCCTGATTTTTCATAAGAAACTAGTTTTGATTTGAAAAAGTCAGCACTGTAAGCAGTTAGTAAATGTTACTATTACAAAATCAGATCCAAAATACAAAATACAAAAAAGATACAAAATCAGAGTATTTAATTAGGTGCTTAATTACAAGACTAGAAACATATGTTTCATTACTTTACTGAATGTGGATCAGGTTTAGGGAATATCACCTTGTATAGTAAAATTCTTGGTTAAAGCCAGCTAGAGCAAATGTTGCACACCAGATGAAGCAATAAACTGTCTGCCTTCTAGAGTCACTTTCTGATCTTTAACATGTGGACTTTACATATGCTGTTGGAGTTTAACTCCCAGGTTCCCTCACTATTCATAGAATCATAGAATCATAGAAATTCAGAGTTGGAAGAGACCACACAGGCCATCCAGTCCAACCCCCTGACATGCAGGAACACCCTCAAATCAATCCCGACAGATGGCCATCCAGCTTCTACTTCAAAACCTCCAAGGAAGGAGACTCCACCACACTCCGAGGCAACAGATTCCACTGCCGGACAGCCCTGACTGTCAGGAAGTTCTTCCTGAGGTTCAGGTGGAATCTCCTTTCCTGCAGCTTGAATCCATTGCTCCTTGTCCTGGTCTCTGGAGCAACAGAAAACAAGTCCCCTCCTTCCTCTACGTGGCATCCCTTCAAATATTTAAACATGGCTATCATGTCCCCTCTTAACCTCCTCTTCTGCAGACTAAACATACCCAGCTCTCTAAGTCTATCCTCATAGGGCATGGCTTCCAGGCCTCTCACCATTTTGGTCGCCCTCCTCTGGACTTGCTACAGCTTGTCAATATCCTTCTTGAATTGGGGTGCCCAGAACTGGACACAGTATTCAAGATGGGGTCTAACCAAAGCAGAGTAGAGTGGTACCAGTACCTCCCTCGATCTAGACACCATACTCTATTGATGCAGCCGAGAATTGCATTGGCTTTCTTGGCTGCCGCATCACACTGCTGACTCATGTTCAGCTTGTGGTCTATGAAGACTCCTAGATCCCTTTCACACGTACTGCTATCCAGCCACGTGTCCCCCATCCTATATTTCTGTATTCCATTATTTCTGCCTAAGTGTAGAACCTTACATTTCTCTCTGTTGAATTTCATTTTGTTCGCCCTGGCCCAGCTCTCCAATCTATCCAGGTCATTTTGAATTTTGATCCTGTCCTCTGGCGTATTAGCAACCCCTCCCAATTTGGTGTCATCTGCAAATTTGATGAGCATGCCCTCTATTCCTTCATCCAAGTCATTGATAAAAATATTGAATAGCACTGGACCTAGGACAGAACCCTGTGGCACCCCACTAGTCACTTCTCTCCAGGATGAAAAGCAGCCATTCGTGATCACCCTTTGGGTTCGGTCGGTCAACCAATTACAAATCCAACTAACAGTAGCCCTGTCCAGCCCACATTTTACTAATTGAGAATACTGACTAGGGATTCTGGTATTTCTAGTCAAACAGTGACTGGAAAACTTCATGACTTCCATCTCTGCTTTAATATTTTTTTTAGTTGTACATCCCAAGCATAGAAATGATTTTCTTTCATCTTATTTTAAATTGTGCTGTTACACAAAGGCTACTTAAATGAAATCCCTTTAAAATCAATGTAACAATAACGGTTTCACTATATTCTGCGGTAGTCAGGCCTCATCTGGAGTGCTGCATTCAGTTCTGGCTACCTCATTTTAAGAAGGATACAGACAAGTTGTAGTAGGTTCAGAGAAGGCAACAAGGCTAATAAGAAGTAAGGGGAACCAAAATGAAGAAAAATTGAAGGAGATGGGTGTGTTCAGCCTGGAGAAGAGAGGACTGCAAGGATGACATGGATGCACTCTTCAAATACTAAAGGGCTGGTAGAGAGGAAGATATGAGTTTGTTCTCTACTGCCCTAGAAGATATGGCCAGATGTGGTTTTAAGTTATAGGAAGGTAGATTTCAATTGAGGATTAGAAGGAACTTCTTGATGTTAAGACCAGTTTAGCAATGGAACTAATTACCAAGAGAGAGGGTAGGATTTCCTTCTATGGATGTTTTCAAAAGGAGTCTGGACAGCTACTTGCTGGGAAAGATCTAACCAGAGTTTCTGGATTGAACAGGGGGTTGAATTTCATGGCCTTTCGGAATCTATGGCCATTTCTACACCCTACCTGATCCTGTCATCCTCCTGTCGTGATTCTGGCAGCACCTTTGCTGAGAAAGGAGGTGTGATGGAACAGTCCCCTCCACACCCATCTTGCTCCCTGTGGAAGGGAGCACAAGCAAAATGTGCCTTCCTTCTGCAGCACAGCTGGGTTCTTTCCCCTTGCTGCGCTGGGGAAGAAAGTGCCTCCATCATACTTCCTGCCCTTCCACATGGCTGGTAAGGATGGGAGAGCTGCGTTATTGTAAGCACTTAACAGATTTATTCTGTTAAGCAAATATCCTTCACTCATGACAGATGGGGGCAGAATGGCAGTGGGACTGTGACAGCATCATGCAGAAGCATGAACCATGGGTGCTGCCATTGCACCCCCATAGTGGGACAGCCCCATTGTGTGGAAGTGGCCTATGATTCTAATGGATGAAATCCTACATTGCTCAAGTGGAGCATAATGCCTCACTGGGAAGCACCACAGGTTCTCAGAGCCAAACCCCATTCATGTGGCCATTTAGCATCCAAGGGAGGGCTGGGATCATCCAGGCAGCATCGGCTATCAGATAGATAAATTACCAGTATGTTCCCAGAAGCTTCAAGAGAAATCAGAAAATGCTATTTAGATGTATTGCTTCCTGCTTCTAAAAACTGCTTTTGTGATCGTGGTAGCAGGGGGTAAATCAGATCTCGGAAAAATCACATTAAAATGATAAAAATGCCATTGGTGGAGACTTTGGAGTTAGAGTCATTGGGGAGTGAAGCCTGCCAAGGTTCTCGGAAGGGAAACAATTGCTTCTACACCCCAAGAAGTGTAGAACTGAAGCGCTGAGCACTGTTGTTGATATTATTGTAGTTACTGAAGTTCAGAGATCTTGAAACCAAACCTTATGAGGAACGTTTAGCTTGACGAAGAGAAGACTAAAAGGTGATATGATAGCTATCTTTAAATACCAGAAGGGATGTCACATAGAAGACAGTGTGTACTTCTTTTTTGCTGCTCCAAAGACTAGAAAACAAAACAATGTGTTCAATTAACAAGAAAAGAGATTCCACCTAAACATTACAAAGAACTTCTGGACTGTTAGAAATGTTTGATAGTGGAATAGACTGTTCTGAGGGAAGGGAACTCTTCTTCTTTGGAGGTATTTGAACAGAGCTTGGATAGGCATATTTCAAGAGAGCTGTAAGTTGTGTATTCTCACCTTGTGGTGGGGGATGTTGGACTAGATGAGATTCTATGATTATCATATTTACATTCTTCTAATATGTATACTTCAAAAAGTGAAAAAAAATCAAATTCCAAGGCCTCTGTCCAATTTTAAGGCACATCTTAATGTTTCAAAATGTTCATGTTGATTTTGAAAATTGATGAATTTTTCCTAACACATAATGCCTCTTCTTTGGGATGTTCCATAGAGCCTGAAAGACATCAAGCTGTAGTTCTACTTTTAATCCTGCAAAATGCTTATGAAAATAGCTAGAATTTTTTCTACTACATTGTTTCACCACCTCCATAGTTTTCCAGTTGCTCTGCTGCTGTATTTCATTCTCTGCACTCTTGCCAAAGGGGAAACACACACACACACACACACCCCAGACACATACACACAGACAGACAGAAATCATTGCCATGCCAAAAGCCAAGCCTGCCTGCCAAATTGGAAAAGCTAATTTCTGATGAGGATTAAACCTCTGCAGTGCCAAAACAGAGCTCACAACAATCAAGGTGTTGCTTTCAACACAGCTCCTTAGGAATCAGCAGCAACTGTGGATCTTCTGGCACCATTTACTACTTAATCTCCAAAGCAGTATTAGTCTCGGATTTGGAACACAATGCTCATATGCCTCGTGTATCTAAAGAAACGTGAAGCTGCAAGACGTCTTGGGCTTTTGCCATTTTATTTGTCAGAGTGTCACACTTGAGGAAACATGCAAATAGGCTTGTCTTCTCAGTGTAAACATCTCTCCCTGAATCCCTGTTCAACACAGATCATAAACTGGACAAAAGTGGCTTTTGAAATCTTAGTTCTTGAATAGACAAGACATTTGAGGGTCAGTCTGACTTCATGGAATTAGAGAGAAAGAGAGAGATTTTGTGTCTTAATATTTCCAGGAATACCCCTTATGTTTTCCTTCAAACTGAAGCAGGACACTTGAGGATGAGTTTTGGCTTAGTGGTCAAGTATTAGCTTTACGTCATTGAATTCCCAAGTTCACTTCCTAGCATGTTCAGTTGGATAGATCAAATAGATCAAATAGTAGATGATGGAAAGGTCTTGCTTCTTTTAAAGAACCTGGACAGATGAACTTAACATTGAGCTAGATCACATGTGAACAGTTTTGAAGCTGGGGAAGCATTATGCACACCCAACTAATCATTACCTACGTGGCCACTGCAGTCACCATTTATGGTACAGAAGAGTGACAGGTTGCTCTCACACACCACAGAGACCTACACTGTGGCAGGACAGAATATCCCCTTTTCTTCTATAATGAAAAATAAAGAGGGAAAAGGCCCTACTTTTTTTTTTTTTTTTGTGGTATTGCAGAACCTTGTCAACACAGTTCCTTCTGCAACAGTAACAGTTCAGCTGATTCTGCCGGTGGCAAGCAAGGATGGGGAGGGGAAGGCGGAGTCTTGAAAAATAGCTAGAAGAGGGGATGTGTTGCCCACACAAGCTAGATGGGTAAAATGTAAGTAAAATGTAAGTAAGATTTATGAAATGCTGAACAGTTAGCCTTCCACATTTCCTAGGGTAAAGGGTACAGGACCCCCACAGAAATAGGAAAATTGAAAATATCAAAATGTGCATGTGTGGGATGGAAACAGCAGAGGCAAGGTGGGGACAACAGGTCCAATTTAAGACAGAGGAATGGATCTGCATGGTGGCCCTACAGTTCTTCTTTTTCATCCATTTCCTTCCTTTGGTATATAAGGGGCATCGAGATAGGGTTTGTGGTGCTGAGAAATCGAGCTGCAAGCCATCCTTAGATGGCCAGGAAGTGGCTAGTGGAGGAGAAAAAGGACCAGAGAAGGGTTTATAAAGGCCTGTACAACCTGATTGGATATGCTGAGAGGGAAGATTCCCCAGAAAAGAAGCACCTGAGGATAGGGGACAGAGGTTGGAGAGATTCACAAATAATCAAACCTGTGAAAATGAAACTTGCGGATGTGAAGGGCCAACTGTATTTCCCCATATGAACCTGCCCCGTTTTTAAGATCGTTGAGGGAGGACTTTGTTCTGGTCCTACCACCTTCACAGACACATTTGATAAGGATGTCGGAGAGAGCCTTCTTGATGACTCCTCCCGCTCTATGGAACTCTCTGCCCTGGGAGACTAGGCTGCCAGCCCCCCCCCCCAGTGTTTGCCAGTAAGTAAAGACTTTTCAATTACCTATTTAAACAAGCATTTGGTGGCTAAGTGGTAATACGGAAAGGCCTTTAATGGTGCATGTGTGCTGCATTGTTTTCTGTAACTGTTCTCATCACAAACTTAAATAATTCTGTTTTGTTTTACAGTCTTGATGTTTCAATACGGTTATTTTACTGAATTGTGTTTGGACATCTTTGACTTTTTTTAAAAAAAGTTTTGACTCATTCAGGAAAAAGTGAGAAATAAATAAATACATAAATAAATAACACCTTTGAGACCTTCCCTAAACTGCAAAGCCCAGGATTCCATATGACGTTGAAAGTGGAATAATAGCACTATAACAGCCTAGTGTGGAAATGGCCCATGTCTCTGGGTTGTGGGAAGTGTCCTGTCTGTGGCTGCACCTGGGTATTGGGACTGAGGCATGACAAGCATACAGAAATCATTTTTTCCCTATAATTTGAATTCATTGGATCATATTCTAGTCTCTGAAGCTGCAGAAAACAAGCTCACTCCATCTTTGCCATGGCACCCCTTCAGCTATTTAATGTCTAATGTCTCAGTCACCTTTCACAAGATGCTGTTGGACAATAATTTCTATCAGCTATTGTCAGCACAATATGCTGGGAGCTGCAGTTCAGCGTCTAGAGGAACACACTTTGCCCACCTCAGGTTTAGAAAAAGGTCTTCAGAAAATTTGCTTATCCTTAAAACTTCTGTTCAGATTGTCAGTGCAGACCCTCTGATAAATATCCCACCTCACAGAATTGGATATATGTTATGGTTTGAGAATTCTGTCATTGTATGATTATAGAAAACATTTTTTGTAACAAATGGGGCAGGGAGCAAATAGCCATGCAGCAAAACTCCCTTTATCCAGCCGTAGGTAAGAGTCTTATTTTCATCTTTTTAAAAAAAGTCTACAAGTCCACAAATAGTTACTGAGGATTTCCACAAGAAACTGAGAAGCTGCTGCACATGCAGTGAACAGTTCAGCCATCATCCAAAAGGAAAAGCAAGAATTCACTGTAAGGAACCAGTCTTTGGTACACATGGGCACAACATAGACTAAAACCATGACAAATAGCTACCTAGTCTCTGAATTGCATAGGATACTACAATAAATACTCATTAGATCACCCACAGATATAGCACTTAGCCTTTAGAGGAGGAGCAATATATAATGCTATAATGCAAACTTATATACAGAATAATATAACAATTTGGGGAAAAGATTTTTTCATAGGTAAGCATCCCAAACATGCAATTTTAGTGAGGCAGACACAATAGGGATGGTTTCACAAAACAGTTTTATGCCATAGATGGATTTGTAATGCCTTCTTGGTTTGGTTTTGTTTTTTTCTGTAGAGATGAGCCAAAACTCAGATTTTTTTAATTCATCCTTCTAGAAACCCACTGTACAGAATTCTCTCCAGATATGTTGAATTCTTCTCTCTCAATCTCTCTCTCTCATTTTGTATTTCTATCTCCCTGTGTGTGTGCTTGTGTTTGTATTGACCACCGTCATTCCTCCATGTCTTGGAAGATCAAAGCTGGGGTACCACAGAAGACACAAAATGACTACCAAGCTCTACAAACACATCCAGAGGTCACTGTGGGGGCAGTAGGAGGATATGTTAGTGTGACATACTAGAAAGAATAGATACAAGGTGTGCTAATGATCCTGCACATGGTGAGCCCCACTTCTGAAAAACTGTTGAAGAAGTCTCCCCAATTTCTCTAATGGAACATTTTGAGAAGACATACAACTTTATTTCCCACACATGTAGAGAAGTGTGTAATGAAAGTATAATTCCTCTCCCAATCTTTTTTGAGCTAAGAAATTCCTCTCAGTCTGCTAACACCCCCTCAGTATGCAAGCTGAATGTCTCCTGTCCATCCTATGTGATTATTTACATGTTATTGCTTTCTCCGAGAAATGTAGCAGTGTTCTGCAAGTCAATTCTGATATACTGAGTGATAACTTCAGAGGAACAAGAAAGGAAGCTGACTTTCCCTGAAATTTGATAGAGAAGCACTTCTGTTTACTGCCTTGTACCATCTGTGAAATGAATTTTCAGGTCTATGCAACACTGCGAACTGCATGAACAGACAATGAAAGATTTAACACGCTGAGAGAAAGAAACATACACCTTGTTTAAAGGCAGTATGCCCCCTTCCCAAAGTTGCTCCATCAGGTTCTTATATTCATCAGGGACACATATTAAGCTTGTCAGCGCCCCACCTTTACTCCATGTCAACCTCAATTTAATGTGAATTTGATATGCCTTTCCCTTGACTTGCTGTGAATTTGATTCTCAAACAAAAAACAAACAAACAAAACCCTTCTGTAAAGTTTTTAACGAAGGCAAAAATACAAGCCCTTTCTTGATCCTGTTCCAACAAAAATGTCTTCACTTTACTGAGCTTGGCTTAAAGTCAGTTTCCACGTCTGGCCCTATGACAAATGAGCCAGTGAAATGTCTGTCATTTCCAAACAATTCCAGTACTGTTCATGGATGTTCTGACTATCTCTGACTCTAGGGTTGCCTCAGCTTTGGGAAAAGGCAGCTCTGGTTTGGAAATATCAGATCCTCCAACAATTCATAGATGCGTCTGGGACATTGACCACAGAAGATTTACATACATTTAAAGCAGACGATGAAGACATTGAAATACAGTAGGCCCTCCACATTCATGAGGGATAGGTACACAAATCACTTGTGAATGTCAAATAATCACAAATAGGGTGCCTTCCCTACAGGCTTCTGCCTGGCAGATGCAGCCACCCAAGTGGGTGGCAGGGAAGCAGGGAACAGGCAATGGTCTTCCCTGCACCTTGCTGCCACCTGCGCGAAGCGTGCCCACACTGGCTGCAGCGGCAGGAGGAACACAGGGAACTGGCGATCGCCTTCCGTGCACCTTCCTGCTACAGGCACATCTGCAGCGGCGGGGGCAGTGGGAGAGGTGCAGGAAATTGATGATCGCCCCCTTTCTGCCACCCGTGCAGGCACACCTGCACCTGCAGCGGCAGAGGTGGGAGGAATTTGAGGAAATGGCAATCAACCTCTCCGGGCTTTTCTGCCACCCGCACAGGTGCACTTGTGGCAGGGGTGGCAGGAGGAGCACAGGGAACTGGTGATTGCCCTCCCTAGACCTTCCTACTGCCGACATGGGGCATGCTTGCACTGGGGGCAGAGACAATGGGAGGAGCAAGTGGGGTGGGAATGGGGTGGGAGGGGGAGAAGGGGGGCAAGTGGGCACCCCGTGAATAATCAAATTAGCGAAAGTGAAACCCATGAATGTGGAGGGAGTACTGTAGTTAACTATATTCCATGCCTTTGCTCAGTCATTAAACAGAATGAAGATTGCAGTCAAGAAAGCAGAAGAGGACTAGGACCTGGAATGACATCTATGAAGGAGCTAGACAAGATCCTGAAGAGTAAAGATGTATGATTGAACACTAAAACTAGGATTGCCTCTGCCATTGTATTTCTAATTTCTATGTGTGATTGTGAAAGCTGAAGTGTGAGGAAAGCTGACAGGAAGAAAATCAACTCATTTTGAAATGTGGTTCCAAATAAGAGTTGCAAGGACACTGTGGACTGCTAAAAAGAGAAATAAATGGGTCAAAGAGCAAATCAAGCCTGAACTCTCCCTAGAAGCCCAGCTGACTAAACTGAGACTGTCATACTTTGACAGTCTTTGACATATCATGAGACTGTCATACTTTGACATATCATGAGAAGACATGACTCTCTAGAAAATACAACAATGCCTGGTATGGTAGAAGGCAATAGAAAAAGAAGGTCACATTGCAAGTGGACAGGCTCAGTCAAGGAAGCCATGGCCCTGAGTCTGCAAGACCCGAGCAGGGCTGTTGATGATAGAGTGACTTCAAGGTCTCTCATTCATAGCGTCACCATAAGACAAATTTGATTTGACGGCAATTAACAACAAATGCACCAACATCTGGGATACATGGCCAAGCAACATCAGTGTATGGTCGGGATTGTACTATTTATTAATGAAGAAGAATAGATAAGTGAAGAGAAGCTGCAGCAGCTCTCTCTTGTACCTGGAAGGACAAGATACCACCTCTCCTCTCCACTCCCTTCAGAAAGAAGACAGATGCAACATAATGTGCCTTACTTGGATGCCAATTCCCTGCCTTGCATTAATTCAAATCTACACTGAGCATGGAACTAACATTATTGCAAATTTGCAGAACAAGGCAGATGTGCAGAGTTTTGATTGACTTGTCATGTGAACAAGAAACTCCCCTCCAATCCCTACAATGGACTGTACTTTCTAAAAAGTTTCCGCCTCTCTCCCCCCACCCAACTTTTTATATACACAGTGAACTACTGAATTCACAGATCAATACATAACAACCCGCAAGGCTTTTCAAAAAAAGAAAAAAAAGAAAAAAAAAAGAAAAGAAAAGAAAAAAAGTGTAAAGCATGGCATGGGGACAAGATTGAGGTGATAGAGTTTGATTTGCTGAAATACAGCAAATATCAGCTGCAGTGCCAAGAGGAAACCATGTTCAGAGCATGGCTTAGGGATATAGTATGAACTCTCATTGATATTTCATTCATTAATCCATCCACTCATTCATTTATATTCAATTGATATCCCATCTTTCTTTTGTAAATAAAACAAAGGATGGGTGGATGAACTACTGAACTTCTGGTAACAACAACACTTTCCTGGCAATATGTTGCTTTTACTCTGGGGAAGGCATCTCTGGAGGGGGAAACGGCCAATTTTTTTCATGGATGTTGAAGTCCTGCAAGCCAAGGGAACTCCACACTATCATCACGACCAACTCAGCCAGCTCAAGAAGGGAGACTGTTAAGCATCAGCGTGGATGGTAGACCAACAGAATCCTAATCTGTCCCACCCACCTTCAAATATGTACACTCAGATCTATTAGACTGTGAGACAGGGCATCTGGTGAGGAAGATGGAATCCTGATATACCACCGCAACTCCATCTTCATGCCCTTCAGGCCTTGCCTACTGTTGAACAGAGAACTCTGGTGGACAAAACTGGGAGAGATTCACCCTCACCAAGTTTTATCCAGCCAGATTTCCATTATTCAAGCTCAGTTGTTGAATCCATCCTGCTCAAAGACAGGGGTGAGAATCATCTGGCCCTGAAAATGCAGTGGGAGTGCAAGTCCCAAATGCCCCAGCTAGCATAGTTAATACTGAGGAATGCTGGGACTTGCAGTTCAACAGCATCTGGAAGACTACCTGTTTTCTACCCTTGCTCCACAAGATTTTCAAGACTGTAAACAGAAAATATATGTATCATTTGATCACCTCTCCCAGCCTGTGTTGTTGTTCCAATGACCCACCATTTTTGTTTCTTAAAGACTAAAAAGCAAACTAGAAAAACATATGCCTATAAAAGATAATCATATGACACGTATATCATCTGTTCAGGGTTTAATTTAGCAAGCAATCAGAAGTTAGGTTTTTTTAAAAAAAAATGGAGAAGATTCTCCAACCACCCCCTCCTTGGGCTTAATTATAAATGTGCAGAGAAATTGCCTTGGCAAAATGAAACTTTTAAATTTGATCTTTTTCCTACTGCTGTGTTATTTTCCAGCTCAGTATTAGGTACACAAATAATTCATAATGATATAATAAGTAAAGTATGATAGTACCAAAAAGTCAATTATCACGTTTAAAGGTTAAGGGCTTTGCTGATGAACTTTAATTTTCTCTTTGCAGCCTGGAGCTTTCCTGAGAAATCATCTTCACAGTAAGAACACTCCAGAAATACTGAGTTTCTTCTTCATTTTTCTAAATGGAAATCTTTATTCTAATTTTATTTTATTTTTAAATGTTATGAGTTGGCTTGAGAGCTTCGCAGATTTTCTCACATACAAACATTTCAGGGACTTCCTTGAGTTAAATGTCTGAATTGGCTTTATTCAGCTCCCTGAAGTAACTTGTCAAACACTGCACTGGCAAAACACCAATTTAGTAATATTGAAGTAGAAGAATCCTGGAATTTGTAGTTTCATGTTGGACTAGAATTCCAAATTCTGGCAGAGAATTCTAAATGCCTCATAAAACTACAAATCCCAGGTTTCCATAAGAAGCAGCCATCCATGCTGATTATAGTTGGATCAAAGTGGTAAAAATTGTGTAGTGTGAAAAAACTGCAAGAAGAGAGATGACAACAGTTTCCGCAGGGATGAGAATGTATCTCCTCATACATCACCCTGCTACCTATCTGCAGTCCTCCTTTCTGCATATATTTACTGAATGACAATAGAAGCAGCCACATAAAAAATGACCACATCCACCGAATGTGAGTTGACCCTTAGATTTTGATTCTCATCATGCAGGGCGTGAAGATAGCCCTGCCTTTAAAAATTTCTTGCCACAATGATTTTTATGAACTTCCACCTACATCAGCTTCCATTGTGGTTTTAATGCAAAGGTCTATCAGGTATTCATCTACAACAGGGGTGGGAAACACACAGACCTCCAGATGACTGCTGGACTACAGCTCCCAGCATTTCTCACCAGTGGTTACACTGCTGAAGGCTACTAGGACTTGGTGTCCAATAATATATAATATTTAGGGGAGGCACATGATTCCTATCATTGATCTACCATGGTGTAGCGTTGCCCATGGAGAACAAATGGCCCTTGGGCCCCCGATCTGTAGCCCTGAAACCACCAGCCCCCCAAACTTTAAAAAAATTTGTTGTGATTTTCCATGTAGAAGAGGCCTTGGTCCCACAACCCTCCTAACATCCCCATGTATTACAAAACCTTTAAGGCCAAAAATGAGATCAGATGTAATGTGACACTTAGTCATAGTAGGCATGCTGATATGGCCTCCTTGTAGGAATTGCAGGGGTAAATAATGGCTCACAATCCCTCCATGGTTTCCTGTCCTTGATCTGCAATGTTGAGGACTGAAGTTCCCCATATGCACATATCAGATGAATACTGCTGGCCACTGGCCTTCAAAACATTCAAATCACCAGGAAAGATTCATAATAATAAAGATGAGCAAAAGGAGAGCTATCTATTCCCATCCTTTTAACACATGTTTTGAGTCAATTGGGTAATTATAAGCATTGTACAAGTGGTAAATACACAGGAATTTATCTCCTTTCCAAATGAACTGACATTAAGAAACAAGTATGATGTTATGAAGATGGGTATACACCGGGTATACTACCTGAAGGAGAGTTCTAGACTACCACAGACTGCCAAAATGACCAACAAAATGGGTCTCAGAGCAAAACAATCTCAAACTCTCCTGGAAGCCAAACTAACCAAACTGCAGCTATTGTACTTCAGCCTTCTTGTGAGATGACATGACTCACTAGGAAAAATGATGATGATTGGTAAAGTGAGAAACAGAAGCAAAAGAGAAAGACTGCACTACAGGAGGATAGACTCAATCAAGGAAGCTGCAGCCTTGAATCTGCAAGACCTGAGCAGGTTTGTTAACAGAATGCCTTGCATTTGCCCTAGGTTGAAGCCAACTTGATGATATTACACCAAATACTAACATCATAAGAGAAAAAAAATAAGCAAAAAAGAGTGTAAGAAACTTGCTTGTCAATATATTAATGATTTCATTTCAGTTGCAATAATAAGCAAACCAGATTGCAATCATCTTTGGATGAGACACTTGTTTGAATTCTGTGATAGTTCTTGTTAAACATTACATTAAAAAAAATACATGCATGTTAGGGTCATTCACATATTGAATGCAAATTTCATTCATTTAAATCAGGGCTGTGAACTGTATGACCCTATAGAGGCTGTTGGACTACAAATCCCATCAGTTCCAGCCAGCATAGCCAGTGGTAAGGAATTTGGGGAGCGGCAATTCGGCAATATCTGGATGGCTGCAGAATTCCCACCTCTGGTTTCAAACCATAAACAAATGCAGTAATTGGGCAGAAGAAGCTTATGACTGAATAAACTTGAAACTGACACAAACCAGATATAGATGGAGCCATCCATCCCTACTGTATACAATACTAATTTCACACGCAACTGCTTGCAGACAGCATCCAAATAGCACAATCACACCAAACACACAGTGGAAAACTTGGCATCAGAAAGCTAGCAGGATTCCAACCCCTCCCCTTCAAAACCATGAATGATCCATTGACAATATTGAATTGGGAAAATGCTCTATTCCCCTTGCAGCCACTGAAGCTAGACAAGCCATCACTCTCCAACTCATTCTCATCCCTAAGAGCCCTCAGGAGGTTAAGCATCCATTTCTAATCAGCCTCCTGTTTAGATTTGCCGAGCTTGCTGAATTTCTAGGTTCAGTTAATAATTCTCAATTGGTAGCGTGGGGCAAGATGACTAATCAATCAGAAGGGAAAAGCCCTTAAATGAAGCAGTGGTGCTTATTACAAATAAGAATACAGAATCGAGTTAGCTGTAGCTTAAAACAGAGAGATGCATAACACACAAATCATGGTTCAGGCTCATGAGAAGTATTCTTTCTCCCCTAAGTGGAAACCTCATTAAAGTTAAAGTAAACATTTAAATGAGATGCTTGGTTATATGACCCACAGCTGTTTCTTGGTAGCGTGTTACTATATGCATGTCTGAGCATCTGACACGAACATGGAGCATCTCGCATCCAAGCCTGCCAAATTTCAACATGGTAGGTGCACATGTGACACATTTTTTTCCTGTGCAACTGCTCAGTGAAACCACAAAGGTCATACACAATTGACATTAAGGTCAATTGAGAACACTATAAAAAGTTCTTTCTGTTATGTTTTCCCAAGGTTTGGGCAAAAGATTATAGAACTAGTCCTGGTATTTAGAAATGTCATTCTAACTACCCACAACTAAATTAACCTCACGATCCAGAAAACCCCATGAGAAATTTATCAAGTTTCTTTCACTTATCCCAAAGCATGTTTTCCCAAAAGTCCTCAAATGTTTTTTCCCCAAAAGTCCTCATATTCAATACTCTATCCAGTGAAAACCTAAAGACATTTGGACTAGAAATATTGCTATGGTATTTCATTTTTTGTTTAAAAAAATCTTTCTTCAGATGTTTTGTCTCTGATAACGAATTCCTAAATCCATTTCCTCCTTTGATTTAGTCCGTATTTTGGTCATAAATCCAGAAGGGATGGAAAACATATTTGAAAATGAATGAAAAATATTTTCTTGAGTATTCTATTGAGAAGAATCTTGGGCTGACGAGAAAATGCTGCCCTCTTTGCAGAAAACATACACACATATGAATTTAGTGCAGAACGTTCCCAACTACAACATTTTCTTCATTGTAAACAGTACTTTTTGTGCAGATAATATTTCTACACGTTAGTATTGACCTAGTGCCTGCATGGGCAGATGAAGCTATGGCAGATGAAGGTCTATCATCATAGCTACATCTCTTAATTCAATCTGCAAGACTAACTTTAGGAGCTAGACAGCAGCACCAGTCCTGAGGCTTTCTGTACCATCTTACTGGCAGAAGGGGGCCAGACACCTTACTGCTCAACACATCACTCTCCAGCACCTCAGCATGCTATTGGGTGTTGCAATTGCTTGGCTTCTAAGTTGGATGGGTGGGCGTAGTTGGGGTCATCCAATGGTTCCACAATTGTAGATCTGAATTGCAATAATTAGAGTGCCATGAGTCAGGCCTGTATCATCATGAATACTGAATAGGATACACTTACAACCATCATTTTTGTGTGCAGAAAATGCTGTTTCCTGACTAGAAAATGGGATTTTATTTTTCCACAAAATGTGCAATTTTTTGCCCGAAAAAGTATCCAACTGTGAAAAAATTGTGTGGTGTTGTTGTTTTTTTGAAGACTTTCTCCCAGTGGGAAGAAAATTGCCAAATTACTCACTGCTTCCTTTGAGAATGAAATAAGTGAAAAATTACATCATTAAAATCCAGCCACTACAAATCCTGGATCAAATTCAGCTTGCCCTCTTGACTCAGATATTCCTGAGATTTGTTTTGATATGAAATCTACCCCTGTTCTGGTGGCTCCATGTTATCAGAAACATTTTCTTCAGAGTGGGTCAGGCTGCCAGACTATGCAGGCCATTCTTAATAAACTGCAAGCTGTCATTCCTCTCTGGAGACAATTCAATTCATACAAAGAATATCAGAAGGGCAGAACAAAAATGGGGAGGAACTGGGGAGTCTGTTCATCTCTATTTGGAATGGCCTGTGTCTTTCTAGACTATGTGGAAAATTTGCAGCTACAAGGTGGGGAGAAAAGCCCACCAACCTGTGGGAATTCTGCTTGGAAATATAATTCATTTCCCCCCTCCGAATGCACCACGCTGCATCCTGGTGGGGGGAGACACCTTTGCCTGCCTCCCACAAGAAGAGACCACACAGTTACTGTGCGACAAGGGTCCCACAGTAGGTAGAGAGGGGGCAGAGCCAGCAGCCCTCCTTTTAAGGTCGCACCGCCCTCCGTGGTGGGAAAGGGGGAGTCTAAAGGCTTTGGTGAGTACCTATGGAACCCTGTGGTGTAGGACAAGCCTCAGGAGCCCTCCCGTTTTGTCATTAGACAAGGGGGAGGATGATGATAGAGTTGTCCTTGGGGTGGGCCCATGGTTGGCCCTTACTTTGGGGCTTTGAGGCAAGGAGTGTATGGCAGGGGGCTCGCCTTCCAGAAAATGGGGTTGACTGAAGTTTGCTTCAGGACCTGGTATCTCACTCAAGGGAGGTTGGGGGAGAGGTCAGGTGGTGACCCCTTGGCCTCAACAATTCCCATTGTGTTGACCCCCCTTCTCTCATGTCACAAAGTTCAAGGCCCAAGTTCAAGTTCATGTTCGTGCTAAACAGGCATATAATAAATTGCCCTAGTTCAACCCAAGCTCTGTGTGTGGTCTGTTCATTTCGTGGGTTGGTTGGCAAAATCTGATCATGTATTTCCAACATCACCATCTCTATTATATTCCACTTCGTACACTCTCCTACACTTTCCAGACTTAGCAAACAGCAATGGAGTGAGGAAAAGAAGGAAGATAATTGACAGCTAAGGTGCCTGACTAAACTTAAAGGGTGTTTCTAAGTTGCCCGGCCTACAATCATTGCTTCAGAAATATGCTAACCTCCACAGTCAACACGTACAATGGACATCTTAGCTACAGCATTTTTAGCCTTCTTTCCACAACTAAACAAGTGCAAAAATGAGGACAGATGAGAGGACTAGCATTGCAAATTGGGATGAAGTTTGGAGAGGGCACTAGACTCAGCATGTAGTAGTTCAGCGACTTCCTAATGGGTTAGCTTTCACTGAACCATCACAGGCCACCTCCCCATTTTTCTCTCTCCTGTGTCAGACCAGTTATGTGCAAGAAGAGAAGCAAGAAGAGTGTTCGGTTTAGACAACTTAAGAAAGCTAGTGATGATAATTTCAGTGCAGCTAGTACCTTGTTTGCAATATTACTCAAGATATTTTCTTTATAACTGAGAAACACAGAGCAAGCAGATTAAAGAGAACCATGAATTTACCCTGGTGTGCACCAAACAATGAATTCCTGTACAGGGACTCTTTAAGCTATGAAGTGTCAGGGTTGCGATCATTGTTTAATTTGATTTGTGCAAAACCAGGCCACATGAAACCAGAGACATTGCAAGATTCTTAGAAATGCACCACAAACACAGTGATACAGCTTGTCAGCTTTTTGTCTTCTATCCAAATGGGATTGTTGTTGTTGTTTTTTTTCCTTTTTTACAGATGTTACTTATGGGAAATTACAAAATGACTAAGAAAAACAGTTTGCAATACATAAGCTACTGTTGAATGTGGGCAAAGGGAGCAGGAAAACACATTGGAAAGCTCTGATTTGTTTAGAAAATGAGCTGAAAAGCAGGAGCTGAACTTGTTTCTTGGTCTTTTGCTGCTCAGAGGCAAGCCCAAATGTGTCTACTGTCATGTGTTGGCTACTCTTTTATTCTCAAGAAAATACATAGAGTTTTCCAACGTGTTCATTGAGGTATATGATGCATAGAGTACGACTGCTGAAGCTAACATTCTACAATATACACTTGGTTAAATAGTGACACACACTCTTACACATGCACAGTTCCCACTGATGGATTTTTAAGGTCTTCCCCTTTCCCAAATCCCAAAGATTCCCATGTAACATTGTTATTCCCATACTATGATCTTACCAATCCCCCCCAAATTTTCTCAAGTTGTTTCCTAGTGCATCCGGTGTTATCTCTATCTCAGTTCTTTGTGTATGTAACTTAACACTGGCCAGATGCCTTGAGGTCAGGTTCTCTCAACCTACACTCTCTTTGATCACTCTCCCTTTACCACTCTATTCTGCTTTGGTCAGACCTCATCTGCAATACTGTGTCCAGTTCTGGGCACCTCATTTCAAGAAGTATATTGACAAGCTGGAATGTGTTCAAAGGATCTTAGGGAGCTGGGTATGTTTAGTTTGCAGAAGAGAAGATTAAGAGGGGACATGATAGCCATGTTTAAATATTTGAAGGGATGTCATATCGAAGAGGGAATGGGCTTGTTTTCCATAGCTTCAGAAACTAGGACAAGGAGCAAGTGGATTCAAACTGCAGGGAAAGAGATTCCTTCTGAACCTCAGGAAGAACATCTTGATGGTCAGAGCTGTCCGGGCAGTGGAATATGCTGCTCCGGACTAGGGTGGAGTCTCCTTCTTTGGAGGTTTTTAAACAGAGGCTGGATGGCCATCTGTTGGGAGTGTTTTGATGTCTGTTCCTGCATGACAGAGGATTGGACTGGATGGCCTCTGTGGTCTCTTCCAATTCTATGATCCTATGATTTTATATATACTCTTTCCTTTGATATACAATACATTGTGACACAGGATTCTAGCACAGGTACTCTACACATTGTAAATCACTTGTAGATAACCATCACCTTTAAGTAAACAGAGCCATCCCTTGACAGCATGGGTAAACGTACACTTACAGCAATCATTCATATTTTACCTGATGTTAAACATATAACACATGGTGGCCTGTAACACATGATGTTCATCCAGGCCTTAACTACACCAAGAAATAACTCACTACAACAATGTTTTACACGAGCAGAATCAAGAGGCATTCATTATCTTGGATGAGTCACATTATCAATTATGCCATGGAGCACAGCCAACATGACATCTACATACCTTTCTACATGGTGTAGAAAAAAAATGACGAAGACCTAAGGAAAATAATCATTGGGTCTTCATTAGGTTCTAAATCTTTACTGACAACAAATTTTCAGATATAGGATGTTGAGGAATAGTAAGATCCTGCACTGGGAGACATAATTATGATGATGCAACTATATCTGTTACTACATCTCCTGATGCTGCCCCTCCCAAGCCTGTCTTTTAATCCATTCACCCTTTCCCAGCCAAGGAGTTTCTAAAATGCTGGAGAGTTGGGTGTAGAGCACTGACGCATTCAGTCCTATCCCAATTAGTAAGGCATGCTGTAATAGACATTGCTTATTGCTCCATTTTCCAATGCCTCAGAAATTCTTCTTCTGGAGTTTGAATAGCTTAAAAAGTAGGGCTTTTTGCAAGGGGCAGAGGTACTTCCAAGTTGTTGCAATGGCATCATCATCATCAACATCATCATCATCATCATCATCATCAGGGGTACAACACAGATTGCAATACTAAAAACACATAAAACCAATTAAACACATACATTTAGACTAAAACACGCATGACTGTAAAAGTGAATGAATGTAATTATGACATCATCAGTCAGTCTTACAACCCTTGTAATTACTGAACAGGACTTCAGCCTATATTAGGCCAACCAAAAGGGCAGCAAAAGTGTGGGCACGCCTTTGAGATTGTCAGATCAATTTCTCAGCCAAGGGTGATTAAAAAAAAAAAGCAGCTTAAGGGAAAAAAGACTGAAGTGAAAAACTTGACTTGATTGCTAGAATCTTTTGGTTAATCCCAAGTAAAGTAGACCTATCAAATTGACTGCTGAACGGTGAGTCAACATGTAGATTAATCCAATTGATTCAATGGCTCCAAATTAGTCAGGATTTAAAATACAGGTTGATTTTGAAGTAGGATGCGAGCAACATTCACAAAACTGCTTGTTCTTAATTAGAGAGGTTGTCTCAAAACACTAAGACAGACTTCCAAGAACTTACCAACCTTCAGAATTCTCAGTCTCTAGTACAAGAATGGGAGAAGGAGTGTTTTGCTTTTTACTGAGATTTCCATAATTTCCACGGAAATGTCTCTGCGCAAAACTAGTGACTATGTCCTTTGTGAAGCAAAGCACGTGCACACAATGAGCATGGAAAGAGTGTGATAAACTACATAATTACAGCAATTTGATACCATTTTAACTACCACAGCTTCCTCCTGAGATTGCATAGTTGCATGAAGTTGTTAGAATTCTTTTCAAGACACCCCTACTACCGTGATTCAAGAGAGAGTATTAGACATATCTAAATTCCTCCCTAAACTAAATATTAGGGAGAGGCCAACCAAATCCTTGAATCCTGGGCAAGGATTCGAGATTCACGAATCCAAATCCCTGTGCCAAAGTAGGCAAACCAAATCTTTTAAATCCACCAACCAAATAGTTTTTTGGATACCGGGACACCTGAAAACGTGGGAGACCAGACACACAATGGGAGATGGCATGTAGGTGCCTTTTCCCTTGGAGTAATAATGACCTTTGCTAACAACTTCAGAAATTACATTTAGGGTTGTACTCTAAGATGTTTAAATTGAATATTTAATATTTAAGTCCAGCACCTGACCAGAAGGTACAGGCTTGAGATTTCAAGGACAGATGAAAGATTTCTTTGCATAACTCCCTTGCAAAACTCTACCAGACACAATTCTGGGGTTTGTAGTTTGACAAGGGGTCACAGCCTTCTCTGCCAAAGTGTGCTGGTGCATCATCAACCTACAAACCCCAGGATGCCATAAGGAGCTATGCAAAGCAAATCCAGTTTTGACCTGGATTATCTCTGTACTGTAGTATGTGGCCCTCTTTACATAGGCAGGAAAATGTGGAATTAATCCACATTTTCCTGCCTGTGTAGAAAATGCCTTCATGTGATTTGCAATCTGGGGAGATCCTGAGGCAAAACTATGACAATTGTCCTGGCCAAATTTCTTCAGAGGGAGGTTTTCCTTTGCCTAGGCTTTTGCTAAGGCTGAGAGAGTGTGTCCTGGCCAAGATTATCCTTCTTTCCCTTGCCTTTTAAACCCTTTTTTCAAAAAAAGGATTTGAAAGATTTGAGAGTCATGAGATTTGTGGATTCCCAGAATCTTCCAGGGATTCTGTTCCAGATTCAGAAAATCTCTACTAAAAATTCTAGGATTCCATAAGAAGTAGCCATGGCAATTATCAAACTGCTACCCTTGTGAAGTCCAGACTCTGGCCCTTTCTGCACAGCATTTGCCATGTGAAAGGGCGCCTGGAGCATCACATGATTGTGAGGAGCGATTTGCACAACACACTCACAATCGCGTGATGCACCAGGGGCCGGCAGGGGCCGATCACGCACCTTTTCATTTTCAGCTGGAAGCTGAAAATGGTGCACGATCACACATTGCTCCTGGGCCCTACGCACACTTACCTAGCTTGCGGAACCTCCGAAGCCACACCAGTCATGCTTCCTGCCCCAGCGCAGCCTTGGAAACTCCCAGGCTGCGCTGCAGAAGGAAGGAAGAGGCAGGGCTCTTGCACAAGCATGCAGCTCATGCAGAGCTGAAGCAGAAGGGACGTGAGAGCCTCTCACCAGAGGCTGCTCGCACAATCCCTGCACCCCAGCACTGGAAAAAGGTAAGGTGCGGAAAGGGCCTCTGACAGGCTTACTGAACAATACAATCTATACACTGCTTCCAGTTCTTAAAACTCCATGCGGTAAGACAAGGTTTTGAGGTTTCTGGAAGACCTCTGCTCCTGCTACCCTCATGTACATCATATCTTATTATTTCTTCTAGGAAGTAAATTTTGGATAAAGGGAAGAAGGAAGAATTGGCATGCAAGAAGTCAAGCTTATTGATGAGGCTAACTGAAACGCAAAAGAAATGTTGCTCATTTTGCTAAAAGGCTTGTTATTTCCAAACTGATGGAAAGGGAGCATAATATCTAAACACATACACACGCATTCTGACACTGTATCCATTACAATCTAGGAAAATAGCCATTACAAAAATAACATCCTCTCTAAGAGTTTGGCAAATAATTGTTGAAGTTAACAGCCAAAGAATTGAACTTAGATTCAGCCCTGTAGCATGCTTTCAACCGTTATTAATGTGCTGGCATCAACAAATATATTATTGCAGTACTATCAGTAATTTCAAATAAAAAGCTTCACCACACAAGGGGGAAAAGAAGCCCTTTATATTTATGAAGTGTTACAAATTAAAGCAAGAGACAAGATAAATGAGTTCTGGTTTCCCCAACCAATGAAAGAGCAACAATAACAGCAAAAAAACTGTTTGAAAACTATTCTAAAATCTAGGATGAACAATATGCTTTAAAACAAATGTCACTACAGGATCTAGTTTAATTAAATGCTGCCTCTTGTATTTCAGCAAGTTAAGAAAAAGGAGGGGAGCTTACATGTGCTGATTAAATATACATTTTGAGTATTTCCTAAAAAAGTAAAGGTCAATATACTTTTTTTTTTTTTAAATTCTTTTAGCTATACCACACTGGAACAAAGCTAAAGCAAAATTACATCATAGCTGGGCATAAATTTCTTTGGGGAAGAAATTATAGCTCAAAAGGAGAAGGCACCACACACCCAACTCCATTTCCTGACTATGGCCATTTCCGCACTACAGTGTTAAACTGCGGCTATTCCACTTTCAATGCCCTGTGGAATTCTGGGGTTTGTAGTTTACTGAGACCAAAGAGCTCTTTGGCTGAGAATTGGAAGTGCCCTTTCCTAAACTACAAACCCCAGAATGCCATAGGAAGTTGATAGTGGAATAGCAGCACTTTAAAACTGTAGTGCGGAAATAATTGAATGTAGCCCTTCCACCTCAGACAAAAACATCCAACTCCTCCCTTAGAGGAACACCTGCTGCTGAAGACACCAACAGAACTGCAGCCAGTGAAGCCCCACTTCTGATATCACATTAAGCTGTTATACAGAGGCAATTTTAACAAATGAAAAATGAGAATAGCATGGCTTCCAAAATAATATAAATCTTAAGAACACCATATTTACAAGCTTGATTTCTATGTCATGCTAAAAATATATAGGGAGACTCTGGAAAATGCCTTGCCATTTCCCAACTTCCTGGCCCCACAAGAACCAACTTTTGGACTGAAGTTACAATCTCTGCATGGAGTGTGGCAAGGAGGCTATAAAAGACCATTAAGTGTCTCAGCCAGGAGGCAGCTGCATACAAGACAGGAGGTACGCTACAAGTGTCTCCTTTAGGCCTGAGTTGCAGGCCAATGAACAGCAGTGAAAAAGAACTTGGGAAACAGCTAAACTGATGCCTTTCTTAAGCTGTCTGAGTTGGGAGGACATCCAAGAGAGTTGTGAGTCAAGGAGAACTTGGAGAGAGCTGGAAGAAGAGCCCTTCTACATATGGGAAAACGAGACAAAGTGGTCAGGTACAGAGTGGACTTGGAGTGACTGATATGAAGCACCCTTTGTGTCCTAACAGAGACATTCTTGTTATTGGTTTAGCTGTGCTTTTATCAGCTGCTTAGACCTCTATCCCACTCACCCTATCTCTGCCTGGGCAACTCATCCTGAAAACACTTATAAAAAGTCCTACCATCACCTGTATCCCAAAGTCATTTACTTGTGCAACTGAGGCTTGTGCGACAGCTACTTTTAAGGGGACAATGGCTATTTTACTTATCGGAGGACTCCTTAATCTTAAAATAGAGACATCTATCTAAGAGGTTCTGGGTGTGCTTGAGAGTCATGAAAGCAAGGATGGTTGATGTATGCCTTCCCATGTCAACAATATGGATATAGCCTCCACGACACCCCCCCTTAAAACACACTCAGAGAATTTCCCAGCCAATGTGGCCACTGGATCCTGAGAGTTGCCCCCTCAAAAAGCCCCCCAACTTTTGCAAGCTACATACCGCCTCCTTGCCTAACAATCTTTCACTCAGCACTATAATCAGGAATGCACAGGCTAACTGAGGGGAGAATTGAATATATAATTTTAGTATTTATAAAATGCCATCTTCACTTGCATGCTAGAGTTAAAGTATAAAACAAATGAAAATAACAAAAAAAATATTCTGGGTCATAAAATCTCAACATAAAACACCATGACAAGACAGAACAGAAAACAGCATTAAGTATCCTCTCAAAGTTTTGAGGGGAGGAAGGCTTTCGTCAATCTTGTAAACTATAAGGAAAAGTTTGTGCATGGTGGCATCTAACCAGAGAGAAGCTTCCCACTGCAGTTTGAATGCTGGCTTCTCTATCTTAGGAGCACAAACTGGGGGAAATTCACCTCTTGCCAGGGTCAGTTTATAATTCCATGTTTTATATAGAAGAATGTCTGTGGAATAGTCATCTGAATGCTGGATGAGGAGTCTGGGAGGCCAGGATTTGAATCTCCACTCAGCCATGGAAATTCACTGGGCAAGTCACACTCTCTCAGTCTAAGAGGAGGGCAATAGCAAACTTCCCCTGAATAAATTTTCCCAAGAAACCCTTGTAACAGCATCATCGTAAGTTGGAGTTAACTTGAAGGTACATAACAACAACAAATTAAGCATGGACAAATTTTCCTTGTACACTGTCTTAAGTTCCATAGTGGAAGGAAGCTGCGATATAAATGTACTAAGATAAATAATTATATAGGAGATAAAACTGGTATACTGCAAGTTGCCATGATTCCCATCTTTCCCCAGCATCTTGCTATTGTACTCAGGGGTACTTAGAATATTTTTAGACATCTCTAAACTTCTGACATAGAACTACAGTTCTCGAAGTTGTTTGGGTGGATGACATACACGGGGAACTGGATGGGAGACTTGCTGAACCTCTCTGTGACTTTTGATACCATTGACCATATCTTTCCGGGTCACCTGTCTGGAATGGGAGTTGGGAGCATTGTTATACCATGGTTCCAATTCTTCTTAGAGGAGAGAATTCAAAAGCTAGTGGTTGGGGATTTCTGCTCTACTCCATGGCCACTGGCCTGTGAAGTTCCTCAGAGTTTGGTTTTGTTCCACATGCTATTTAATATCTACATGAAACCAATGGGAGAGGTTATCTGGTGATTTGGAGTTCACTCTCATAATTATGCTAATGGCACCCAGCTCTATCTCTCTTTTCCATCTAACTCAAAGGAAGCTGTTTGTGTACTAAACCAACGCCTGTTGTCTGTAATGGAAAACAAATAGCAGCTTCATCCAGACAATACAGAGATGCTCCTGGTCAGTAGAAAGACAGGTCAGGGAATAGCAATTTGGCCTATGCTGGATGGGTTTACAGTCCCCAGAAATTTCAGATTCACAGCTTGGAAATACTGCTGGACTCTGATTTGAGCCTATATGCTCAGGTTTTAGCAGTGGCTAATTTGCACAATTGTAAGTAGTGTGCCAACCGTACTCATTCCTTGAGAAGTCATATCTAACTTTGGTAGAAACATGCCTTAATTACATCCTGACTGGATTGCTGGAATGCACTCTACATGAGACTGACTTCGGAAACCATAGCAGGTTTGGGGTATTCCTGGATTCAGCCCTGAGCCTGGAAGCCCAAGTTTTGGTGGTGACCAGGAGTGCATTTGCACAGTTAAAGCTAGTGTACCAACTACACCCATTCCTGGAGAAGTCAGATCTAGCACATTAACACATGCCTTGGTTGCATCCCATTTGGATTACCTCAATGCACTCTACATGGGGCTGCCTTTGAAAAGTACTCAGAAACTTCAATTGGTCCAAAGAGATGCAGCCAGATTGCTAATTAGGACTCAGGGTTTTACATAGCATAAATCTCTCCACTGGCTACCAGTCTGTTTCTAGGCACAATTTAAAGTTCTGGGGATGACTTATAAAGCTTCCTACAGCTTGGGTCCAGGCTATTTGAAGGACTATATATCCTTTTATGAGCCTATGAGAGTTTTAATATCATCTGGAAAGGCCCTTCTCTCTGTTCTACCACCTTCTCTTGTGGGAACAGGTGAGGACCTTTTTGGTGGCTACTCCCAGTCTTTGGAACTCCCTCCTTGCTTTCCTTCTGTTGACAACTGAAAACCTTCTTATACCACCCAGCCTTTTAATGATGTGCTGTTATTTTTTTAATATACTGAGGTCCATACAATCTTTTAATGAATTGGAATGTTTAATGTGTTAAATTATTTATCTGGTTTTTTGCTTTTTAAAAAGATAACTCTATATTTATATTTTAATCAAATTTTGTGTGGTTTTCAACCTGTATTGTTTTAGCTGCTTTGAGTTCCATTGTGGGGATGAATGCAGGAAATAAATAAACAAAAAACTATTTAATGGTTTTTTAAAAACTTTTGTATCAATGTTTTAACTGTACCCTGTTGTTGTTGTTTTTTGTTTTTGTTTTTTAATTTTGTAGGCTGTCTTGCACCCTGCAGAAAGGGAGAAAGGTGGGATATAAATCAAATAATTTAAATAAATGGATACAAGCTATGATGCCACAACATTTCTGCCACTGACCAGAACCTTCTGAAAAAAGGTCAGGGTATGTAAGGACATAGCAAGTAGAATATAGGCTATCACGTAGCGTCTGCTCAGAATCAGCAGGAATCTGAGCAGGTTCTCTTTATTAGGTTATTTTGAAATGTCCTCACTTTGTAAGTAATTACATCATATGTCCTCATTTTTCTGCTCGATCCCCTCAGGAGAAATCTTGACTTCAGCATGTAATTTGAAGAGACCTTTTGTTCCTTCGCACAGATGTATTAAAATGTCTCCCTCCTTTCTTGGGGGGAAAAACCAACACACCAACATCTTCATCTATCGCATGGCAAAAGAAGGAACAAGTGCAATCAAGGTTAAATAGTGATTTCCTTCCCGAGGTTTTATCACTTGTTCATCTATGCAACAGATTTAGCAAAACCTCCTCTGCATTGTACCATTTTTTGTTATTGGGCCAATACTCTTTTCATCTCAACTTTTGCATATTTTCACCCATGTAGCTTTTTTTCCTAATTTTTCTGTCTTTTCTAAGTCACTTTGATTCCCAGTCTGAGAAAAAGGTAGGATATAAATCAAGTGAGAGAGTCAATGTGGTGTAATGGTTTGAGTGTTACAATCCTAGAAACTAGGGTTTGATTTCCCACTTGGCCATGGAAATCCAAACCCATTGGGTGACCTTGAGTATATCTAACTCTCTCAGCCCTCAGAAAATCCTGTGACCATAAGTCAGAAATGGCTTGAAGGTACAGGACAACAAGAATAAATCAAGTGAAGAATATATGGATGAGCTTCTGAACTTGTTGATAATGTGTTGCTCTAACCCAGGGTGGGCAACTATGGAGAGGGTGAGGCGAATTTTTACCCTTGAGCATCCCCAATGGGCCTCAAAGTCATACCTGACACAACACATAAATATGTGGATATGATGCACAACAATTGTTCCACAGACCAGGACTTTCTAAAGAGGGAATCAACATATGTAAGCACATGGTCTATATATTTTATGTCCATCACATAACACCTACTCAGAACCTGAAGACATCTTTATTAGGTTATCTTCAAAAGTGCTCACTTCATAAGTAATTGAATAGTTATGTCCTCATTTTTCCACTTGATCCTCTCAGGAGAAACTTGACTTCCAGTATGTAATTTGAAGAGAACTTTTGTTCCTTCCTACGGATGTATTAAAATGTTTCTCTCCCTCAAAGGTCCTCAGAGGTCTACCTCACGTAACTGGGAGTGACGTCATGTCCAATTGTTTGATTTTGGTACATTAGTCAGGGGTTTAGGGTTTCGGTCTCTTTTCTTTTTCTTTTTTCCCTCTTGTCCTTTTCTTTCTTTCATTTGTTCTTTCTTTTTCCCTTTCTGAGGCATTTGGAGGCTTGGGAACACAACTGCTTCATTTCAGCCATTTTTGGGGTTGCATTGACAAACTACACAGATAATTTTTTTTTTTAAAAAAAAAATAGTGATCTGGGGTCTTTGGGAGTCTTCAGAAGAGGTTCCAGAGCCTCACTTTGGAGCCAAAGGGCTTCATGTCCTAGGGGCTGGACATGAATGGTGGGAGGGGATCTGGGGATTCTGGGACTTCTCATCCAACTGCTACTTTTCTAAGCTCAGGTTAATTACTACTCTTGACTAAGAATATGGCAGTTGCCAGAGGATCTTATTACACATTTTGCTAGATTGGCGAGGAGGAAAGCACCCATGGACATCCTCTTTGGATTCTCCCTGAATGCTTTGCATATGGGGGAAGGGTATTTAATGATGTGATATATTGCCTGTATTTTTTTAAAAAAAATTGTCATGGTTTATTTGTCTATAATTCTATTAAGAAGTTCATTATATTTTAACTTAGGGTGTGTACTTTGTATAGTGCACCCTCTTTTGATGAGAACTCTGCATGCACAAACATGAGATCATAGATCATATGAAGTGTCATATCCCACTGTAGTCAATGGATGTGACGGTGTCTGCCTGCACTACTGCAGGCACATGTACGTTGCATCAATTGACTACAATGGGAATGATACCCCAAATATAAGGCAGGTGCACTGTATCTATTTTAACTTCTGTAAGATGGCTTGAGTCCCAGGACTGGAAAGAAGGTAGGAGATAAATAGATATTGCCTGCAGTCATCTTGTGTGCACATAGTGCAACAGAAATGATGGCTGACATCCTATTAGCAACATATGCAGATAATAGTTGCACTATGCATGCTGAGTGATGTTTTTGGATAATGTGCAATGGTCACATCCAGCTGATGGATGTGGGCTCGTGGGATTGTGCTTGTGGGACCACATTAGAACACACAGAGTAGTATGTGAAGGCCTGTTTTTCTATGTATTGTCTTCAAGCATTGTGCATTGCAATTGCAGAATGTGCTTTCAGTCATGCCAGTCAGGCCTCATCTGCTTTCAATTCTTGGTGCTTCATTTTAAGAAGAATATAAACAAGTTGGCAACTAGAGGAAGGCCAATGAGGATGATATGAGGTATGGAGAACAAAATATATGAGGAAAAGTTGAGGGAGCTGGGCATATTTAGCTTGCTGAAGTGAAGACTGAGGGATGACATGATCATACTCTTTAAATACCTCAACGGCTGTCACAGAGAGGAGGGGACAGGCCTGTTCTCTGTTGCCTCAGAGAGTAAAACCAGGTCTAATGACTTGGAGTTGTAGGGGAATACATTTCAATCGAACATTATAAGGAACTTCTTGACAGTAAGAGCAGTTTGACAATGGAACCAATTGCCTAGAGAGGTGGTGGATCTCTTTCTCTGGACATCTTCAAAAAGAGGCTGGACAGCTACTTGATGGAAATTCTCTGACTAGAGATCCTACACTGTACACAGGCTGGGACTCAACGGCCCATGAAGCCCCTTCTAGCTCTATGATTCTATGACTATCAACCCATATATGTTGTTTTATGTTAATATTCAGTATAGCAATGGTGTAACATAACTTTGCCACTGAAGGATTTTCAGCGAACAGTAGCTAGGGCACTCACGATTCCCATTTCTTGTGTGTAGGTTCTACACACTTTTCAAAATCTGAAATCAAAATGTCAAACTGTAATAGCGATGTGAAATATCACAAAATTATCACCTATACATGTAAGAGCCTGTGGCTATAATCCTATAGGAAATTTATATGGGCATAATGCTCCATTACGTTTCTGCATGATCCCTTTTTTTTTTTTTTTTTTTGGGAGGGGGAGATGGTGCATAGTGAGGGGAGACAAAAGAATAAGCCATCTCCATTGCAAGAGAAACCTTCCCTTTTTGCTTCTGATCAGTCTCACCTGTCACTGTGGCATCCACAACTACTTTAGCCCTGCCATTGCACTGCCAGCTATGCAGACATAGTTACACTTGCAAAAGAATTGTAGCTTTGCTTACTGTGAGTCCATTCTTGTATCTAATTTGGAAAGAAGACAGGAGAGTGCATCTCCCCTCCTAAAGTCATGGGTTATCTGTCATTTTCAATTCACACTGATTTGCTTAATGGCATGATAAGGTACATAGCGCTAAACCCACTTGTACAGGTTGCCAATTTTAATGTTCTCCTTCAGCCACAGTGCAATGTTTGCCTCTGTACGGAGATGTGCACTCCGTAACCCAGCTCACTTGTCAGAGAAATCTTTGCTGGGCTGCACTCAAGTTGTATTTTAATGAAGCTCGCCTGAAACAATTCTCTCAGGACCTTTTGGGAGAACAGTCAAATGATGGTTAAGAGCCCATGTGGCATGTTCTCTGACTGCAAAGTGGATTTGAATTTGTCAGAATGCTCCAGTGGGACTTGGTGGGCTACCACTACCACCAGGAAGTACAAATGACTTGCATACTCCTTGCTCGGTTGGAGCTGAATTCATCAGAAAACATTTTGTCTGAAAAGCTGGTGAGTAACAAAAGGGCCTTGGAATGAGAAGTAACAATGGAATGGAGGTTTCTAGCTGAGCTACTCATTGTGCGGACTCAGATGCATGAATTGGGATTTCTCAAATGTAGAAGCTCTTCAGTTTAACTAGACAGATGGATAGACAGTTGGGATGGGGGAACTTTTTGAAAGCTCATGTAGCACTCTGAAGATGTTACAGTTTCTAGTACAATGGAGAAAGAAGCACACATGCAGAGAGAAACATACACTGTAGCTGTAATGTATGTTAAAATATGGTTATCTAAGGACTCTTAAGATCATTTGTTTATATAGAGACAGTTAAGTAACTCAGAGCATTAGTGGATACTGGGAACTATTAACTATTAACCCTCCAAGTAATTTTCTGAGCTTTGAAACAACATACATATTGAAGAAAAATATTTTAAGAAATTAGCTAGTACTTTCCAAGAAGGAACCTTTTCCACTTTTCAACAAGTGGCTCACCATGCAAAATTGAGTTCAGGGTCTTTGATCACAGGATCTTAAGGCCTTTTCTGTAGGATCTTACACCCTTTCTGTAGGTTGGTGGCATCCCAGCATGGGGATATGAGAAGAGCAGAACTGCAATGATGTTTCTGCATGACATCGTCATGGTCCTGCCCTTCTTGTGTCCCCAACTGGTACAATCATGGGGTATATCATTGAAAGAAAAAGTCAGTCAATGTCCCCTGGTCAGACAAGGCTTCCATCACGATATCTATGCAGGGTTGTGACCCAGGCAACCAATTAGCAAACCATCAGGGCAGAGCTTACTCACAGAGGCAAGAGCAGGAGTAGTCCAAACAAGGTTCAGGTCAAGAATGCAAATTCCAAGGCAAACAAATCCACAAAAGTAAATGCAAATCAGTGTCAAACAAGCAGAGGTCCAAGAGAGTCAGGATTCAGGAAAACATAGTACAAGACTTCACCCACCAGGAAGATCAGTTGTTGACCCTGGGAGGAAATGGGCCAGTTGTTTGCCTTTTATAGCTAATGGTGTTGCCACAGGTGTTCCCTCATTAAAACCCGCTTGCTACTTAAATTTGCTGAATGCTGGAGATCTTCTTTCTAGCGTTGTCTCTCCCACATAGTAAGAGTCTGTGCCATTTTATTTTCTGACATTTGTTTCCCCTGCTCAAGCCCTTGCTGTTGGTTGCTATTTTCCACTGAGCAAATTTTTTGGGAAATTTCTGCCTCAGATTCAGAATCCTCCTCCTCTCTGTCAGGGTCTCCAAGGCAGGGCATGACATGAGTAGGGCTGGAAGTGCAATCATATGCTTCCTTCCCCACTGCAGCATGGGAAGAAGGCCAGCTGCAGTACAGAAGAAAGGTGTGTGTCCTCATGCTCCCTTCTGCAGGCAGCTGGGCAGATGTGGAGAGGAGTGTTGGGGACATGCTCACATCCCAGCAGAGTGTTGTTGTGCAGAAATGGCCTTAGAGTTGGAAGTGACCAAAAGGGCCATCTAGTCTAACCCCCTACTGCTTAGGAATATGCAACTAAAGCACTCCTGAGATATGGCCATTCAGCTTCTATTTAAAGATCTCAGAAAACAGATAGTCTGACACTCTCTGAAGCAGCCTATTCTACTGTCTACAGACCTTACAGTAAAAAAGTTCTTTCTCAGGTTTAGGTGAAACCTCTTTTCTTATAATTTGAACCCAGTGGTTGGTGCTCAATTCACACTGACGCCTCTTTCCTTTGGCACCATCTCACTCTTATGGCGCCTCATGATTCATCACTTGACAGTGGAAACTAGCAATTTCCAGTGTTACTGGAATGGTGAAAACACTGTTGTTTTTCATTTCAACTTTAAAGGAACAGTCCAAGGTTCTGAAACCATTTTGGAGATAGGGTTTAAAGATCAGACTAAACCTCAGAGTGGAGCCACCAGTTGCCACTGTCATCTGACTTTTATTTCGTTTCATAGGTTTCTTAGCCACCTTCAAGGTCATATCCTAAATCAACTTATAACCATGGTGTGTGTGCATGTGCTCACAGATGTTCATGATGACCATTTGTCTGTCAATTTATGGTGACCCCATACAGTTCATACGGTTTTCTTAATCAAGGAATACCTAGAGCTGGCTTTGCCAGTTCCTTCCAGTGAAATGTAGCCTATAGCACCTGGTATTGTTGGGTGGTCTCCCATCAAAGTACTAAGCAGGGCCAACCCTGCTTATCTTCCAAGATCAGATGGGATCTAGTGCCTTTAGTGTTTTGGGGCTATACAACAATGATACCATTCAATTATTTTCAAAAGTAATTTGAATTTTAATATGTCAGGACTAAAAAGGCAACATGTCATGAGATCCTTGGAGGAGCCGTGCCAGCCTGAGAATAAAACATTGTGTTCCATTAACTAGTAATCTGATATAGTGCAGGGAAATTGAATGTCCTCACCATTACCCATTACCTCACATTTAATCCAGACCTATGTTTAAATTTCTCATAGTTTATTTGTGCACTGGCCAGTCCTGCCTTTAGGCAAATAAGGTAATTGGCTCAGGCTGTGAATACTGAAGGGAGCAGATCAAGGTGAGTGTTACAAACCCTAACCTGTGTCACATAAGCTGGAGGATGTCCCATCATCACTGCAGAAAATAAATTTGGCTTCTCTGCATGAGTGGGACTCAAACCGGCTTTTGCCTTGGGGAACAAAATGTCTTGGGCTAGCCAGTGATAGATAATTGTATGCTTATGAAATTCCTGATTTGAAATTGAAGAAGCAACCCAAGAAACTGAATAGAGAGGGAAAGAATATTTAAAAATATTTGAAAAATGGGTTTCTCAAGTGTTGGGAAATCCTGAAAAAGAGAATCCTAGTTGGGTAAGAATCTTTGCATTTTGGGATATAGCCATGAGGGAGGGGGTCATTTTTCCCCCAAGCAAAATCATGTTTTCTGTGCAGAAATGACAAGAAACTTGTTTTTGAGATCCCATTTTCCAAACAACCACCCACATGGCAGTCTTTTTTTTTTTCATGGAAGAAGTCCTGAATAGTTTTACATGACTTTCTTGGAAACAGGAGCAAAATGGTAGAATTATTTGTTCTTGCCTGCAAAAACAAAAATTATGAAGATTTACCTCCTTTATGTTGACAATTGTTGTTTTTACATGCCTTCAAGTCATTTCCAACTTATGGTCACCCTAAGAAAAAGCTATCAAAGGGTTTTCTAGGGCCAACAGTGTGTGACATGCCCAAGATCACCCAATGGGTTCCCATGGCTCAGCAGGGAATGGACCCCTTGTCTCCAGGGTTGAAGTCCAACACTCAAACCATTACAACAAATTGGCTCTCTTTATTTTGACTTCTTCCCCCTCAATATTAATCCATTACCTTGGATAGCATCTTTAAGGTACAGAATAAAGCTGGAAGAGGATTTGCCTGCACCCCGACCTGGAAGCCAACGTCTGTCACTGCAGCTTTGGTGAGAATGAAGATGTAAGAAGCTGCTGTAATAATGGAATATTATTATGTCTGAAAAGCTGTGGAGTGTTTTGTGGTTGCCTTCTCCTTTGTGCACTGAAAGTCTAGATAGCTTGTGAAGAGGAAATGTAGGCAGAAAAGCATCTCTATGATGACAGTCAATGAAAAAAAAAAAAGGTTGTGACATGGTGGGTGGACGGCATGATTACTACCCTTCCTGTGCAACTCAGGAGACAAATATTCTCTAGATGTTTGCTTTTGTGCTGCTGAGAGCAGGTGAGGGCTTTTCTGTCAGTAACACTCTTCAGTCTCTGGTTTTCATTTGCAGCATAAATGAAAGCTCTCAGGTGACTCAGAAAACTGGCACAGCAATGCTTGGTACACAGAGGAAGCCCATATCCCTCCCCACACACTTCATCTAATGTTGAAAAAAGATTGTCAGGACCTCAAAATGGAATATGCTAAAAGATTTCTCACAATAGAAGCCAACAGCCCACATCAAAGAGACAAAGCATAATTGTAAATCTATGGAGTTACTTGCTGGTTGTACAACAGTGCCTCCTTAGTGATTTGAGATGTTACTCAACCAAACACATGCCCCAATGCACATTTGCACACCGTTTTGGAAGCCTTGTTGTTTTGCACAGAAAACAGGATTTTCTGTGCATAGTTATATTTTTATGATAATAATATTTCTATGAAGTAATATTATTTTCCATGTAGAAAAAGCTGTTTCCTGTACATATTGTGCTGTTTTCTGTGTGAAACAACCACATACAAATTTTGTGCAGGTTAAGTCCAAAACTGTGAAGATTCCCATCGATTTTTCAATAATATTTTGAATATTTTCAAATATTCCTTCCATCCCCAGCCCACAGCCATTGCTGGATCTCAGTTTCCAGACATTCCAGCCAGTGTGACCAGTGGTGAACACTGGGAACCCATTTGTGGTCTAATGACTTTTTGGGAACCGGAATTTGAGAAGCACTATTCACGTTATGTTATCTATTTATACCTGTGGCTCAGCTGGAAGACTTTAAAGCCAATGATGCCTGGTAAAACAATGCTCAAAGACTGTGCAGAAACTTCATGTATAGAACAACATTCCTGATGGACTTCAGTTAGGTTGTTTTTCAACCGTTATTGATTGTCTCATGAAATTCCTATGATGATTCTGTAACACCTCAAGTGTTTAAGGAGAATACACTTCAACAATCACCGTCCTCTCAAACTTTCCAGTGCTTAGCAAAATGCAAAAGCCCTCTTGATGGGCATGGAAATAGTATTCTACATGCATTTTATTTAATAACACTTTGAGAGCATTAATGAAATGCATCATTATGTATGACTCTTTGGCTCCCTTGTGCAATTCTCTCTGCTCCAAGAAATGTTGCCCAGTCCAGTCCTAAAGTATATTTATAATTATGGTTTTAACTGATCAGGCATTTTGTTAACTATTATATATAACAGAGTCTGTTTACAACAAAATATATCTCACATCATTTTACCAAGAGTGCTGCTCCAGCTCATAACAATTACCACTCAGAATGTGAGGCAATAAATGATATTTTACTAGAAGCCATTGGCCTGGTAGTATCATAAAAATGAAACTAAGGTGGAGTTTGGGGCATTTATATCCATTTATAGCTGAGCCTCTCCCCCTCTTTTAAAGTCAAACCTATAGTCATTCTTCCTAAGATAAACTATATGGCCTACATGAGAGTGGCATTCCTTAACCTAGGATTAAAGTAGCCTGAAGCAAGCTGGTAATAGTTGCTATTTTAGTTACAAGCCCATCTGATAATCCCTGCAAACTAGCTAATTATCATCACAGTTACATTTTTAAGCAATTTACAATAAATGTTACTTTTACTATAAAACCAAAATTTAGTATTATCATTCGTCAGAAGCAGCTAAAAATAGATACTTTTAGTGACTTTAAGAAACATCTAAATGCTAGGAGCTGCTAGCCTATGGTAAAAACACTTTATTCCCTTCTATCTCAACCATCTACAACAAGGCACTAGACAGAAGCATAAGGCATAGTATAAGCCTTAGAATCGTAGAGTTGGAAGAGACCACAAGGACCATCCAATCCAACCCACTGACATGCAGGAATACACCATCAAAACACTCCCAAAAGATGGTTTTGATTGAATCATGCAATATTCCTTCTCTGAAATATAGGCCAATTCCACATCACACTGTTATAGTGCTATTATTCCACTTTCAACCTTCTATGGAATCCTGGGGTTTGTAGTTTAGGGAGGGGCATTTAGAATTCTCAGCTGGAGAGCAATTTGGCCTGAGTAAATCACAAACCCCAGAATTCCACAGGATGTTGAAAGTGGAATAATAGCACTAGAACAATGTAGTGTGGAAATGGCCATAGTGACTCCACGACCTCTAACTATGAAAGTAAAGAAGTTACAGTTACATTGCAAAAAGAATTAAACCTCTTGTTGAATTATAACCATATTTTTATGTAGTATGTGTTTGTTTTTGAAGAAAAGAGAGCTAATGATAAAGATAGATACAGGAGACTGTAGTCATTTCTGCACTAGCCTGTAGCGCTACGATTCCACTTTCAACGTCCTCTGGAATCCTGGGGTTTGCAGTTTCAGGAGGGGCAAGCCGGCCCCTCCCAAAACTGCAAACCCCAGGATTCCAGAGGAAGTTGAAAGTGGAATCGTAGCGCTATAACAGGCTAGTGCAGAAACAGTCTGTGAATCATTGGAAAGTAGGCACCACAGTAAACATCAGTTTCTTGTCAAAGCAACCTCAGGAGTTTCATGGTCCAAGAACAAATCCTGACACTTTCATGCTTCGAGATCCAACCATGGATCCAGATCCAAGTGCTATAGAGTGAGTCCTCCACATTTGCTAGTGTTAGGGGTGCAGGACCCTCAGAAAAGTGGGAAAAATTGCAAATATCAAAATGTGCCTGACCCTGTTGGAAGGGGACTGAGGCATGGTGGGGAGAATGGACACTCAGGGTCCAAACCAAGTCAAGGAAAGGAGAGGGGAAGGGTGTGGGTTGGTGTGGTGGCCCTATACTTTTCTTCTCCCACGCATCTCCTTTCTTGGGTGTGTGAGGGGGCATCAGGAGAGGGTTGGAGGTGCTGAGAAATTGGGCTACAAGGTGTCCTTAGCTGCCAGGCAGCAGCTGGTGGTGGTGGTGGAGGAGGAGGAGGTGGAGGAGGAGGAAGAGAGAGGGGGGAGGGAGAGGGAGAGGGGGAGGAGGGGAGAGCAACAACAACCAGAGGTGGGTTTTTAAAGGGCTTTGTAGCCTGACCTGGGAAGCAGAAAGGGTAGGTTCTCCTGGGAAGAAAAAGCACCTGAGGTGGGGAACAGGGCTGGAGAAACTTGCAAATAATCAAATCCATGAAAGTCATACCCATAAATGTGGAGGGCTGACTGTATATTACATAAAGATTTATGTCCAAACTCATAGAGCATTAAGTAGATCCGCCAATTCCAGTATTTAGGTACCTGCAAATCTCCCCCTTCTCCCATGGTACTGGCAGAGATTTTATGAAGCAACATTGTTAAATAGGTATTTTTGTCATTATGAAATTATCAGAGGCTATAAAAAAAACCTTCATACACTGGGAAGCAACTGTGTTGAAAGCCTCCATCATGCATAATTTCTATAACATTGCATTGTAGCTTAATAAAAGGATAGTTATGCATGCCTCAAATCTCCTCTAATCCAAATTAGAGCTTTGTTCACTAATGAAAGCATTTTTTATGCATACATTTTAAAGCCACAATGCAAAATAAGCATTACACTGATATCATGTTCATTGTCTGAGCAAGCATTATCTGTGCAGCTCCTTAAATCTTGTAGCGTAACCCTAAGATAACTCAAGTCTCATTTGGTAAATAAAAACAAACTACTGCTCAAATTTTTAATGTTTGTACCATTCCAGATTCCATGAAAAACCGACACACTGTTGGGCTCAAGTCTTTGATCCCAGACTTGAGAATCCTCCTTGCATCTCTGTCAAGGCACTTACTGGATAATGAATTAACTAAAGAAGGGAAAATGTTTTGCACTAGACAGAAAGTGGGAGCAAAGTTATATGTTTTACCACTCAGCAGGTGGTACGGAAAACCAGAGCATTCCTGTTTTTTTTCCCCTGTCTCAAATACAGTTATGTCTGCGTGATAACTGCTGATATCAAAATGGAACATAGCAATCTTGTTACGCATGATACCTCTTTATAGGCTCATAAGAAAAAATCTGTAATGTTCTCCCTGATGACCACAGTAATAAACATATCAACTCTGATCTAGCAAAGCAGGAGTGGGGAGAGCATGACTCGCATGCTATATCTTGCTGCTCTCTAGGCTTTTTTTAAAGGTATCTAAAGCACCCCCCAAAAAGGGTGGGATTGCACAAAATGTTCCCTACTTATGATGGGGGTAACTTGCCTCCCTGAGTCTGTTTTCTGTCCAGAAGAAGTTTCCCCCCCCCCCTCAACAGGATATCTTTTTAAAAATAACCCTTTATTTAAAAATTGCTACAATTCATCAGCATTCAAAACAATTTATGTTCCATCTAGGCTAAACAGGAAAAGGATATAAACAATTAAAACATTCCAAACATAACATCAGTAGGAAGTTGGAGTGTCCTCTACAAATTTATCACAAAATGAATGCTCAGTAGGGACAGAAATTATTTGTTTATAATAGTCAAAGTTGACAAACTCTGTGTGTGTGTGCATGTGTGTGTGGTGTGTGTGTGTGTTGAGAAACTATGACAAGAAGAATCCTGGGCTGATACACATCTTCACAGTTCAGGACTTACTCTGCACAAAAATTGCATGTGGTTCTTCTGCACAGAAAACAGCATTTTTTGCACAGAGATATTATTTTCTAGGCTGAAAATGCTGTTTCTTGGCTCAGAAATGTTGTAATGGGAGACTTATGCCAGGCAAAAGTCATATGGGGTTGTTCTGCACAGAAAAAATATTGACCAAGATGCTGTATTGTCTGATGTAGTACAATGACAGACCTCTATCATCCTGATGGCTTCTGCAGCTGTCCCCCCTCCACAAATAAAAGCCTACGTCTTAAGCCAGGCAGTGGCTCAACCAAAGGGTTTCTAAGTGTTGCAGGTTGAGTACTGGAAAATGAGAGCTGCAGTGGTCCTGTTTGCAGGGTGAATTGAGATGGGCAGTTGGAAATTGCTGATCCTGCTTCAGCTTCTTTTCTCAGAACACCTCAAACTGAAAACTGTGGTCATCATTCCCTAATGCCTCAGTACAGAATAACTCCCAAACTGTGAACAGGCTTTGAAAGTAGTTTTGGAAGACTTTCTTGGAGCAGAAAGAAAATGGCTTAGATTATTTACTTCTTTTGAGAAGAAAATGAGTGAATTACTTCTCTAATGCTCAATTTATTTGTTGCATCTCAGTTCCCAGGTTCATCTTTTCTTCTTTGCTCCTGCAAGTGAGTTTCTGTAAGCCATCTGCTGAACATATCCTTCCACAAATTCTTCTGCCATAGATGGAGGTCCACTTGCATTACAAGTTGCATTGATATATGAAATAATGAATGTAGAGAAAATCCAGAGGAAAAATCAATACAAGTGGAAATAAAGATAATACAACAAAAGATAAGGATGCATTTACAAGAAGAAATAGAGAAGAAGATGAAACAATTAAAAGTAACCTAGTTTAAGCAGGCAAATAAGATCGGGAAATGGCTTGCGTACAGGTTAAAGAAGGAGAAAGAAATATAATAGCCAAATTGAAGAATGGGTACAAGAAAATTACACAGCAAGAGAAAATAAAACAGAAATTTAAAGAATACTTTGAAAAATTATTTCAGGAGAAAAACCCTCAATATCGAATAGAACTAAAATGGAAAGAATTTGTAAAAACTATAAAAAATCCAAAAATATTGGTAGAGAAACAGGAAAAATTAAATAAAAAAAATAACAACAACTGAAATAGAAGAGGCTATAAGAGAGTTGAAAATGGATAAGGCACCAGGGCCTGATGGACTTATAGCATTGTATTATAAAAGATTTATAAAAGAAATAACACTTCTATATCAGCCAACTTTACAGGAAATTTAGAAGGAAGGAAAGCCACAGTCATGGGGAGAAGCAAATATAGTGGTAATACCTAAAGAAGACAGAGATAAGAGGGAAATAAAGAACTACAGGCCAGTCTCTTTGTTGAATGTAGACTATAAAATATTGGCAATGATATTGGCTAAACGACTGAGACATGCAATACAGGATAAAATACAGGAAGGACAAACCGGTTTTCTCCCAGGCAGACAAATGAAGAACAATATTAGAACCTTATTAAATACAATTGAGTATTATGATAAAAATCCAGGGAGGAAGATAGCTATCATCTCATTGGATGCTGAAAAAGCTTTTGATAATGTTTCCTGGAATTTTATGCATTACACCTTAAGAGAATATGGCCTGGGAGAAGTATTTTGTAATTGGTTGGAGAAGATATACCGGGATTAATCAGCGAAGTTAATAATAAATGGAGATAAAATACAAAGCTTTGAAATAAAGAAGGGGGTACAGCAGGGATGCCTGTTATCACCGCTATTATTTATAGCAGTATTAGAGGTATTACTGCTAGCAATAAATGAAGATCCACAAATAAAAGGATTAAAAACAAAAAGGAAGGAAATAAAGTACAAAGCCTTTGCAGATGATGTAATAATATTTCTTGAGGAACCACAAGATTCAATACAGAGGTTGAAGGAAATCTTGCAAAAATATGGACAAATAGCAGGATATAAGATAAATAAAGAAAAGACGAAGATGATGACATTAAATATATTAAAAAAAGAACAAGAAGATTTGGAAAAAAGATCAGGATACCAAATAGTAAGGAAAATAAAATATTTAGGAATAAATATAACAAATAAAAATCAAGAATTATTGGATAACAATTACATGAAGACATGGAAGGAGATTCAAAGCAAAATGGACAAATGGACAAATATGAATTTATCTCTTTTAGGAAGAATAAATGCCTTTAAAATGTCTCTATTGCCTAAGCTAATGTTCCTTTTCCAAAATTTGCCAATAATAGGAGAAGAAAAGATCTTCAAAGAATGGGGAAAAGTCTATGAAAGTTTATCTGTCAAGAAACCAAGAATAAGATTTAAAACATTACAAGACGCAAAGGAGAGAGGAGGTTTTGATGTGCCATCGTTGAAAATCTATTATCAAGCATGCTGCTTAGAAACAATTAAAGACTGGATTCAAGTGGAGAACACAACAATAAAAGAAGCTGAAGGAATAGAAAATAGATTTGGATGACATGGATACTTATGCTATGATAAAGTAAAGGTGAATAAAGACTTTAACAATCATTGTATCCCAAAAGCTCTATTGAAAGTTTTGATACAAATAAAGCACAAATTTTATAGAAGACTTCCGCTGTGGACCTCACCCCAAGAAGCATTTAATGTCGCTCCAACAAAACAAGGAAAATTATCGACGTATCAAGAGTTGCTGAAAAAGGATGGTACAAAGTTAAGAATGAGTACAGAAGAGGAATTAAAAGAGCAAGGCCATGAATTTAACTGGTTCCCATGGAGACAATTAAAAGAGAGATTTAAAATGGATCAAAAATTATATGGGTTTGAAAGAAATGAAAATGAACTGGATGTATTGATGAAAGGGGACCAGAAAAAGAGAATTTCCAGATTTTATAAAATATTGCTATAAAGCGAGACGGAATCAGAAATTGTTAAAAATAACATGGCTAGATGGGCTCAAAATATAGGACACCCAATTGAGTTGGATATATGGGTGAGGGCATGGAAGACAGATGTAAAATTTACACCAAGTTTGAATTTAAGATAAATTTTTTATAAAATGTTATATAGATGGTACATGATGCCTGGAAAACTGAAAAAAATAACAAGAAATGGGAATGGAAAATGTTGAAAATATGATGAGAAAGAGAGATCCTTTTTCCATATGTGGTGGACCTGTTAAAAAAAAAGTTTTGGAAAGAAGTATATGATGAAATTCAAAGATTGTATGGTTTTAACTTTGAAATGAAGCCAGAACTTTATTTGTTGAATATGTTAGGGCAACAAAGAGAAATAAGATCTCATCAAAAGATATTGTTATATATAATAACTGCAGCAAGACTGACTTATGCTCAAAATTGGAAAGAAAGAAAATATATTGATATAAGAGAATGGAAATTCAAAGTCCTGGATGTGGTAGTGACAGAAAAGTTAACTTTTTCACTTAAAAATAAGCCAGTCCAGGGCTTTGAAAGAGAATGGCGAGAAGTATTGAACTGGATAAAAGAATAAGATGGGGGAAAGAAAGAAAGACTGTGAGAAAGGTGAAAGACAAAATGAGATGGCAAAAGATAAAATGTAAATAGTTAAATGTAAGTTAAAAGTAATAGTTTAAGATTGTTGTAAAACAGAGATAATGTATGGAATGGAATGTTAAACTCAGATTCAGCTGGGAAAATTGATGTCTGGAAGCAGGGAGGGTTTTTTTTTAATTCTTTTTCATTTAAAATTTTAATAAAAATTACTTAAAAAAAAGAAATAACGAAAACCAGATAACTTTGAAACACTTTCAGTCCTTGATTCCCTTCTCATTTTTTAGCCTGCAGGTTAACATCTCAGCAAGATTTCTGAAGACCACATTTTATTTAACCAGGCCCTTTCTGAAGATTGTGTGTGTGTGTGTGTTTTGTATATATATATATAATTTCAGCTTTAGATGCTGCCAAAGCAACAGGAAGTCAAGTGTAAATTCTTATTGCAAAGATGAGATGGGGAGAGAAGTATTACTGCCGGGCCAGGAAGCATCTAAAGAACATAGGAAAAAGCACTAGCAGCAATCCAGGTAAACACTTTGGAGAAGGAATGATAGATGTTGGCAGTTTTGTTATTTTATTTAAAACCTGCCCCTCTATCCAAAACTCCAATTCAAGGAAGCTCCATGTTCTAGAACAGACATAGGCTAACACTGTCCAGATGTTGCAAGATTGCATCTCCTGTTAGCCTTAGCCTGTAAACAGTATGACAAGGAAGGCTTGGACCTCCAGTTCATCAATATATGGAAGGCCACGCTATGCCCATCCCTGTTCTAGAACATGAGTGGACAAATCCCCCCCCCGCATTTCCTCTACATCCCAGAGGACTATATGTCAAAGCCAAGAAGTAGATGAAGCCACTGTCTTTTATATATCTCTTTCAGTGTTTCTAATCTCTTTCTTTTCCTCTTCCCCCTATTCTTCTTCCTTGAACAGTGGACCACAAAGAGGACAGTCACTTTTGACTCAGGTATAAAACCGATTGCTTGCAGAAGGCCTTTGAAATTTGGGTGAAGTCTACCATCAGTGTGAGAGATTCAGACTGAGTTACTGACATGCACTTTAGCAAGGCCTCTATCCATTATAAAAAAAAAAATTATAAAAAGTTCCACTGCTCTATTATGCCTTGGAAATATGGTGTGCCTTTTTTTAGTGAAGCAGAAATGTCAACAGAATCATCATGATCATCATCAAGATCAAGATCATTAATATCCTACCTTTTTTCCCAGTAGTGGTACTTGAGGTGGCTTACAACATATTTAGAAGCAATATGAATTAAAAATTGTACAAAAAGCAAATAAAAGCATGAATGTAACAGTCATTTAAAAGACCATTAAACACTAAGGCACACTTAGGATGTGTGAAAACATACAATCAATCCAGAAGTCTAGAAATTATGCCCACATAAGTTTGTGGGGGAAATCAGTTGGGAAGAATATAGTCAAAGTGTCTCTGAGCACACAAAGAAGGCTTTTCCTTTCCCACAAAGAAAAATAGAAGCTTGCCCAATATATAAAATTAATCAGAAGGGCTAACAGCACAGGTGACAATGTTTTCCATCAATCTGAATTTCAGATCTGCTTTTGAAAGTGAAACTTTTCTTCAGTTCCTTCAGCAGGTTCTAGTACAGCTCGGCAAGCAGCTATATGGTTTTTAAACATTAAGGAGATATAATCTTTCCCTCTCTTCCAAATAAATCAGCTTCAGATGTGTGTGTGTGTGTGTGTGTGTGAAACACCTTATTTTCACATCTTAGTCTTCTTGGTGTTATTTTTGTTCTTTCTTTCTTCCTGTAATCAGCCTCCAGAGGACAAGACCTGGGAAGGCAGTCCTCTTCACACACATACAATACCTTCCTAGTTTGGAAGGAGAAGTGTGAGCAAGAAGCTGGTTGCAGATGGCCTGAGAAATGGAGAAAAGTTGTTACAGTATAAAAACACACAGAAGGAAGCAGGTAGAAAAGAAATGAAGGAAATAAAAGGCAACTCTGAAAGAACTGTCTGCCTTCTCCCACCCAGTTATTTTTTTATTATTATTATTTATTTGTATCCTGCCTCTCCACATGGATCGAGGCAGCGAACTTACAAACAGCATGTATTTCGATACATTTCTATACATGCCCCCAACAAGCTGGGTACTCATCATTTGTCTCTTTGTTTTAACTTTGTTTTTAATTTGTTTTAATAACTAATGTGATTTAGGGGGATAGAAGGGTTGCTGGGTGGGGAGGATGGGGGTACATTTTAATGTTTTAATGTATTTGTATATTTTTGTAATGCCGCCTTGATCCACTGGGAGAGGCGGGATAGAAATAAATTATTATTATTATTATTATTATTATTATTATTATTATTATTATTATTATTTTACCGACCTGCGAAAGAATGGAAGGCTGAGTCAACCTTGGAGCCAGGCAGGACCGAACTCACAACCTTGTGACTTGCAGTACTGGCATTTAACCATTGTGCCACCAGGGCTCCCTTAGTCAATCAGTCAGTCATTTCTTTAAAAAAAAAAATCTGCTACTTAAAAACAAAAATCTATCTGTAACTGGAATAAAGTGGCAGGCACTTGTTGATGTGGAAGATACTTGGAAGGACTACATTTCAAGCATGGAGGGTAAAGGTTTCTTTAACAAGAGCAGAATGAGAGAGGAAATAGTGTGGCCATGTCACTCAGTCCACCAATCAGATCTCCAATAAGCCTGAAGCAGGTGAGGGGGTGGAATCCAATTGTAGAGTTGGAAGGGGTCATCTGGGTCATCTAATCCAACTCCTGCCATGTGAGAATACACAGCTATAACACTTTTGAGGGGCGGCCATCCAGCCATCCAGATGGAGAGTCCACCACTCAGTGAAGCAGCCCATTTTACTGTTGAACAACTCTGGGAAGAGAATCTGGCCAGTGCTGTTCAGAACAGGAAAGATGCTTTGGGTTTTTTCACACTACACAATTATAGCTCTATAACTCCATACCCTAGAAATTGCCCCATTTGCCACAGACAGTCCCAATGATTCTTCTGTCATCCCACCTTTTTAAAATGTACCAGTTTCTCTCTCCTCCTCCCTCTTTCCCCTTTTGTACTGACTTACTTCAATTTCTGTAAATGTCATACAAAGCGGGATAGCTTATAATAAAACAGGAAAGCCAACCAATTCCTTATCTATCCCTGCTTTAACTAGAAATGCCTGTGCCTTAAACTGGTATGAGAAGGTCACTGATACAATGGATTTGTATAATCCACTCTGGTGTTCTATTCAAGCATTAAAAGGAACTATCCAAGGTTCTGAGTCCTATCTCCAAAAGTCCAAGCTTCTTAGATAGCTTAGTTATAGTAGTAATTTTTCCTTAAGTTGTACCTGCTACTTAGCCTAAGTTATGCCTTTCTGCATTTAAAAAAAAATCATGCCTGTAGTTTCCATGCCTCCAGGATGTGCTAACTGCTTCTTCAATTGTTCTCTTTGTTAGAAGGCAGTGGCTAATTAGCCTCAGGTAGTGCATAAAGATGTCTTTACCACCAAGGACACCCTGTTGTTTCTCACCATCTAGCATGTTGCCTATGCAACCTGAAATATACATAGCAGGATACATAAGCAAGTATAACTGAACTGAAATTATGAATTGTGTAATTTAGGGCATGTGCAGTTAGGGAAACTGCAGTCTAATTTTTGCTTGGAGTATAACCCCCCCCCTGTTGTGTGTTCCCTTTGTGCAAAGCTGTGTGTGTGTGTGTTTCCCTTTTTCTGACAGTTTACAGGGCTTCTCCCAAGCCCTGTGGCTCCTGGGAAGGTGCAGCAACCTGATTTTTCAGTTCCTGCCTGAGACTAGGGCCATTTCCGCACTAAGCTGTTATAGCGTGGTGATTCCACTTTCAACATCCTATGGAATCCTGGGGTTTGCAGCCGGCCCCTCCCGAAACTGCAAACCCCAGGATTCCATAGGATATTCCATAGGATGTTCCATAGGATTCCATAGGATGTTCCATAGGATGTTGAAAGTGGAATCATCACGCTATAAAAGTTTAGTGTGGAAATGGTGTAGGATTCCAGGAGGCTTACAGAGCAAAAAGATTACAATTAAAAACATACAAATAGTAAACATGAAATGACAACCACATGAAAAACATGCACTCTAACAAAGATATTTAAGAAATTAAACAACAAACTTTAAAACAATACAGCACTTAACAGCCCTTTTGCAAAAAGGCTTCAGTTTTAAAAGCCTTTCTGGATAAAAATAGTCTTCACCTGCCAATGGAAAGACAGCAAGGAGGGAGCCATTCCAGCCTCCCTATGGAGGGAGTTTCGGAGTCTTCGGGCAACTACTGAGAAGGCCCTAACTCATGTCTCCACCAACAGTTATATTCAGGCTAAAACTTAGAGCAGAGGCACCATCCCTTTGACATGGAAGCCACTAGTTCCCCCACTGTTTCCTGTACTGATTGGAAGGCTGGCTGTGCCCCTTCTGCAAGAGATGGAGTTTTCAAACATCTTCAAGAGCAGCCCTATAAAGTGTGTACTAGTCAGTCCTGGAGGTTACAAAAGCATGGCCTGCAAGGCAAGGATCTCTCTGTATTTTACATCCCACTTAGCTAGAGTATGGAAGTTGTACATTGATAGACAGGAGCTTTTATTTTAGAGAAGCCTTAAATTAAATGTACGCTTGAAAATTGACCCTTACCCCCAAAGAACTGAGATAAGAAATTGTAGCACATTTCCTCCAGCTTTCAGTCAACCCTTGCATTATGGAAATATGAGGGAGGAAGGAAAAGGCACTGCTATTTCTACCAGTCTCTTTGTAATCTGGTAAACCAAACTAAATTAAGCATGTCAAATGTCACCATGGATATGTTACAGAATAATAACTGCCCACAAAGCAATTGTCTTGTGACACGTTAAAAGCATCATCATCTGAAATCTGAGAAATACTGTCAATCAGACTGAAGTCACTACCTGTTCCCTGACACACATGCAATACAAATAGTAAAACCATGTTTTATATTTGTTCAGGCCAGAACACCCATAACTGCCCTTTTTGCGGTTTTAAAAAAGCATATGAGAAAAATTGTCCAGCCTATAAAATAATTCAGCCTGGTAGTGGACAGAGGCAAGGAATCCTTCCTTCAGTCAGCAAAGAACTCTGTACGACATCTAGAGTTCCCTGTACTCACCCAAGACAGATAATTCTGCTGAAGCACTGCTGTTCTCATCTTTGTAAGTGACCACACAAGTGTATGTCCCAGAATCATCGTCTGTTGCATTCGATATCAGCAAGTTACTGCCAGCCAGCAATGAATATTTTTTAGACCTGGAATAATGAAAAGATGCCTTTGGTTAAAACGAGACAAGAGGCATGGTCCATACCCTCCATGTCCTTTATTTTAGAACATTTATGGCACATTCCACGAAGACTAAAACAGCATTCTAAAACAGCATTCAGCTTGCAAATCGGGTTAGAAATGACAGGATCCTCATTTCAAACAATTCAAAACAGGGATATAGAGCGTCATTCCAAACAGGAATGTCATTATGGCGAAAAAAGAAATAATCACAGTACAATGCAAACCCAATTCAGAAAGAGCTTGGTACTGGAAGAATGATAAAGTTTGGCAGATTATTACATTCCTCGTTGGAAGCCAGTGTTTCTACACATGCACACACCCCTAGGAACTTGTAAGCAGGTTTTCACACTTGGAGCCCTTTCAAGCTACACAGTTCTAGCATTGAGATTCCACTTTGACTGCCTTGGAAGCATCTTCTGGAATCTTAATGTCTGTATTTTGTACAATTCTCTGCATCGTGGCAGAGAATTCTAAGGCCTTTCCGCAGTACATTGTTATAATGCCATTATTCCACTTTCAATATCCTATGGAATCCTGGGATTAGGAGATTAAGGAGGGGCCTGTGAGGCCCCTCCCTAATCTGCAAACCCCAGGATTCCATAGGATGTTGGAAGTAGAATAGCAGCACTCTAACAGTCTACTGCGGAAATGGCCTAAATACCCCCTCCCTCCACTGCAAATCCTAGAATTCTATAGCATGTTGTCATGACAGCTAAAGTGGAAACATAGGGCTGTAATTTTGTAGTGTTGAACAGCCACTGAAGACTGAACAAATGGCATTGGTATTAATGTAAGTAGGGATAGCCTGTCATATGACTTTCTGTCTTTTTAACAACAATGTTCTCATAGGTTGGTTCACTAGAAGTCTGTTGTTACAAGCTGGTTAGTTTTTTATACATCTGTGCCTTTCTGCCTTGATGGAAGTAACTGCATTTTGGTTGCAGTGGTGTAAGCTGCAGTGCCATTGTGCATGCAACTGCATGTGCATGCAGAAGCACATTGGATTGTGCATTTGGTCACCTTTGGTTGCACCATGTTGCCATTCAGCACAAGGGCACAATCAGTTTATAACTTCATAAGAAGAGCTTTATAGTATGCAACCCCAATGTAGGATCTTGTCCTATGTTTGTTCTCCCGTCAATGTATCTGCTGAAATCCACATGCTATATACCTGAATGGGATTGTCTCATCTCCTCTCAGCCACGTAAACACTGGGGCTGGGTAGCCAGAAACACAACATTCCAGCACAGCGTCTTTTCCTTCTACGACGACCACGTTTGACAGTCTCTGCAGGAAAAATTGCTGCCTGTGCAACCCAGGATCTATGAAAGGAGAAAAAAAAAGTGGTTATTGCATAATAATCATGCCATTTGTCTTACCAACAGCAGGGAAGAATATTTAAATATTCTCCATGGGAGTCTGCTATATCTATATCATTGAATGAGAGAGAATATACAAACACACACACAATGTAAATCCTCAGCCATTCTATTCTTGTATGTGAGGATGTATGGATATAGTTGTTTCCTCTCCATTGTGGGAGAAAACTAATATTTCTCCACACTATTCAAATATCTTGAAATATCTTTTTTCCCTTGAGAAACGTGCATATTTTTGTAACACATTTCTCAGGCTCCCACAGAAATATAAATAATTTTAAATGTTGTCTCCTCATGTGTGAGATTGTGTCAGTTTTAGCATGTTTTTGGAACTCTACCATGAAAAATATGTTTGTGTTAGAAATGTGCAAAATGCAACAACAAAATCTTGTGGCAGTTGACCATTCTTTTGGTGAGATATCTTGATATATCAGGTGTGTCTTGATAGGATTTCTTAATGGGGTAGGGTTCCCTCACTGCAGACAAGGAAAAGAGGGAGAGGTCTTTTTTCACATTCATAAGAACATTTACTGATAAGGTTGGTCATTAACTGTCAGCAAGTCAACTTTGACTTACGGTGACCCTATGAATGGGAGACCTCCAAGTTGCCCTATTCTCACCCGCCCTGCTCAGGTCTTGCAGATTTAGGATTGAGTCTATCCATCTGTAGGGCAGTTTTCCTCTTTTCCTACTGCCTTCCACCTTATCAAACATTATTTTCTTTTCTAGTCTTCCATGTCTTCTCATGATATGGCTAAAGCATGACAGGGAGAGTTCAGCCTTGATTTGCTCCAGAAGTCATTTGTTTGTCTTTTTAACAGTCCAGGGTATTTATAGACTTTTTCTCCAACCCACATTTCAAAGGTTTTGATTTTTTTCCCCATCAGCTTTCTTCACTATCCAACTTTCAAAACCGTACATAGAAATTTGAAATACGATGGCATGGATAATCCTAACTTACTGTTAACTCAGTGATACAGTACTTCAGGATCCTATCTAGTTACTTCATAGATGCTCTTCCAAGTCCTAATCTTCTTCTGATTTCTTGATAGCAGCCTCCATCTGATAATGATTGAACCAGGGTATGGAAAATTTTGGGCTCTTTCTAAACCCTATCTTTTCAATGAGTCCTCCAGTGGGAATCCTAGTATCAGCTCTGCTGAGAGGGGAGGGTGATGAGAGTGCTTCCCTCTGCACTGGCTGGCTCCATCATAAAGGAAGTCCCTTGGCCAAACCTCTTCCTTCCACAGCAGAGCCAGGTATCTTCTCATACTGCACTGGGACAGAGAGCACAACCCATGTGCTTTCCAGGCTTCTGCAGGACAGGTAAGTCAGCAATGGTGGCACGATCATGGGTCATTGACGGGGAAAACCCATCAATGATTTAATCCATGATTGTACCACCTGGGGACAGGAGAGGGATGGGACCACAATGACATTATGCAGGACTCTCATCATGGTCCCATCCTTGTCCCATCCCCATGGTGGGCTAGGTGGGTGGTGTGGAAACGGTCTTGAACTATTTCAATATCTTCATTTGTCTGCTTTAAGGTTATGTAAATCATCTGTGGTCATTATTTTTGTTTTCTTAATGTTCAGTTTGTACTTTTTGCCTTGACTTTCTTCAGTAATCTTTCCGTCTTTGCTATTTTCTGCTAGTACTATGGTGTCATCTACACATCTTAAATTGTTGTTCCTTTCTCCAATTTTGATGCCTCCTTCTTCCAAATCTAATCCCCTCTTTACTTATGATATGTCCAGCATACAAGTTATTCTGAACAAGAGAGACTCCTTTATATGCAAAGGCTCTCCATATCATTCAGTACACTGATTTTCTTAGATTCCAAAACCTTTAGAGAGCGTTCAGGAATATAGGAGTCTCCTCTATTCATAAACTCACCATTCATAGCTGGAGGGTGCTAGAAAAAATGATTAGGATGCTGGGAGTAGGGCATCTCCCTTCTTCCTGTGTTTATAAACCCCTGAATAGGACTTTTAACTTCATCTGAAACTGTCTGGCTCTTCCTTATAGCAGAAATTGTACCAGTGTGTTGTGCTGATGAAGTGAGAAATAGATGGGAAAGAGTACTATTGTCTGGTTTCACAATCATTATTTTTATAGAGAGGAGAAAGGATTCGAGACTCCTGCCCCCATTTCTCAGCTACTGTTGTTAAGTGAACCTCAAACCTGCCATTAAACTGAGAATTACAGTCATACTTCTTTGAATTATTCTGCATTGAAGAAATATCAGGGTTTTTTCAACACCTCAAAATTATGCCAAAATGCCATTGGTCTCTTCCTCTTGTTGTAACATTCTTTAGAATAATAAATAAACTTTTTGGTATCAAAAATGGCAAATTACCTAAATGAACATGTGAAAATGAAAAAAAAAACTGCAGGGAGGGGAGATAAATAAAAACAGTCAACCCACAATTCTTTCAATTAACTCAAGAAAACATTTTACATCAGTATAATAAAATGCTAAAAAGGCTTGGGAAGTTTTTAATCTGCAATCAAACCAAAGTGAAATCATTAAACCACATTTTTAAAGGAATTATCTTGTGCTGTGTAATCCTGAGGGAGGTGGGATGTTTTATGGAATTTGGCTGTGTCTCCTCCAGATAAAATGAATCACACTTTGTAAAGGAGGCACATTTGTCAGCACTTGCTTTGAGGCACATGACACAGAAGCATGGAAGCTGAAGGAGTCATTCAAAACAGCAATTTATTTTGCTAGAGAAATACACAAACTTCTTCTTTCCTTGAATTGCTTCCTGCTACAGTGTATGAAGGCAGTTTTGTTCAGCTGAAGGTAAGCTATCATGTCGCATCTGCAATTTCCACTGAAACAAAATCAACAAATACCACGCATCGGGCCAGCTCAAATTTGATTCCATTGTTTGCAGAACAGTGGTTCATACTATCATCATGTGAAAGAGATTCTCTTAATATGACACTGATAAGATAGAATGTCTCCTATCTGTCATTCTTAAATGTGATTTAAATGGAGGAACCAATCACCTCCCACATCCTCCTATAAACCCCTGGGGATGTCTGAGCAATGTATCTGATGGAATTCAACAAGTGACTTTGGAGTTTATTCACTTTCTTTCTCTCAGTGCACTAGGAAATGTATTGGGAAAGTCAGTTTCCTTGGGAATCCAGTTCCATTAAGAGCACCAGATTGTTTAATACTGATTTAGACAAGAGTGGTCTATGAATGGTCTTTCAGATGTTGGTAGACTGTATTTTTCACCAGCCCTGACCAGAAAAGCCAATGGTGAGAGATGATGAGAATTCTGGTCCAATATTTGACTATGCATACATTCCCCACACCAATTTTAAATAATGAGTCACACCGAAACAAAAGGAATAGATCATTTTCACCAGACCCCTGAAAATCTACTTGGAATGGTAGGGGGACATTCTGAACAGTACATGGGCATTACTGGGGAAAGGAAGCTGCATTGGAATGGAAGAATCAGGAAAATTCTTGATTCTGAGTTCCTTCTGCCAACGATCCATTTCCCCCCCCCCATGCGACCATGCATGGTACTGGGGAAACACCTTTGCTGGCCTCCCATGAAGGGAGACCACACAATCAGTGTGCGATGGAAGGTTGTACAGTGGATTGAGGAGGGGGTGCAGGGCTAACTGTATATTCTTTCTGCTCTGCCAAACCATAAGTACTTCTCCCTTCTCATTCCAATCCACAATTGTGCCTCTTTTAGTTCTGTCTCCTTCAATCTTTCTCCCACTCTACCTCCTTTACAGCCTTCCTCTCATGCCCTGCCTGACTCTCTCTGAGGAAAGCCTCTGCTTTTTGATACATTCTCCTCCCCTGCAGCTCCCCTTCATGCCCACTCTGAGCCATGATCAGCTACCTTCTGCCAATCTGCCTCCTCAGAAAAAGTTGCTTCGAAGTTGTTAAAGAGGAAGAACACACAACTTGCTTGTGCCTGAGCCTACTGAGAAGGGCAAGATTCTTCCCCTCTTTTCCTATTCTTCTTGCGTAGTCAATGGATTGCAAATGACTTTTACACTTTGAATTCAGTTTGCAGCAACTGAAGTAAGCTGAAGGCAAATGGAGAAAAAGAGGGAGGAGGAGAGAGAAACTAGGATATTTCAAAAGCAGCTGAAAAGGTGGGTTGACAGATGAACAACATCTTTGCATCGCATCCTAGGAGAAAGGCAAGATAATTCAATAAATAAATAATAAAGACTCCTTGTGAAACTGGAACTATTGGAGGTATGTTATATATTTTGGGCAAGCCATGACTTCTGAGATGTATTGTGATTCCATGAGAATCAGGAAATTCTGTAAAGGATCTTTTCCCCTCATTTTCTTCTCTCTCCCTCTCTTTTTTAAAATCACATCTGAATATACAAAGACCTCACAACTCTACATTTGAACATGCCTTATAGAAGGCCAGTCTTTTTTCTGTCTTCCTGCTACTGTCTCCTTTGTCTGATGGCAGCTCTCTAGGTTCCCAGTCACAGGTCAGAGAAAGAAATTTTCTCAAAGTTGAAGAAATCTGGAACCGACTGCTCGTACAACTTTTCAAGTTAAACGGAGAATATTGCTTTGAATGAAACTATTTCAGAGGATGTTTGTTCTTTTTTGTTCTCCTAGGTTTTCCATTTCTTTAAATATTAGGGATGACTATTATGAAGTGGTCCATTGATGGTTCCCTCTACCATGAAAAGTTAAAGGAATATATGCTCAGAAAGAAGGTAAATGTTGGCATTGTTCTGCAAACAGAGATTTCATTCACAGGTGGTGGTTTTGCAAGAGAGCAAAGAGAATTCTTATGCATACTATCAGTGAAATATTTATCAGTAGCAGATCTACCCAGCTCCAAAAAGTTAGAAGACTCTTAGCCACAGCACCAACACAGTGGCCATCTCCTGCTTTCAATTCTTTCTTCTCTCTCCTTTATGTGGTTTTCTTGTCTCACTTTTGCTCATCCAGCTTTTCAATCTGTTTGTTCTCCTTCCTCCCCCATTTTTACTGGGCAGAAGCCTCTTTTCTTTGCCTCTTTCTCTCCTTCCCTCCTCACTCTGCTTCTCACTAACACCCTCTCTTTTAACTGTCTGATGGGTCTTAGGGTCCTGGAAAGAGAAGCATTGTATGGAGTTGCCTATAGGCCTTCAACACAAGGTATTGTCCAAGGCCTGCCTTCAGCTTTGTCTCTAAAGAATATCAGTGCTCTTTCTACCTCTTCTGCTCTTTTCCTTCTGTTCTCCCCACCATCTCTTTCTTTTCTTCTACCATTTTTTTTTCTCCAAACTTTTCTCTGTCCATTCTTGTCCCCTGCCTCATTCACTCCACTAGGCATAGGAACTTCTGCTTTAAATACTTCAAGGCAAAGAGAGAACCACTTCTGTCACTCAACTATTTGAAAAGTCCAGCGTCCCTGCAGAGGAAAGCATCATATGGAACTGCTTACAGAACCTCTGGATAAAGGAATATCTCAGGCCCACCACCAGCTTTTCTCTACAGAAAGTTAGAGTGGTCTGCCTCCTAGAGATTAAAAATATTGCAGCTTACAGACTTATTTTAAATACTATAATAAATCTCTCTAGATTTTAATTAACTTAAATTATTAAACTATCCTAAAACAATACAGTCCTACAGAGAACACCTCTATGATTCCCTGGCCTCCATGCCAAGTATCAAGTGTCTCAGTTTCATGGTCTCAGGCCTATGGTGGAGACAGATACCCAAGCTCCTTTATTATAGGTAAAAGAGTTAAAATTAGGGTTATTAAAATTTTGTTCAGTATATTATGTCTCCATAATATTCATGATCCAGTTATATAGCTATTCACTGCAGGTGGTTTTTCCCCCCAATGTTTTAGAAATCGAAAAGTTAACATTAAAGGATGCTTCCCAGAAGGAGAGATGAAGAGTTACAGGATGTATTGGCAGTCTTGTTCCATCAGCAGAGATGGAGGCTTGGAAGCAGCAAAAACGCTACTTTCACCTACATCTCCAACTCTCCAAGTGCATATGGGACTTCTCTTGTATGATATATTGAGGCTCCAGGCAATGAGTCTCACATAACAGCACATCTTATGAGGATGAGTAGCACAGAGCCTCAAGTTTATGAGTCCCCTTTGCCTTCTCCTCTAGTGTGGCTTCAGAGGGTCAGAAGTTTCAACTGCTGTTATTCATTAACCACAGTTGATTTAGTCTTACTCTCAAACTCAACACACTGTTGTTTTAGTCTTACTTTCAAACCTGGCATAGTAGTTAATCATAGCTATGATTAGTCAGGACAAGCCAACTTCACACAGTACTTTCAGCATCTATCTTGTTTCAATAAATAATCAAGACTAAAGATAGTTTTGTAAACTTCTACCAATCTAAAATGGAAGTAAGCATTTCCCAATTTCTTCTTGAGTTACACTAGAACGCAGAGGTAGGAATATGCAAACCAAATGATGAACAAGCTCAATAATAACAATAATAAGAATAAAAATAAAATCCAGATAAATGTAAAATTAGAAAAAGAATGTAGCCCCAAAGAACAGTACTGAACTTCAACCTCTCATCTCTCCTGCCAGTATTATATTTAAGAAACTAGCCTGGAATTTCTTGGGAAATTTGAGAGATGTCAATCATGAGTTCTGAGATCCATAACACCTAATCACTTTCATATCAAGAAATGAAAATTAAGATTCAAAGTAATGGCCCCATGCTCTTCTGCCACTGTTTTTAAATAAGGTATATTGATATTTCTTTGGTGAACATATAAGGTTAAGTAGAAGCAGATCCAATTGTTAGAACCATTCATGGTGAGACTTCGGTGCCATACACTTGTATAAATTCCTTAAACTTGAGATTGTACTTTGCTGGCATTGTGGAACAGGAATATTTGTTATTATAGTTTATAGTTTGGGCCTGTGGCTTATTAAATATAACCTATCAAGAAATTGGCCATCCCAAACCATTCCTCTCAACGTGTTTGCGAGGCCCCTGGACAAGCACTCACACGGGCACGGCCGAAATAGCTGAATACAAGATAAATCCAGAAAGGCCAGTAATTTGCCGGAATGCAGCTTCAGGAGACCTCCAGGCAAGTACACTTTGAAAACACATTATATATGCATGCAGCATACAAAAGATTCCCTGCCCCAAGCAGGCAGCTTGATGAGCTGAATAGCCAACTGTCAAGCACTCCTCATTTGCATGCTGTCTGCGCTATTGACAACTCTGTCATATTTCAATCATGCAAAGTACTGTCCTTTCGGAAACTTTGTCTCCAACCCGAAACCCATTGTTTTCTCTGGGAATGGACTAGCCTACAGGCACATTTTCCCCTATAACACCCCCTGATTTTGAGTGCTTCTTCGGATCGCTCCTGGCTTCCATCCCGCCTTGCTGCTGCTCTGTTCGCCGAGCCTTCCCCTCAGCTTCCACGTGCTGAGAATCTCTGCTCCACCTGACTATATTTCAAAATAAGGAAAACAGTTATTATTTACTTCTGCTTGATTATTGATTCAGCCCGACCCCGTAAACATTGGGTCCAAGATCTCTCTAGGTTGCCCTGCCTCTTGCATTGCTATAGCTTGTGCTCTTGCTAATTCCCATTCCCCATTATTTGGAGCACACTGAGGTGTCCCTCACAGGACCTCAGGGTAACATATTCAATCAGGGTAACATATTCAATTCTGGATGTTGTAAGAGGAGTTTCACAAGCATATCCAATTCACATTGGCCTAAATCCACATCTAGTCTGGACCAACGCAGAGTTGTTAAATCTGTTCTATTTACTAAGTTGTTGACACACCATCCAACAACTGATTCAATGGGCCTACTCTAGCTGGAACTAACCAACAGAATTCCACTCATGCAGTTGTGTATTCTTGGATGGTACATTACTATTCATCCCTGCTTTCAATGTACCTCTTTATTCACTGAGTTTCAGAACCAACCATTGCACATTCTTCATTGCACACAGGACAATAAGCAGGTACACTGGCATATTGTTGGGATTCAGCAGAAGAGTGGGATAGGATAATGACCACATAACTAGGTACGTGTAGTTTTATACTGTGTGAACATGACATAGGATCTGGGCCATTATGAAAAGAACAATCAGATAATTATCTAAGGAGACAAGATCACTGACAATGCAAGTGTACTAAACAGAAATATGTTTTGTATGTTGCAGTTTAACAAATTATATCACATGAAAAATAATTTATATAGCTCAGAAGAGAGGAAATCAATTCCAACTTGACCTCAGTAAAAAGCAAGGTTGATAGTGCTATTCAGCTCAGCTCTTCTGCTATTTTTACACTTTGCATACAGTTCGTGGTAAGACCCTCTTGTACCTTTGCCCTAAGCAACAGGTGGCAAAGCTATCTTACCAGAAAAGAAATCAAAGTTCTCTTCTCGTGTGAATAGATTTGTAGGTCTGGAGTTCAAAACAGAGAGGATCCTTGCCCAGCTAGAAGAGATACTAATCATATCTACGAGGCTAACTTTTCCTGTGCCATTGCATTACCTGATTTTGCCTGATGCTGTTTTTATTGCATGGTTTATAGCATCCCATTACTGTGCTGTTGTTAACATTTTATTGTAAGCCACCTTGGGAAGGCTTACCCTAAAAGCAAGGTAGAAATAAAATGAAATAAAATTTGTGTAAGACCCCATTACTGTACAGTGATTCTACCCAATGCCATATGTTAGGCATTAAGTAGTATCACTCTGGAATAACAAAAAAAGTTACAGGTTAGAGCTAAATTTACACCATTCAAAATACTCTACATCATGGGACATAGATAGATAGATAGATAGATAGATAGATAGATAGATAGATAGAGTGGTTCTGAAAGTGGATTAAATACTGGGGAAAGAAAGTGGTGGTGGTGGTGGTGGTGGTCGTGGTGGAGGAGGAGGAGGAGGAGGAGGAGGAGGTAGTAAATATGCAGCAAGTAGCAGTAGTAAGTATTGTTTTGGGAGTTGATATTGTTGATCTTAGGAGGAAGAGACAGGGAGGTAAGAAAACTTTTCTTATGACTATTAAATCATGGGAAATTCATTCCATGCAGACTGAATATCTGCTTATTAGAGTAGTATTTTTGCCTATGAGGAACCTTTCCAAGGCAGGCTGTACCACTACACAGAACAAGACAATCACATCAGGTGGCAGGTGATGCAAAACAGCTGTTATGACTCTCCAACTCTCCATCTTTTTTTTCCAAACACCTCTCCCCAGGCACTCCTCTCTCTTGGTGCTCAGAGCAGTATGTGCCTGGTTTGTAGCAGCTGGTGGCTTCCATGCCAGTGGAGCAATGAATTGGCTCTGGGGTTTAGGCTTCACTTTAGCGGACCTATTCAAGGTGCTGAACCAGACCCTTCAAACAAGTTCACCTCCTTGGATCACTCCTTAAATCAGGTGTGGATAAAGTGGTCACCAGAATCCTACAGGGATCAAAAAATTATTATGCAGATGGTCACCTAGTCTCTGTTTAAAAATTTCTAAAGAAGGAGACTCCATGACACTCTGAGACACTGTATTCCCTTGTTGAACAGCTCTTTCCATCAGGAAAATTAGGAAGCTCTTCCTAATGTTCAGGTGGAATCTTTTTCCCTGTAGCCTGAATCAATTTCTCCATGTCCTAGTCTATGGAACAGTGGAAAACAAGCTTGTTCCATCTCCAATATGGAATCCTTTCAAATATTTCAACATTGTTAACATGTTACCTCTTAACCTTCTCTTCTTCAAGCAAAACATGTCCAGCTTCCTACACTGCTCCTCAGGCCTTTTACCATTTTGGTTGCCCTCTTTTGGATAAACTGTTCCAGTTTGGCAACATCCTTCCTGAGCTGTGGTGCCCAGAACTGGACATGTTACTCCACATGAGGTCTGACCAATGCAGAAGATACCAGTACTATTAATTCCTTTGCCCTAGACAGTATCCTCCTATTGATGCAGCTTAGATTTGCATCCATCACACTATTGACTCATGTTCAGCTTGTGGTCTACTAAGACTCCTAGATCCCTTTCACGTATGCTGTGGTCAAGCCACATGCTGTTGAAATTCATTTTGTTGAGGTTGTTTTGAATTCTGATCCTATCCTCTGGAGTATTAGTTACCCCTCCTAATTTGGTGTCATTGGCAAGTAAGAATAAAATAAGGGCACTGATAAGTATGCCCTCTATTTCCTTATCCAAATTATTGATAAGGATGTTGAACAGCACTGGGCCCATGACAGAAGCCTGTGGTACCCCACTAGAATAAAGAAGAGGTATTGGTAAGTACTCTTTGGGTTTGGTCAGTCAATCAGTTACAAATCCATCCAACAGTAGCATTGTCTAGCCCAGATTTTACTAGTTTGTTTGCAAGAATATCATGGAGGACCTTATCAAAGGCCTTATAGAAGTCAAGCACAGCATTCTTTTCATCTACCAAGGTTGTGACTCTATTTAAAAAAAAGAGATAAGACTAGTCCAGTATGACTTGTTTCTAAAAAACCCATGTTTTGTTTTAGTGATCATGGCATTTCTTTCTAAGTGCTTACAGATTGTCTGTTTAATGATCTGCTCTAGAATTTTTCCCAGTATTGATGTCAGGCTGACTGGGCGGTAATTGTTTAGGTTCTCTTTTTCTCCATTTTTGAAAATGGGGACAATATTTGCCATCCTCTAGTCTGCTGGAACTTCTCTTGTTCTTCAGCAGGAATTCTCAAAGATTATTGCCAGCAGTTCTCAACATACTTCTGCCAGTTTTTTAAATACCCTTGGGTGTAGTTCATCTGGCCCTGGAGACTTGATTTAGAATAGCCAGGCATTCTTGTATTACCTCTTTACCTATTCTATGCTGCATTTCCTTTACTGCATTATCTGCTCCATCTTGCCCAGGTTAAACACTGTTTTTCTTTTTAGAGAAGACTGAGGCAAAGAAAGTGTTGAGAAATTCTACCTTTTATCTGCCAACTGTTAGCATTTCACGGATCCTCTTCATGTAGAGACCCTACATGTTGAACTGCTCTTCTTCATTCGTGGTATAGGAACCTATCTCTGCTTTCTTCCATGTTAATTCTGCTTCTAATACTAAATTTTCTCTCAAAGAAGTAGCCCTCAGCTGTGCATCTACTCTGTTCATTGACATACAGCTACAAATACTGAGGTACAGCTATAAATATTTTTGACCACAATTCAATTTTGTAAAGATTCGGTGCTACCTTTTGTTTTCCCTCCTCATGATAAAAAGATGTTCTATGCATCTGAGCAGTAAAAAATGCATAAACCAGACTTATGCATCCATAACTGTCCAGTATTCATGTTTGTAGCACTATTGCCACAATTGCAAATTCCCCCTAAACTTTCTTTAACAGCAGCTGCAGCAAGCAACAGAGATCTGTTCTGCTGGACATTAGCATGCAGCAAGATGATGTTTCCAGCCCCTGCTTGTCAACATTCTCTGGTGTAACAGTTAGAATCAGGGTGATCATCACAACTTCCTATCGCATCAGAAATTGTTGGCAGGATGGGGCAGATGCTATCCAACTGCATCCTGATCACAAGGAGAACAGACCTCTAAAACTTGATGCAGCTGCTGCCTATTATAGGAATGTTGAGGAATCAAGTTAGGAAATTATTCATAGTTAGTCATTTGTAACTACATCTGTGGTGTAGGATCTTGACCTGTATGTTAATAATGATACAGTTAATGTCGTTTATGAAAGAAAGATTAAGAATCATAGGGGCCTTTCAAAGCACACACAACATTTGCTTTTTGTTATTGTTAGAATGCCAATGCTAACTTGGCTGCCTGACCTGATTCAACAGTTAGCCTTGGGGGCTGGGATGTTAATCCAGCCACCAAAAGGAAACCTGCTGTAAACCATGATAGAGAAATCTGTCATTAAAGTAATACTAATCTCTCAATATACAGAATGTGTTAAGGTGTATAACCACAATGTGCGGACCTTGTCTGGGAGGTATGACTTTTTTCTCCTTCTGCTCTCATGATAGAAATTCAAGCCAGGCTCCACAAAAGCCAGTTAAAGGATGTGATAAGCAACAGGATAAAGCAATAAGCAGGTAAAAGGATAATCAGGTTCCCTCTGTGATCTTTGTCAGAGACTGTTTTCAAAAATGCATGATCAAATTTATGCCTGTTTTAACCACAGGCAAGACAAAATATATTTATTAGATTAACATTTTCAGGTTTGTTTGGCTTTTTTCCCCATTAATCCAATCTCGCAAGTTAAATTCACCCGAGCTCAGAAGTAAGTATCTGCTTACTGTCTGAAAGGATTTAGTGTGTTGGCGGGTTGTCCTGGTTGAACTGGGACAACAGAAGTAGGCACAAGGGAAATGAGCAATAGAATGAGATGACAGATTATTGCTTTTCTACTGAGTCAATCATTCAAACTGAGGGTTTTTAAGGGTCATAATTTCCATCAAAAGCTGCAGGGTATGTTGATCAATGTCTTTTCATTGCTGCATTTCTTTGCTGCATTTCTTCCTGACCATTTTCATTCAGTTTGATGGAACCAAATTACTGTCATCTGACTCACACCAAACAAAAATAAAATGTTGGTGATATTCTGGTGGACATGATGTGGGGTGCTTGTGCCTATCATAGCTGAAAAGTGGCCAAGAAGGGTAGGGAGGTGTTTCTCTGTGTGTGGGTTGTCTTTGTTTGCACAATCCTCTACAAGCTTCTTTGGCCTCCCACACTTCTATGAAAGCCCAGGGTTATTAGGCCATTAGGTAATTGCTCCCATGGGGCTTTTTCAAATAAGGAAGTGTGGGCAGCTAGAGTGACTGCCAAACAATGTACAAAGGTGTAACAGAAATTAGATACTCAAAATTTACAGTGATCACAAAAATACCACAAGAAGAAATTCTAAAGGGCCACAAAAATGAGGCAGAAAAATGGAAGCATCTTGCATGGAATCATAGAATCTGAGACTTGGAAAGTATCACAAGGAACATCTAGTACAACCCACCATGCAGGAATACACAACTACAGCACTCTAGAAAGATGCACTGTTACCAGGCTGTACCTCCCACTCCGTGACATGGTTTAATTGGCATATATCAATAGGTATGAAATATATATTATATTCTGCTATGGCTGAGAAGCCTGCTAGCAAAGAGGAACTGGCTGTATATGTGCATTGCAAAACTAGGTCAGATTGAGACCTCAGGGCATGGCAAGATCACAGTCAGGGAAGTTCCAGTGATAATGGACTTGCAAATATCCTTCAACCACTCGACCTTTAGGAACAATAGTGCCCAAAACTGCCTCCATGGAATGACTGACTGTCTTCGACCCTCTTCCCCTTTCCTCCAAAACTTCTCCTTTGTATCCACATCTGTCCTGCCATTAGGGAGCTATCACAATTCCCATTAGTCCTTTGTTACCTAATGCTAAGGCCATTAGTTCTGGACCTCATTGTCTTTCTGCCAAAGAACCATTAACACCTTCCCTCTCAGGGCAGAAAAAGAGTATTTGAACAATGGCTTCGAACCAGACAACTTGTAGTACAATATTCTGGACATAGGCCATCACTCTGCTGCTCCAATTCCCATTCTGGTACTATCCTCAGACTCTTAGTCTGAGCCACATCACTTAATCTCTTCTCTTTGGCTAGATAAATATTACCCACTTCATCCTAACTTCTTGCTGTCCAATTTTCCTTCCCTTTCCTTTAGTTAGTCTTGTGCAATTGTGAGACTGTGTGGATCTTGTGTGCATGTGATTGTTAATTCTCCCAATAAAACAAATATTATTTGAATCTCCAGGTGGTGTTTCTGCAGTAGTACTAGTATTCACAGGTATAAAAGATCCTGCTACATTACCCCCAGTCTTGCAGACCTCTCCTTTGAGCTAATATTCCCAACTGTTTCGTGGAGGCACAGGCACTGCAGGTGGCCCTCTGGATTACTCATGTTTTGGGGTAACAGTGCATCCAACCTCTGTTTAAAGGTTAAACATGAAGAATCCACCCTCCACCTGCCACAAGAAAGTCTATTCCACTGTCAAATAGTTCTTACAGTGAAGAAGTTATTCCTAGTATTTGGTAGACTCTTGCAGTTTAAATATATTATTTCATGTTTCTGTAGCAGCAGAAAACAAGCTTGTTCCATCTTCTCTATGATATTGCTACTGATATTTGAAGACAACTATCATGTCATCTCTCAGTCTTCTCTTCTGAAAGCTAAACATTCCCAGATCCCTCAGTTTTTGCTTGATCACCCCTCGGGGTGGACATATTCCAGCTTGTTGATATCCTCCATGAACTATGGTGACTTTCTCAGAAGAAAAAAAAACATAAGGCAGGGTTGGGAATCATGTGGCCCTCCAGATGTTCTTTGACTGCAGCTCTAGTAATGATAGCCAGCATAGTCAATAGTGAGGAACTCTGCGAGTTACAATACCTGTGTCTGAGTGGAATTAAGAAGACAGATTTTGGTAGGTCTTTGGCGTTCCTTGGGAATAGGTGTAAATTTGGAAGCATCTTTCAGATGCTGGGCCCAATATCAATACAATATCTCTCAATGTAATTACTTTTGATCAAGACACTGCACGGAAATCATCCTTCATACCTCCAGAACCAAGTCTCTCCTCTGTATTATCATCAATAATCCATACAAGAGCTATAATTTCTTCTCCTCCCAAGCTTCAGCCACCAGGAATCAGCACTAACCTTAATTCTGCTAGATTGCAAAAAGTGGCTCCAACTTCCCATAATATTGATCTTGACTCTCGATCACCTTTGCTGATTCCCAAAACTAAAGCACTGGTAAATGCGTGTATTAGGAGAGATGAAGAGGGTCTCCTCAATCAGATTAGCCCTGAAGAATGATGTGTGTGGCCCCAGGAGGATTCCTATCTAAGGATTATTTCCTGGAATATTGCAGTTTGGGCCAATAAATGCGGGGTTAGCAATTTCAGTCAATATATTTCCTCTTTTGATATTATTCTGCTGCAAGAAACTTTGGCAATGGATACTATTCTTTTAAATGGCTTTGTTACTCGTACATTGAAAGCCGACTGGGTAAGCACAAAAGATAATGTTAGGGGTGGTCTTGCAGTTTTGGTGTCAACATCACTGATGGCCAAGGTACATATATTAGAAAAGTGTGAACACCTAGTTTTGGAATTCATCTTAGTCTTAATGCTAGTGGTTTTATTTTTGTTACTGTTTATATCCCTCCACTCAAATCTAAAGCTCAGATTGAGGTTATTTGTTGCAAAGTAGAGAATTATCTTTCCTCACTATTAATAAAGTTTTCCAATTCATATGTATATAGTATGGGTGATCTGAATGCCAGGACTGGACCAAATAATACTGAGCTAGAAGATAAATAACCAATTTTAAGTGAACTAAGGAATAATAGATCTGTTCTGGAAAAGCAAAAGATCTGAAGTCAAACCTTGCTAGTTTTTTGTTTGGCCCAACTCCAGCTTAGATTGGACCTACTGATTCTAAATGGGGTAGCTTCTAAAGAAACTTGGAGTGTATTCACTTTTTTGAGCCTTTTTGGTTCCAGTGCAATGGATTACACCCTGGTTACTAGAAATGCCTTTCAATTAGTCCATTATCTTTGCATCGGTTCCAGAACAGACAGCGATCACCAGCCTTTAATTCTCATCATACTTGTCCCAGAATCTAAATTTCAGCTAATCCAAAGTCACTTAAATGCTGCCACTGGGAGTTCACACAAGATAAGAGCCACGTGGTCAGCTGACATGTGTAGTTGAGTGGAGGCAAGATTGAAGTCAGAGTCAGTAACCATGTTGAGATCAGTAATATTATCTGAGCATCTGGCAGGATCTATTATTGAGGCCTATGAAGATCTAATTTATCTAACCTATGTTGCTAAAATCAGGTTATTTCTCTGTGTTGCTAAAATCAGGTTATGTTGCTAAAATCAGGTTATTCTTTTTGACCAACAAGTCAAAAGGTCCCACTTGGTTTGATAAGGAATGCCAACTGAAGAAAAGAGCATTAAGAGACTCCTACATTTGTTACAGAAAATCAGGGTCAAGTCACCCGCCTCCAATTTACTTTCAGCTAAAAAGGGAATATAAGATCTTATTAGCATATAAGAAATGACAACATGAACGTAACACTTGGTCTCTATTGCTGAGTGCTTCACTGAATAATGATGCTAAAGCACTTTGGCAGCTTGTATCAGGAGCCTTATACTCTCACTCCAGAGCCCTAAGTTGTGTAATTCCAGCACAGGTGTGAGAGGACTATTTTAGATCTGTTTTTACTGATACTTTGCTTTGAATTAGCTTTTGATAATGCTTATGATGCCATTATTTCTGCTACCCCCATTTGGAACCTGTATCTGTTGATGAAGTTTTTCACTTAATACACCAGCTTAAGAATGGTAAGGCCCCAGGTACTGACTATGTTCCCTCTGAACTTCTTAAAACAAATCAGCAGTGGTGGGCACCACTTTTAGCTGCCCTTTTTACTGAGAACAATAACTCAGGTAAAATTCTCTCTAGTTGGAAGCAAGCAATTGTGGTACCAATCTATAAGAAAGGTCTACAAAATGAACCAGGGAACTGTAGACCTATCAGTTTGCTCTCCATGATGGGAAAACTATATGCATGCTATTCGTGTAATAGACTGTCTCCCTTTCTGGAGTCAAATAATACTATTACGGAAGCACAAGAAGCACTTAGAAAGAACTATTCCACTACTGACCACTGTTTGGTTCTTTTCCACCTTGGTGAGAAATATCATACGTTTTTACAGGGTAAGCTGTTTGTTGCCTTCATGGATTTAAAATCAGCCTTTGACTCCATCTCCAAAACTAAATTATGGGAGAAACTGAATAAGATTTTGGTTAATAAAAGACTCTTTTGCCAAGTTACAGGTTAGATGTGGCAACCAGGGAGAGTTTTCTGGAGAAATATCTATGTCTAGAGGAGTCAGACAAGGCTGTATCCTAAAACCAACCTTGACCCCAATGGACACTTGCCTAAACTCAGTACCAGGAAAATTCCCATATTACTCTATGCTGATGATGCTGTTATTATTTCACACTCTAGACCAGGCTTAAACCATTTATGAAAGAAGTTTCTAAATTATTGCTCATAAAATGACTTAAAAATCAATTATGGGAAATCTAAACTCTGGGCTTTTGAGAATACATTTTCCCAACATTGATAGCCATTTGATAGGCATGTTCTAGAACAAGTCAGAAGCTTCCAATATCTGGAGTTGACATTTCATCACACAGTGTCTTGGTCTACTCACAGATCTGTTATCTGTCAGAAAGCATAAGCTAGTCAATCTGTTATTCTGTGATTCTTTTCCATCAAAGGAGGCTTATATATACTATCTGCTATTAAAGTATTTAATGCCAAGACAGCTGCCCAACAGCTGTATGCTTCTAATATTTGGATTGGTGGACTAGCATCTGAGTTACACAAGCTGCAGGCAATGTTCTTGAGGACCCTCCTTCAAATTCCCAGTTGTGTTCCAATTCGTGTTCTGTTGTTAGAAACTGGGGAAACTCCTTTATCAACAAGAGCATGGTGGACAGCTTTAAAATTCTGGCTCAAAGTTAGTGTCTTCAGACTAGGCTCAGGTCTACTTTCATATCTCTCCCAGGATGAGTACTCAAGCAGCTGGGCAAAATATAGATACAAAATGTAAAAATCAATTAAAACAATACAAAACAAATGGCAGAAGGCTTTTTTTGAACCTTTATCTGATACAAATTGTTCTCTAATCTTGACTGTCTGAGAGAGAAACTTTGCAACGGTCAAAGTCACACTAGGAAACTTGTCTTCTAGTAAGAACTTGACATAGAATTAGACAGATTTTTGTGGTAGGCTACTGTTACTCTGATTTCTGGGGGTCCCGTGAGGGACACCTAAGTGCGCTTCAAATTACAAAGTTGAGAATTAGTCAAAAGACCACAAGCTAGCAATACAAGAGGCAGGGCAACGTAATGAGATCTTTTACCCAATGTCTACAGGGTCAGGCCGAGTCAAGGAACAAACAGAAGTAAATAATAATTGTTTTTTTTTAATAAACAGCCAAACAAATGTATGCAACACACTCACACAAAGAACTATAGAAATAAGGGTTGGAGTTGGATAGAGGGATTTTACGAGGAGGTTTGGTATGGGAAATACTACACCTGTCCTGAAGCCCAGGTAGTCTGAAGAAGAAGTTTGTGGGAGGCTTGTCGAACAAAGCGACAACAAGGCGGGATGGAAGCCAAGAGCAATCAAAAGAAGTGCTCATAGTCAGGGGTTCTTATAGGGGAAAATGTGGCCATAGGCTAGTCTATTCTTGGGGATAACAATGGGTTTTCGGCTGGAGACAAAGCCTCTGAAAGGTCAGTATTTTGCATGATTGAGTTAAGACCAAATTGTCAATAGAGTAGCCAGTATGCAAACGCGGAGTGCCTGACAGTTGAGTATTCAGCTAGTCAAGCTGCCTGCTCAGGGCAGGGAGTCCTTTGTAAGTTGCGTGCATACATAATGTGCTACTTGCCTTGAGGTCTCCTGAAGTGGCAGTCTGGCTATTTCTGGCCTGCCTGTATTTTTCTGGAATGTTTCAGCTATTAGCGGCCATGCCTGTGTGCGTGCTTGTCCAGGGACCTCACAAGCACATGGAGAGGAAGGAGTATAGAAGGCCAAATTATTGATATCAAACGATATCTAATATCCCACAAGTCCGGGCTAGAAACTGCGGTAACACTACTCAATAATGGATTAGTTGTATGTTGATGAACCTGCTTATAGATACTACAAGACAAAAGAATGTGCTTCATACATTCTACTTCCTGGTTACTACATGAGCAGCATCTTGCAGTACATGGGACACTGGCAAGTCCACCTTGAAGCAATTCAGAGGGGAACACATTGCATCTTGCCTTAGTAAGCAGACAACAATACCTGGCAATGGTCACATTAGATAATTAGCTATGTGAAAAGGCCCACCATAATGTATATATATAGTACTTGAGGAAAAAGATAAATATGAGCAGGTGTGCAATTCACAGAAGGCAATGTCCCACAATCTTTGTTTTATAGATTTGAGAGCAGTGTCAAAACCCAGGTGAGATAAAAGAGATGATGAAAGGGCAGTTGAGGCAGCTTTTTTTAGCAATAAGCTTAGACCAGCTGTTTGAGTACTCATCCTGTGATAGATATGAAAGTAGACCTGAGTATAGTCTGAAGACACTATTTCTAAATCTCGTATATGTTCGTATGTTTGCTGTATTGTTGGGTCTTTGGACTGTAATAAAGAGCATAGTATAGAAGCATTTCTCTATTTTAAATGACAGCCTCCCAGGCTTTTTCTGTTTTAGCTATATACATACACTTTACCAAAAGTGTCTGGTAAAACCAGCATCATAAATACTAGTGACACGGTTTAAAGCAGAGATTTTTTTTTTCATAGATTCATAGAATTATAGAGTTGGAAGAGACCACAAGGGTTATCAAGTCAAGTACCCGGCCATGCAGGAATACACCATCAAAGCATTTATGACATATGGCCATCCAGCTTCTGTTTAAAACCTCCAAAGAAGGAGGCTCCACCACACTCTGGGGCAGCGCACTCCACTGTTGAACTGCTTCTACCATCTGGTGGTTCTTCCTAACATTTAGATGAAATCTATTTTCTTGAAGTTTGAAGCCATTGTTCTGTCTCTTAGTCTCTGGAACAGCAGTAAAAAAAGGCTTGATCTATCCTCCACGTGACACCCCTTCAAATATTTAAACATGGTTATCATGTTAACTCAACTTTCTCTTCTCTAAACATACCCAGTTGCCTGAGCCTTTCCTCATAGGGCATAGACTTCTACCATATTGATCACCCTCCTCCGGACACGTTCCAGCTTGTCAATCTTCTTCCTGAACTGTGTTGCCCAGCACTTGACACAATACTCCACATGAGGTCTGACCAAAGCAGCATAGAATGGTACTATTGGTTCCCTTGACCTAGATACTATGCTCCTGTTGATGCAAGAATAGCATTGTCTCTTCCCCCCCCACCACATCACACAGATGTTTCATATTCAGTTTGTGGTCTAAGACTCCTAGCTCCTTTTCACATGTACTGTGGTCAATTCAGATGTCACCCAGCTTATATCTGTGCAGGTTTCAGTTTTATTTAAGGTTTTTTGAGTGAGAAAACTCCTTATTCTTTCCACTTTCTACTAGTAGGGTGTTATTAGAAGAAAGATTTAGAATACATGTTCTAGATTTTCTTCACAGATGGCACATTTCTTTGACCATGCACGTGTGTATTTATTTTCTACTTTGGTTGATATTTCTAGTATTTAAAAAAGAAACCTCTTGGGAATTTATCATGGTATTAAAGTCATGTTTCTATTATTGTAGCTAGAGGTTTCTGATTTCATTCAACTGTGCATCATCTCTTTTGTACTAATTCCATTGAATACTGAAATAATGTGATAATGTCTGGTGCACAGAATCAGAATACAACCAACGTTTCAAGTTCTACCAACCATTGAGTCCTGCAGCCATTTTTTTTTCAAAAGTACACACAGAATGTATTGCTATACAATGTCAACATGTTAAGGCAGGTATCAGAATTAAAATTGGTGTGCATGTGCAGAGCATTATTCCTTGTTTCAAGTTCATTTTTATCTGAGCTGGATTAAATGGAAACTGTGAACTGTTTGCTCCTGTTAGCAAGCATACTCCCCTATGTGAATTCAATTCAGAGTGGTCCAGCCTTCAGGGACAGAATATTCACTGGTTACCACCTCTCCTTTTGTCAAAGTCGCATGTAGTTCTGTGGCTCTCTTGAGATGCAGATGTAAAGGCAAGCAGCAAACATCCTCTTCCCTCTTATTCCACTGCTGACAATCTTCCATGGAAGAATGAAGTCTTTCTATTCATAGAGGTAGTGGTGCCTAGTGGTAAAGTGAATCTACTGTAGGATTTAGGCCATTTCCACACTAGACTGTTATAGTGCTATTATTCCACTTTCAACATCCTGTGGAATTCTGGGATTTGTAGTTTACTGAGGACAAAGAGCTCTAGCTGAGAATTCTAAATGCCCCTAAACTACAAACCCCAGGATTCCATAAGCTGTTGAAAGTGGAATAATAGCAATATAACAGTGTAGTGTGGAAATGGCCTTAGTCTGAGTTTTAAAGGAGCTATCTTTTGAAACTGAACACTAAACCCTAAATAAATTCAAAACTTGTGATATCTCCTAGAAATTTCAGGCTAGAATCTAAAGCGGATACACTGGTCCACTGACACTGGAGCAAAGACAAATGCAGGACCTAATCTATAAGGTTTTTCTTTTCAACCTATCCATCTTTCATGCTGCTATTGCTCAAGATGGTGCACAAGAGCAATTGAAAACAATTCACAGAATAAAACAAACTGCAAGCAAGCACAAACAATATGAAACATTAAAACCTACAAAAGTAAACTCACAAAAAGCAGTGTGCAATACAGTCCATGTATAAACTAGGCTGGAAACAGTGTAACTAACAACAACAACAACAATAAAAGGAGCCCTTTTAAAAGTATAAAAAGTCTGCTTCGAAAGCCATGGGTATTTTCGAGACGCACAAAACTGACAAATCTCTGCTTCAAGTTTTCAATCTTAAAATTGCAAAATTCAGATAAGGGAAACAGATGGGAAGTGTGCGTGTGTCGGGGAGCGGAATCTGAAGAATCAGTCTGCTGGAAGATAGGACATACACCTGACAAGCTGGAGAAGAGAACAGAAAATGGATGCTACTGGTTCCTTGGGAGCATTGGTGGTTTTATTATTTACTCTTTTTCTTACAGGGGAGAAAATAAGATTTTTCCACTCCTAATCTACAGCATGGAATAGAATTGCAGAAAAAAAGGTAGAAGCCATAAATTGAATAGTGGACTTGATGGAGTGGTAGTGCTGAAAATTCTGGCAATTTTTGGGTATTCTGCTTTCTTATAGTACAAGTGGTAGCAGATGTTTTGGCCTAGACTCAAGTAGCAGCTACGATTCAAAGGTGGAGGGACTGGCTGAATTCATGGCTCCTTGACTGCCACCTGAAAAATACATCCAGTTTTCCTGATCCTGCACATAGCTTATGGCTCTGAATCTGTCCCTTGGCCGGATGTCTCACAAATGCTTCCTAAGGATGATTCATCTTTCATGGCTGTTATCTCAGTAGCCTCTTTAACTCAAGAGTGAAGCACCTCTGACTTCACAATGCCTATCCAAAAGTGCATACAGAATGTCAGGTGAGAAGCTAATGAGCGATGTTGAAGCATGTGCCTAAAGGATAGAGTGTGATCTTGCTGCAGATATGTGAAGGGATATAGCACTGGGGCAGAACAATAATTTGGATGGTCAATATAAAGCCTCTGTTTACTCTCCAGTGTTTGTCAGAGCAAGTAATTCCCTTAGAACTCTCCAAGGTGCTGCAATCTCAGCTGTGCTGTGGTTCTACAGCTTTCCCCAAAGACTGATGCTGAAAGAAGGGAAGGCCTGCAGCAAATCTTGCCTTTGGTTGCCTTTGGCAGAACCGTTCAGAGCTGGGGCAAGAGCAGGAGACTGATATAGCATAAGGAAGCATGAAGACTGAAGAAAGAGGCGGTGGGGAGCCAACTGAATAAGAGACTAGAGTCACTAGAAGACATGTATGTAATCAATAAGTGGAAAGGTGAAGAATATTTATTTCTTTGAAATAACCTCCAAAATATCCAGTAATAGGCCTCTAGTTCTTTCCAATTGATTTCTACGAACAAGTGTTTTGAAGCAGTTCAAAGGGAACAGAATGAGTCTACCCCTCCATCCCTAAGTCCCAAATTTGTCTGCTAACCTGAGTAATACCACTCTCCACAATCACATCAAAGAGCATGGAGTTCAGCTTGTTGCCAGGGCCTCTGGAGATCAATCTCCATCTTCAAATACATTCAGAACCAAATTACATGGCACCCGTAAGCCTCTTTCTGTGACCCGTGTCTGTACTCCGCATATCTTAACATTGAAAAGCAAACCCAGATTGATCACACAAGTGCAAATTTATTTAATAAGAAACAGACAAAGCTCTCACCTGGCCATAAGCCAGCATGTTTGACAGGAGGGAAGTCAGCAGTTTCCTGACAGGTATTCATTTTTGTGCTTATGACTCTATTATTCTTGTGACTTCACTTAAAACAATTTCATGTCAAAGTGATGCACGGCCAAAGGCAGCCCAGCCATGTTGGTGTTTATTCTGATTCACCTTCTAGCCTGTCATTTATAGTCATACCTGTAAGTGAGCCAATTTCAGGGCTAATTCTGAATTGCTACCTTGACGTGACATGAAAAAATGGCATCTCAAGCAAAAGTCATTATAGATTTGGGAATTATTCCACAAGGGAAACATCAAATTAATTTTGAAAGAAGCCTAAAAACTTCCAACAAAATTAAGACATTTCTCAAAGGTGTTACATGTATACCTAGCTGCAGTCAGTTAGGCAGGTTGCTAGCAGGAATTGGGGGCCAGAAGTCTTCTCTTACAGTTAACTGCCAGAAGAAGGCAGGTAATACTTCAAATGAACACAATTAAAGCATGCTGATACAGACTGCTTACATGCTGTTGTAATGCAGTGACCACTAGCTAGCTGATCCGTATCTATCTAACTGTCAGGCTTCTCCCCTAATCCTTAAGGTGATCAATAGAATGCAGTACATTCATTCATTCTCAGGTCATGGGATGCCCCCCCCCCGCAAAAGCTGCCTTTATGGATACAGTGAATTTGGGAATAAAGTTGCATCTCCACTTGATGCCATTTTATGGAACATTAGAAGTTCCAATTTTACAATAAGTGGCAGCATAGCTATCAACCTGTGGCTTGCTTCTCAATTTACATTAAAAGAAGGAAGAGCCGCCTTGTCTATTTTACCACCCAGAAGTGTTGTGAATTTTCTTCTCCACTTCTACGTCCAAAGCACAGCAATTGTCCAGCCTCAAGTTCCATCATGAAGGATGAAGATGTTGTGAAGAAAGCAATGGAGACAACTTCTGCAGGCAAGTTTATTACATGAATCATTAGAATTCCAGACTTAGTGCTCTCTGTCTGTGTACCTTCAAGCAACCTGTCAACTTATGGCAACCTCATTAATTTCATAGGATTGTTTTGGGCAAGGAATACTCAAAATACTGAGAGGTGATTTGACATAGTTTTCCTCTGAAGTATGGCCTATATCACCCACTACTTCTTAGTGATCACTCATTCAAGTAATAGCCAAGCCTGATCTTGCTTCGCTTTCAAGAGCTGACAAGACCTCAGCCTCCCATTGCACATATTGCAGTTGTTGAGGTCCATTTCCAGCTGTTAAGTGTGCCGTGTTAAAGCTAATCAAAGCCTACTAGTATATTTATAAAAGTGTCTTCTATGCTTTTTAATGCTGTGACCAGGCCTAGAGAATAAGTATTGCTGAATGTCTTTTAACTTGTTGCTGTTCTATAGTAAGCGCAGACGGATCCATGGCAAGATTAGACATTCTATTTAACGCTTTCAAGTTATTTGAAGTAGAAAGTCTTTTTATGTTGAAACACTCACAACACTTTAAAAAAATAGTGTAGAAGAGAAAACTACAAAAAGAATGCCTGCTGTTCCAGAAAAGGATGTTTAGAAATTGGGGAAAGTAACTTTAGGGTGGGGGGAAACAACTCCCAGATTTCTCTACCCAGCATGCCCACTGGTTATGCTCCCTGGATGATTTTGGGGGCCCATCCACACTGCACAATTACAGTGCTAGTATTCCACTTGAATTGTCATGGGTCCATCCTATGAAACCCTGGAGTTTCTAGCTTGGTGAGGCACTGGAGTGCTCTGGCTGAGAATTTTAAATGCCCCTCCCTAAACTGCAAATTCCAGGATTTCACAGGATAGAATCATGGCAGTTAAAGTGGAACAATGGCACTATAACTATGTAATTCAAATGGCTCTGAGAGATGTGACTAACTAACTTTCCTAAGATCTAGTTAGGTTGCAGCTTTGTAGCACTTGGTATATAGCCTTTGGTTGCAGCTTTGTAGCCGTTGGTAGAAATAAGAACAGTGAAGTAGAATCAAACCAAAGGCCTGTCTAGTCTATCAAGTGGATAGCTAAAAACATCTGTGAAGCCTGGAAGCAGGCCAGGAAGGCAATAGTCTTCTCACTGATCTCCAGCAACTGGTGTGGGGACATGCCAACCAGCACAGATTTTGACTGGGCCTAAATATTCATATCATCATGCACTAATTCTGTGTCAGTTGTATTGGCTACCTGCTCCCTTTCAGTTCAGTTCAAGACTGCCAAGGGTAGATTAGGCTTGAATCCTCTTATTGGTAGTCCTGTCTTTTAGATCTCACAACAGAATAACTGGCTGAAGTGAAATCGTTCTATTGCTTTTTCTACTCATTTGTAAATCATTTCTTTCTTTTAAAAATTAACGTTGATTTCAAATTGTTCTTATAGTTTTCATGCTACCTTGGCAAATATTGGATTTTGGAACAGTTCATCACTTCTACTACCACCATCACCACTACTGTCTTCAGTGGCTGTACACTGATAGACACTAAGACTTTTACTCCATAAAGTTGTCTCCATTAAATTCCCCATTTAATGTTAACCGAAGGGCTGTCGCTACACCTAGTGGACTAGGGATTCCATAACTTAATTCTGCATTAATTCTCCATTTGTCTTTTCTGAATCTGTTCCCAATTACTGTCATTCTTTGAATGTCAAATGTATCAACTTTTCATCTATGCAGCTGAAGAAGCTATGCAACCAGTTTGTCATCAGGTGTCACAAGCAAATTATGACAGAGTTCAGGCCCTAGTAACCTGCCTGGCATTCCATACAACTGTCTCAGAAGAGAATGTGGCAGTCAGTCTCGTCTTTCTGATGGACACCACAGATAACAGATTTGATTAAGCAATATAAATAGGTTCTGAAATTAAAGGAACTGCAAATGGTTCCTTATACAACTATTGTTAATATTGCTTTTGGGCTGCCTTTCTGCATGAGATTCAGTCAGTGTGGTTTAGCATGAGACAACATGTCATATTTGACAGAGGAGAACGGATAGCCTGTAACACTCTGATAATGGGTATCCATGGGAGTTTTGAAGGCCACCTGATGGACAGAAGACATGACTCATCAGGGTGCCAGAAGAAGATGAAAGCTGTCTGCATATGAAAAGAACAAGAGGCTAGAGTCTGTGTAACGATTTTAGGATTGTGGCTGGGCTTGTAACACATGAGAACTGAGGTCTGTTGGAGGCCACAATGTTGTTGAGGGGTTGGCATTGCATAACTTTATGACAACATACCTCTGGTATTATGAGTCAGCTGAAGTGTCCAGACTGCCAGGGAGAGGGTGGAACTATGCCAGAGGTATAGTTATGAGCGGAGGGAGAGATGAGGGCATTGCTACCCAAGTGAGAATTCTGTGCCCCAACAAAATTTTCCTTTGTTCCCAGACATCTAGCATCACAGTAATCTAAAACTTCATTTGAGCATTTAGAACAACTATTTAGGCATGCCAGGGAGTGGAGCAGGAAAAGTGACTAAACCCAACAAATATAAGAGTTCTAGATATACACAATTTTTAATGTCTCATTTGCTGTATTGCTAAACGTCTGGAGATCAAAGGAAAATTTCACTGGAAGGAAGGGTCAGGATTCTTATTTAAGAGAGGTCAATGCCTCATTTTGCCCCCTTCTTTGCTATACTGCCAATCCATCTTTCCAGAGTTACAGAGCTGATAGATGAAGGGAATGCTGTAGCCCTAGCATATCTTGTCCTCAGTAAGGCATTTGACAAGGTTCCGCATGACATTCTTGCAAAGAAGCTAGTAAAATGTAGGCTGGACAGGGCTACTGTTAGGTGAGTTTGTAATTGGTTGACTGACCGAACCCAAAGGGTGATCACCAGTGGCTGCTTTTCTTCCTGGAGAGAAGTGACTAGTGGGGTGCCACAGGGTTCTGTCCTGGGCCCAGTGCTATTCAACATCTTCATCAATGACTTGGATGAAGGAGTGGAGGGCATGCTGATCAAATCTGCAGATGACACCAAATTGGGAGGGGTTGGTAATACCCTAGAGGACAGGATCAAATTTCAAAATGACCTTGACAGATTGGAGAGCTGGGCCAAAGCTAACAAAATGAATTTCAACAGACGGAAATGTAAGGTCCTGCAGAAAAAAGGCAGAAAAAATGGAAGGCACAAATATAGGATGGGGGACGCATGGCTGGATAGCAGTACATGTGAAAGGTATCTAAGAGACTTGGTAGATCACAAGCTGAACATGAATCAGCAGTGTGATGGGGGCAGCCAAGAAAGCCAATGCAAGTCTTGGTTGCATCAATAGGAGTATGGTGTCTAGATCAAGGGAGGTAACAGTACTACTCTATTCTTCATTGGTTAGGCCTCATTTGGAATACTGTGTCCAGTTCTGGGCCCCTCAATTCAAGAAGAATTTTGACAGGCTGGAACATGTCCAGAGGAGGGCGACCAAAATGGTGAAGGGTCTGGAAGCCATGGCCTATGAGAGACGGCTTAGGGAGCTAGGTATGTTTAGTCTGCAGAAGAGAAGCTTAAGAGGGGACATGATAGCCATGTTTAAATATTTGAAGGGATGTCATGTTGAGGAGAGAGCGGGCTTGTTTTCTGCTGCTCCAGAGGCTAGGATAAGGAGCAATGGATTCAAGCTGCAGGAAAGGAGATTCCACTTGAACCTCAGGAAGAACTTCCTGATGGTCAGAGCTGTCCAGCAGTGGAATATGCTGCTTCAGAGTGTGGTAAAGTCTCCTTCATTGGAGGTTTTTAAGCAGAGGCAGGATGTCCATCTGTTGGGAATGCTTTGATGGGTGTTTCTGCATAGCAGGGGGTTGGAATCGATGGCCCCTGGGGTCTCTTCCAACTCTATGATTCTATGATTCTATATCTCACAGACTATTGGGCAACTTGGGGAGACACTTAAGCAAGAAGGACCCTTACATGTCTACTGATCTCTAGTGATCTCCTTCCAAGGGGAACCAAACCTGGGTGAGTGCTATCCTGCAAGACTGTTCCACTCCTCAGACAAGTGAAGTAAGCACAACAGCATCCTTGAGACCTCTGCAAGAGTTATTCTTGATGGAATGGTTACACCTGCCATTCAACAGATAGCTGTAAAACAATTTCTCATTACACACTAACAAAAATATTGCACTACAAGGTTGGATCAGGGTGGACATACTGAAAGAAGATCCTCTGGTATGTGTGTATGTATGTGTGTTTTCTGCCTACTGAAAAGGAATTTCAGTTTAGAGAATGTGCACGACTGAGACATCTCCCAAGGAACTGATTTAGCCTAATGATGATGCCTTGGTGCCTAAACGTTAACGCAATTCTCCTGAATAGGAATTCAGCCTTCCAGCCCTGGATGGGACTCAGGATAGATTTAAGTGATGCTTAAGGAGGTGTGAAGCTTTAATTTCTTCTCTTTTAACATGCATAGCTGTTGCTTAACAACCATCAGGCTTTTTAAAACAAAGCTTGTTATGTCTTTCCTTTAGTGTGAAAAGAGGGAATAGCAGTTTTCCTTAATCCTGTTCTGTACCTTTCTTACCTCAGCATCCTAGTAGCACCTCTTACACACAAACACACACTAACCCCTTTAGGCATAGCACTGAATTGTCTAAGATGTGAATTGATTTCAGAATATTAAACAAGGAACAGACTAACAAGGTTTGTCTTCGTTTTTGCATCATTCATTGCCTTGCACTGGCATATTCAATTCAATTATTTTAGCCAAGACTAAAGAAATGAAGAAAAGACTCCAGGAAAACAAATAACTGAAAAAAGCCCATTGTAATCTGCCATTAATGACTATACAAGATTGTTACTTAATGGAGAATTAATAATTTCACCTAAAGAGCCATATGGTTCTCTGTTTCTTTGTCTTTAAATATATAAACTAAAGCCATCTCTTTAAAAAGCTTTCATGGTGAGAGGGAGACCAAACACAACGAACATTTATATTGTTTCTAACTGCATTAATGGGAAATTTACAGTGTTTTGCTGTTTGTCTCATATTTTGTGTTTCTCTTTTGAACAACATAGACCACAATGATTAGAAGAATGTGTTGGCCCATTTGACCATCTCTGTGGTTTTTCTTAAGTCTTGAAATATACATTTGGATTGTCTGGTCAACTTTTTTTTTCTCAGCCTTGAAGAAGTGAGGTACATTTTGAAGAGTGGTAGCCATGAAGAGTTCATTGGGACCTAGTTCTCTATCCACAACACAGAGCAAGGAACAGAACTGCGAAACATCCATTCTCTCAGAAACATGTCATGCATTTGTTTCTTAGAATTCAAGGTCCAGCATTGTTATTTGAGAACTAGAAAAGAGCACCATGTTCCTGTTAAGTAGTTCTGTGATATTTGCTACATAATTTTTTTATCTTGGCCCTGTTCCACTCCATCATGATCATGACTGTCCTGGGTTTGTTGTTTTATTTTATATAACATTTAAATCCCAACCTTCCTCCTCATGGATGTCCTCCTTCTCATGTGATGTAGCCTAAGAGAGGGTGAATAGCCTCTAGTTTTGCATTGCATGGAGACTGCAAGCTCCCAGGTCCCAGGTCAACATTATAACCATGACACCACATTGACCCACTCTGCTAAACTGTTATTCCCAGCTGAAACAGGAGGAACTGAGGCTGAGAGAGTGACTTAAACAAGATTACCTGAAGAGTCTATGGCCCTTTTCGCATGGCATTTTTAAAGCATATTAGGCACGCTCCCTCCCCTCTTCATGAGCCGCCGTACCACATGACGTTCTGGCGAACTGGGTGCTATCACAGTCACGGATAGTGCTGATAGCGCATTTTCTTATTTTCGCCTGAAAGGCGAAAATAACCTCCCTTTCACGCATCGGTCGCGTGGCCAGAGGGCCTGCAGAGCCATCGTCCGGTGTGCTTCCGGGAAGGACCCGGGAGTGGGCGGGGTGTGGGCAGTCCCAGCTGCCTGTCCCTCATGCCGCAACTCCCAGGAGACGCTCTGCCCAGCAGCAGGCCGTTCACTCCCCCCATCGCAGCAGGGAACACTGCACGACACATCGCCGTGAGAGGCCACCCCGGGGCTGCGTCTCCACTCATACTCGAGATGACAGCAGCCCCCAAGGTCTGGCCGACTGTGTGTGTTTTTTTAAAAAAACCCAGCGCTATCATTAGCACATTAGCACGTTAGCATGTTACCAATGTAGTATGAAACAGCCTGTTGGCAGGATCTATCATGCTAATGTTAGCACAATAGTTGACAAAACAATTAAAAAAAAAGAAAAACCACCGACCAATCAGGGCTGGTAGGGCGGGGACAGGGCGGGACCTAGGCGTGGCCCAGGATGCCAACATGCGGACAAGGCACTGAGCTGGGACTGGTGCTCTCTTGCGAATGCCCTACCGTGTGCAGACTGCAAGGGGCTCTCTATTGGACCCCTTGCAATATTGGCAATATCGTGAGGGCTCTAGTTCGTCGCACTATCAAGGTAGGGTGCGAAAAGGGCTTATGACAGGCTATGGAAGTTGAACTACCTCAAACTATTTCCATGAACTACATTCACTGACCCGAACTAATGATTTCCTTGTGTTTGTATATCAACATTTCCAACTATATTTCTCTCATAATGCTGTCTTCTGTCTGTCAGAGCAGGGGTTGGAATCATACCCTGCAGGCCATATGTGACCCTTGCAAAGCCTAAAAAGGCCCTTGAGAACCCCTTCACACATACCTTAACCTCCAGCAACCCCCAAAATTATTTTTGGCCAGAACTCTATGTTCTTCACTGTTATGACCCCATGCACCCCTCAAGATTGACATGGTTTAATTGGCAATATTATTTAATTGGCACATACATTAATTGGCATTAATATAAAATGGAACCTGAGGTGACTGGAAGGTCAAGCTGGAAAGAAGAAAATTACTGACTATAAATTTGAGATTGCAAGGCAGGTCAACCACACCCCCTTCTAGGGAAAACTGAAGTCATTTTCAGACTAATTAGGAGGCAACTCTGGAGACAACAGGCTTATGCTAAAGCTGGACATCTCTGTATAGAAAAGGGAAACTCCCACCAAACTGTGATTGTTTAAACCTTGTTCCCTCTCACCTAGATTTTTCCCCACTTTGTCTTCCCAACCTCTCCGCAATACAAAGCTATTATGACAGCCATTATCCCTTCTTACCAAACTCCTTCTTCTAAGCAAATCTTTCCAAGAAAACCCTGATAGGTTCACTTTAGAAGTTAAGTTGGAAATAACTTGAAATGAGATGACAACAAAGACTCACATCATATTGTCTGTCTCTGCTTTCTGGAAAACCACCTTTTTTATGCTGCCTGCCCCCTGATACAGTCATGTAATGGCCAATGGAAAGTGGGGGATGGCTGACAAGCATCTGGCTATGTGGCTATAGCCAAGTATACAACAGATGCACAATCATGACAGCCAAACAACATCAACACATAACTATGACACCATCCTTGCACATGTGACTGTAGACACATTGCCAGATGCTTTCCAGTTGTCTCCCACTCTCTCCTGGCCACTGTATAGCCTTGTCATGGGGGAGGTAGAATGGAAAATGTGGTTTTTCAGGGAAGTTAGGTTACTGTGCAAAGGAGGTAGAAAATACCAAACTGCACAGTGACCCTTTCCCAAAAACAAGATGTAACCAGGAATAAGGTGGATTTAGAACTATATATGCCACTAACAGGATGTTAACCATGAAAAGGTTGCCTAGTTGGAAAAAAGAGGGATATGTGTCTTTTGAAGCTCTGGATCACAGCTATGTGTTCCATCTGTGTTGCTGCCTGTAAGACTCTCCCCCATTTAAAAGTGAAGACATATATCAAGACTATATTTCATTGTACAATTAAACCAATAGCAGATGTGATGTCCGACAGGATTTTAGATGTGCAGTATAATGTATATCTGGATTCCTGTTGCGCATTTGGCTTAATCATTGTACATTATCTTGTATAATGAGGAATAATATTTTCAGCACTTATCTTCACCAAACAGATCTCAGTGTGTGTTTTTAAGTTCAGGAATGTGAAATAAGATATATTAATAGCATCCCTAGCCAGTCACATAATCCCTTTTATCTGCAATGGAGATGGGAAGGACCAGAGAGGGATGTGGAATTATAGTAAACTTGGAAGCACTGTGACTGGTAACAAAAATAAGCCCTGGGTGCCTGCTTAGTGAACCCCTTTTTTTTGATGCCTGTGATGTTCAATTAATCTTCACAATAATTCTGGTCAGTTGGGTACACTCACTCTACCCAAAAGTATTAATTCTGGTTCCAGATCTACATTTTGTTCCTAGTCTAGAATGGAGAAGTTTTTCCTCTCCCATTCTACAGCCTAGGAAACTTCTAGCTTTGTGCCTACTTATGAATCAATGGTACTCCATACCTTCTTTCCCTTCAAGAAACATGGCAGTAATTTTAATTCTCCAATGAAATAGAACCCCAGTGTTTCTCTTTAGGACTGCAAAGTAATGACACAAGAATCTCCAAACTGGAGGAATCCAATAACACTGGACTTACTTTTTCAATTATCTCCTTTTGTGGAAATAACATGCTGGTCTACTTCTAAGGCCAGATTGTTTATGTTAGCCTTCTTTACCCTTTTTTAGGAACCTGATCTGATGGATTTTCATGTGTTCTCCAAGACTTAACCCTATCTCCTGGTGGAAGCCACGTTCAAATTAGACTAGAATGGACAGCTTTTCTAGGCCTGATGAATACACATGTTTCCTGACAATTCTGAGATAGCTACACCTTCCCCCATGATTTTTCAAAGAAATTGTTTACCAGAAAAAAGAAAAAAAAGTCTTTTGTCCCCTCTAAGGGATGTGAGAGCAATTTTGACAAGCATTGGGACTTCCTAGCTGCGCTTTCCAAACTTTTCATGTTGGTGACACACTTTTTAGACATCCATCATTTTGTGACAAAATAATTCAGTTTTACTAGCAAATTGGAGGTTAAACTAACCCCTTATAAGAGATACTGACACATACATAAATTGTAATAACAAAGTGTATGGGGACACAACATATCTCATGAAAAAGTTTCATATATTTTTAAAAATATACGATTTATAAATAATAACACTTTTCCAAGATTGTAGGCAACATACCTACACACTACAGGTGACACACTAATGTGTCACGCCATACCATTTGGAAAGCCCTGTTTCAGATCCAGGAAAGCTCTTCATTTTCCTAAACAAGAAGTGATCAAAAGGACATATTGGGGAGGAAAAGTCCCTTGGGACCTAAAACAGTTCAGGGGTCCAAACATCATGGTGCAGTTGTCCCACAACCCCTATAGAACACTGGAAGTTCAATTAAAAGGGGGTGCTTGGAAAGCTACCTTTGAAGCCCTCACATGGCCTACTGGCCACATGTTGCTCAGTCCTGTGTTGTTAGGATGTGATAATTGAACATATTTATGGATGGAATACATGATTGTAGTCACACTGGCCAGAAGAGCATGTCGCCAGGTCAGGCTGACCAGATATGGTCAGGTCATAAATTCAGAGAGGACTCATTGGGAAACCCAGATGCTAATGGTTCTATGTAAATCTTTTCAATACCTCAGGCTCTATGCACACATGAAAATAATGGAAGTCAAAACTGCCCAAGTGAAGCAATCAGGAACCATCCTGTGATCTCATCCTATGGAAATCTTCCCTATATTCCCCTGGCCAACTAAGCATTAGGAGATTGTCATGACTTTCATTAATGTTTCGTCATCTAGAATTAAGACAATCAGCCCATTCCAGACTCCTTTGTCAATCCTGTGAGACGGCCTATACAGCTTTATCTACGCACCCTCTTCAGGGTAGGAAGCACAGTAAGAAAAACCCTGGCTTCAACCCCAGCCACTTGTAGTACGTAGACGTAATATGTGGCACTCAGACTGCTGTTCCTCCCTGCTACCTACTGTCTGAGCCTCTCTTTTTTCTGTGCAAAATCCGAATTTTGTGCAGAATAACCCCAGAACTGCAAATACACTTCAAAAATTGTGCGGGTTGCCAAGCTTTCTTGCAGTAGGGAAAAAACTGCTAATTGCTTCCTTTGAGATGAAAATTAGTGACAAATGACATCCATACTTCAGAGTGGAATCATCTTTTTTGGAGTATGGAGAAGAAGCAATGGCACTAAAAGCTGCACCACATCAGTTGTATATCAGAGGGATGGCTGTTGCCACTTGAGAGAAGTTGCCTATTACCATAATCTGGTAGCTCCTGATATTGTCATTCAGTATTGTCAAAAGTCAAGCAGAGCTCGTAGTAAGTGGCTGTGTGAATTTGTTGTAGGGTGAAGGGTGGTGGGATAGATGAATTGATTCAACAGCAATAGCAATACATTACTATACCACTTTTCACTGCAAGCACTCTCTAAGTGGTTTACAACATGTAAGCTAGTTGCCCCAACAAGCTGGGTACTCATTTTACCAACCTACAGAAGGATGGAAGGCTGAGTCAACCTGGAGCCCTGCAGGGTCGAGTTCACAACATTATGGCTGCAGTGATGGCATTTAACCACTGTGCCACAAAGGCTCTATTGATTTAAAGACTAAACATAAAACAGGGGTTCTTCAAGAAGCAAGCTGTTCTGTTCCAGAAGGCTTGACAGATTTCACTCTCCCAAGCGTATCCAGAGCAGGGAGAGCAAAATGGTGAAGGGTCTGGAAGCCATGCCCTATGAGAAGTAGCTTAGGGACTGGGTATGTGTAGTCTGCGGAAGAGAAGGTTAAATATTTGAAGGGATGTCATGTCGAGGAGGGAGTGGGCTTGTTTTCCACTGCTCCAGAGATTAAGACAAGGAGCAATGGATTCAAGCTGCAGGAAAGGAGATTCCACCTGAACCTCAGGAAGAACTTCTTGACAGTCAGAGCTGTCTGGCAGTGGAATATGCTGCCTTGGAGTGTAGTGGAATCTCCTTCTTTGGAGGTTTTTAAGCAGAGGCTGGATGGTCATCTGTTGGGAATGCTTTGATGGGTGTTCCACATCTATGAAATGATCAGTTTGGTACAATTTTCTTTTGTAATTGTTGTCTGTCTGCATAAAAGCTCTGCCCTTGTGATGAAACCACATAGGTGCAATCCAGAAATATATGTCCATAGTAATCTAAATTTAAATTGCTGAAAAATTGAGGGCAAACAAGTTTGCCTCCATAGACATTCACCCACTGCTCTGTAAGTTTGCATTACATGGCACATATTGTTGAACTACATCTAACAAATATTATCTCTGTTTGTGTATGTGCACACATGCATGTGCTTGTGTGCCTGCTATATTCAGTTGAGCAATGATGCTGATGTTTGAAAATATGTGGCTCATTCCCGAGACAGAAAAGCTAATAGAAAATGTGTAGTGTATTTAGATAAACATTAATTAGCTAAAAAAATCTAATGACATTGTATTTACATTAGAAAGGAGGAAATTTAGCTGTTAGTCTGATATTAAATTGCTATTTGAATTTAAGTTAAATGTCTGCACTAAAGAACTGACTTGAATGAAGCTGAAAAAAACCCACAATGGATGATTGTGCCTCTGCTGCTACTCTTTGGAGCTCAGGAAAAAGATGCAGCTGCATGAATTTTGGGAAAAAAATATTTTTCATCTATCCACCAGAAACTTTCTCTTACCTTCTTGTTCTTCCTCCCCTACAATCTCCACACCTCATCTCTAGTCCATTGATTCCCAGCAAAAATGTCCAAGTGTTGAGACCTTCAAAACCCAGTTTCCTGGGACAAATGAGGAATTTCCATGAAGTCTGAAGTGTGGAGCACAAGAAGCCTAACCAATGTGGTCTGGATATTATTACATTGTAATAGGGATGAAAAAAAATTTGAAAATGTTTGCAAAATGGCTGAAAACCATGTTTCTCAAGTGTTGAGAAATCCTAATGAGATGAATCCTGGAGTAATGAGAATATTCACAGTTTACTAGGTTGTATTGCATGGAAAACATTTTCCAAGAAAAATGGCACTTTCTGCAAATAATATTTCTGCCAAAATGTTTCTGTTCAGAGAATATTGTTTCCTGTACAAAGAATGCTGCTTTCTGTACAAAACTGCCCCACATGCAAATTTGGGCAGAAAAATCATAAATTGTGAATAATTTTCAGTCTTTTCTTAGTAGAAAGAAATTTGCTCCAATCTCATTGCTGCATTCAAGAAGAAAATTAATTAAGAATTACATCCCACACCTTAAGAGATCAATGCAAAGCAAGAAATACTTCCAAGAGAACTAGGCAGAGTTCCTAGATGGCACATGGGAAGTGGGATTGATGCCCAGTTGCCTCCATCTTTTGCCTCTTCCCCTCCATTGGCACTTGGCAGCTGCTGGGGCAATGGTTTGGGGTGGAACAGAAGCAGCTGAAGAATAGCCTATTGTGTCCCATTTAGAACAGCCTGTTGTGTTCCATTGAGAGCCAGTTTGGTGTAGTGGTTTGGATGCTGGACTAGAACTCTGAGCAATCAGGGTTTGAATCCCTGCTTGAGCATGGAAATTCTTTAACTCAGTGACCTTAGACAAGGCACACACTCTCAGCCTCAAAGAAAGGCACCATCTCAGAAGAAATTGTGCTAAGAAAGCCCATGATAACTTCATCTTAGAGTCTCCATAATTCAGAAAAGACTTGAAGACATACAACAATAAATGTCACCAACAAGATTCTGGCACTTGTCTTGAGTTGATGAACCAGATGGGAAATGTAATACTTGTTGGTACTTGTTGCTCTTTAGCACTTTTACTTACTTAATTAATTAATTGTTCAATTAATAACCTAATTCTGTGATTAGGTAAAGTTAACACTGAAATTCTACCTTAAATCAATCCCATTAGTTAAACTGAATTTCATTAAATTTCCCCTTCTCATGAGAAAATTTCAGACTTAATTGATAACTGACTTGATTTTAACTAGTTAGTTCCTACTGCTGCTAATTACATGGACACAGGTAGAGATACACACAGATGTTCCTTACCTGACAAAACTCTGACTTCTGCCTCATTTCCAGTTCTTGAACTTGCAGGATTTTTTGCTAGACATCTATACATCCCACTGTCCCCTGCTTGAATTCTGCTGATTTGTAAAGATCCAGAAGGCAGGACTGCCACACGGGTATCACCAGGATTCAAAACCAGATCTTCTTGGTTCCTCTGCCAATGAATTGTAGGCATTGGTTCTCCAACAACTTCACATTTTAACAAAACAGTGTCGCCCGTAAATGCTGTGACAGAGTCTGTCTGAGATAGAAATCTTAATGGACCTGTGGAAAGAGAGAAAATAACATTTAAGAAAGTTTGCCACTGGCGATATCTTTTGGTAATTAGATTACTTAAACTGTCAATTAAACTTTAAGAACTTTCCTCCTGATGGTGGGAAACCAAAAAATATGTGCACATTTTGGATTGTCTCACAGATTATGACTTGAATACATTTTTAAAAATAATTTCATTTAATATATATTTATTTTCTATCTCTAGTGTTCACGTATAGTCTGCTTCTTCTGAATAGCAAATTATCACTGGCTTATTTGCTTAATAAGTCACGAAATTTACAACCAACATGATCTTGAAAACATGATGTAACATGTTCTCTTAAAATACTAGAGACACAGAAACCCAGTTCTTTGAGAAACAGGTAGACAGAGGTGAGTACATTTGGCACAGAGGACTTACAATAAAGGGAGAAATGATATTGGATGACAGTGATCTTCAAATATCTGAAGGACTGTTATATAGACTAGAGATCAGATTTACTCTGTGTTGCTCCAGAGAGCCTGAGTAGAACTAGCTTCAGGGAAATCAGTTTTGGATACACATTAGGAGATGCTGTGCAGTGCTATGAAATGTTTACCAGGAGAACAAATTGCCTTTAGAGAAGATCAGCTCTTGTTTGCTGGAGGTATCAAGCTGAGGTGGCATGGCTATCTGTCAGAAATACTGCAGACAAATCCTATCTTTCAGATCTTTCCTTGAACAGGGGGTTTGATGCCCACTTTGACACATTCCAACCCTATAGCTATAAGAATCCAGGGATATCTGTCATTTAATATGATGATATTGAAGGAAAGACCTTTTAACTTTTTAAAAAATCCAGAACATCATGCCTCAGCCCACCAATGACTGCCTTGACTGGTGGTAATTTCATGGAAATACATAGCCTAAACCCATCCAACTTCCTCCTTGCATGGTTAAGTGTTTCCATAGTTGCAGATTGAGTTCTTAATTTTCACCATACATAACAAAAGACTCATTAGTTAGACGCTCACTTATTCATCTATGCAGGGGTGTCAAACTCAATTTCATCTTGGGCCACATCAGCATTATGGTTGCCCTTAAAGAGATGGTTGTATCTGTAAGACTATATAAATGTATCTATTCTTTTATCATATTAAATAATTGCCTCTGCATTCAATTATTACTGGTATTAGTAATAACTAGCTTTGAAATTAGAAGTCTAGGAAAAATAATGGCAAGCAGATATTCAAGTGTACAATTATTGTACAATTTATTGAAAAATGAGCTATGAAAACAAAGTTATTTTTAATCATCAGACAAATATTACCTGTGCCTCTTTCTGCTCCCCTCCCTCACCTGTGCCTTTTCCTGCTCCCCACTCCCCTGTGACTCTTTCTGCCCCCCGCCCCTCTCTGAACCTAATGACCCCGATCCTCGGCTGCTAGTATTCTCGCAATCTACTTCTGACTGTTCCTCTGTCCAACTCTTGCGAGCCACACAGAACATTTCCATGGTAACCTCCAGCAATGTTCTGACAGTGAAACTTGGACAGAGGAGCAGTCAGAAGTAGAAGTAGATTGCAAGTGCTGGCTGTTAGGTCTCTCTTCAGACTGGGGGGCTGCAATGTGGGGACTGGGCTTGCCAGGCAAGAGGACTGCCACAGCTGCAGGAGATGTGCAAAGGCCACATGAAATGGCCTGGTGGGCTGGATTTGGCCCACAGACCTTGTGTTTGATGCATGTGCTCTACTGCAATAAGAAAAATCCAATCTAGTTAATAACATCATTTCTGGACCTGAACAGCTCTCCACCCACAGGAATCCCAATATGATCTGAGAAGCAGAGCCATTGAAGATTTTGCCTTTCATATTGCTTAAAAAATATATATGACACATGTCTCTGAATGATCACAGAAAGCTGCGAAAAACCACCTCCAGATGAATATTTTAAAAAACATAACATCCTATAATGCAATGCAAACATGTGGCAAGCAATTAGAAAGGAGATGAGGAGGTTTCTATGCAGACATGGTATCAAATATGCACAAATAATAAAGTAATTTTTTGAAGGTCACCAGTCAAGTCATTTTATCCCTTATATACATCGTATTACTTTGAGACAGAAAGGGAGTGCCCCTCTTAAAGACAATTTTCAGTACAATCCTATCTCTGTCATCTACACAGTAAATCTCATTGATTTTTCTCTCTGCTAAATAACAACAGGAACACCATCTTCATCCAGTAGAAAATTACATCTCCTGTGTTAGCAAGTTGTGCATATAGAGTTCACATTTGAAATTGGGAACCAGACAATGTGATACGTCTTGCAAGACTGTGGCCTCGTAAAATCCAAAAGAGGGCAAACATGGTGAATGCTTAACTTCCAGGAAAGCCAACTGATTCCAACACATCCTAAGTCCAGCATACAAGATGAAGATGAGGTAACATAGACTACCAGTTTGTTGGCGTGACCCAGAATAGGTGCTTAAAAATTGATAAATCAAGGTATGAGTCATCTGCCAAGACTCAGAGTCAAGACTTAGACCTTCCCACAGGATGCTGTTGTCCTGGCATAAGGATGGGAGAGGAGCAGGACATGCTTCTGAATGATGTCATCGCAGTCTCATTCTTCTCCTGTCACTAGTCAGTGCCATCATAGATTAAATCACTGAGGGATTTTCCCTGTCAATGACACATGATTGCACCACCATCCTGCACTTACCTGACCTGTGGAAACCCCAGAAGCAAAATTGAGGATTAATTTTAATGTTATGAAAGACAAGTGATTTTTAAAAAAATCCACCATAGAGATCTCAAGAAATAAAACATATGAGAATATATATACAGTCATTCCTCCACCTTTGCTAGGGTTAGGGGCACAGAACTCCCATGAAAGTGAAAAAACTATGAATAACTCTAGGCCCTCACAAACCATATTTAGCACACAGGCCATTTCCGCACTAGAATGTTATAGCACTATTATTCCACTTTCAACATCCTATGGAATCCTTGGGTTTGCAGTTTAGGGAGGGGCCTTTGAAGTTCCTCTCTAAACACCAAACCCCAGGAAAAAAAAGTATGATCACCATATTCAACCCACCATGGATTCCTTTGAGGCATCAGGGTTCCTTCACAAGGCAGAAGTGGCTGGCTGGTGGGGCTTACTGCCACTTCCACTGCTGCCCCACACCATTTTTTAATAGGGACTTATTGTTCATAGTTTCTCAGCCCCATGAAACTTGCAGTCCCTGTTAAAAATGGCATAGGGAGGCAGCAGAGGTGACAGCTAATAATCTGTGAATAAACAAAAGTGAAACCCACAAATGTGGAAGGCTGACTGTAATACCCTTTTTTCAAAGCATTGGGGACTTTTCCCCAACACTGCATGAGTCAGAAAGTATGATGTGTTGGACAAGCTTAAATGCCAGTATCTCTGTTCTGAAGCTAAACACCAAATGACAATATTGGTCTGGTCTATCAAGAGTTTTCAGCCATGATAGTTAATTATGAAGGCTTGTATTTCTTAGAATATCAAACTCCCAGCACACTACAATGGGAGAAGACTGTTGACTGAAGGCAGAAAATTAGCCAGCCCTTTGCTGTCTTGTAGCAGAAGGATTCTTGTGTTCCTCTTGCTTTGCTGTCTGGACAAATGTGAAAATCTGGAAGCCTGTGAATCTTCCATACTGTATCTCCTCATCTGGAATTTTAAAGTGTTATAGTGGCAGCTGGTGGCTTGCCTGTCAATGGGACAATGGATCCACAGCGGGTTTTGGTCTGAATTTTAAAATTTCAATGTCTTTGATTAATTCCTTTAAAGTTCAAACAAGAAACCAGACATGGTTTACCCTCTCACTGCTATAGAAACCATCAGCCACCATTGGAGTCAATCTTTCTGAAAGAATATTATAGCAATTCCCCCTTCATGTGGTATCCCAGATCGAGGAAAAGGTAGTCTTTTGGAGTATTACCCCCAGAATCCCCAGAAGAAAGTACAAAATCAAGAGGTGTAACACACTCTTCCTCCTTCACTTCCTCTTCCTGGTACCATGCAAAGTTCTTCTCTGCATCTTTTTCTGCCTCTGCTCTGTTAATTGAGAGAATTCTCAAGAAACAAAGTCTTCCATCGCTCAACCTCACATCATGTCTTTGTCCCCTCGGGGAAGATTGCCTTCTAACCAGGGTCTCGGAGAATACTCGGTACACCTGCTTTTAAATTCTAATCGGAAAATGGCACGCCAACTTGATTTGCCCTAAGGCCCAGTTGGCAGCTTATCAAGATCCCTCTTTCCCCCCACAGAAAGCCTAATTATTAAGTAATTAAAGTTCATTTAATAAAAAAATGGCTTATCATTGGGAGGACAGACCTTGGGGTCTGGAGCATGTGTATGACTATTAAATATTCAGCAATTTAGTAACACTCAGTCAAATCCCTTGAGGAGAAACGCTTTAAAATGCTTTGTTTGTTTCAAATTAAAGTCTGCAAGGTTATTTAATGGAAAGGAAGGACCCATTTCCCCCAACCGTTCCCCTCCTCTCCCTCCTTCCCCTTTCAATTTGCACAACAGCTGAAGGGCAGAGAACCAAAGTAATGGAAAGGAGCTATTCGCTTCAGCTTCATTCTGATAGTACCAAAGGGAATGAGCAACAGCAAACCCGCAAAGTCAAATATGCAAGAAATCTTTCTTCAGTCCTGTTTTGCTTCCTTTCCTTTCCTTTCCTTTCCTTTCCTTTCCTTCCCTTTCCTCCTGTCTTGGTTCCTTCCCTCTTTTAAATACATATCTGGATGGAGCTATGCATAACAGTTCCACTCTGCACTGGAACTGAACTTGTGCTGTGAGAAATGGATAAAAGATGGACAAGTGAAATGATGGTGGGAAGAGCAGCCATATACAGAGATGAGCCAGCTCTACCATTATGGAAAGTGAAGCAGCTGTTGAAAACAGGTTGGCAAGTTGTTGAAAAACAGGGCTATAAATATACACAGGCCTACCCTATAGTTCTTATGCTAGCCTTTTCTTTTGCCCTCAGGCACACTGCAGGACACTGTCCTATCACTCGGCCTTTCTACAGCACTCTCCCATTCCGGATTGGGGATGGGAGAAGGATGGGACTGTGATGATGCTTCTACATGATGTCTTCATGGTCCCTCCCTTCTCCTGTCACTAGGTGGCGTGATCATGGACAATGACACATGATCACTCCACTATCTCAGACTTATCTGTCCTGCGGAAGCCACAGAAGCACAATGGCTGTGCTTCCTGCCTCAGCACAGTCTGGGAAAGTATCTGGCAGAAAGAAGAGGTGTGGCCATTGCACTCCCTTCTTCAGGGATCCACCAGACATCTTTGGGAAAAGGTAGGGAGTGGAAAGGTCCACTGTTGCTGAAGGGAAAAAAGGTGCCACATCCTAAAATGTTGAGAGAAGCCTTTGTGTGACTGAAATGAGCTCAACTTCTTTATGTGGAACAAGGAGACACCATCTTGTTCTGTAGGTCAGACACTTAGGTATTTGGATTCAGCAAAAAGGCTCTTCTCATATATACTTGCAGAAGATCCAAGGATGAAGTTTCAGGCTGAGTTCCTGGCATCTCCAGATAGACTGCTGAGGATTCTAGTATGAATTCCTTGAGAGCCTCTATCACTCAAATAAGTTGGCACTTACTGAATTAGACCTGAGCTTACGTGTAGGGAGTGTAATGGCTTGGGTGCCAGCAATGGCAGAAAGAATCAAAGGATAGAGAGATGTTCTCCTAGGTGTTGTCAGAACAAACCTGGGGATAAGAAAGAAGAATAGTAACAGTGCTTGTCAGTCTGCTTCTGTGCTTCTGATGTTTTGAAGTATGAAGTTTTCAGCAAGCCAGAAAGAAAGTCCTATCTGTGTTGCACCATTCTCCTGAAACATCAGAAGTGGGCAACTTATTGGGATTGGGAGCCACTTTGGCGCTCAGAGGCCCTCAGATGGCCTTATCTCTTCATAATGCTTCTGCAAATTGATTATTAATTACCCAAAGGGCCTAAATTGCAGAAGAAGGAAAAAGTAGCAAAACTGCCCCCTACCCACAGGGGGCATTTGAGAGCATTGCAGGACAAAAAACAAAATAAAATCAGGAAAACTTAGGGGTCTTCAGAAGCATCAAATTGGCACTAAAGAATGCACTTTTACCACCAACTTTATAAAATTTATTGACTTTTTAAAAACATTATTGTGCTAACAGGCAGCCATTTAAAATTTCAGAATTTTCCGTAATGGTCTTGGAAATTTAACAAAATTTGCCATACTGATATTTATCATTTTGGTTCTGATCTGAATGAAACAAAGATTTGAATGGTAGCACCTTCAATCAAATAAAAATTATTTCACACCAAGTTCCAAATGGACCAAAAGAAGCAACTTTTTTTTTTTTTAAATGCTAATCAACTCCACACTTTGGTTGACATTTCAAAAATGCTCACCAATGTACAAATATAATATTTGGTCAAAACTGATTCACAAATGTGCATTCTAGAGCAAAAAGCATGGAAATCTTTAAAGAGTTTGGAAGGTACTCAAGTAGTTGCTTTGGCCTAAAACTATGGCCTTCTCAGTAGAATAAGACATTAAGTTTGCAGATTCTGTGATCAAGCATGCAGATTTGTCAAGTGTAACAGACAAAGGATGGCATCTTGTATTGCAGTTATGGAATTGTATTCTACAGTTACAGATCTATAACTGCTCTGTATTCTATAATACTATGTATACATTAGCTAAGTGTTAAAGGAAACATGTACAGAAAATGGAAGAATGGTGAAACCACCAAAGAGAAATTCAAGCAAATAGCTAAAATATGTAGGGAGAAGGTCAGAAAAACTAAAGCGCAGAATGAACTCAGGCTTGCCAGAGACATTAAAAACAATAAAAAGGGCTTTTTTAGATATGTTCACAGCAAAAGGAAAAACAAGGAAATGGTAGGGTCACTGCGTGGAGAAGATGGCTAATTAATAACAGAGGGAAGAGAGAAGGCAGAACTACTCAACATCTTCTTTGTCTCAGTTTTCTCCCAAAAGGATAGAAGTACCCTACCTGGGGGATGGGGAGCAGGTGAGGAAGGGGGAGAAATGCAGCATAGAATAAGTATCGAAGTCGTACAGGAATATTTGACTAAACTAGATGAATTCAAGTCTCCAAGGCCAGGTGAATTACATCCAAGGATGTTAAAAGACCTGGCAGAAGTCATTTCTGAACCACTTGCAATAATCTTTGAGAACTCTTGGAGAACAGGAGAAGTCCCAGCAGACTGGAGGAGGGGAAATGTCATCCCCATCTTCAAGAAGGAGAAAAAGAGGACCCAAATAATTATCGCCCAGTCAGCCTGACATCAATACCAGGAAAGATCCTAGAGCAGATCATTAAACAGTCAGTTTGTAATTACTTAGAAAGCAATGCCGTAATCACCAAAAGTCAACATGGATTTCTCAGAAATAAGTCATGCCACACTAATCTTATCTCCTTTTACGATAGGGTTACAAGCTTGATAGATGAAGGGAATGCTGTAGAAATAGCATATCTTGACTTCAGTAAGGCCTTTGATAAAGCTTCCCCATGACATTCTTTCAAAGAAGCTAGGAAAATGCAGGCTGGACAGGGCTATTGTTAGGTGGGTTTGTAACTGGTTGACTGACCGAACACAAAGGGTGATCACCAATGGTTGCTTTTCATCCTGGAGAGAAGTGACTAGTGGAGTGCCACAGGGTTCTGTTCTGGGCCCAGTGCTATTGAACATCTTCATCAGTGACTTGGATGAAGGAGTGGAGGGTATGCTGATCAAATCTGCAGATGACCCCAAATTGGGAGGGGTTGGTAATACCCCAGAGGACAGGATCAAATTTCAAAATGACCTTCACAGATTGGAGAGCTGGGCCAAAGCTAACAAAATGAGTTTCAGCAGAGACAAATATAAAATCCTACACTTAGGCAGAAAAAATAGAATGCACAAATATAGGATTGGGGATGCGTGACTGGACAGCAGTACATGTGAAAGGGATCTAGGAGTCTCAGTAGATCACAAGCTGAACATGAGTCAGCAGTGTGATGAGGCAGTCAGGAAAGCCCATGTGATTCTTGGTTGCATCATTAGGAGTATGGTGTCTAGATCAAGGGAGGTGATGGTACCACTCTATTCTGCATTGATTTGGCCTCATTTGGAATACTCTATCCAGTTCTGGGCACCTCAATTCAAGAAGGATATTGACAAGCTGGAGCATGTCCAGAGGAGGGCGACCAAAATGGTGAAGTGTCTGGAAGCCATGGCCTATGAGGAATGGCTTAGGGAGCTCGGTACGTTTAGTCTGCAGAAGAGAAGGTTAAGAGGGGACACGATAGCCATGTTTGAATACTTGAAGGGATGTCATGTCGAGGAGGGAGTGGGCTTGTTTTCTGCTGCTCCAGAGGCTAAGATAAGGAGCAATGGATTCAAGCTGCAGAAAAGGAGATTCCACTTGAACCTCAGGAAGAACTTCCTGATGGTCAGAGCTGTCCAGCAGTGGAATATGCTGCCTGGGAGTGTGGTAGTGTTTCCTTCTTTGGAGGTTTTTAAGCAGAGGCTTGATGGTCATCTGTTGGGAATTCTTTGATGGGTGTTCCTGCATAGCACGGGGTTGGACTTGATGGTCCCTGGGGTGTCTTCCAACTGTATGATTCTATGATTCTTCTGTATTCTATAATACTATGTACTCAAGATAGTGGCACTACTGACACAATTGTCATTGCCCCCTCCCCCGCATCTCACCTTAAACTCCAGGAGCCACTCTGAATAATGGAGATCACTTCTGCTGGCAATTACGGAACAGCAGGATGAGGTTTCCAGCATGCTCTCACCACTGTGTGACGCTGCAACAATCAGAAGCAGGATCCTTGTTACAATTCCTCATTGCCCCATAGTTCTCTGGTGGAATAGGGCTGGAAACATTATCCTGCAGCACTCCAATTCCCAGCATAATAAAACTTCCATTCCTGGGTGTGCCTGCTAGCTGTTAGGGTAGGTCTGGGGAGAAAACACTTAGTTATGCTCAGCAATGTAGGATCTCAACCAAACTCTTCAAATTACAGCATAGATGTTTGCTGATCCTGTCTATGGTGTTCTTCTCTATATATGAAAGTATCTCATGCTCCCTTTTAAAGTGCTGAAAAACAGAGTGTAAGATGCATCATAACCATTTATGCAAGTTTTTCTCTAATCCTGAACGATCTAGAGGTGTGCGTGTGTGTGTGTGTTTTCTCCCAAGAGCATATTCAATATATTCTATATCTAGCAAAATGTCTTAACTTATATATAAGTATTTTTCATTGCTATTTGATCATTGTTGTATACCGTTAAACAATGATGCATTCCATTGAGAATGTTGTGGGAAATTTAGTAAGTTGCTGCAGGGAAAGTAGCCCTACATTTAGTACTGACTGCTGTTGCAGCAATAATAAATGCAAACCTGGTTTCAATTGACTGTTTTGAGCCCTGGAGGGGTACTATAGGGAAGCAACAACAACAACAAAAAGCTGAGCTTTTACAGCAGAGTTAAATAAAAATAATTTGCACAGAAGGTTAATTTATAGGATCCATTGTCTACATGGTCCATTTCTGCAAGTGATGATGTCATCTTTTGAACATCCATAAGCAGGAAATCTCAAGGAAAGAAATCATGTTGATGCAAAGCTTCCAGTAAATCTGTTGCAATTCGGATTTGTGATTTAGAAGAACCTACTTGGAGGAAATTGGTGTTAATTATACACGTTTAAGAAATGGTTTCATAATGGAAAGTCAGAGACATTGCTTCACACCTGAAGCAGAAAAAGAGTGATTTGTGTCTATTTTTATCAAGCTTGTCAGTATGATTTGCCTGATGTGTGAGTTGTTCAACATATTGCAGTGAGATATACTTTAGGCATGTGCAATTTACACAATTGAAAAGACGTCTATCATTTCAAGGAGAGAAAGAAAAGTATCACTAGGCAGGAACCATTAAAAAACACACCTCAAAATCCATATCCCTGTAAGCAAATTATTTGAATATTTTTCCCAGCCCCAAATACAACTTCTTATAAATACAGATCTGTAAGGATAACTGATTGCAGTAAATATCTGTAAATGTGATGTTAAAAATAGCCTTATCTCGTTCAATACAATATCATTGTTTAGTACTTCCCCAGATTTTCTATGGTTTGTGCCCTATTTTACAAGTTTTTTTAATTAAGTTTTTTATTGAATTTTTATTAAACAGAGACAAAAAAGAAACACACAACACAACATAAATTTAAAATATTAAAAAACTAGAATGAACAAAAAGAACTACAGATAACTAAAAATTGGTCCCCATCATTGTTTCCACAGCCCATATTATACAGTAGGTACATCTATTAACCCTTAAATTTAAATTAAAAATTAATACTTGCTGCTAATCATTCTTACGATCCTGAATATATGCTTACAAAGTTACATACATCACTTATACACAATTGGAATTGCTTATCAAATCACTCTATTCTATGTTAGTTTAAACTAACTGCCAGTAATTATCAATCATCAAAGAATAAGACTAATAAATCTAAAAAAGTTAGTAAGCCTAGAATTCTTTATGTAGTGGCTTAAAACACAAATATATAGGTCAGTCATAACTTATTCTAGGTTCTATATAGATCATTCCTAACTTACTACAACACTATATACTATATTTGTTTAAACTGATAACAGCCATTAAAAAACCCCAAATAATATCACTCAAAGTACTAATAAACCTTCATGTAGGAAAACATCTAAAAACAGCAAATAAAGTAAAATTATTAATTCCAATTACCCTTCTCATATAGTAATAAGAAGGTTAAGATCAGAGTATAAAAGACCTATGAATAAGATAACCCACATTCCCATCCCAGTAATCAATACTAATAAATCCATTTTTCACAGTGTCTTTTAATTCTTGTCCTCAATTTTACAAACATTTTCCTTCATCAAAATCATCCATTTTCTTTCATTTTTTCCAAGGCTCAATTCTTTTTAAAATAGTCCTAAAAAGTCATTTATCAGATCTGTTAGTCCCCAGATTTTATATGGTTTTTGCCCTGTTCTACAAGATTTAAAGACCTTTCCTAAAGTTTAATTAATGGCACTAAGAGCTTTAATTTAAAACATCCTGGCATCCTTTCCTTCTGTCCTTTTGGCTGCATCCCAACCCACTACTTGAATGCACCCACTGGGAAGATTTCTACTATTCAGATGAAACTGCACTGAAAAGATGTTCCCTCTCCTTGGGGATATCATCCTGTTCCTGCCCAGCCCTGGAATAATAGGACCAGACAGATGACATTGATGTAATAAGGGCCACTTTATTTGACCTAATTTTTTACACTGTGTTGACCTTGATATGGAGTGAGAAAGGGGGAGCAATCTGATCCGGGACCAGCCTAGGCCAGATGTCGGGATGCCCTCCATATAGAATAACGGGATGCCCTCCATATAGAAGGATATGTTGTCAAGTGAAATATAATTAGGAGGCTTGTAGCAGTAGAAGCTAGAGATCATTATATAAACAATGCCTAACACTGCTAGGAACGTACTGATAACCACAGCTTGGCTTTCAAGGTCTCTCAGCAGAGGGGAGGGAATGTGGGAATCTTAAACCCATCTACTTTCACTTTACTTTCAGTCTTCTCACTAAAGTCATTGCACGTACTTCACTCCAAATAAATAGTGCTTTATGCATTGTACTATTTGCATGTGGATTTCTATTCCTGACACCAGATGTCATCCCCATGATCAGCCTTCCCTTCAACAAACTCTGAAGGCAATCCATCCATTCTAGTTTGCTCCCCACCATCCTTGAACATCCCAGGTTAGTCTCAAGGGTAGCCTCCTTCACCATGCCCTGAGTCTTTGGACTTTAAAAGGGAGGTTACAGAGCATTACCCTACACTTAAAGGGGTGGCATAAGTGTACACCAGAGGCTTATCTCCTCTCCTGCTCCTGCCAGCTGACAACCTATTTATTGACACCACATGAGCCAATTGCCCAATTCCTTTCATCACAGTACAGGGTAGGAAAAAAAAAACACCTGCCAAACAGGGGAGAAAAATTCCTACTTGGCCCCAGGACAATGAGATAACTCACATACTGCATTGAGAGTGGGAGGGTGGGTATTCCACCTTTATACCACTTTCTCCCTCCCTCATCTCTCTTTCTCTCTCCCTCTGTCTTTTTCACCCAGCTCTGTTCATGAAGTATAAACTCACCTCCATTTGATTTGAAATCAGGTCAGCAATTACAAGCATCATTGGAGAATGTTTCCAGGGAAAATGATGTTTGATTCATAATACACTTGAGTTTTACAAGCTAGGCGAATGTGTATTCTGAAGCAGGTAATTACACAGTCGGGAAACATCTTTCTCCCTCCACCTTCCACTCCACTCTCTGTGCCTCCATTTCCTTCTTTATCCCCCCACGCATGTGTGCATAGCAGTGATGTTTCATCACTGTGGGCACAATACAGTATAAAATGTGAATAACAGCAGTGTGACAATTGACAGGGCAATTCTACACATAGCTTCTTGGAAGTGCTTCTTCTTGAGATCAGTGGATAAGATGGAAGAGACTTGGATTTCCTGCTCTAGGAACAGGATCAATAAGTGGACATTGCAAGAAAGTGACTAAATAATAAGAGAAACTTCCTGATGGGTAGAAGAGTGTGTCAGAGGAAAGTCACTCCATCACATCACTTCTCTGGAATTCAAAGTGCTGGTTATGTTCTGTGAAGTCCTATAATGCTTGGGCCCAGACTATCTGAAAAATCATATTTTCCTACACAGATCTGTCAAAGATTTAAGATCCTCAGGACCTTCTCATAGTCCCAACATCATCACAAGCCTGTCTAGTAAGGACATAGGAGGGCCTTCTTCTGATTGCTCCCAGGGCATGCAATTCCCACCCATAGGAAGTTAGGATGGCCTCCTTTCTGGTCTCTTTTTCCTGACAGATAAAGACCTTTTTATTTAAACAGCCATTTGATGAGTAATGGGTTGTGCAAAAAGGCTTTTACTGGGGTGAGGGTACTACATTTTTACCTTTATTGTTTTGTCCTTTAAATCATTTTATACTTTTTTTTAAACCTATAGCTAATTGATTTGTTTTGTTTTTTTAAAAAAATCACTTTGTATTATCATATTTTTAGTTGCACCTTGTCTTAATCTTGTTGTCAGCCACCTTTTTTTAGTTGTATGATGTTTTAACCTTGTTGTAAGCTGCCCTGGCCTACCACGTCATCGCCTTTCCATATGGTGGGTACTCCTGGGAGGCAAGAGGCAATGTTGATCATAGGGTCTCCCTGTCAAGACAGGCTTTTGCAGAGGAGCCAGACTAAATCTGCCAACCAGCTACTGGGCAGAAGCAGTAGTGAGGATGATGGTGGAGGATCTCTCAGAGACAATAACAGTGACACCATAGTTGAGACTTGTTAGTATTGCACAAAAGGAGGCAATGGTAAATTGCTCCTGAAACATTTTACTTTGAAATCCTATTATAAGATGGTTCAACCTGAAAAAAAGGCAATACCAGGAGATGAGACTCCCAGGTCGGAATGTACTCAATGAGCTACTGAGGAAGAACAGAAGACAAGTAGAGCTGTGGCTAGTAATGCAACTAGACTGAAACCAAAAGAATGTCCAACTGCTGATGTCTTCAAAGGTGAAAGAGAAGTCAGAAGCTGTACAAGAAAAGTTACAGTAACATGGAATATGAGAAGTATGGCTCAGAGGAACCTAGACATTGTAAAACATGAAAAAGAATGTATAAACATTGCAATGTTCAAGATGAGCAAGATAAAGTGGAATCAGATAATCACATAGTGTTAGGCCATTTGTGCAGTACACTCTTATAGCACGATTATTCCACTTTCAACATCCTATGGAATCCTGGGGTTTGCAGTTTAGGGAGTGTACTGCACAAATGGCCTTAGGTAATCACATAGTGTTTTACTTAGGGAATAAAAATCTAGGGGTGGCATTGACAGTGAAAAGAGATGTAGCAAAAACTGTCAAGGGATATAATGCAATGTCTGGCTGAATAACATCAATAAGGTGTCAGGAAAACTGATCAATATCACCACAATCCAAGTTTATGCTCCAAGCACAGAGACAGAAGAGCAAGAAACTGAAAGATTCTATGCTGTAGTCTAAGAGGAAATTGATCATACACTAAAACAGGACACGTTGGTAATCATAGGCAATTGGAATAAAACCAAACACTGTAGGAAAACTTCAAATACAGACCTATTCCACCAGACCATGCCCTATGTTTTCTGAAAGATTGGCTGTTGTTATGCACCATTGTCAACTCCAACTTACAGTGACCTATCCTCGGAATTTCTTTTTTATTTAGAAGAGTTTGCTGTTGCCTTCTTCTATGGCTGAGAGAGTGTGACTTGCTTAAGCTCACCCAGTGGGTTTCCATGACTGAGCAAGTATTTGAATCCTGGGTGGGAATTCCAGTACTCAAACCGCTGCATCATGCTGGCTTTTGACTGAAAAATACTAGCCCATAGTTTTAGAATATGACTAATCTCTTTTTTTAAAACAGAGAAATCTTTTATTTTTAAAAATGTTAGTTAAATAATTGTTTCAAGAAATACAAAATGAAGCAAATTGTTCCATGGGAAGTGACATAAAATAAAATTGAAGAAAATAATTGAGACAAAACCTGAGAAAAAGTAAGCTAGAATAAATAATTCTCAAATCTTGTAGTATCTTCATGAAAGGAAGATAAAAAAAGAAACAAATAAAAAAAATGTGTCAGGATGTATAGCTCCCGTCATAAGTATTTGCTGGATGTGTATTCGAATATGTATTGGAAGAGATTTTGCAAGCTTAGACATTACTTGAGGCTGCTACAGTGCTATAAAGATTCAGGCCCTTTTCGCATGCAGGTTTTTTTTTTGCGCGAGGGCCCCTTTAGCATCGCATAAATGGGAGCGTCGGTCCGTATGACGCACTCCCAGTCACGCGACACTCACGAGCCTAAAGTGGGACGATCACGCATTTTATTATTTTCGGCTTTAAGCTGAAAATACTGTGGGGTTGCGCAACACTCATGGGGCCCTCATGAACTTACCTGCGTGCAGTGCACCGAACAAGCCATCCTGGTCGCGCTTCCTCCCCCAGCGCAGCCTACAGCTCCCAGGCTGCACTGAGAAAGGAAAGGGCGGGGCGCAAGCGTGACAGTCGCGCTACCAGCAAGCGACCTGCGGGATGAAGGAGTGAGGAAGCGGCAGCATTCCGGATGAGGTTTCTCACGTGAGACGCCCCCCTCAGCCATGCAAATGAGTAACGTGCAAAAAGGGACTCAGTTGTCAATTGTCGATTGCATGTATCTGGCTGAAGCTTGTTGAAGTATTCCAGGACACAAAATGGTTAATTGCTTTATTGATCACTGCTACAAATACATCCAGGCAAGGGAGAGAAGATCGGGGGGGGGGAATGAAAGGATTGGATAGGGTTACGGGAACTGGCAACACTCAAAGATAAGACAAAAGGAACTTGTTCCTGCTTCAAGGATGAAAGATATGTAAAATGACTGCGGGTCTGGGAAAATGCCTAACCTGGTGGGATGATGTGAGATTTATGATCTTCTCCAATCATAGCTTTGTGCACCTAAATTTGTAGGAAAAGATATAACCATCCTGTATGCTGTAGTGCAGCAGTTTTGAAAGAAGGTTGCTATGTTGCTTGCTGTGCTACAAATAAACACTGCTGTTTAACTCTGAGGCCCTTTCCACACCTTACCTTCTTTGGGCGCTGGGGTGCGGGGATCGCCCAAGCAGCCTCCAGTGAGAGGCTCTTGCGTCCCTGCTCTTTCAGCTCCACACAAGCTGCCTGCTCGCACAAGACCTTGCCTCTTCCTTCCGCAGCGCAGTCTGGGAGTTTCCCAGGCTGCGCTGGGGCAGTTAGCATGACTGGCATGGCTCCGGAGGCTCCGCACACCAGATAAGTGCCTGTGGGGCCCATGAGCAAGATGCGATCATGCACCATTTTCGGCTTCTATCTGAAAATGAAGAAGTGTGTGATTGGTGCCTGCTGGCCTCAGGAACATTGCACAATTGTGAGTACATCATGCAGATCACTCCTCACAATTGGGCAATGCTCCAGGAGCCCTTTCGCATGGCAAATACCATGCGGAAAGGGCCTGAGTGAAGCTTGAAGAGTACAAGTTATCCAGGACAAGAAAACACAGCATGGGGAAAAAGTAAAATATTCGACATTTGAATAAAACAGTAATTAGCATTATTGTTCCACAAAATTAAAGGCCTCTCATTTTATGCAGCTAGAAAAATCAAGACAATTTCTTGTTTTTAGCTTTTATTGTAAGAGGGGAAATATTACCATGCTCAAACCTTAAGATGGAATTGCTAAGGATATTTTCTGGAATTGTATCCCAATCTTGTATTTGCTTCCTGTCATGAGGGAAATTGCTTGCTATAGGAAAGACTCCTAGTTCAATCCCTGACATTTCTGGTTAGTCCTGGGAAATTTCTAGACTCCTGTCTAAATGCCACAAAAACGGTGGTGGAGCAATGCTCAGAAAAGTTTTATTTTTGACTACACATCCCATAATGCCAATACTGGCTGAGGGAGTCTAGGAGTTTTTGACCAAAAGGTAAGGTCTTGTACAGGTAATTTTGATCTATGTAGACTAAAACTGAGTATAAGCCATTTTCTTGTGTCCCAAATGCTGAGTTCAAAATAGAACACATTCCCCATTTCTGTTTATTAATGGACAAATACAAAGCTTAACTTGGCTGTCCTTTTTTTTTTTTAAAGACTCTATCAAAGTCAGGAGCAGGCATTTCTTTATTAAGCAATTACTGGAATGTACAAATGCCTTGAGGCTGCTGTAAGGTGAAGTTATATTTTGCCTGTGACTTAAATTCCCCACATTTGTCATGCCATCCCCTGCTGGAGGGGAGTTTCTTTCTTTTCAAACACTTTCAGCATCACGTTATATAGAGTTTAGCCCCTGTTGTCAAGAGCACAACTATACTATATTTTTAAACAAATAAATGAACATTGTAGCCCTAACACGTTTGTGACTTTTTTATGTTCTCTAACTCCAACCTGGCCTCTACCCTGCAGCCAGAATTTATCACGTACCTGCTTACCTTTGAATTGGAACACTGAAACCAAGAGGATTTTTTTTTTTAAAGAGCTTTCTGCTTTTACATTGCCTGTTTACTTGCTGTGTGTCACTCAGTGTGACCAATACAAATCAAATTTATTTTTCCAGCTCAATATTTACGCCACTAGCAAAACAACTTTCTTTTCGTGAAATTGGACAGCTGTGTGGTCAGTGTCATGTTGCCTTACCCATTTTGATCTCTGAATTCAGAACTGTCAGTTCCCTAAAAGAGCTTTGCGATGATGGAATGCAACTATTTTCCAATAGGAATGAAATGTACAATTATTGACCATAATGTAGAGCAGAGAAGATAAACTTAAACCCACGGGGATTTCAGCAACCTAAAATGCACATGACTGTCTGGTGGATTATGACCACTTACTCTGTGCAATTTCACTTAAATGGACAAATGAAGAGAATTTTGCACAAACATCTAACAAACAGACAATATTTAGGTCTATATAGATTTAATAATTGAAAGGCGGTGTACTGGTTTGAGCATTGGGCTACAACCCTAGAGATAAAGTTCAATTCCCTGCTTGTTCACGGAAACACACTGGGTGATCTTGGGCATGTCCCTGTGATAGGTTTGCTTTAGGGTCACCAAAAGTTGGAAATAACTTGAAGGGATACAACAACAGACTTAAAAATTATGAATGGAAAATATATTTGAAATAATACTTGAATGTCAAGAATGTCAAGAAACCTAATGAGAAGACTCCTGTGCTGACATGAATGTCAAGAATTAATATGCACAAAAAATCACATGTGGTTGTTTTTTGCAGAAAACAACATTTTTTCCCTACCCAGGAAACTGTTTTATCTGCAATGAATTTTTCTTTCTGCACAAAAATATTAAATGCTGCACAGAAAAAAAATCCCCAAGGAAATAATATGTTCTGTTTCTTGTACAGAAAATGCTGGTTCTTGCACAAAACAATTGTGTGTGTATTTTGTGGAGACTGAATCTCGATCTCTACATAGTCCTCCAAAATTGGTGTAGCCTTCAAAGACTTTCTCACAGCAAAATTGAAATTACTGCTCCCTTTCAGAAGAAAATTAGTGACAAATTACATCCTACTCAATGACATATGACTAAAGTGGGGAGGCAGAATGATTGAAAACTATAGCACAGTGAACCCTAGTCCATACAACAGACTTGTTAGAAATTCAGGTGAATCTTTTTATTAGCAGCAGAGGTGAGCATTTCTTCTTCTTCTTTCTCTTCTTCTTCTTGATAAACAATCTCATTTTACAATTCCCCTTGGCTTAGCATTTTAGTAGATAAGAACATAAGTTTGCCACCTTTCCTGCAAGAAATTTTTGGTCTAGTTGTGAAAGGAATGGTGGAGGCAGCTGCCTGGCTTTTCTGTTTTAAGAACTACTAAAACAGAGAGACCTTCTGCACTAGACTAGCCAGTCGGCCCCTCTCAAAACTGCAAACCCCAGGATTACATAGGATGTTTCAAGTGGAATCATAGCGCTATAAAAGTCTAGTGCAGAAACGGCCAGAGAGGAGACTACTCCTGAGGAGGGCAAGGGCCATTTTTAACCCCAGCATCCTACCCCTGGAGGGCTACACCAGAATGACAGACATGGCTTCTTCTCCTTCTCCTTCTCTTTCCCCCTTCCTTCTCCTCCTCCTCCTCAATTCTAGATTTTGTTTTAAAAAGTTTTTCTTGAGGTTTTAAGGAGTATGGGTGTCTTGGGGATGTTGTGGTAGACAAATGGTTTTAAAAGAAGAGGCAAATCCTGGCAAGCACCCAAGTAAACCCAAAGAAAAAGGAGGAGATACATCTCCAAGTGCTCAATGGACAGTTCAACAAGCACCTGGGCCCTTCCCGCACCTTACCTTTTACCGGTGCTGGGCTGCTTGGCTCGCGCACGAAGGCTTGGGAGGAACGCTCCTGCTTCCCTGCTGCTTCCCTGCTGCTCAGCCTCCGCAGCTCCTTCCTCTCGTACAACCGCCCTGCCTCTTCCTTCCACAGTGCAGCCTGGAACCTTTCCCAGCCTGCACTGCGCAGGAAGCGTAACCAGCCTGGCTCCTGATGCACCGCACGCCAGGTAAGTGCGTGTGGGGCGCTGGACCGACACGTGAGCGTGGAGCATTTTCAGCTTGAAGCTGAAAATGAATAAATCTGTGTATGCTCTGTGTCCGGCTCTTGAGCATCGCATAAATATGAGTGCATCATGCAGACCGCTTCTCACAGTTACGCAACGCTCAAGTGGCCCTTTCACTTAAGAAACACGGTATCTCTCCTTCTCCCCCCCCCCGATTCTAATGGTTTTAAGCCATTCTGAGAGTTTGGGATGAAAACCACGCAGAATATTTTTAAATGGGGGCCCAAGGTCTTTAAGGGGTTTTGAGAGGCTTCAGGCACTACAAATTGAACAAGGTGGGCTGTGGGCTCACAAGTTGCACATTCCCCACCCTGTCTTAAAGCAAAAGTAGAAATTTGCTCCTGCACAGTAGACATTTAATACACTTACATTTGGAGACTTAGAGGCTTGCACAGTGCTCCTCCCATTGCTTGTGGAATCTACCTTTGGTGGTATGAGAAGGTGGGCTTTCTCTGCTGTAAATACCCAGTGCATCTTTAAAACACCAGGAAATCTGCTTTTACAGTTCATAGTGCTCATCCTCAGATCTGTGTGACTCTGATCAGACCCTAAGCTATCTTAGTACCTTGTCCCAATTGTTCAAAAAGTCATAGAATGAGCACAGCTGTCCTCATCTCAGAAAGGTAAGCAAAGTTTGTACTTCAGCACATTACATTCTGATCAGGAAACTAGGTATGCAGAAGGCAAAACTTGGACTCTGTGGAGAAACATGTTTAACAGTACACAGCATGCACATGGCTGACATGAATAGTGATGTGAGGAAACCATCCCTTCTTTTTCAAAAATATTTCTGTCTCTCAGAATGGTGGCATCACATATTCATTCCATCAGATTAATGAAGGACACAAAGGAGATTACTTTAACCACTGTCAGAATCCTGTAGCACCTTTTTTAAAACATAACTGTACATGTACTTAGCTAAATACCAGAGGAGCTAAGAAACCCTGTTAGTGAATTGTGATGAGGCATACAGCAAGACTGGCAAGACTGACCAATGTGCATCAGGACCAAAGTGCATCAATGCCCAAGGCACCTTTATGTATAATCTGCATCAGTGCATAATGTGCATCTGTATATGATTCACACCAGGAACAATGCACATTAGTTCCATTCTGCATCAGTCACTTTGCCAGTCCTGCCAGGTAGTAATGTAATAGCAGCCTTTTACAGATGTTACAAAACTGCCCACTTCTAATTAGGAAGATTAAGACCCCAGTGAGATTTTGGCCCACAACTGCACAATTTCTAACACAAAATATAGATGAGAACATAAATTAATACCTAACTCAGTTACAGTGGAACAGTTTATGCCCATTAAGTCATACTTTATATGGGTTCAAATAATTGCCCTCCACAGCTAGAGTCAACCAGATGAACTTATATAATTGTTGCCTTATGAAGTTCCCATTGATTTAATGGAATGACTCAGCTCAGACCTCTCAATTGGACCTCTGTTGTATAAGTCTTCTCTAGCCCTAGAGATCAAAGAGACTTTCCACCATTGTTGCCTGTCTGCAATACTTAGACCATTTCCACACTACACTGCTATAAGTGCTATTATTCCACTTTCAACTTCCTATGGAATCCTGGGGTTTGCAGTTTAGGGAGGGGTCTTTAGAATTCTCAGCCAGAAAGCCCTTTGACCTCAGTAAACTATAAACCCCAGAATTCTAAAGGATGTCAAAAGTGGAATAATAGCACTCTAACAGTGTAGGGCAAAAAGGCTCTTAGCTATGTCAGCATTCATAGATAGGAACAGCATTCTCAGGAAGATATTATGAACATGACAGATCTGACCTGTTCTGAGTCAAACCAATACCATTTACTTCCATCAACTCTGCAGGGCACTAGGAAGAAGTCTTCCATATCACCTGCCATTTGATTTGTTTAACTAGAAAGGTGAGAGATTGCACTTAGGACCTTCAGCATGGGTAGCAAAGAATGTGCCATTGAACTGTGACCTAATTGTGTAAAGAATCCAGTTGTATTTGGGGTAAGAAAAAAAAAATCAAATGACTAGGATGGATTTATAGGTCTGGAAAGTGTTCAATGGCCTTTTGCCAACTTGTTCTCACTCCTTAAGTTAGGATCAAGCACTGAAGATTTAAAATAAGCTGGTTGGAACCCAGAAACAGTTATCATAAACAGGAGCCCCTCTGTGCAACAGGAGAGGGCTATTGCCATCAAGTGATTTTGCTGGTCACATCCTACTCTCCACTTTTGGCAATGGTACACTGACATAGAGGCCTACTAGTTTAATCTACTGGTGCTCATATACCAATCCCTTCATTGTCATGCATTTTCAACTTTTCCTTTCACTTTTGCCAGATACAGAGATTCATAGTGGGTTTCTTAATTTATTGTATGCACTTCAAGACATCAGTACACTGTCTGCCATCCTGATAGTCTGAGATAGCAGTAAACACTGTCTGAGCTGTGCTGTTGAGGAGCCCTGAAGTTCTTCACACTCCCAGTTCATTTCATAGGGAGAGACAGAGCTACTAGAAGGAATACCGGTGGACTAAGAGGATAACTACCTCACTCAAATCAGATGAACAACTGTTCTCGGGGAGAGCAGCAGTTCCTCCCAACAGTTTAAGGAACCCCAGTGCTCCACCACCTTCTCCTCCAGCAAACTTTCCAAGCAAGGTATCAATCCCCAGAACAGCTCATCTTTACAGATCTAGGTAAGGAGAAGGAGAGACAGAGGAGAAGGAAAGATGGTATCCAGGGAAAGAAAAAAAAATCAAATGACACAAAATGCACAACTTATAGTACTGGTTTGCCCAGAGAAGAATGTCGATGACTGGAGAACTAAACCAGAGAATTCCTTCTGGAGGTGATGCTACATTGCAATATTTAATTGTACATCACGTTTGTTGCTAACTGAAAGTTAGACATATCTTAAAATTATTTTATATAAGTAGAAGGAAGCAGTCTGGCATCATTTGTCATAATTAAACCTAGTACAGCCCATCCCTGAGTGACATACTTGTAGTAACTAGCATGCTAGTGGAGAGTTTAACAGGAACCATTCCCCTAATGATTATCAGTTAATTAAAGTTCCCTTAATCTAGTTAATCTTTGGAGATGGTCTCTAAACCTTTAATCTAATTAATGATTTATGTAAAACATTCTTGTAGTGCCTCGAGATTTCGGCTCCATGTTTGCAGAAGCCAGCTTTGTATAACAGCAATCAGTTGGACCATCTTTTTGACTGCAGCCAAATCTAAGCATGGGATTATTTATTTTGTCTTGCAAAATTCACCTTAGCATGGTCTGAACCTTGTAGGATGCCCTGTCAAAAGACAAGAAAGCATAAGATTCTCAGAGGTATCACACCTGAAGGAAATCTGCCTTTATTTCCACCCCACTGGATCAAGAGAGGAACTGGAACATCATCCTTCATCAAAACCCACAGTAATCTTGCAAAGTACTGAAAGTGATATATACAAAGATTTATTGCATGTGGATAATATACTCATTTTGAGATAATCTTTGATCATGGAGGTTTTTTAGAGCATTAGTCCAGGGACCCATTCAGCCCCTAGAAGAAATTATAGGGCATTCTTGCCCTCAGATCATATAGAAAGCATATAAATGTATGAAAACACATGAAAATACCCTCACCCCCCCACTAGAAGCACCACAGAAGCCTGTACTCCCCCCCCCCGCAAAAAAGCTCAGATTTCCTTTGCCATCACTCTCAAAATGGCAATAGGAAGTGTTATTACACCACTTCCTATCATGATTTTGAGAGGGACCGTAGGGGCAAAGGGAGATATTTGAGCTTGCTGGAGGAGGCAGTCTGTAGGGAGGTCTGGGGAGAGAACTGGTCTTTAGATGCCACATTTCTATACAGGAAATGTACAGGAAATGTACCTTCTGTACAGGAAATATACCTTTGCTGTTTCCTGTGTAGATAATTCAGTAGCTGAAGACTTATTTTACATACAATCTATACATGGGGAGGGCACAGAAAACAGTAATTTTTCAGTGTAGAAAAAAAAATCTTTTCTGTGCAGAAAATTCTGTTTCCTGACAGAAAGTTCTGTTTTCTGTGGGGGGGGGATGGCAAATTTTGTACAGAATAAGTCCTGAACTGTGAATATTCTTGTCCACCTGGAATTCTTCCCATCAGGGTTTCTCAGTTCTAAACATACACATTTATGGACCATTTTTCAAATATTTTAAATTGTTCCATTCATCTTTAGCTACAACTGTTTCTTTCTTCCTGAAACTTCTCTCTGAACCAGCAACCAATGGCCTGTAGACCAGCACCAGTTCACAGACCATGCCTTTAAATAGCACTGCACCACAAGGTATCTCAAGTGCCTTGACATGGCAGCTTCTAGATTGCTCATTATCCTTTACTGTTAGGGTTATCTTTTTGATATGGCTCACCAAGAAGGAAATATTATGCAGCCAGAGAGAGAGAGAGAGAGAGAGAGAACCTAATCCAAATGTTGCTTTCTGCCCAATGCCCATCTTCCTTCCTTCACAAATGCCTCCATCCTATTACTGAAAAATCAAAATAATGCAGAGGGTTTCGTGGATTGGCTGCTCCTGTGCAGATTTGTTCATTAGCTACTGAATGAAGGAGAGTGGGGGATTTACTGCTAAGTAAAATATGCCAAGGGAGAGGAAAAAGGAATAGAAATCTACAGTACTCCACCAATATGTGATGGTTTCTCCCTTAATGCCTGTATTGTAAGAATATTCTATCAATCCAGACAAAAGCCTGGAAATATTACTATCTCACCACTGTTTTATTCCTCTCTTTCCCAACAGTACATCATGCCCCTCATTAATATTATGACCAGTTGTGTTGCAGAACAAATTACATTTCATATTATAGCATGGGTGTTAACTTTGTATCTGATGTTAAAATAGACATGTGCAGTTGAGGGCAGGTAGGGATACGTAACAAATCCATGCCAATTTGACTTCTTTCCCCATGCAGTTTACAGTGATGTACATTCAAGTCAATTGGCTTGGACTCAAGTTAGACTTACGTTGCTTCCGTGATTCAACTTGGACTTGACTCAGCAATAAGTGATGCTCCGGCTTGACTTGACTTGTATATTTGTATATTTTTAGTTACCAACTTGCTGCCCTTGGTTCACATACATCCAGAAATGTTACAACTTTGAACAATGCTTCCATCTCTTTTTGCCTACTGGTCACATGACAATCTGTCTCAAGCCCAAAGTGCAGGTACAGTTCTCAGAGAGGAACAGTGAATGTGTTAGGCAATGGAACTGAGTTGGCATTGAGGTCTGCTCTGCAGCCCGTCCCCACATCAAATAAAATGAGCTTTCTAAACCTCTTCCCAAGAGCAGAAGGCAAGAGTTCCCTCTAGAGCATAGGAGGCATATCTCAGAGAGGAACAGAAAATGCATTAGGCAAATAGGCTTGAGGAGGAAGGCTCCTTTCTTCTAAAACTTTTAGAACACCATTAATGGGGAGTAGGGAGGATCCTATTCCCCACTTCAGAAGCTGTAGGCTGGGTGATCTTGGGTGCATCACACACTCTTGGCCCCAGAAAACCCTGTGATATTTTCTGTTCACCGTAGAAACACCACAAGTCTGAAATGATTTGAAAGCACACACATCAAGAAGTTATAATTTCAATTGTCATAGGGAAGAAAAATCACTTCTGGTGACTAAGGCCATCCTCTGCTGCTATGAGTGGCCTAAGATAAGTCATGGGCACTAATGCAATGGGGAATTTTCAAGGGCAGGTGGGCATCAGCAACAGAGCTTAGAAGCTTAGTTCCTTGTAACTCATTGCTTTAAGGGGGTTATGAAGTTCTAAATTTGGCATAATTCAAGAGAAATGTAACAAGAGTGAGTGAAGTGACACTGTATATTTACTTTCAAAAAAATCACTTTTAAAGGTAATTTTAGAGTCATTTTAGATGGAGATTTTTCAAACCTTAGGCCTCTTATCAACTCTAGGGATCTTTTATCTGAAAGCTAGTAAAAAGTAACAGAATACTCAATAAGGAATTCAACAAGTTACCTTTTTCATCACTGCAATGGATATTTTTAAAGAAGTTAACAGAATGAATTTCATTTATTTTTAAAAAATGCAACTCTCCAAAGTTGTGATCAAGACAGACTTCCTAGCCATGTTCCCTAGTGGAACTGCAGCAAACCATATCTTAGTATTATATAAACCTTTTGAAGGTTTGGGTGAAAAAAACCCAACTTAATTACAGGAATCAAGGTGTGGTTTTATACTTGTACAAGATTTTCTCAGGAATCATAGAAGATTAGTATCCTATTCAGGGTTGTACAAGCTCTAGTACACCAAAGTAAATCATTGTACAAATTGTTCTACTATCTGGCATGTTCCACAAGCGTGGTGCTCAGCTGTGGACACAGTGTTGGATCAACTGCTGAACCACAACCCCGTCCATGGTTCTTCTGCCTTACACTGATGTAATTTTATATTATCCAACTGGTGAACAGGTTCTGGTTCATGAGACCTTAACTCGCCATTCATGGTGAAGCCATTCAGGAGCAATCAGCCCTTTGTAATGCTACAGGTATGTGATTGCTTGGGAACTCCCTTTTCCCTCAGTCTCTCTAAGAATTTCAGCTAAACTTCAAGTGAACAGGGAAGCCCTGAGACAGGAAACAGATTATGTCTTGGTTCCTGAGGACCAAAATATTCCAGGGTTTATGCTTTGGTGAATCTTTATATCATTGGCACCCTTGGTTATGGGGCCCATGGGAAGCAAAAAGGAGAAATCAGTAGCTTTTTGGAATGTTTCTTCAAAATATTCAAGCTCTTTTCAAAGTGAATAGAAACGTAATCATGCCCTATGAATAAGATTTAACAAATTTCTCTCCATCAAGATTTGTATACTGCATAATTTTTAGACAGGTAAGGTTCTATTCTATGAGATCACATAGGTTTTGTGTGGCATGAAGAAAATCTACAACGTACAAATGTTTATTAATATGTTTCAGCTGGTAGACTTGCTTTGAACACAGCAACCTGACATTCCTCTGAAAAAGGATGGATAATTTTCCGTGACAAGATGCCTATAAGGGGCAGTGAGAAGTACTGGGAACAACTTCTTTTTAACTGCTAAGTTCTGCCACCAGGCCCACATGCCGATTTGTCCCTGCTAATACAGAATTCAGAAAGTATAAATCTCTTTATCTTCCTGTCAGGGTGCCAGTGGCCAGCAGCCAGTTTGGAAAAGAGTAGGACACTGGCCAATTGGCAACGCATCTGCTTGTCACACAGGAAGCAAGCGGAGAACAAAAGAGCAAATGCTTCGACTCATGAAGGATCCATAAGAGGCCACATATCAACTGTCCTTTTTTAATATTAAAGAATCATCAAAACTGGGCATTTATCCTTCATGTATTATGCATCAGGAGTTGAATGGCCATGGAATAACTTTATTCCATTATTTTGTTCTGCTCACAAGGAAAGTTTGCCTTGGATTCCTTTAGCATAAGCCAGCAATTCCCCCACACACAGACCTTAACAGAAAAATTATGTCAGTGGAATTTTTTTGGGGGGAGTAATACTGTGGTTTCACTGTGGAATAGTATACAGTGTTGGACCAAAACTCTAGGAGACCAGGGTTTAATTCCCCACTGGGCCATGGAAACCCATTGGGTGAAGTCACATACTCCCAGCCCCAGAAAATCCCATGATAGGTTTGTCTTAGGGTTTTTTTAAATTATTATTTCTTTGTATTCCGCCTCTCCATATGGATTGAGGCGGCAAACAACTTACAAATAGCATGTATTTCGATACATTTCTGATTATCTGGAAAAGATCTGAAGACACTAAACAACAACTGCAGTAACAATTTAGAATTCTCAACAAGAGAGCTCTAGTGTCTCACCAAAAAACAAACCCAAGGATTCCATCAAATGTTGCATATCAGTTAAAGGGGAATCATAGGCCATTTCTACCCTAGACTGTTAAAGTGCTAGTATTCCACTTTCAACATCTTGTGGAATTCTGGGGTTTGTAGTTTCTTGAGGCCAAATTGCTCTCTGGCTGAGAATTCTAAAGGCCCCTCTCTAAACTACAAACCCTAGAATTCAACAGGATGTTGAAAGTGGAATAACAGCACTATAACAGTCTAGGGCAGAAACGGCCATAGCACTATAACTGTGTAGTGTAAAAGAAAACCAGCTGAAGGGCATAATTCTCATCGTGGCAAGAAGCAGGGAGCTGTGAGTCTTTGGATGTGTCTCCAAGAAGTGTGTAGAACATTGCTTTTGAAAGACAATTATAGCTCTAAGGGCTTAAACCTAGCAAGTTATCATTAAAGTTGAATGTTTAAAAATAACGTTTCTCTATTTCTCCAACATAACTAAAAAGGTTAATTTTGATTGCTACTTTTTTAAAAAAAGGAAGAAGGAAAACCACATCAGAATGCTACAAGCTGTTCAAAGAAGAAATAATGTAACTGTTCTTCTCTCTGTAAGATGGAAATTATGTTTGTAATGGAATGGAAATAAGCAATTTCAGCTGGAAGATTTAAGCATGGAAGTGTGTGTGTGTGGGGGTATTTTTGAGACAAACTTTTAATAAAAATTATACAAAAAAAAAAAAAAAGGAATGCTACAGGCTGTTCAGCACATGCTTCCTATCCTTTCATCTTGTTGTTATCTCAGGATCCACAACAGAGCTGGAGTTAATGGAGTTAATCCACAACAGAGCTGGAGCTGTGGTGGCGCAGTGGTTAAATGCCAGTATTGCAAGCCACAAGGTTGTGAGTTCGATCCTGCCAGGCTCCAAGGTTGATTCAGCCTTCCATCCTTTCACAGGTCGGTAAAATGAGTACCCAGCTTGTTGGGGGCATGTATAGAAATGTTTCAAAATACATGCTATTTGTAAGTTGTTCGCCGCCTCGATCTATATGGAGAGGCGGAATACAAATAAATAAATAAATAATAAATAAATAAAATAGCATAAGTCAGCACTTGAATTGGTAACAGTCCTCCTCCACTATTCAGGCAACACCTATATAATTATAAAAGTTAACTAAAATGTAGAGCTATAGACTGAAAAAAAAGTGTTTGTGGTTGTTGTCTTCAAGTTTTTTCCAACTTACAGGAACCCTACAGCAAACCCATTCTCAGGGTTTTTCTTGGCAAGATTGGTTTAGAGGCGTTTGCCTTTGCCTTCCTTTGAGGCTGAGAGAGTGTGACTTGTACAAGGTCACCCAGTGGGTTTCCACAGCTGAGTGAGCATGCAAACCCTGATCTCCGGAGTCATACTCCAACAATTAAACCATTACACCATGAGAGTACCCCCTTGTCAGTTTACAACTATTATATAATATACTTATACCTTAGTTTAGCAGGGACAGGAATTATTTACTATTAACATAATATTTGCAGTGAGTTACTCATAAGGTATGCTGAGTTTATGAGAGAGAAAAGAACTGATCTTTATAGTCTGGGGCATATGAGTAAGCTACCCAGATAAGAAACACATTAGGATCAGTTACCATTCTGTTTTTTAGTCCAATTAGTTGTCTGTTCCCCCATTAAAGTATCATGTAAGCACATCAACAGATGTGTAATCTTTCCTGGTTCCAGTTAGTGAAAAGATGGCATAATGATATGTAACCTACAGACACAGGTTCTGCAGAAGAGGGTTGAACAATGCTGCAGAGAAAAGAGGTTTAACGTAAGACAAAAGTAAACCTAATCACTGATTTTTGGGAGTCATTTTTTTGGAATTTTTAAAAAGCATCCCTCTCTTTTGGAAGGAGTGTATAATGCTATATCCCCCAAAATACTTTGAGGAACTATTTTTGTGCATATGTACAACTGCTGTTCTTGGCCTTAGATCCTTGCAAACTAGGAATGCATTAACTTCATTTAAAACAAAACAAAACAAAAACAAAAAAACTGCACAGAACTCAGTTCTTTTCAAAGTTGCTTCTGACTACGATTGCTGACCACAATGCTTTTGTTTTCTTCCTATAAAGCTTAATCCTGTCTCACTCTCTTATATTCCCCATATAATTCCTCCTGCTCTCAGTCTCTCAACCAATCACCATTCAAATGGAAATTTTCCCTGTTTACTCTGCTTCATAAACCCTCCTGTCACACTTACCCTCCAATAGTGCAACAAGAAAACATAAACCATATTACAGTTTATATAAAAAAACATAATACACGCATGCAAGCATGCAGAGATTTGAAAACTAAATACAAAAAGACACATAATTTTTCACATGAGAGTGATATGGAACAAGCATCATTGCAGAAACTAAAGAACCACAGTGAGCCTGAGCGTTATGGATCAACACAGAGTTAATAAAAATCAAGGGAAAGTAATTGAAATGATCAGAGATCTGCAGAATATAGGAAACAGTGAAATGAGGAAGGGAATTAAGAGTAGTATAATGTTAGTATGATTGCACTGTTACCCCCACAACTTTAGTGACTCAAGGATCCACCCATGATGCCAGCGCCTCAGTGAAATGGTGGGGAATATTAGCTCAAAGAAGAGGCCTGCAAGAGGGGGGTTTCTTTATGAGATCCTTTATATCTGTGTATACCAGTACTAATGCAGGGAAAAACCAGATTCAAAAGTAAGCTTGTTTGTTTTATTGGGGGAATTAATGATCACACACACACACAAGATCCAAGCAATCTCACAATCACACAAGGTTAACTGAAGGAAAAGGGAGGAAAAGTTGGATAGCAAGAGAAGCGAGTGATATTTACCGATCCAATAGAGAAGAAATAAAGTGATGTGGCTTAGACTAGGAGTTCAAGGGTAATACAATTGGGAATCGAAGAGGCATAGTGGTGGCCAGCAGGCAGAAGTACTCCAAGTTATCTGGCTCAAAGCCAGAGTTTAAATACTCTTTTTCCACCTTGAGGGGGAAGGTGTTAATGGCTTTCTGACAAAGTAGACAATGGAGTCCACAGAGTGGACAATGGGGTCTGGAATGAACTAATGGTCCTAGCATTAAATGACAAAGGAATTAATAGGAATTGTGATAGCTTCTTAATTGACAGGACAGGTTGTGGGGGGACAAAAGTAGAGTTTCTATGGACAAAGAGAGAAGGGCAAAGATAATCAGTTGTTCCATGGAAGCAATTAGAAACTATTGTTTCTACAGGTTGAGTTGTTCAGGGACATCTGCCAGCCCATTATCTCTGGAGTTTCCCTGACTATGACCTAGCCATGCTCTGAGGTCTCGTTCTGACCTAGACCGTTTCTTCAAAGGCCCCTCCCTAAACTGTAAGTCCCAGGGTTCCGTAGGATGTTGAAAGTGGAATAGTCACACTATAATAGTGTAGTGTGGAAATAGCCCTAGTTTTTCAATGTAAATATCTCTTTGCATAGTGATCCAGATCAACATGACTATGGGCCTTTCTCCACTACACAACTATTGCACTATGATTCTGCTTTAACTGCCATCATTCTGTTCTATGGAATCATGATATTTGCAGTTTAGGGAAGGGTATTTAGAATTCTCAGCCAGAGAGCTCCAGTACCTCTTGAGAATACAAACCCCAGGATTCCATAGGAGGCAACCGTGGGAGTTAAAGTGGTATCATATTGCAATAATTGTGTAGTGCAGAAGGACCATATGTCTTTGAATACTACTAAGAAGGAGAGATGTAATGAAACAAAGTGACAAAAATATATCCTGAATTCCTTACTAGAAAATTGATGGTTCACATCTCCTCTCGTCTGTACGTTTAGCATCTGTGTGAGATAAACTTATGAAAGTTTACTTGAAAGCAGGGGCCCAAACGATATTCAAAATTCTTCTTAATCTCTGAGAGAAAGGTTGCCTTGACACATTGAGATACCCCTTCAAGTAAAATGATCAGCACACATTCTTTTCAACATGTCTAGATTTTTTATTTTATTTATTTATTTTTGGTAGGGGGGACAGTGGATCTACATTTTTTTGGGGGGGGGAATCATTGCAAGAAAACAAGATTGTTTGCACGAGGACATTTTATCATGAATCTACCCTATAGGTCTGTTGCAAGGATTGTGGATATGAAGTAGCTAAGATACTTTGATCATTCCAAAATGCAACAACAGCAATACTGCCATTGCTACTATCTACGCCTGCTATTACTATCTACATAGTTGTTTTTGTTGCATGCCTTCAAGTCATTTCTGATTTATGATGACTCTAAGGTTACCCTATCATGGGGGATTTGGGGGGCTGAGAGAGTGTGATGCAACCAAGATCACCCAGTGGGTTTCCATGGCCGAGTGGGGAATCAAACTTTGCTCTCTCCAGGGTCATAGTCCAGCACTCAAACCACTACATAGCACTGCCTCTCACTACTACTACATTACTCCTACTTCAACTGTTTACTCAGAGCCATCTACAATTTCATTTATCCTTTTTGGTCAATAGCATAATTACTAAACAGAGAATATCATAATTCAGTCTGACAGAACTTTGACTACTGCAGTTATTTCATCTTGGCGACAGGAAAAATGATAATCATGCATTCCAAAGTCAAGTTCTGTTAAAAATTCAACATCCCGATATGGCTTTGCCCATATCTTTCTTATGCGTCAACATGAAAATCTAAGATAAATCAGACACAGACTTCAGCGCCAATAAGTCATGTAAATATTTTATACCTGCACTGCATCTGACTTCACATTTAGTTTTTTTATCAATAACTGTGGATGGGTTGTAATATATTGCACTACCTACATGAATTCATTGTCATTATTTCATATATAAGTTCACACTTGATTCCTGATTCTCTTCCTTGAGAAATATGGCTACACATAAAAGATTTCACACAAGAAATGTCTCCTTATTTTGAGGTAAGATAAGATAGAGATCATGGGCAGAAACAGAATGCACACATGTATACAGGGGCCAAAGTTCATTTTTGGAGTATAAACTTCATCCCACATCCATATTTTTCTTTTCCTATCGGAAGTTTCATATATCCATCAAAAAAAGAGATATGATACATCTAGGGATAATCCTGGAAAGTAGGAAGGTTAAATGGTCACATTGCAGATCAGTTGATTCAGTCAAGCAAGCCATAGCCCTGAGTTAGTAAGATACGGGTTGGGTTGCTAAGAACCAGTTCTCCTGGAGATTTCACATTCAATGCATAAACAGGGGTGTATTGCTGTTGTGGTTGTTGTTGTATACCTTCAAGTTGTTTCCATTGTATGGTGACACAGGCAAATGCATCACTGGGTTTTCTTGACAAGATCTGTTCACAAGGGGGTTTTCTTTGTCTTCTTCTCTGTGTGCATCTGTGTGATGTAAACTTATAAACTTAGTAAACTTATGAATGTTTGCTTGAAAGTAGGAGTGTAAAGAATACTCCAAATTCTTCTTGTTTTCAGAGGAAAAGCATGCCTTGACACATTGTGATACTCCTTCAAGCAGAATGATCAACCAGTACACATTTTTTCAACATTTCCAGACTTTTTTGGGGGTGGGGCAAGACCTTATTATTATATAAAAAAGTGGGCTGTACATTTTTGGCAAAAAAAAAGTCATTACAAGAAAACAAAGTTGTTTGCACAAGCAAATTTTATAATAAACCCACCCCATAGGTCTGTCACAAAGATTGTAGATATGAGGTAGCTAAGGTACCTTGATCATTCCAAAATGTAACAACAAAACTATAACTACTACTATCTACTCCTGCTATTACTATCTACTACAGTTATTTTTGTTGTGTGCCTTCAAGTCATTTCCAACTTATGGGAACCCTAAGGTGACTCTATCATAGGGTTTTATTGAGGCTGAGAGAGTGTGACTTATCAAGGTCACTCAGTGGGTTTTCAGGGCTGAGCAGGAATTCAAATCCTGGTCTCCAGAGTCATATTCCTATGCTCAAACCACTAAACCATACTGGGTCTTCACCAGAGGTGTAGCTATCCTCAAATAAGAATTCTCTATCCATGGCATTTTTCTTCAGCCCCCAAATTTCTAGCATCACAGGAATGTAAACTTTCATTTGAATATTGACAAATACAGTTGGGGTCTCCAAAGAAAAAGGGCAGACAAGGTTGTCAAGGAAATTCAAAGGCAGAACATTTAAATGTTTCAGTTATGAATGATTTTCAGTGTCTCATTCTCTAATATGATAGAAAGTTGGGGACATAAGGAAAATTTCTGGTGGGGGCAGAATTCTTACATGCCCTCAATCTCTGCAACACGTACATCTCTGAGGGATACCATATGTTGAAGCTTACCTGACATTACATGACAACAACAAAAGCTGCAGCAGCAACAACAACAACAAGCTCATTTGTCTTGTTCTCATCACTCTGATCTTATGGAAGAATCACATTTTTTTCCTTCTTACCTGAAGATGGTGAGATATCTTCTGTCAGTCTTGAGGGAGTTTTCACATTTTGAAGAACAATATTTTGTGTGTGTGTGTACGTGTGTGTGTGTGTGTGTGTAAATGCATAAATTCTCCAAACTCTACAGCTAAACTAATATGCATGTATTTCTTTAGTTAGTTATCTCCATGTCTTTCTCCCAGTGTGCAATCCAAGGAGCCTTACAACATAGATTAAAAGCAAAATATAGCTAAAACTCAATCAACCTCACACAATAAATAAGTAAAGAAACTATCCTATGAAACACATCACTAGTTTTAAAGCATTTAAACACAACTATTGTTACCCCATTGGAAAACTCTGTCCCGGGGTCCACAATTTTGATATTAAAATATGATTCAATGTGCCTGAGAGGTCACCGGATAGGCATGTAGGCAGCAACAGTCGAACGATCGAAAATCAGGTCAGGCCAGTACAATTCCCCATCCCCAGGAGACCTCAAGCTGTGCAAACCCACAGTAGACAAAGGGTTTGCAGCCCCTGAGAAGCCGATTTGAGGGGATTAGCATGCTTGCCCCAAGTTGAGCATTGATAATATCAGGCAAGGACCATTTACATAAAGTCACACCCCAAACCAATGCAACTGAAGATCCTGAGACTTTGGCAACACCTTGTAATTTCATCATGCAAAGGAAGTTACCATTGTGGAGCTTCTTTCTCGTTGCGACACTCATTGTTCTCCCCAGGAAAGGATTAGCCCTCCAGGTACCTTTTCCCCTACAAATAGTCCCTGTTTTTGAGTGGTTCTTTGGATCATTCCCAGTCATCCCAGCAGACCGTTTCCCTGTCCGTTGAGTAATCCCCTCAGCCCTCTCCATGCTGAGCTCTACTTCTTCACTGTTTTTCCCAGACCGAGGACTTCAGGAAGAGGTGCAGTATTACCCCAGCTGCAATCCCTTCGATATCCCCCCTATCCAGTTTCCTCTCTTTTGCTTCTTAATAGGTCTTGAGTGAGTGTGTGAGTGATTGCATTGGTGTGTGAGACTTTCATTCAATAAAATCATTTATTGGACTTTTTTTTTGGTTTTTGACTTGGCCTGACCCCGTAAAAACTGGGTAAAAAGATCCTGCTAGGTTACCCTGCCTCTCACATTGCTATTGCTCATGCTCTGGCTAGTTTCCATTCCCCATCACATAGGGTACATTAAGGCATCCTCCACGGGACCCCAGAAATCAGGGTAACACTACGGGGGACATATGACATTTCTCTAAACCAAAATAGCTGCTGCTTTATTTCATTGAGTTTTTAAAATTTGAAGCACTGAGTGGTTTCTCTGCAATTTTCTGATCAATCAGGCACCCCTATAGACAATGTGCATGCTCATGGCTTTTGTTTCACAAAGGGAAAAGGGCACTAATTTTGGGCAGAGACCATTTGCACCAGATGCAAAAAGTGCTCATCTTATTCTCAAGCTGGTGGAGAGAAATGTCATGTTGGTTAATGAATTCTCAACAGGCTGCTGCAATGTACAGAGAAAGTCAAAATCTCCAGCCTGAGAATACTGTGTTACTGTTTCTGTAAACTATCTTGTAAGTTTATGGTTCTTACAAAATGCTAGTCTGTAATATGATACAAAAGGATACGATGTAGAAAAGGAGGAACTAAAGCTGATACCCTATCTCATAATTGTTTAAATACTTCAGGCACTCTGCAAAATAAAGCACAACTAGAGCATCCTACAGGAAAAGTGAATATCCCTTCACTGCCCTCAGGGAAGATTATGGAAGTCTGCCACCTAGAGACTGAAGATGGTACTGCTGGCTACAGTTAAATTTTAATTCTCTAAAATTAACCAATTACTCTGAAAAAAAATCCCTTAAAATTCACAATTATAGGGGCCCTTAGTATCCATGCTAAGGTGAAGGTGTCTTGAGTTCATGGTCTTGGGGTTAGGACAGAAACTATTGCCCATTCAAATGCACAGTGAGACAGAAAGAGACTGACATCCTTTTAGTATGATAAAATGCATTTAAAAATGTCACTGACACTCTGAGTCTGATTTTTCAATATGATGTCCTATTGCTGCTGTTTTTCAATATTTTTTGCTGTATTTAAACAAATTATCATTTTATATTTACATTTGTTTTTAAATGGAAGCAACTGATACCTATTAGGAATATAAAATAATCACCCCCATACAACCCCAGCAATACCAAGGAAGCACCCAAATATCATGTCCATGTGGGAATTACTATATTCATTCTGCACCAAGAAAGGCAGATGTATGTTGCTAGATTTCATGGAATTTATGAACTGTGGAAAGTGGTTGCCCAAGCCAGCTCAAGGGTATATATTTTACTCAAAGATATACTATCTAAATACAGTACAGTACATTAGCAAAGAAATTAATTGTGTAATTTCAGCTGTAAAGCCATATTAGATGATAATCAATTATGTATCCCTTTAACCAAATAATGGAGAAGGATTTAGCTATTTATGGTCAATGTTTAGACTGAAAGAGGATGCTCTAATTACAAGATGATTATTATTTTCTCATTGGTGCTGATCTGCCTCATTAGCACTATAATCCCTTCCCTTCATCTTACAGACTGTTGGTAACCTTTCTGATGACTTTGATATTAAAATTACCCACTTAGGGAAGGGGCCTATGGGCTATTCCCTTGAAGGACAGAAAATCATCAAAATATATTCATTTTATTCGAACAGAAAATAGAATTCTTTGCGCACAGACCCAATTGTAGCCGAAAACCTCCAACACTACCAGTGTGCAAAAAAGACATATTTAGCAGTCTGGGTTTGCAGACATTTTCAGAAGTACACAAATTCGTTGTGGGGAGGGAGAGTGATACATAGTATCTCAGATTGGACACTGCATACTGATTGATGGTTAAGAGCAGAGATAGAAAACCAGACCAGACAAAGAATGCAATGAATGTTTGGGAAAAGAGCACAGCTGGTTGACTGGCTGGAATCCTCCGCTCCATGCTGCAGCATTTTGTTGCAGGTCCCACTTGTTTAAATCTGTCTGGACATCCTGTGTCCACTTCAAAATATAGATTCCAGCTCTTGTAGGCTTGCTTCCCATTTAAAGAACTCATAGTTGATTGAGCTTCAGGGTAAGCAATCAATCAGGTAAATCAGCCCAAATCTGCATACAAAACAGCATTAAGAGTTTTGCTGAAAAACTTAATTTTAGACGATGTATGCATATGGCATGTCAGGCATCATCATATAGGAAGCATCGTCTCCTGTCTTACAACAAAGGGAGGGGATGGAGGTGGGTCTTCTAAGGCTATATTTACGTCCCACAATTTTTTAAAAAAATTCAGTTTTAAACGAATTGCATTTTTTAAAATAAGTATTCCTCAGTTCTGCAAGGAATGCCTCTTTCGTTAACTACCATTTGTTTCTATGAATTCTATGCAATTTATTAAATGTTGTAGCCCTAAGTTCCAAGGATAATTGCCCTGTCCACATAGCCTGGAGGGAGGGCAGTGGTGAGGGGGATCAGAGGGGCAGGGGCATGGCCCTGTCATGCAAGGGCACGGCCATGTTGCACAGGGGTGTGGCCGCATCGCACAGGGCCGTGGCTGTGTTGCAGGGGCA